>CM055116.1:1063036977-1063636977 GCA_029206835.1 Rana muscosa
GAGTCAGCGCCGTCCTTCTTCCGTCCTCGATGTCTTCTCCCGCCCTCGATGTCACTTCAGCCAATCAGGTTACCGGTAACCAGACCCGGTGAACCTGATTGGCCAGGGAACGCACCCCTGTGCGTCCTCTCATTAGGTATTTAGAAGCCGATTACAGCCCTCAGGCTGTAGTCGGGAAGCCTATCAGAGCCTGCTGGCTCTGATAGGCACTTCTAAAGGCCAATCAGACGCTGTGACTCAGATGGCCGGCGCTCAAGGGGCCAGCCATCTGAATAGTGGGCGGCAGCAATACATAGGTTCATGCAATGCATGAACCTATGTATTGTTGTGGTGAGTGACGGCCGGGCGCAGAAGCGAGCGGTAGCGGCGCTTCTGTGCCCACTATGGTCGCGCCGCCATGTGTAAAAAAAAAGACATAAAAAAAAAAACTCTTAAAGGGCCCGTTTTTTTTTTTTTGGTGACCACAGGAGGGGGGGGGGGGGAGGCGCCCGGGCGCCCCCTATGGACGGGCCGCCACTGCTTGAGCCACTGGCTCCTATGAATATCCCGAATATTTGCTATACTAATGGATGCTAAATTTCTACGTTTTATGGGTGAGACTGTCTTTCATGGACCCGTTTTCTCTGCAAGATGGTGAGACCTGTTTATTTTCAACAATCCCTGAGTGTGTCCTGACAAAGCTAGACAGCGAAACGCGTTGACGCACAGGTGCTCATTAATACTATACATGTTATTTTTTGTCATGTATTTTATATATGTTTTTTAACTAAAAAAAAAAATGTTGTACCATTTATTGTTATAAATAAATATTGAAATAATGTTGTATATCCTCCACTGTTCATTGTGCCCTTAAAGTCCCACCTGTGGGCTACTTTTGCTCTCTTATTTCCTTTTCCCACAAATACATTACAAACCTTTAGTAGGGGATTTTGAGGATCTGTGTGCCATTTCTTTCCTTGAACAGAGGCAGAAGGGATATGTAATTTGACAACAATTAAAAACCCTTTTTTCCTGTGTATATGTCAGTGTTAAAAAAAAAAAAAATCACTGCTCTCGGATACATTAAATTAAAAACAATTTTTTTTGCATTAATACATGCTTCCCCAGGTAGTGCCCACCCCCCCCCCCCATCCTTGGAAAGTGTCTATCTATATATATATATATATCTTGTCCAATCACTAAGGGTAATGACAAAAAATAAAATGAATAAAACAGGACTGTTGGTAAATCTATAACTGCAAATATTGTTTCATCCATTTCATTGTATGCATATGCTAATAAAATGCATACATATCAAATATTGAATAATACTTTCAGTGTATATGAGTTTGAGGTAAATATAGACACTTATTCCTTTGAGTGCTATCATTCCTAAGTAAGGACAATAAAAAAAAAAAAATATGGGGGGGGGGGGCTTTTAATTACAGCACTCTGGAACAAACAAAAACATATACAAAAATTGAAATACATATATCATCACGATGAACACATTAAAGAAACAACTAAGATACACTATATTACCAAAAGTATTGAGACGTCCTGCCTTTACACGCATATGAACTTTTATGGCATCCCAGCCTTAGTCCGTTGGGTTTAACATTGAGTTGACCCACCCTTTGCAGTCGTGACAGTTTCAACTCTTCTAGGAAGGCTGTCCACAAGGTTTAGAAGTGTGTCTATGGGAATGTTTGACCATTCTTCCAGAAGTGCATTTGTGACGTCAGGCACTGATGTGGATGAGAAGGCCTGGTTCACAGTCTCTGCTCTAATTCATCCCAAAGGTGTTCTATCGAGTTGAGGTCAGGACTCTGTGCAGGCCAGTCAAGTTCCTCCACCCCAAACTCACTCATCCATATCTTATTGGACCTTGTTTGTGCATTGGTGCGCAGTCATGTTGAAACTGTTTCCACAAAGTTTGGAGCATGATATTGTCCAAAATGTCTTGGTAAGCTGACACCTTAAGAGTTCCCTTCACTGGAACTAAGGGGCCAAGCCCAACCCCTTAAAAACAACCCCACACCATAATCTCCCCTCCACCAAATGATTAGGAACAGTGCACAAAGCAAGGTCCATAGATACATGGATGAGTGAGTTTGGAGTGGAAGAACTTGACAGGCCTGCACAGAGTCCTGACCTCAAACCGATACAATGCCTTTGGGATGAATTAGAGCAGAGACTGCGAGTCAGGCTTTTTTGTCCACATCAGTGCCTGACCTCACAAATGCGCTTCTGGAAGAATGATCAAACATTCCCATAGACCAACTTCTAAACCTTGTGGACAGCTTTTCCATAAGAGTTGAAGCTGTTATAACTGCAAAGGGTGGGCCAACTCAATATTGTTTTATAATCTTTATTTATAAATGTTTCATTTTACACAAACAATACAGACATCTCAATATCTAATATAAACCCTACCCACCCATCCATTCCATCTATATTTAAATCTATCATCATCTAATTATGTAAGCATTAATTGAAAAAATTATTTTATATTTTATCCCACCCATACCAGTACATTCCTACTCTCATATTTCCCTATTTCCTAACATACCATCTACATCATAACATTACCAACAAAAAAGAAGAAGAAAGAAATAGAGGAAGAGAAAAAAAAAAGGAGGGGGGAGGGGTATGGGTATATGTGAAAAGGAAATTCCCTGACATGGAACTCTACATGTATGTTGATATTAGTGTGGAGGCTGTAAATTCAATCCATTAATGCCATGTCCTTAACGTTGATTCTCTAAGGCCCGCTTCTAGATCTATTGTCATCTCCAGAGTATGCATCTTACTCATTTTGCATATCCACTCTCAATTGACAGCGTCCCAGATTTCTACCAATTTCGGGCTATTATTGTACTTGCTGCTACCAACATATGTCTTAAAATACCCTTCTTTATAACTTTTATAGATCCGGGAATAATAGATAAAAGAGAAACTAGTACATCTGATTTAATATTATTCCCCGTAATTTTATAATGTATATTGTTGATCTCAGTCCAAAATATCAACGCTTTCGAGCAATAATACCATATATGGGACATTGTACCTTTTGCATTGTGACATCTCCAGCATGTCTCGTTGTTTTCGCTATTAATTTTATGCATATCTACTGGGCATCTATACCAACTTGGTAGTTTCTTTCCTGATATCTACTAAATATTGATAGTTTATGTGCTATGAGGAAGGCTCTTTCCCATTTCGCTCTGGGAATGATCCTTCCCAATTCTTCCTCCCATCTAGTTATGAATATTAGTTATTTTTCTACCCGAGTTGAAGTGGGGCCGGAGCCCTCGGACCACCGGATATTTTTTGGGAGGAGATTTTGATATATTACAGATAATACATGTGTTGGTCTTTCTTCCTGTATTAATAGCTGCTCGAATTCCGTAACCGGTCTATCTAATACCCCATTTTTTACTAATGATTGAATGTATGTCCGGAGTTGCTGATATTGTATCCATTTGTTTCTGCCTTCTATACCTAAGGAGTCTATTGGGGGAATTTTGTCTTCAATCAGAATCTGGACCACTCTTGTGTCCTCGTTTCTATACCATTTTAGAAAGGTCAGGGCGTTCATTGCTGGTGGAAACTCATGGTTTCCAAATAGGGGTGTCATTGGCCCAATCTGTGTGGACCATTTCTCGTTTTTTAACATTGCATCCCATGCCTTCAATGTGGAAGATACCAGCATCGGCATTTCTTTCATGGAGGGTCGTAGGTTACGGTTTATCCATGGTAGTGATTTAAGTTTTATTTCAGTGACATCCTTCTCTAATTTCACCCATTGTTTGGTGTTTGCGCTATGAAACCAGTCCACTGTTCTTCCCATGAATACCGCCCGTAGATATAGTGAGAAATCTGGTAGTGCTAAGTCTCCCTTTTTTTTGGCCCTAATCAGTATTTCTCTTCTGATTCGAGGTGTTTTATGGGCCCTTATAAATTCCCAGATGGCTCTCCGAAGTTGATGTATTAAATTAGTTGGAAAATATATTGGAATTGTTTGAAATATATTTAGCTTAGGCATCTGAGTGATAAATGGCTCAGATGCAGCAATTGTTAGGGTTCATGGACCAATTTATGCCAGTGGAGGATACAAGGGTGTCCAGTTCCCTGCAGCCTGTAGGTGGCGCTGTCGCCATAGGCCGGGGTTGAACCACCATTGTAAGTCTGTACCCTTTTTGTCCTCTCGCAGCAGTAGTACAGCGGGGCGGGGAACCTGCTGTGCATGCTGGAAGAGGGGATAAAAGGGGCGGACATCTTCCGCTCGGGGTCCACGCCCAAGCACCTTCAGCCTGGGGGTGCGTGCTGGTGGTCTCCGGGCGCCCTCGGCCCGGGGACAGAGCTGCGATTCCACCCCAGACACCTTAGGTCTGGGGTGAGGTACTCTCTGGAGGCCTGGGGCCCAGTACCTTTGACTGGATCCCGCATGGGACGGAGTATTCCTAGGGTGTCCTCCGGTTTTGGACACCCGAATCTAGGGCGAGGGGTACCAGAGAAGTGACCTTCCCGGAGATCCAGCGCAGCAATGGCTGGTGACGGCGGAGGCCTCTGGTGACCGTCCAGATGGATGACTCCCCTGACAGGGGCCGCATCTCAAGAAGGTAGTTCATGTTCTCATGGTCGGTGGCAGCGACCCAACTGAAACCCAGGTCGGTGGCAGAGGCCTAAATCCTATTTCACCCGGTTGGTGAACGCGACCATCCTCACGGTCGGTGGCAGCGACCGGGCGCCAAGCCTGTTTGCGCATACTGAAACAGGAGAGTAATAAGTTTGTGTTTGTGCCTGGACCTTCCTCTTCACCTTGTCTGTTCATTGTCTAACCAGTCTGCTCGCAAAGGACTATTTATTGGTCTACAAGAATAAATAAGTGTTGGACTTTCAATGGTGTGGAACTTGGCTTTCTGGGAGTTAAAGGATCATCCTCAAGGGGAGCTTTGGCTCTGGATAGGGGCACAGACCCGAAGGTAATTGGGTATAGCTCACACCTCTACACACTGGAGGGTACAAGCTGGTGGTGCGTCACACTCTGCTCCCTGGTCCCCTAGACGAGAGCCATTGACATTGACAGAAAAGGAGGGAGTGAGAGGTGAGGTCGCTACATAACATTTTCGGAAGTATGTCCATCTTTACAATATTAACCCTTCCAATCCAGGAGAAAATCGTTCTATCATATTTTTGGAGTGTCTTAATTATTTTTTTATATTATTGGTACATAATTCAGTTCTTGAAGGTTCATTAGATCATTAGGAACTCAATATTGGACCTTACGGACTAAGACTGGGATGCCATTAAAGTTCATGTGGGTGTACGGGCAGGCGTCCCAATACTTTTGGTAATATAGTGTATCTTATCTAGGGCACCAATCTGGATATAAAATTTGTTTTTTGCCCAATAACAGACAGTTGACACGTTTCTCACAATTATGTACCTCATCAGGATAGAAGGTGAAATGGAAGATATACAATATAGTTGGTCATCACAGAAGTTTTGGTGGTATTATTTTTGGTCTAAAATAATAAGCATATATAATCAATAACTGAATATATTGCTTCCAAAAAGAACAGAGAAGAAAGTCACAGGGATAGAAACCCCCTAGGTATGTCCAGTGCAAATATGGCCCCTATATATCTTTTTATTTTGCTTACTTACAAAATAGTTTTTTGCATCTAGGGAAACAAAAACTGCCCCCTGGCTAAATAAAATCTTCTCTGTCCTTTTTGGAACTAATATATTAAGTCATTGCTTTTATATGCTTATTATTTCAGACCAAGAATAAGACCACTAAAACCTCCATCATGTACTGTATATCTTCTATTTTGCCTTCAGTCCTGGTAAAGCATATACAATTGTGCAGAATACATTGACCATCTTTTATCGGGTGAAATAGTGCCAAAACAATGTTTATACTCTAACTGGTGACCTGAATAAATTATTTTGGGTGTTGGGTTGGGCTGAGTGTGTCTATTGTGCTGATATATGTAATTTCCATGTTTTTTATATCAACAAATAGTTTTTTATTTTTGGATATGTTGTGTATGTCTGTGCATGCTGTAACTGAAAGTCCCATAAAATCATTAGCTTTAGGTATAATACTTTAACATATTTACTATAATATAGCTGCAATTAAAGAAAAAAAATCATGTTGCTTTTTCTCTTTATAATTCTCTTTATATTTCTTCTTGTAATAGCTCTCCAAGACAATTTTTTAAAGTGGAATTATACTGTACACATGTGTGCTTCTTGAAAATGTGCATTAGAAGATAGCCGAGGTTAAGAATGCCTATTTTCACACATTATTAACTCAGAAGGTAGTAAATAATGGGTTAAGGAGAAATGTAATTATATTCAGGTGATTCACTGATGTCCTACTTCAACGCTCCTAGAAATTGATTGGTTGTACAGGAGCTTTAAAACGTGTAAACACATTAGATGCCCTGTCTATGCAAATGGCAAATTGTGTAGAGTGAGACATGTGTAACATATCTCACAGACAGGAGCTTATAATCCTGTTCATTAATTTTATCACTAACATAAACTTTTAATATGCATATGATCAGTATATTGGACTTCCAGGGCAGCTTAAACTGATTGTAACCTATAATTACTGTTCCAGTACTTGATTATAGTAATCTGATTGCAATTATTCAGTGATTTTAATACAGGCCCCAAGCTACATAACAATAATTCAAGTGCAGCGATTGGGAACATGTTTCTGTTTGGCTGTGAAATGATGTTTTAATCCACACTAATTCAGGGATCTGGCTTTTTTGTACATGCAATTAAGACTCATTTATGCATTCCAGCAGAATCTCCATGGTTTAACTTGAATTTCAGTGTACAGAATATTAAAAAGGCCTGATTTATCAAGCGGTGTAAAGAAATTTTAAATCCCTCTGCAGTTTATGAAACTAGTCTACTATACTTGCAATCTTGTTCAAAGTATGTAAAATGAAAACATTCCCAGAATGGGTATGCTGCCATTAATGGATAGTGTCAGGAAATGGGAATTAAATATTGAGAGTGCAGGCTTGGAGAATCTACTATGATTATCATTTTTTTTTATATTGGCAACCCTATTGCCACCTAGAAATGATTGTTAAAAAAAGTTTTAATGTTTACCTGTCCTGCCACCCATGCCACTGATCTTCTCTCTCTCCAAGAACTACAATCTTCAGCAACCAACACATTTGTAGGAGTGTCAGATCCCCCACTGTGTGCTCTGGTCCCTACTACCGTGTTTCCCCGAAAATAAGCCCGGGTCTTATATTAATTTTGGCAACAAAAGACACAGTAGGGCTTATTTTCGGGGTAGGTCTTACCATGTAATGTGCTGTCTTCTCTCCCCCTCTCTCTCCCTGCTTGACAGGAATCCCCAGTGTGAACCGAGTTAAAATGCTTGTAAAATCCTATAATCCACTCTATTACAGTATTATATAATGTACAATGTGTGTACTTCTGTAATATAATTGTGCCAAATACCTTTGTTATAGCGCCGCTCTGCGCTTTTGTGACCCGCCTGAGCTCTCTTCCCCGCAATTATATTACAGAAACATACACATTGTACATTATATACTCCTGTAATAAGCCCTGTACACACGATCAGATTTCCTATGGTTTTTTAACCGATGAATTTTTCCATTGGAAAACCGATGAAGGTGACTTTCATCAGTCTTGCCTACACACCATCAGTCAAAAAACCGACCGTTCCAAACGTAAAACACTTCGATGAGCCGAGAAAAATGAAGTTCAATGCTTCTGAGCATGCGTCGACTTGATTCTGAGCATGCATGTGTTTTTTATCCGATGAAGTTCCCCACAGACGATAGTAATTTGCTATCAGTTTTTTAACCATCGGATAAATTTAAAACATGTTCTATTTTTAAACACCGATGGAAAAAAGACCGATGAGGCCCATACACGATCGGTTTGTCCGATGAAAAAAGTCCATCGGACTGTTTTCATCGGTTAAACCTATCGTGTGTACAGGGCTATAGAGTGGATTATAGGATGTTTACAAGCATTTTAAACTAGGGCTTATTTTTGGGGTAGGGCTTATACTGCAGGCCTCCTGGAAAATAACGCTGGGTCTTATGTTCGGGGAAACACGGTATCAGCTGCTGCGTCATTACAGGTACAGTAGTGATATTCTAAAGAATTTTCCATTTTTATATGCCTTCAATGCTTAGCAATTTTCAAACATGAAACTAAAAAATTTCCCAGAAGCCAAAGTTTTTCAATATACAAAACTTTATTGTTGCTCCAGATTATATAAATTCCCTAACTTATAAAAACAAGTAAAACTGTTTCTCTAAATACAGTTGGTTTCTTATGTGAAATTCTTCAACTTAAAAAATATCTTAAGTTTTAGCATTGCTAGAATGTCTTTAGTGGTACAGTACAGGCATGCCCCACTTTGAAGTACAAATGAGGTTTATTTACTATCGCTGGAGAGTGCAAAATCAGGCTCACTTCTGCATAGAAACCAATGAGCTTCTAACACCGGATTGTTTAATTAAGCCTGGTAATAAAACCTGGAAGCTTATTGGTTTCTGTGCAGAAGTGAGCCTGATTTTGAACTCTCCAGCAATAGTAAATGAACCCCATTGTGTACTTAAAAGTGGAGTATGCCTGTACCTGCTGTGTAGTAATGGTTAACAATTAATTGGGCCATACCATGATCCTATGCAGATATAATTGTGCAGCGTGTGTTTGTGCCCTGTCAACAAGGTATCATCCCTATATTCTGAAGAAAAAATGACTACCGTGGGGAAAAGCGAGGACTTTGCAATACCACACAAAATATATTAGCAAAAAAGCGATAAAATTGCTAAACTTTAAAACGAGCCCTGAAATCACAGGGACCACTTAGTGTATAAAAACAACCAATGAACATGATACAAAGTGGTATTGTGAAGCACATAAACACATGTTTGTGCACAATTAGAGCAAACATGTATAGGATAAGTTAAATTGATACACCATCAACGGAAACCGCAATGCTTTTCAACTAATCATAGTCTTCCTCAGGGGGTTGACATTGGTTGGTGGTTAACACGAATCTCTGCAACAGATACATGGATCAATATATAATCAACAGATAAGAAAAAACACTGCGCTTGAGTAGAAGAAAGAGCTTCCAGCACTCAGAGTCAAGATGCACACTCCAAACAGATAGTAGAAAACAGTACAGCGCTAAAGCAATTCCACCGTATTAAAAATGATCAAAACCAATAAATGTAAATACATATACAACAAACAGCTAATGATCAGAAGAAGTTGTACAATTATAAATTCATGAGATATTGAAAGACATATGAGCTTAAAAGAAAAATGTCCATAGGGGCAGATTCACAGAAAAAAGTCCTCCTCCGTGCTCCGTATGTAAGGACACAGCAGGTGAAGAGGAAAATATGTGATGATGAACCACAGAGGTGAAAAGAAACAATCCTGCTCCACACCCAATGTGAGTAATACAAACTGCTTACCAAAGGTAAACGATCACAGAATTACAGGTGGTCAGACGGGGCACAGGGAATTAAGGTGTCCCTCAAACCATACATGGCTACATCCACTTACACTGCTCCAACATTACTCAAAAACAAAAGCAAGAAGGCACTTCCATAGTGCAGTATAAAAAAAACTATTTATTGGTAAGAATAAAGATTGCACTTTACGAAAATCCGAGATAAAATCAGCATAAAATACAATCCGGACATGTGGCAGAGAATTGCATTGTTCCTATGGGCTTCCCTCTGGGCTCACTCGTACATCGACCACTTGGGATAAGATCAAGTGATGACATTTCTGTATGTGGATGATGACACTGTAAATATTTTAATTAGACATGTGCAATTCGTTTTGTTCCGAATTCGTTTTTCTGACGATATTCAACAAATTCGTTAATTTGGAAATATTAGAATTAACAAAACCCATTTAACAAATTTTTTCCCCAAAAAAAGAAAATTCGAAAATACGTAAATTCATAAATTCATAAATCCATAATTTTGAAAATCCAAAAATGTGAAAACCCGAAAATTCGAAAATCAGAAATAATAACAAACTACTGTAACTAATAATTCTAACTAGAGCTGCACGTGTAATCGTTAAGAATTGAAATTGCGATTCTACTCCCCTCCCGATCTTAAAACAGCATTTCCCGATTCTATGCAGTAAGTTCTCTGCTCACTTCTGACAGCTGACAAAAAAAAAATCCAGGCAGCCTGCCAAGTTTATCTCAACATTGCCGACAACCAGGGATGAGCCGAACACCCCCCTGTTCGGTTCGCACCAGAACCTGCGAACAGACAGAATGTTTGCGCAAACTTTAGAACCCTATTAAATACAATAGACTCGAACGTTCGAAATCTAAAGTGCTAATTATAAAGGCTAATATGCAAGTTATTGTCCTAAAAAGTGTTTGGGGACCTGGGTCCTGCCCCAGGGGACATGTATCAATGCAAAAAAAGGTTTAAAAAATAGACGTTTTTACGGGAGCGGTGATTTTAATAATGCTTAAAATGAAAAAATAAAAGTGAAATATTCCTTTAAATTTCGTACCTGGGGGGTGTGTATGATATGCATGTAAAGTGGCGCATGTTTCCCGTGCTTAGAACTGTCCCTGGGCAAAGTGTCATTTTTGAAGGAAAAAAAGTCATTCAAAACTCACTCGCGGCTATTAATGAATTGTCGGCTTTTATCAATACATAGAAAAGTCATTGATAAAAAATAAATAAAAGCGTGGGGGTTCCCCCAAATTCAATTACCAGGCCCTTTAGGTCTGGAATGGATATTAAGGGCAACACCGCCGCAAATTTAAAAAAAAAATGGCGTGGGGTTCCCCCTAAATATCCATACCAGGCCCTTGAGATCTGGCATGGATTTTAAGGGGAACTCCACCCCAAATTTAAAAAAAAATGGCGTGGAGTCCCCCCAAAATCCATACCAGACCCTTATCCGAGCACGCAACCTGGCCGGCCGCAGGGTAAGAGGGGGGGGCGAGAGAGCGGCCCCCCTCCCTCCTGAACCGTACCAGGTCACATGCCCTCAACATGGGGAGGATGTCCCCATGTTGATGGGGACAAGGGCCTCATCCCCACAACCCTTTTTTTTTTATCAATGACTTTTCTATGTATTGATAAAAGCCGACAATTCATTATAGCCGCGAGTTTTAAATGACTTTTTTTCCTTCAAAAATGACACTTTGTGCAGGGACAGTTCTAAGCACGGGAAAGATGCGCCACTTTACATGCATATCATACACACCCCCCAGGTACGAAATTTAAAGGAATATTTCACTTTTATTGTTTCATTTTAAGCATTATTAAAATCACTGCTCCTAAAAAAACGGTAGTTTTTAAAACTTTTTTTTGCATTGATACATGTCCCCTGGGGCAGGACCCAGGTCCCCAAACACTTTTTAGGACAATAACTTGCATATAAGCCTTTATAATTAGCACTTTAGATTTCTCCCATAGACTTTTCGAATTTGACGCGAACACCCCAAATTGTTCGTTGTTCGGCGAACGGGCGAACAGGCAATGTTCGAGTCAAACATGAGTTTGACTCAAACTCGAAGCTCATCCCTACCGACAACTATAAACAAAGTAACATTTCGTTCTTAGTTTAAAGGAATGAACTTCGGTCTGCAAATTAGTTCAGTTTAACCACTTAAAGACTAAGCCTTTTTCTGACAGCTTACAAGCTAAAATCAGTATTTTTTGCTAGAAAATTACAAACATTATATATATATATATATATATATATATATATTTTAGCATAGACCCTAGAGAATAAAATGGCGATTGTTGCAATATTTTATGTCACACTCTATTTGCACAGCGGTCTATTAAACACAATTTTTTGGGAAAAAATACACTTTAATGAAGTTAAAAAAACTAAACAGTAAAGTTAGCCCAATTTTTTTGTATAATGTGAAAGATGATGTTACCTCACGAGAATTGTGATCTTTATTCTAAGCAAAAAAAAACGAATTTTAGCCAGAATAGTGCAGCTCTAATAAAAACTGTTACTAACTTACTTACAAATTATAGTTATTGGAATTTCCTTTTAAATTTTGCAATTAGTGAACATAACAAATACGAATTTATCCGAAGTTACGAATTATCTGAAATAATGAATGCCGCATCTAAATGAATGGAATGTAACAAATTAATAATAATAAATAATAATAATAATAACAATAAAACGTTTTTATTATTATTATTATTATTATTATTATTATTATTATTTATTATTATTATTAATTTGTTGCGTTCCATTCATTTAGATGCAGCATTCGTTATTTTGGATAATTCGTAACTTCATATAAATTTGTATTAGTTACGTTCATAAACAGCCAAATTAAAAAGGAAATTCCAATACCTATTATTTAATAGTTAGTTATTATTTTGGATTTTAGAATTTTCGGATTTTAGAATTTCCGAATTTCTAATTTATTAATTTACTAATTTACCGATTTACAAACGAATGGAACATAACGAATGAGATTTTTTCCGAAGTTACAAATTTATTTAAAATAATGAATTTCGATCATAACGAATGACCCGAAAAACGAGAAAATACGAAAAACAAATGAATCGAAAATTAAAACAAACTAATTTTTTGCCAGAGCACATGTCTAATTTTAATACAGCTGTCACATGACCCAGCTCTTTCCCAGCCTGTCTGCCAGGAAACACTAAGCAGGAAGAGCTTCTAGTCCTCCGCTGCTGGTCACAGGTTCAAAATAAAAAAGGATAGCCTTTGGAGTAAATAATTAAGATCAATAAACTGTTTTAAATCATCATTAAAATTTATATAAAAAATCCTATCTTTATTATTTTTTGGCAATAATATGGTGTGGGTGAATTTCTTCCAGTCACAGACTGTGTCATGCCCCTCCAGCTTGTGTCCTAGAATAAGAGGGAGGTGAAGCCAACCCTAAACTACACTTAATCTCCGATTGTGTTTAGCTGGTTAGTGGGCATAGAGGAGGAGGGAGGCAGTGGGCTGTCATTTACCACTGTGTATACACCCACATGTGTTACTCTATAGTAGGGATGAGCTTCGTGTTCGAGTCGAACATACGTTCGACTCGAACATCGGCTGTTCGATCATTCGACGAAGATCGATTGATTTGGGCCGTTCGCGCCAAATTCGAGTGACGCGAACGGCCCACAATGCACTACGCCATCTCAGTGTCATCCAGGCGCTGTGATTGGCCAAGCATGCACTGTGACCCCGCATGCTTGGCCAATCACAGCGCCGGCAGCGAGGAGAGCAATGATTGGCCACAGGCAGGATGCCTGTGGCCAATTATTGCTGAGGGGGTTTAGTACACGCCCCACACTATAAAAGGCCGCCAGCACGGCGGCCTTGTGTAGTGTGTTCCGGAGCAGGGAAAGAGAAGCATAGGCAGGGACAGTGTCATTTTTTTCCTTTACTAATCCTGGATTCCTTGTGTTTAGGGACAGAGAAGGATAGGTAGGGAGAGTGTCAGTGTGTCATTCTGTGCTAAACCTTGTTTGTAGGGACAGAGAAGGACAGTGAGGGAAAGTGTCAGTGTGCTATTCTGTGCTAAACCTTGTTTGTAGGGACAGAGAAGGACAGTGAGGGAAAGTGTCAGTGTGCTATTCTGTGCTAATCCTTGTTTGTAGGGACAGAGAAGGACAGTGAGGGAAACTGTCAGTGTGCTATTCTGTTCTAAACCAATCTTGCTGAACCGTATCTGAAATCCTTGAGTTTAGGGACAGAGAAGGACACTCGTGGAAACTATCAGTGTGCTATTCTGTGCTAAATCTTGTTTGTAGGGACAGAGAAGGACAGTGAGGGAAACTAGCAGTGTGCTATTCTGTGCTAAACCAATCTTGTTGAACCATATTTGAAATCCTTGAGTTTAGGGACAGAGAAGGACACTCGTGGAAACTATCAGTGTGCTATTCTGTGCTAAATCTTGTTTGTAGGGACAGAGAAGGACAGTGAGGGAAAGTGTCAGTGTGCTATTCTGTGCTAAACCAATCTTGCTGAACCATATTTGAAATCCTTGAGTTTAGGGACAGAGAAGGACACTCGGGGAAACTATCAGTGTGCTATTCTGTGCTAAATCTTGTTTGTAGGGACAGAGAAGGACAGTGAGGGAAACTATCAGTGTGCTATTCTGTGCTAAACCAATCTTGCTGAACCATATTTGAAATCCTTGAGTTTAGGGACAGAGAAGGACACTCGGGGAAACTATCAATGTGCTATTCTGTGCTAAATTTTGTTTGTAGGGACAGAGAAGGACAGTGAGGGAAAGTGTCAGTGTGCTATTCTGTCCTAAACCAATCTTGCTGAACCATATTTGAAATCCTTGAGTTTAGGGACAGAGAAGGACACTCAGGGAAACTGTCAGTGTGCTATTCTGTTCTAAACCAATCTTGCTGAACCATATTTGAAATCCTTGAGTTTAGGGACAGAGAAGGACACTCGTGGAAACTATCAGTGTGCTATTCTGTGCTAAATCTTGTTTGTAGGGACAGAGAAGGACAGTGAGGGAAAGTGTCAGTGTGCTATTATGTGCTAAACCAATCTTGCTGAACCATATTTGAAATCCTTGAGTTTAGGGACAGAGAAGGACACTCTGGGAAACTATCAGTGTGCTATTCTGTGCTAAATCTTGTTTGTAGGGACAGAGAAGGACAGTGAGGGAAACTATCAGTGTGCTATTCTGTGCTAAACCAATCTTGCTGAACCATATTTGAAAACCTTGAGTTTAGGGACAGAGAAGGACACTCGGGGAAACTATCAGTGTGCTATTCTGTGCTAAATCTTGTTTGTAGGGACAGAGAAGGACAGTGAGGGAAAGTGTCAGTGTGCTATTCTGTCCTAAACCAATCTTGCTGAACCATATTTGAAATCCTTGAGTTTAGGGACAGAGAAGGACACTCGGGGAAACTGTCAGTGTGCTATTCTGTTCTAAACCAATCTTGCTGAACCATATTTGAAATCCTTGAGTTTAGGGACAGAGAAGGACACTCGTGGAAACTATCAGTGTGCTATTCTGTGCTAAATCTTGTTTGTAGGGACAGAGAAGGACAGTGAGGGAAACTATCAGTGTGCTATTCTGTGCTAAACCGATGTTGCTGAACCATATTTGAAATCCTTGAGTTTAGGGACAGAGAAGGACACTCGGGGAAACTATCAGTGTGCTATTCTGTGCTAAATCTTGTTTGTAGGGACAGAGAAGGACAGTGAGGGAAAGTGTCAGTGTGCTATTCTGTCCTAAACCAATCTTGCTGAACCATATTTGAAATGCTTGAGTTTAGGGACAGAGAAGCACACTCGGGGAAACTGTCAGTGTGCTATTCTGTTCTAAACCAATCTTGCTGAACCATATTTGAAATCCTTGAGTTTAGGGACAGAGAAGGACACTCGTGGAAACTATCAGTGTGCTATTCTGTGCTAAATCTTGTTTGTAGGGACAGAGAAGGACAGTGAGGGAAACTATCAGTGTGCTATTCTGTGCTAAACCAATGTTGCTGAACCATATTTGAAATCCTTGTGTTTAGGGACAGAGAAGGACACTCGGGGAAACTATCAGTGTGCTATTCTGTGCTAAATCTTGTTTGTAGGGACAGAGAAGGACAGTGAGGGAAAGTGTCAGTGTGCTATTCTGTCCTAAACCAATCTTGCTGAACCATATTTGAAATCCTTGAGTTTAGGGACAGAGAAGGACACTCGGGGAAACTGTCAGTGTGCTATTCTGTTCTAAACCAATCTTGCTGAACCATATTTGAAATCCTTGAGTTTAGGGACAGAGAAGGACACTCGGGGAAACTATCAGTGTGCTATTCTGTGCTAAATCTTGTTTGTAGGGACAGAGAAGGACAGTGAGGGAAACTATCAGTGTGCTATTCTGTGCTAAACCAATCTTGCTGAACCATATTTGAAATCCTTGAGTTTAGGGACAGAGAAGGACACTCGGGGAAACTGTCAGTGTGCTATTCTGTTCTAAACCAATCTTGCTGAACCATATTTGAAATCCTTGAGTTTAGGGACAGAGAAGAACACTCGTGGAAACTATCAGTGTGCTATTCTGTGCTAAATCTTGTTTGTAGGGACAAAGAAGGACAGTGAGGGAAAGTGTCAGTGTGCTATTCTGTCCTAAACCAATCTTGCTGAACCATATTTGAAATCCTTGAGTTTAGGGACAGAGAAGGACACTCGTGGAAACTATCAGTGTGCTATTCTGTGCTAAATCTTGTTTGTAGGGACAGAGAAGGACAGTGAGGGAAAGTGTCAGTGTGCTATTCTGTCCTAAACCAATCTTGCTGAACCATATTTGAAATCCTTGAGTTTAGGGACAGAGAAGGACACTCGGGGAAACTGTCAGTGTGCTATTCTGTGCTAAACCAATCTTGCTGAACCATATTTTAAATCCTTGAGTTTAGGGACAGAGAAGGACACGCGGGGAAACTATCAGTGTGCTATTCTGTGCTAAACCTTGTTTGTAGGGACAGAGAAGGACAGTGAGGGAAACTGTCAGTGTGCTATTCTGTGCTAAACCAATCTTGCTGAAGCATATTGCAAATCCTTGTGTTTAGGGACAGAGAAGGATAGGCAGGGGACAGTGTCAGTGTCTTTGTTGCTAAGCCTCCTGCACAGTATACACCTGAAGGTAGCCCTTATTGCTGTTTTTCCCATCTCCCTGCAGGCCATCCATTAAAATGTCTGGAAGGCAAACAAGGAGAGGCAGACAGTCAGGAGGCAAAAAAAGAGGGCAAGTAGGCTCTGTGTCTGGGGGCAACAGTGCTGGTCGTGGACGTGGTGCATTGTCATCAGCACATGGCCATGGGACACGCTTGTCCTTCTTTTCGGCAGCTGGACATGTTGAGCCACATCATGCCGAAGACTTGGTAGAGTGGATGACCAAGCCCACCTCATCCTCCTCATCCTCTCTCACCCAGGCTCAGGGTACTGGCAAAGCAGCTGCCAAAGCATCCTCTTCTCTGGTATCAATGTCATCATTAGTCACTCCTTCCCTAGACCCACCATGTCCTCCTCCTGAGGAGTCCCCCGAACTGTTTGAGCACAGTGTTGGGTACATGCTCCAGGAGGATGCCCAGCGTTTCGAAGGATCTGATGATGATACCCAGCTAGAGGAAGGCAGTAGCATGAGAGCAGAGAGAGGGGATGCTCAAGAAGGACACCAATCTGGCAGTCATGCTCCAGCAGCTGCAGCATACTGCCAGATTGGCTCCAGTGATGAGGAGGGAGGGAATGATGAGGTCACTGACTCCACGTGGGTGCCTAATAGGAGAGAGGAGGAGGAGGAGGATGAGGAGGAGGCACATCTCCAACGAGGCAGGATGCCCTTGGGTGGCCAGCGTATGGGCAGCACACCGACGGAATCACACCGCAGAGCTCCGCCTGTGCAGGGCGCTGCCTCTGCCCGTCATTCAAAAAGTTCTTTGGTGTGGGGCTTTTTTGAGGCGAGTGTATCAGATCGCACAGCTGCTGTTTGCAACATATGTCTCAAGCGTATATCGCGTGGCCAAAACATCAGCCGCTTGGGCACCACATGCTTGATCAGACATATGTTGACCTGCCATGCAGCTCGTTGGCAAGCCTACCTTAAAGACCCACACCAAAGAACAAAGCGGACCTCTCCTTGCACCGCATCAGCTGGGATCTCCAACCCCATTATACCTTCAGTCCTCTCTGAAACCTGCACTGAGAGGAATGAAGGTGTAGAATTAGGTGTGTCACAGCCAAGTACTTGTGGCCACTCTGCTAGCAGTACACCGACGTCCGATTCTAGCAGGCAAATTTCCCTGCCCCAGCTGCTGGACCGTCGAAAGAAGTTCACTCCCAGCCATCCACATGCCCAGCGGTTGAATGCTAGCTTGGCTAAATTGCTAGCGCTTCAACTGCTGCCTTTTCAGTTGGTAGACTCGGCCCCTTCCGTGAGTTTGTGCAATGTGCGGTTCCTCAGTGGCAGGTTCCCAAACGCCACTTTTTCTCACGGAAGGCGATTCCGGCTCTCTACAGGCATGTGGAAGGCAATGTCTTGGCCTCGCTGGACAGGGCGGTCAGCGGTAAGGTGCATATTACCGCTGACTCATGGTCCAGCAGGCATGGACAGGGACGTTACCTTTCTTTCACGGCCCATTGGGTCACTCTTTTGGCAGCTGGGAAGGATGCAGGACGAGGTGCAGTAGTGTTGGAGGTTGTTCCACCGCCACGCCTCCAAAATGCTACTACTGGTTGTGACACACCTCTCTCCTCCACCCCCTCCTCTTCTTCTTCCTCCATGGCCTCTTCCTGTGGTTTGTCCTCGGAACCAGCGGTGCTCCGTAGGCGTTCAAGGGGCTACGCAAGTACGCAGGCAAAAAGATGCCATGCCGTGCTTGCGCTGGTGTGTTTGGGGGACAGGAGCCACACTGGGGCAGAGGTCCTGTCTGCTCTGCAGGGGCAGGCCGAGAGGTGGTTGACGCCACGCCAGCTTAAGCCAGGAATGGTGGTTTGCGACAATGGCATCAACCTCCTCTCCGCCCTCCAACAGGGACAACTGACCCATGTGCCCTGTATGGCTCACGTCCTTAACCTGGTGGTGCAGCGGTTCTTGGGCAGGTACCCGGGCTTACAGGATGTCCTGAGGCAGGCCAGGAAAGTCTGTGTGCATTTCCGCAGATCTTATAATGCCAGTGCTCGCCTGGCTGAGCTGCAAAAGGAGTTGAACCTGCCCAAGAACCGCCTTATATGTGACATGCCCACCAGGTGGAACTCAACGTTGGCCATGCTGCAGCGGCTGCACACGCAGCAGAGGGCCATCAATGAGTACCTGTGCGACTACGGCACCAGGACAGGGTCAGGGGAGCTCGGTTTTTTTTCACCACGCCAGTGGGGCATGATCAGGGATGCATGCACTGTCCTGGTACCATTTGAGGAGGCCACGAGGATGGTGAGCAGTGACAGTGCATGTATCAGTGACACTGTACCTCTTGTCCACCTGTTGGAGCACACGCTGCGTGGAATAATGGACAGGGCACTTGAGGCAGAACAGAGGCAGGAAGAGGAGGACTTCCTTGCCTCTCAAGGCCCCCTTTACCCAGACAGTGTTCCTTCTGTCCCACCCATCGCACAGGAAGAGGAGGAGGAGGAGGAGGAGGAGGAGGATTGTGTCAGCATGGAGGTGGAGGCTGGCACTCCGCATCATCAGCAGCAGTCTTTTAGGGATGATTTACAGTCCCAAGAAACCAGTGGACTTGTACGTGGCTGGGAGGAGGTGGCTGCGGATCATGTCGTCCTTAGTGACCCAGAGGACTCCGGACCGTATGCCTCAGCTAACCTACGCTGCATGGCCTCCCTGATCCTGCAAAGTCTGCGGAAGGATCCTCGTATTCTTCGGATCAAGGAGAGGGACCATTACTGGCTGGCCACTCTCCTTGATCCACGGTACAAGGGTAAGGTTGCGGACCTTATGTTACCGTCGCAGAGGGAGCAGAGGATGAGACAACTCCCGGAGGCCTTGCAGAAAGGTCTGTGCAACGCGTTCCCAGAGACTGGGAGGTTACAAACTCCTGGTCCTGGACAACGAGTTGCTGAAGCTTCGGTCAGTCAAAGAAGGAGCGGTGGGGAAGGTGGCCGTCTGACCGATGCGTTCAGACAATTCTTTAGTCCGCAGCCCCAAAGTATGATCGGTTCCAGCAACCATCGCCAGCGTCTGATATACATGGTGCAGGAATACCTAGGGGCAAGGTTAGACTTGGACACCTTCCCCACCGAAAATCCTCTGGCTTACTGGGTCTTGAGGATGGATCACTGGCCAGAGCTTGCACAGTATGCAATTGAGCTACTGGCCTGTCCTGCATCCAACGTTCTTTCAGAACGCACATTCAGTGCTGCTGGAGGATTTGTCACGGATCACAGGGTGCGCCTGTCCACCGACTCGGTTGATCGACTGACTTTCATCAAGATGAACCAGTCTTGGATCACCACCAGCTACCACACACCTGATGCTGATATAACAGACTAATTGATTTTAAAATGTCACATCCCGTCAAGACTGATGCTGATGCTGAGTGCCTGTGCTGTTATGTTGACTGGCTATCCTCCTCCTCCTCCTCAATGATCCGATTAATGATGATAGCTTGGAAGATCATTTTGGTTTATGGGTGCCGCCACCAGTGGCTAAGGACCAATTTTTCAGCCCCTGTTTAACAGGGGCGTGTAATTACAATTTTTGATGCAATACTTTGCAACAGGCCTCATTGCTGTGCTCCAAGTACAGTATCTGTGAGGGGTTGCAGTGTTCTGCCACCAGTGCCTAAGGCCCAATTTTTCAGCCCCTGTTCAACAGGGGCATGCAATTATAATTATTGATCTAATAATTCACAGCAGGGCCCATTGCTGTGCCCACCAAGAGTAACTGTCAGGCCTTACAGTGTTGTGTCAACACCACCACCACCACCACCAAAGGCCCAATTTTTCAGCCCCTGTTCAACAGGGGCATGCAATTATAATTATTGATCTAATAATTCACAGCAGGGCCCATTGCTGCGCCCACCAAGAGTAACTGTCAGGCCTTACAGTGTTGTGGCACCAGCACCACCATCAAAGGCCCAATTTTTACTACCACTGTTCAACAATTATATGTTATTACAATTCCTGATATAATAGTTGACAGCAGGGCGTTCCAGCACCCACCAAGAGTAACTGTGAGTGCTTACAGTGTTGTGCCAACACCAACACCTAAGGGGCCAATTTCTGCAGAGTATATACGGCAGGTCCCTACTTTCAAACATCCAACTTACAAACGACTACTACTTGCAAACGGAAGAAGACAACAGGAAGTGAGAGGAAATCTACCCCTTGGAAGGAAAATTCTCTCCTGTAAGAATTAATGTGGGAGAAAGGTGTCTCCTCTCTACTGATGCTTTATCACCAATCCTTGTTTCAATAAAAACACCACATTGCAAAAACAGTTGTCATTGGGACGCAAAGTGAGGTGAAATGTTCTGAACAGGGGCACAGACAGCAAAACAAATGTTACAGGGGTGATAACCCTTCCCTATGTTTTCCAAAAAGCTTAAAAATAGGTATTTGGGCTGGAGCTACACTTAAACAATGTAGCTGTTCAAAATTACAAACAGATTCTACATAAGAACAAACCTACAGTCCCTGTCTTGTATGCACCGCCTGTATACGGCTTTTCAGAGTATATAGGGCCTTTTTTATTTTGTGTGCGGGGTTCCCCTTAATATCCATACAAGACCCAAAGGGGCTGGTAATGGGCTGGGGTAGGGGGGGGGGGGTGATGGGGTAGCTATGCCATTTTTCTTAAAGATTTTCATCCATATTACCGGGACCAGACATTACATTAAAGCCGCAAGCAGTTTTAAATGGCTTTTTTTTCCTTTAGAAATGTAATTTTGTGCAGGGACAGTTCTAAACACGGGAAACACGTGGCACTTCACAGGCATACTTTAGACACCCCCCAGGTACAATATTTAAAGGAATATTTGACTTTTTTTTTTTCACTTTATGCATCATTAAAATGACTGCTCCCGAAAAACGGCCGTTTTTAAAACTTCTTTTTGCATTGATACATGTCCCCTGGTGCAGAACCCAGGTTCCCAAACTCTGTTTAGGACAATAACATGGATAATAGTCGTTATAATTAGCACTTTTGAATTCGAACGTTCGCATCCATTGTATTTAATAGGGTTCTAATGTTCGTGCGAACTTTCGGTCCGTTCGCGGGTTCTGGTGCGAACCGAACCCGGGGGTGTTCGGCTCATCACTACTCTATAGTCACATGGGCTGCTCAGATGTGATAGGGAGGAAATGCTGAGCATAGAAACTCACTGTAACCTGAGCATGTGCAGAGTTGCCACCACAGCTGCATAATCCCTAGCTGAATTGGGGACATGAACAGAAGGTGAAGATAGAGAGCAGCAGGATCAACCAGGTTTTTTGCAGAATACAGATAACAAAGCTCATAGTAACTGAGTGAGAATGAAAAGCATGCAATACACTATTTATTGATAGTTTTTTATGATGTGGGTTTAGTGACACTTTAAGTGCTTTCAATAGATTGAGGAATTAGCGCTTCTGTATGATTCCCAATTCGTGATTGAAGGCTGCTAATAGCAACCAAGTTCTGTGGCTATTCACTCTCTTTGAACCACTTAGATTAAATTAAATATGTGAATTAACTTGACAAATACATTTTATACCACCACTCAGTATTCTCAGGACCTAGATGTTTAACATTGTGACATAAACAAGCTATGATTACTTAAATTAATCATCAAATTAATCTCAATAAATACAAATAATGAAGAGTTTTATCAGGACCTAGGTACAGGGTGATTCAAATCAAAGTTAAGTGACATTTATCACAGATAGCAAAATTTACTATATTTTTTTAGGAATGTTTAATAAGTATATGTTTTATGATTTGTAGTATTGATTTCATTTTCCCAGTCTCTAAAGGAAGGCAGGATTGGACCCATGCATTTTGGCATGGAATGCTTTTGTCAGGGACGTGCTGGGCTTGAACCTGGGACCTCGTCTGTGTCTGGCATTGACTCTTCCAGTGGAGCTATCTGAGATGCTGGACAGTTCCCTGCCTGATCTGCTGGATAACCTATCTGATCCATTAGACTACTCTGCTTGGTGTCTGATTACTGTTGAACTCTGAACCCCTTGCTCCTCCCATGTACTTCCTATAAAAGACATTCCAGAGATGTTGCCCCTTGCGGTTTGATCTGCTTCTGTTCCCTGAGTTCCTGATTCTGTGCTTGTATCCTGTTCCTGTGTTTGACCCGGCTTCCTGACCACGCTTCTGTCTCCAGTCCTGACCTCGGCTCGTTTGACCCTGCTCAGTTATCTGCCAGTCTGCCTGTTGCCAAGATTCGGCCTGGACTTTGACTACTCTCTGCCTGCCACTTGTGATGTTTACCTTGATGTGTATGACCCGGCTTGTCTGACTCTGCAAACCTGCACCAGCTTACCTGCATCCTCTGCTCTGCAAGCTGCACACGCTGACCTGCATCCTTTGCAATGCAAACCTGCACCTGCTGACCTGCATACCTGCTCTGCAAACCTGCACCTGCTGACCTGCATCCCTGCTCTGCAAACCTGCACCTGCTGACCTGCATCCCTGCTCTGCAAACCTGCACCTGCTGACCTGCATCCCTGCTCTGCAAACCTGCACCTGCTGACCTGCATCCCTGCTCTGCAAACCTGCACCTGCATCCCTGCTCTGCAAACCTGCACCTGCTGACCTGCATCCCTGCTCTGCAAACCTGCACCTGCTGACCTGCATCCCTGCTCTGCAAACCTGCACCTGCTGACCTGCATCCCTGCTCTGCAAACCTGCACCTGCTGACCTGCATCCCTGCTCTGCAAACCGGCACCTGCTGACCTGCATCCTCTGCTCTGCAAGCTGAACCTGCTGACCTGCATCCGCTGCTTCCGGAACCAGCCGTTCCAGTCTTCACTCGGCTCCACCACTCCAAGCAGTGAGGATCAGACAGGCACCCTTACCTCACCGTGCTCTTACCACCACTGTCCCCACTCCAGTGGTCTCCGAGCCGGGGTTGTACGGGAGGTCCCTCTCCGCACGTCAGGCTCACACCTAAGGTACGTTACAGTATCAAACGGCCATGCCTGAGCCTGCAGGAGATACCTTGCCTATGGACAATGTCTATCAACACCTTACAGCTCTCACTCAGATCGTGAAGTCTCTGCAGGGCAGCCATGTCCGAATGGATAAGCAGACACAAACTCAAGCCACCTCTGCAGATTCACCTCCAACCCCAACTTCCTCTATTGGAATGTTACCATCTCCTGAGCCCAGGGTCCCTGTTCCTGAGAAGTTTTTCGGGGATCGGAGTAAATTCCGTGCATTTCGCAACGCATGTGAACTTTACTTTTCGTTGCTACCTCTGACTTTTTCATCTGAAGCCACCAAGGTGGGCTTCGTTATCGCTTTGCTGCAGGGGGAACCTCAAGCTTGGGCCCATCACCTACTTGAAGTCCGCCATGTAGTTCTAGACTCTCTGCCCTCTTTTCTTGATGCCATGGCCCGACTTTATGACGATCCACAGCGGACTTCTACTGCCGAGGCTGCTCTCCATGCGCTCCAGCAAGGCCGCCGAGCGGTCGAGGACTATGTGACTGATTTCAGACGCTGGAGCGCGGATATCCAGTGGAATGAGGCGGCTCTGCGGCATCAGTTCCGTCTTGGTCTCTCTGAAAGCCTGAAGGATGAGTTAGCACGGGTCGGTGTTCCTGATGTTCTAGAGACTTTAATTAATTTGTCTATCCAGATAGACCGACGACTCCGGGAGCGCAGAGCAGAAAGGTCTACCCAACAGCTCCGCCCAGCTTGGATGCTACCCCGGATACGAGCCCCTGTGTACCCTGCCAGTGCCAGTACGGTTCCAACTGAACCCTCATCCCTCAACCAGACCATCAAGCCAGGGCAGCTTGGACTAATGAAACATTCCCTATCGGCCAAGGAACGACTTGGTCGGCTGCAGAATTATCTATGCCTGTATTGCGGTGAACCCGGTCATTATGTCTCTTCTTGTCCTGCTAAGCTGCGCAAGGTCCTGGCTACCTCTTCTCCCAACTACTCACCTCCATCTACCAATGCTACTCACCTGGCTCTTCCTATCTCTTTCCAACTACCAGGGAGGACAATACCAGTAACTGCAATAATCGACTCGGGGGCATGTAGTTGTTTTGTCGATATAGACTTTGCAGCACAACAACACATCCCACTCCAACCTAAGACTCAGGGACTTTCCATTTTCCTGGCAGATGGGTCTCGCATCAAGTCCGGAGTAGTGACCCAGGAGACCCCTCCTTTGCCTGTGATCACCTCCATGGACCATAAGGAACTATTGACTTTGGATGCTATTGCATCTCCCATGTTTCCAGTTATCCTGGGTCTACCCTGGCTTCAGGCACACAATCCACAGATTGATTGGGGAACCGGAAGTATTAAGTTCCAGTCACCATACTGTCAAAGCCACTGCATGCTTCCACGTCCCAGCACCTTGGGGCCTCTGTTATGCCTGGATTCAGATCCAGAGATACGAGCTTCTGTACCCAAACAATATCATGAGTTCCTGGACGTCTTCAGCAAACGAGGGGCCGAAGTCCTACCGCCTCATCGTCCTTACGATTGTCCAATCGAGCTTCTTCCCGGTGCTGAGATTCCTTTCGGACGGATCTTCCCCCTATCTGAACGGGAGCTTGAGGTACTGAAAGAATACATTGATGAGAACCTTAAGAGGGGTTTCATCCGTCCTTCCACTTCTCCAGCAGGGGCAGGAATCTTCTTTGTGGAGAAAAAAGACCATTCTCTTCGGCCCTGTGTAGATTACCGGGAATTAAATAAAATCACGGTCAAGAACCGGTACCCTCTGCCTCTGGTACCTGAACTTTTTCAAAGACTCAGGACTTCCTCTGTGTTTACCAAATTAGACCTGCGGGGGGTGTACAACCTGGTACGCATCCGAGCAGGGGATGAAGGGAAGACTGCCTTTCGTACCAGGTTCGGCCATTACGAATACCTAGTAATGCCCTTCGGCCTATGTAACGCCCCTGCCACCTTTCAGCATCTAGTCAATGATATTTTCAGAGACTGTCTGGACATTTATGTAGTTGTCTATCTTGATGATATTTTGATTTTTTCCTCCTCTCTTGAGCAGCACCGGAAACACGTCAAGAGTGTACTCTGTCGTCTCCGCCAGCATGGACTGTACGCAAAACCAGAAAAGTGTGAATTCGAGCGACAGAGTATCCAGTTCCTTGGCCTAGTGATCTCTACAGAGGGATTCAAGATGGACCCACAGAAGGTTTCAGCCATTCTGGATTGGCCTGCACCTTCAGATAAAAAGGGGGTGCAGCGCTTCGTTGGCTTTGCCAATTTTTATCGGAGGTTTATCAAGGGATTCTCTGCTATTATTTCCCAGATTACGCAGCTAACGAAGCAAAATGCTCGATTCCAGTGGACATCTGAAGCACAGGCTGCTTTCACAAACCTAAAAATACTTTTTACGTCTGCTCCTATCCTAAGTCATCCCGATCCTGCCCTACCGTATCTACTTGAGGTAGATGCCTCAGAGACAGCGGTTGGAGCTGTTATCTCCCAGCGCCAAGGTCTCAAGGACTTGATACACCCGGTAGCCTTCTTCTCCCGTAAGCTTACCCCATCCGAGAGGAATTATGATGTTGGAGACCGGGAGCTCCTGGCCATTAAATCTGCCCTTGAGGAGTGGAGGTACTTGTTGGAGGGAGCAGCGCATCCTATACTCATTTACACAGACCACAAGAACCTAGAGTATCTGAGAGCTGCCAAACGTCTGAGACCACGCCAGGCACGTTGGGCACTATTTTTCTCTAGGTTCTCGTTCCACATAACTTACCGGCCAGGCTCCAAGAACACCAAACCAGACGCTCTTTCCCGCATGTTTGATGATCCAAAAGAGGTGTCAGCTCCAGATACCATTCTATCGGAAGGCAACTTCTTACTTTTACAAACTAGCCTGATGTCTGTCTTGAAGCAAGCTTCTACAGGTGTGTCTGGTCCCTCTGAAATCACTCTGGTACCCAAGGACGGGTTACTTTGGAAGAATGACAAAATCTTTGTGCCAGAAGAAGTTCGAGTCACAGTGTTAAACTTTTGTCATGATCATCCCCTGGCAGGCCATTTTGGAATGCATAAAACCCTTGAACTGATTCAACGCACGTTTTGGTGGCCGGATCTTGAAAAAGACTGCAGGGAATATGTAGGTTCATGTGCCACCTGTATCCGTAGCAAGACCACTAGAAGCAAGGCCTGGGGTCTGCTCAGACCCTTACCAGTCCCTGACCGTCCCTGGAAAATGATTGCCATGGACTTCATAGTGGAACTCCCCCCGTCTGAAGGTTGCACAGCCATCTTTGTAGTGGTTGACCGTCTATCCAAGATGGCCCACTTCGTGCCTCTCAAAGGCACGCCCTCTGCCATGGAAACTGCCCAGTTCTTCATTAGGGAAGTAGTAAGGCTACATGGGGTCCCTGCGGACATCGTTTCGGATAGAGGGGTGCAGTTCACCTCTCGCTTTTGGAAGGCTTTGTGCAAGGTCCTGAAGATTGAGTTGTCCATGTCCTCGGCCTATCACCCCCAAACTAACGGGCAAACCGAAAGAACGAATCGGACGCTCGAACAGTACCTCAGATGCTTCACCACCTTCGTTCAAGACGACTGGGTAGCTTTACTACCCTTGGCAGAGTTTGCCTTTAACAACACCAGTCATTCGGCTACAGGTCAATTGCCATTTTTTGCCAACTACGGGTTTCACCCGACCTTCTTACCTGATCTCATCCCTGATTCAACAGTCCCAGCGGTCCAGAGTATTGTTGATTTCCTGACCCGTAACAGCAGGATATTGCAGGAAGCCATGACTAAGGCACAAGCAGCCAATAAAAGGATCTTTGACAGGAAAAGGAGAGGGGAATTATGCCTGCAACAGGGTGACCAAGTATGGTTATCGACCACCAACCTTAAGATGGCTTGCCCCACAAGGAAACTGGCACCCAAGTTCATCGGTCCTTTCCCAGTAAAACGGAAATTAAACGAGGTCTCCTATGAACGTGCCTTACCGGAGTCGTTGAAGATTCACCCAGTCTTTCACGTTTCCTTGCTGAAACCCGCAGTGCCCGACCCGTTCCCAGACAGGGGATCGGGACCACCCAAGCCTGTAATCATTGACGGTGATGAGGAGTTCGAGGTGGAGGCCGTCTTGGACTGCCGAAGAAGAGGGAACCAGCTTCAATTCCTGATCAAGTGGAAGGGGTACGGTCTGGAGGAGAACTCCTGGGAACCCCAACAGAACATTCACGCCCGAGAGTTAATCCAGGCCTTTTTTCGCAGTCACCCCCAGAAAAGAGCTCTATTGGGCACCCGGAGGTTGCCCTTAAGGGGGGGGCACTGTCAGGGACGTGCTGGGCTTGAACCTGGGACCTCTTCTGTGTCTGGCATTGACTCTTCCAGCGGAGCTATCTGAGATGCTGGACAGTTCCCTGCTTGATCTGCTGGATAACCTATCTGATCCATTAGACTACTCTGCTTGGTGTCTGATTACTGTTGAACTCTGAACCCCTTGCTCCTCCCATGTACTTCCTATAAAAGACATTCCAGAGATGTTGCCCCTTGCGGTTTGATCTGCTTCTGTTCCCTGAGTTCCTGATTCTGTGCTTGTATCCTGTTCCTGTGTTTGACCCGGCTTCCTGACCACGCTTCTGTCTCCAGTCCTGACCTCGGCTCGTTTGACCCTGCTCAGTTATCTGCCAGTCTGCCTGTTGCCAAGATTCGGCCTGGACTTTGACTACTCTCTGCCTGCCACTTGTGATGTTTACCTTGATGTGTATGACCCGGCTTGTCTGACTCTGCAAACCTGCACCAGCTTACCTGCATCCTCTGCTCTGCAAGCTGCATACGCTGACCTGCATCCTTTGCAATGCAAACCTGCACCTGATGACCTGCATACCTGCTCTGCAAACCTGCACCTGCTGACCTGCATCCCTGCTCTGCTGACCTGCATCCCTGCTCTGCAAACCTGCACCTGCTGACCTGCATCCCTGCTCTGCAAACCGGCACCTGCTGACCTGCATCCTCTGCTCTGCAAGCTGAACCTGCTGACCTGCATCCGCTGCTTCCGGAACCAGCCGTTCCAGTCTCCACTCGGCTCCACCACTCCAAGCAGTGAGGATCAGACAGGCACCCTTACCTCACCGTGCTCTTACCACCACTGTCCCCACTCCAGTGGTCTCCAAGCCGGGGTTGTACGGGAGGTCCCTCTCCGCACGTCAGGCTCACACCTAAGGTACGTTACAGCTTTACTGTGACACTTCAGTTTCTACAGTAAATAAAAATAAAATAAAAATTTCTCTGTCCATAAAAAAAAAGCTGGACTGCAAGAAATGTTCCGAACTACTAGTCATATGCTTGGTACATGGGAAAGCAGGCCTTTCTATATCTAGCATAACTCTCCTGTTCAAAGTTTCTAAGCTTTTTTCATATTATGAGATAAGGAAAAATAATAGCTTTGTTCATTATTTTTTTATTGCCATTGATCTTGGAACTTTATGTTTCTACAACCTCCTGATATATCTTTGGTGCCAGTTGAGAAATTGTAATATTTCCATTGTTGCATGGGGACATGTAGACAAAATTGAATGTTGTGACTGTGTAATAATAACATAGTCCACTGAAGGTAACTCTAGATTTTAGACAGATCATTGTGGCAATAAAAAAAAATTTGATCATTTCTTGTTAGGCAATAAATACTAATTATGGAATGTTTATTCTTTAACCACTTAAGCCCCGGACCATTTGGTAGCTAAAGGACCAGAGGTGAATTCTGAATTTTGCACTGCGCTATTTAACTGTAAATTGTGCGGACATGCAATGTTGTACCAAAACGAAATTTGCGTCCTTTTCTTCCCACAAATAGAGCTTTCTTTTAATGGTATTTGATTGCCCCACGATTTTTATTTTTTGCGATATAAACGGAAAATACCGAAAATTTTGAAAAAAAAATGATATTTTCTACTTTTTGTTATAAGAAAAATCGAATAAACTCAATTTTAGTCATACATTTAGGCCAAAATGTATTCAGCCACATGTCTTTAGTAAAAAAAAATGTCAATAAGTGTATATTTATTGGTTTGCGCAAAAGTTATAGCGTTTACAAACTAGGGTACATTTTCTGGAATTTACACAGCTTTAAATTTATGACTGCCTATCTCATTTCTTGAGGTGCTAAAATGGCAGGGCAATACAAAACCCCCCAAATGACCCCATTTTGGAAAGTAGACACGCCAAGGAAATTGCTGAGAGGCATGTTGAGCCCATTGAATATTTTTTTTTTTTTGTCCCAAGTGATTGAATAATGACAAAAAAAAAATAAAAAAATTACAAAAAGTTGTCACTAAATGATATATTGCTCACACATGCCATGGTTATATGTGGAATTGCACCCCAAAATACATTCTGCCGCTTCTCCTGAGTACGGGGATACCACATGTGTGGGACTTTTTAGGAGCCTAGCCACGTACGGGACCCCGGAAACCAAGCACCGCCTTCAGGATTTCTAAGGGCGCAAATTTTTGATTTCACTCCTCACTACCTATCACAGTTTTGAAGGCCATAAAATGCCAAAATAGCACAAACCCCCCCCCCAAATGACCCCATTTTAGAAAGTAGACACCCCAAGGAAATTGCTGAGAGGCCTGTTGAGCCCATTGAATATTTTTTTTTGTCCCAAGTGATTGAATAATGACAAAAAAAATAAAAATTACAAAAAGTTGTCACTAAATGATATATTGCTCACACATGCCATGGTTATATGTGGAATTGCACCCCAAAATACATTTTTCTGCTTCTCCTGAGTACGGGGATACCACATGTGTGGGACTTTTTAGGAGCCTAGCCGCGTACGGGACCCCGAAAACCAATCACCGCCTTCAGGATTTCTAGGCACAAATTTTTGATTTGACTCCTCACTACCTATCACAGTTTCGAAGGCCATAAATGCCAAAATAGCACAAACCCCCCCCCCCCCCCAAATGACCCAATTTTGGAAAGTAGACACCCCAAGCTGTTTGCTGAGAGGCATGGTGAGTATTTTACAGCTCTCATTTAATTCTGAAAATGATGAAAGAAATTTTTTTTTTTTCAATTTTCAAAACTTTGTGACAAAAAGTGATATCTGCAAAATACTCACAATACCTCTCAGCAAATAGCTTGGGGTGTCTACTTTCCAAAATGGGGTCATTTGGGGGGGTTTTGTGCCATCTGGGCATTCCATGGCCTCCAAAACTGTGATAGGCAGTGAGAAGTGAAATCAAAAATTTACACCCTTAGAAAGCCTGAAGGCGGTGCTTGGTTTTTGGGGTCCTGTACGCAGCTAGGCTCCCAAAAAGTCTCACACATGTGGTATCCCCGTACTCAGGAGAAGCAAAAGAATGTATTTTGGGGTGTAATTACACATATGCCCATGGCATGTTTGAGCAATATATCATTTAGTGACAACTTTGTGCAAAAAAAAAAAAAAATTGTCTTTTTTCCGCAACTTGTGTCAACATATAAAATATTCCATGGACTCGACATGCCTCTCAGTATATAGCTTGGGGTGTCTACTTTCCAAAATGGGGTCATTTGGGGGGGTTTTGAACTGTTCTGGCATTTTATACACAACATTAGGAAGCTTACATCCACTCTTCTAACCACTTGAAGACAAAGCCCTTTTTGACACTTTTTGTTTACATGAAAACATATTTTTTTTTGCAGGAAAATTATGTTGAACCCCCAAACATTATATATATTTTTAAAGCAAAGGCCCTACAGAATAAAATGGTGGGTGTTGCATTTTTTTTTCTACACAGTATTTGCGCAGCGATTTTTCAAACGCATTTTTGGGGGAAAAAATACACTTTTTTTTTATTTTAATGCACTAAAACACACTATATTGCCCAAATGTTTGATGAAATAAAAAAGATGATCTTAGGCCGAGTACACAGATACCAAACACGACATGCTTTAAAATTTCGCACAAACGCGCATTGGCGACAAACTACATTTTTAAAAGCCTTTTAAAGCCTTTACAGGTTACCCCGTTAGATTTACAGAGGAGGTCTACTGCTAAAATTACTGCCCTCGATCTGACCTTTGCGGTGATACCTCACATGCATGGTGCAATTGCTGTTTACATATGACACCAGACCGACGCTTGCGTTCGCCATTGGGCAAGAGCAGGGCAGGACAGGGGTGCTTTTTTTTTTTTGTTTGTTTTTTTTTTTATTATTATTAATTTTGCTTTTTTATTTTATTTTTAAATTGTTCCTTCCATATTTATTTATTTTTATCATTTTTATTGTTATCTCAGGGAATGTAAATATCCCCTATGATAGCAATAGGTAGTGACAGGTACTCTTTTTTTGAAAAAACTGGGGTCTAGACCCTAGATCTTTCCTCTGCCCTCAAAGCATCTGACCACACCAAGATTGGTGTGATAAAATGCTTTCCCAATTTCCCAATGGCGCTTTTTATATCCGGGGGGGGACATTCCCTCCCACTGCTTGTAAAAGCAGTCCAGAGGCTAATTAGCCACTAGGATTGCTTTTACATGAAAGCCAGCCACTGGCTGAAAAGAATGATACCAAGATGATACCTAAACCCGCAGGCATCAATCTGGTATAACCATTCAAAGTCCAGCAACATACCAGTATGTTGCTGGTCCTTGTTGGACATGTATTGTAATCTTTTTTTTCATGCAGCCAGGTGGCTGAACGAAAAAAGAGATTGATTGGTGGGTATGCCCACCATTAGAATACCGCCCTTCATCCACCCACTTCTAATGATGGGCATACATGCACCATTTATATATGCCAAAGCATGGGGGCATCCTCCCGCAAAAAAGTTATGCCGCACACACATGGTCGGACTTTTCCACGGGAAAGCCTCCGTCGGAATTTCGACCGTATGTACGCGGCATTAGGAGCAAAATCACTCCTCCGCCCCTGCTGGCCCAATGCTTCGGCATATTTGCTTTTTTTTTTTAACTGTGGTGGTGAAATCACCTCCTACAGCACTGTAGTCGCAGGGATCAGGCCTGTCTCTGCGAACGCTGCAGTTATGTGTGTTGTGTTTTGTAAGTGACAGTGATCGATCGATACTGCACTTGGGTGGCCTGGGCTGGACGGAGGGGCAAAATGCAGGTGCTAGCAGGTATCTGGGCTGATCCCGCTAACACTGCGTTTTTGGGAACCCTAAACTGCTGGGGACGCTAGTATAGATCTGATCAGATCAGATATTGATCTGTTCAGATACTATACCACTAAGGGAGGTGTATGCTTCACGCGTGGGTGTTAGCGTTACTGGCACTAACCTGACGCTGCCTGGGGTGTGACGCAGACCCTCTCTGACGCTAAAACCTAATTGATATCACCCGCCGGGTGATCAGGGGGTTAAACCTTTATTGGGTTATATACGGCGGGTGCCCTGACACTATAAAAAGCAAACTAACTAACCAGCGTCACCCGTAACACTTATATGATGATCACTGGTGAAAGGGTTAGCTAGGGGCAATTAGGGGGTTAAAACCTTTATTAGATAATATATGGGGGTACCTGACGCTATAAAAACCTGCGGCGAACCTAAAAAAATTACTGGGTACCGATCTGCATCACCGACGCTAAGACAGCGATCAGAAAAATGATCGCTTAGCGACAGTGGTGATAGGGGGTGAAAGGGTTACCTGGGGGGCGATCAAGGGGGTTAAACCTTTATTAGATAATTCATGGGGGTACTCGACGCTCTAAAAACCTGCGGCGAACCTAAAAAAAATTACTGGGTACCGATCTGCATCACCGACGCTAAGACAGTGATCAGAAAAATGATCGCTTAGCGACGGCGGTGCTAGGGGGTGAAAGGGTTATCTGGGGGGTGATCAAGGGGTTAAACCTTTATTAGGGGGGTTAGGGGGCTACACTGGACCTAAAACTAAATGTAGTGACACTTTTACAGTCACAAATGTCACTGATTGCAGTGATCAGTAAATAAATGGTCACTGCAATCAGTGACACTGTGGCTGGGGGGTGATCTGGGGGGGCCTGGGGGGGGCGATTTATGTGCCTATGTGTGCTGGTGTTAGTGTAGTGTTTGTTCACTAACCTGTGTGTCTTCTCTTGTACGGCGCTCGGTATATGTGACTTCCTCCTGCTTCCTCTGTCTGTGTAAACATTCCACAGACAGAGGGGGCATTTCCATTCGCCGGGAGCGATCGCGGGGGGGTGGCCGGAATCGAACGGCCGTCCCCTCATGTCGGATCGCTCCCGAACGAATTCCGACCGCTCACTCTACAGAAGGGGGGTCCGATTGGACCCCCCAACTGTACAAAGTCAATCACGTACACTCTACGTGATTGTGCCTGTCGGTGCCATTGTGCCGACGTATATATACAGTGAGTGGTCGTTAAGTGGTTAATTGCTTTGCACTTAAAATCACATTTGTCATCATTTTCTCTACGTTTAAACCTTTAGGCTGCATTCACACCTGAGCGTTTCAAAGTTGTGCGTTTTCTACCGCGATATGCCACGATTTTTAGCGCGTTTTTTTGTCGCGATTTTGTTCAGGTCACCAATGTAAAAAGCAGAAAAACGCCTGTAATCTGCTCCACAGAAGCTAATATTCTTTTTTGAGCTTAAGGCGTTTTTCAGGCGTTTTGCTTCAGGTGAAAAAGGCTCAGATGTGAACAGGCGCCATTGAAATTAATAGGATTTTGCTTGTTGGGCGTTTTTCATGAGTTTGTCTGGTGTTTTACAAGAGTTTTACGAACTGAAAACGCTCAGGAGTGAATGCAGCCTTAGGGGCTGATTTACTAAAACTGGAGAGTGCAAAATCTGCTGCAGCTCTGCATAGTAACCAATCAGCTTCTAGGTTTTTTTTTTTTTTGTCAAAGCTTAATTGAACAAACTGAAGTTAGAAGCGGATTGGCTACCATGCACAGCTGCACCAGATTTTGCACTCTCCAGTTTTAGTAAATCAACCCCTAATGCCTGAAGGTAAAAGAAACCCTTATGCCACGTACACTTGATCGGACATTCCGACAACAAAACCGTGGATATTTTTCAGACGGATTTTCGCTCAAACTTGCCTTGCATACACACGGTCACACAAATGTGAGAAATTCCGAACGTCAAGAACGCGGTGACGTACAACTAAACAACGAGCCAAGAAAAATGAAGTTCAATGATTCCGAGCATGCGTCAAATTGATTCCGAGCATGCGTAGGATTTTTGTACGTCGGAATTGGATACACACGATCGGAATTTCCGGCCACATCTTTTGTTGTCGGAAAAAGTGAGAACCAGCTCTCAATCATTTGTTGTCAGAAATTCCGGCAGCAAATGTCCGAAGGAGTCTACACACAGTCGGAATTTCCAACAACAAGCTCCCATCGAACATTTGTTGTTGGAAATTCCGATCGTGTGTACACGGCATAAGGCCTGGTTTACACTTTTGTGTTTTAATGTGCATTTTGGAACACACAAAAATGCATGTGTCATAAAAAATATATTGAGGCATGTCCAATTTTTTGTGAATGGTCATGTGCTGTGTTTTCCAACAGAATAATGAAAATGTGTATACAATGCATGTTAGAGACCTACAAGAAAAAAGACAAACACAGACATGGATAAATGCGAACCTGAACACAGTTTAGCGCGTATTAACCACTTAAAGACCGCCTACCGCAGATATACTGCGGCAGGGTGGCTCTATTGGGCGAAACAACTGAACTGAACGGAACTGTACTGTTTTATAGCATATATATATATTTTTAAAATTGTCGTTATTTTTTTGTTTCTAGTGCAAACAATAAAAACTGCAGAGGTGATCAAATACCACCAAACAAAAGCTCTATTCTTACAATGTGTGAGAAGGACAGAGAGTTGTCACTCTAAACAGGAAGTGCCGACACAACGACCTTCATGGTAGGATAGCTCATTTCTAAAAGTGCTACTGACATGAAATGTTCACCACATGTCCGTAACAACCCATGCAATCCATACATACAAAGACACCAATACAAATAAGTTCAGAAATTAAGTTATGTGTAATAAAAATGGAATGACGCAGGGAAAAAGTATTGAACACATTAAGAGAAGGAGGTGCAAAAAAGCCTTGGAACGCCCAGACACTAGCTGAAATCTATCAGTAATTAGAAAGCAATCCTGTCGCTTGTCAGTGCAAATTAATATCACCTGGTTTAGTCTCAACTGATGGCCTATTAAAAGATGTCTCATTACCAAGGTGTCACACAAGAAACATCTTATGATAGGTAAAAGCAAAGTGCTCCCTCAAGACCTTTGGAACCTTATTGTTGCAACACATACTGACAGCATTGGTTACAGAAGGATTTCTAAACTTCTGAATGTTCCAGTGAGCACTGTTGGAGCCATAATCCAGAAGTGGAAAGAACATAATTTCACAATAAACCAGCCACTACCAGGTGCTCCTCACAAGATTTCTGACAGAGGAGTGAAAAGAATTATCAGAAGAGTTGTCCAAGAGCCAAGGACCACTTGTGGAGAGCTTTAGGAAGAACTGGATTTAGCAGGTACAATTGTTTCAAAGAAAACAATAATTAATGCACTCAAACGTCATAGCCTGTATGCACGCTCACCACTCCAGACTTTCATTGCATTTTGTTTTAATTGTTTAAAATGTTAAAACATGTTTAGAAAAGCCACCATTTTCTACATGAGCTGCATTGCATACCATTTCCGAATACATTTATGGATTATCTTTATAGCTGTCATCTGACCCATATTGGCCAGTGTATTACCCCAAATTGATTTATATTTAATCTCATCAAGCCTAAATTTAGATGAATATAATTGGTGGCTTATACCATATACAGACTTTTTTGGGGATTTAGAACATAATATTCTCTGATTTGACATTTATTGATGAACTGTTAGCATGGGATGGGGAATCCACTTTGTAGCTTAGAAAAAGGACAACTCATGAGTCAAGACATGTGGTTGCCATCATCCCGGAATGAATAGGTTTGAAAAAAACTCTAAAATTGGGATTATATAGGCTCCTGGATGATCCCCCTATTTTGGAAAACATATTTTTGGACCTTTTGATTATCTCTTTGGTGAGTCCATTCAATCCTACTTACAGGACAATATCCTTTATATATTTTTTTTTCTTTTTCCTTTTGACCTATATATGTTCCAAATTCCTTTTCTATTAAAGGCACCATACTGATTGGATGTTTTATCCTGATTCCTTATATGAGAAGGGACAGCCAATAGAGGCATAAGGAGAGACTATTGGGAGGGAATCTATGCCATTAATGCGACGTCCATGTGGAATGCATATGCTTTAATGAACATGATGAAGTGAGTTTCCCACCTTTTTTTGCACCTTTCTTTGGGGGGGTGGGAGAATGGGGTAACCTGTGTTATACTAACGCGTTGGTAAAGCCTTATTTGACTGTCTGCGGATGATCTGGAGGTCTTTAATTCTGGCGTTTGTATCACTTGTGTCTTATTCATGTTTCAGATTTGAATGGTATTAACGCAATAGATGTATTGTATATAATAAACTTTTTTGTATTTAATAAAAATTTTGTTGCCTATATAATCCCAATTTTAGAGGTTTTTTTCATCCACTTTGTAGTTTACCTAATCAAGTATTGTGATTTATGCACTAGAGCACTTTTTTTTAGGTGATGTGATTTACAGAATTTGAGGCTGGATTCACACCATTGCGATGTGGATGTGAGTTCTCCGCATCCAATTCGCAATAGCATGAGAATTTGACCAGCTCTCTATGGAGTCGGTTCACATATTTCCACTGCGCCTCCGGTGCAAATTTGCACAGGAGCCCTGTGCGTCTTTTGGTCCATTTCAGGTCCGAATTCAGCCAAAGATTTGGGCTGAAATCGGACCTGAAATGGTGAACCAGGATGCACAGGACCCCTGCTGAGAACTGCATGCGGTGATGGTGTGAACCCTAGACATGTGCAGAACATAAAAATCTGTTTAGTTTTGTTTCGTTTCGATTCATTATTTACATAAATTTGATTAGTTAAGTTAGTTTCATTTGTTTATTTTGTTTTCAGAAATTGTTTTGCTTATTCGTTTTCAAGTCAATTAAAATTTTTCAAATTCGGATCGATTCGAAAAGTTTTTGAATACATTTCAAATAGTTTTCGAATTTGAATAGTTTTCCAATTTCCAAAGAGAGTAAACTAGAAAATAAAGGAATAGGATAGAAAAAATAGAATAGAATAGATAAGAGTATAACAGCAAATAAAAGAATATAATATAAGAGAGTAAAACAGCACAAAATAGAATAGAAAATAAAATAACAGAATAGAATGGAATAGAATAGAAATGAATAGAATAAAAAAAGAATAGAATAAAATAGAAAGATTATAACCATATTCTGAAATTCGAAAATAATAGAAAAGAATAGAATTTAAAAAAAACTATAGAATAGAAATAATATAACCATTTTCCAAAATTCAAATATAATCAATTCGAATTTGAATAGAATAGAAAATAATAGAGTAGAATATGATAGAAAATAACACAATATTATAGAAAAAAACAACAAAATAGAATATAATAGATAATAAATAATAATCTTCCCATTGTAATCAGTTTTTTTCTATTCTATTCAAATTTGAATTGATTCTATTTGAATTTTAGGAAATGGTTATATTCTTTCTATTCTATCGTTTTTTTAATTATATTATTTTGTGTTTATTCTATTTTATTGTCTATTATTTTCTATTCTATTCTTTTCTATTCAAATTCAAATGTATTCTATTCGAAATTCAAGTTTCGGAAGCTGGTTATATTCTTTCTATTCTATCCTATTATACCACCTGGCCATTTATGTAGAGTGGCTGGGTAGGAGGAGGTTAAAAACAAAAGCCTGCGGGATGCCCAGGAAAAAAACAAGCCTACTTACAGACCAGCTCGCAGACAACCAATTAACCTGTCTAACAGTATGCGTTAAAAACAGGGGTTTTGTCTGCACGCATTTGCAAACGCATGCGTGAGCCACAGAGCCACGTCCAGGCACCCTGGAATCTGTGGTCCTACACTAACTATGAGTGTCCCCACAAAGGAGGTACATGCATTCTGATGGTTAGATGAGGACAAGTGGACTGAAGGGGAGCAACCCCTCCTTAAAGGTACAGGAGCACACCAAACACCCAGCAGGTAGCACAGTGGCTGCAAAGGTGTTGGTGCACTGCTGGACCAATACAAACACCAATGTGATATGAAAAACAAACTTGTCCACCTCCCTCATCCATAGCTGGCCATAACAGTAAGCAGCATTGGAAGGCTGAAGCAGATAACAACAAAAGCCTGAGAAATGCCCAGGAAAAAACCAAGCCTACTTACCAACCAGCTCGAAGACAACCAATTAACCTGTCCAACAGTATGCGTTAAAAACGGGTTTTGCCCGCACGCATTTGCAAACGCATTCGTGAGCCACAGAGCCAAGTCGAGGCACCCTGGAAGGATGGAGGGGGTTAAGCATGTTGCTGCCAGTGCCATACTGATTTAACAAGTTTATAAGTGATTGACGAATTTCTAAATGGAAAAGCACTGTATACAATGTTGAGAATAGAGTCATGTTAGAACATTTCATTTTAAAATAAAAAGTGCTTTCAAAGGCTTTCAAAGTGACCATTCCATCCTATTTTCACTACTCTGAATCATACCACAAAAAAACTGTAACTCTTTCAGGCCCTCCCTAGCATTTTTTTTTTTTTTTTTTGGTTTGAATTTAGTGGGGAATCTTAAAATTCTCTGTCATGTTTGTTTTCTGTATCCCACTAGGGAGATTTCCTTTCAGTTTCTGTCCTGAAGACACTATAAAGTAAAAGGAAATATCTCTAAAATGAGGGAAAATCTTGTCCTATAAAGCTGTCATCTTTGGAAGATTTCCCCTCAACTCCTGTTCCATAGTCTACTGAAAGTCGACTTCTTACTGACTTCTACTTACTGACTACTACTTGCCTTCACTTACTGACTTGGTGGTAATGGTCACTCACTAGGATAAAATGAAAGTATCCCACTAGCAAATACACAGACAGAAATAAAAGGAGCACCAAGACCAGATTTCTCAATGGGGTTGATTTACTAAAACTGGAGAGTGCAAAATTATCTTTCATTTTTTTTTTTTTTTTTGCCAAAGCTTATTTGAACAAGCTGAAGTTAGAAGCTGATTGGCTACCATCAAACATATTGAGCTCAAAATACCAATAATACCAAAATACCAATAGTGTGAATAAATATACCCATAAATTGCAATATAGAAAAATATTAAAACAGTGTAAAAAAATTGGCCCAATTGTGATAATGGCCATCAAGTCCAAAAATAGTGTCCAAAGGTATATAGATGACATCCTTCTCCTATGGGATGGACCTCTAGAATCTCTTCAGGAATACATGCAAGTCCTTAATAATAACGATAGGGGGATTTGGCTGGAATTTGAGGCTAGTCAAACTGAAATACATTTCCCTGGTCCTAAAATTTCTAGGGAAGGGAATAATTTCATTACTTCTACTTTTTTTTTAAACTACTGATCACAACTTATTTATTCCTACAGACAGTTGTCATTATCACTCCTGGTTAAATTCCATTCTTCGCAGTCAATTTATGTGCATTAGGTGCAGTTATACTAGGATACAGTATTATCTAACCTAGGCGGAGGTTTTAAAAACACATCCTATTTTTTTCATAATTTAACTGAGTATGTTAGATGCAAAAATTGCAATATCTGTCAAGTTAAAGCTTGCAGGGATAGGAAGGTACAGCTACTTCTCAAAGCTTCACTATTAAATCTTTCATTACGTGTACCACCACCAATGTTGTCTATCTCCTGCAGTGTCCTTGTCAGTGTGGCCACCCGGCCAATGCAGGTTAGACTTGGAGAACATTTGGGTAACATCATTTGAGGAGTCCAAGTCATTTGAGGATTTTGAGTCCAGATACTTTCACCCCCTTCCAGTCCAGCACAATTTTAAGCTTTCAGTGCTGTCACACTTTCTGTGACAATTACTCAAGCATGCAACACTGTACCCAAATTTATTTTTTATTTTTTTGCGACAGATAAAGCTTTCGTTTGGTCGTATTTATTCACCAATGTTTTTATTTTTGCTATATATAAAAAAATACACTTTTTTTTTAGTTTGTATAAAAAAATTCTGCAAAAAATTATCTTTCTTCAAAAAACCAGGCCAAAATGTATTCTTCTTCTACAATTTTGTAGTAACACTAACCCAAAAACGTGTACCGTATTTGCTGGCGTATAAGACGACCCCCTAATTTTCCAGCTAAAATTTGGGTTTTGGGATATACTCGCCGTATAAGACGACCCCCTTCCGACTAGCCATGCCTCACCATGCCTCACTGTGCCATTGCATGCCTCACTGTTCCCCTGCATACCTCACTGTTCCCCTGCATACCTCACTGTTCCCCTGCATACCTCACTGTGCCCCTCGACGATCACTTACATTATCCCTGACATGTAGAATCTCAGTCAGACCGCGGCCGTCCATTTTTCAAAAGCCGCACCTCCTCCTCGTGCTGTTCTGTGAAAGGCGGAACACTCAGCTTCCCAGCAGACACTGTGTTCAGTGTTCCGCCTATCACAGATGCCCTCTCATCCGAGGTCGAGGACGAGAGGGCATCCGTGATAGGCTGAACATTAAACAGAGGCTCTGCTGGGAAGCTGAGTGTTCCGTCTATCACGGAACAGCATGAGGAGGAGGCGCGGCTTTTGAAAAATGGACGGCCGCGGTCTGAGATTCTACAGTACAGGTCAGGTACCGGCGTATAAGACGACCCCTAACTTTTGAGAGGATTTTTAGGGGTTAAAAAGTCGTCTTATACGCCGGAAAATACGGTATATTATTTAGTCTGTGTGAACGGTATAGAGTCTACAAACTATGGTATGACATAAGACAGTGATCAGTATGCGGGTATGAGTTGTGGAGGGGATCAAGATGCTGGTATGGCATATGGTGGTGATGAGAATGCTGGTATGGCATATGGAAATTATCAGGACACTGGTATAGGGTATGGCAGTGACCAGGACGATGGTATGGCATATGGTAGTGATCAGGACACTGGTATTGCGTATAGAGGTGATCAGGATGCTGGTATGGTGTTTAAAGGTAAGCAGGATGCTGGTATGGCATATGGCGGTGATTAGGACACTGGTACGGGGTATGGCGTTGATCAGGACATTGGTATAGTGTATGGTGGTGTTCCTATAAGCACGGATTACACTGGGACAGGTGGCTGGGCTGGCTGCACTCTTTCTTTGTATTTTGCTGGGGGCAGTGATCAGGGACACTGGGGCAGGCTGGCACTGCAGTCTATGAGTGTACATGCACTGTGAAAGGCTGCTGTACACTCACAGGCTGCAGCAATGGTTCTCTCTGCTCTCACAGCTGATCTGTGTGAGAGCAGAGAGAACCAATGTTTACATTCGGTTTACATTGAGTACTATGTGATTGTTGTGATTGGAAACAGCAATTATATGGTACAAGACCATGTGATCACCCAGACACAGAGGTAATGTGATCCGCTGTGTCTGGGACACACACCAAATACTTGGTTTCCAGGTGCGAGCTCTGCGAGCCACGCAGGAGCCACTGATGTGGGCTGATGTACAGGTAAGTTAACCCGCATCCACGCTTCTTCCCATCTGCCGTTTATCGGATAAGGGTCTGGTATGGATTTTGAGGAGGACCCCCACGCTATTTTTTTTTACATTTAGCACGGGTTTCCCTTAAAATCCATGCCAGGCCTGAAGGGCCTGGTATGGATTTGGGGGGGAGGGACCGCACGCCATTTTTTAAAATTTTGGCACGGGTCCTCCTTAAAATCCACACCAGACCTGAAGGGCCTGGCATGGATTTTGGGGTCACCCCTACGACATAAATTTTTTTGATTTTGCCACTGGGTTTCCCTTAACCACTTCAATACACTGTGTTTTATATACTATACTGCCTGCACTGACTGAATATAGAGTCTACACTGAATATCTAGTCTACACTAAATGCAGAGTATATATATATATATATATTAGGCTGTGTATATATATATATATATATATATATATATATATATATTAAATACACTGCCACTAGCTAACTAACCTGCCTGCCTAATCTAGCCCAATCTATCTCCATCCACACACTATACACGGCCTCTATGTAAGCAGCCTTATATAGTGTGGGGCATGGACTTAGTCCCCCTGAGCCATAATTGGCTCTCACAGCATCAATGCGATCTCGCAGTGCATTATGGGGCGTTCCGCAATGCGCAAATTTCCTGCTATTGCCCCATAATATTCATTTGACTCAAACGTCAAGCTCATCCCTAGTGGAGAGATGCCATTGATTCCTGGTTTTACTTATTGAGCCTGTTAAGACCACCCTAAATAAGGGAGTCATGTTGATCTGGTAAGCCTGCATTTTGACTTCACTCTTGGTGATGGTGGGTACTGTTGACACTATTGGCACTCTTCCAGACAAGGAAGGAAGAAATTCTATTTTGCACATTTAAGTGGTTGTTTTTGGTCTTTGGGCACTACTTTTGGACTTGATGGACACTATTTGTTTCACTTTTTGAAGTATCACAATTACACCAATTATTTTACACTGTTTTAATATTTTTATTATATTGCAATTTATAGGTATATTCATTCACATTATAGCTATTTTTAGTGCAACACATGTTGTTTGATTTTTTATATTAGAAGGGATATCTTATTTTGAGTTTGCAGCTTGTATTTTTTGAGCACTATTTTGAGTGGTTTCCCTATATTTCTTTTGATTGGCTACCATGCACAGCTGCACCAGGTTTTGAACTCTTCAGTTTTAGTAAATCAAACCCAATATATTGGTCTGCAGAAAATATCTGGAACTAGAGCTCTAGAAAACTAAGGAATTGATAAATGGAGGTGGGGAGGGAGGCACACCATTTAAATTTTAGGGAGCTATTTCCATAAAAATGTTGACTTTTTTCTTCTGTGATTCTCATATATGAAGTTTCAAGCCATGAAGAGCTGTCTAGTGGAAGTAAAAAAATGTATGATGGGAAAAGGAAGGAAATGAAAGAGGGAAGGAGGAAGGAAGGAAGGAAAGTTGGTTATGGTTATTTATGGAGTACATTAAGCAGGGCAGCTCTCTCCTCTAAAAATGACTGTATCATTCATCATCTGTGGATGATTCAAAGTTGGGAAGTCTATTACAAGCCCCAAGTAACAGCTGTCCAGGAGCCATCCACCTGAAAATTTGTGCCGAACTTGAGAATAAATGTATGTGAATAAAAAAATGAAATGTTTCAAGGTAAAGGTATTCCTTTTCCTAAGCTCTTAATTCAGTTCCTGTAATAAGTTACTCGCAGTATTTTTCAGAGCTAGGCAGAGTGAGTAGCTCCAACATTCAATTGACCTGTTTCCAAATAATGTACAGCAAAAATGAAGATTAAGTCCTTTAACAAGAGGCGTTTTCACAGTCTTCAATTCAAAGCAAAGAATTCAGTAAAAGATAAGAGGGTAAGCTGCATTGTGCTAGCCCACTTAAATCTGATTTCCAATTCACTAAATGTGTTATTTGACTTGGCAAGGGAGCTGGTATGTGTATTAGATCAGCAGGGAGCCTAATCAAGTAGATGCCAAGTTTGCAGTAGCCCTTGTGTAATGCATTAGCCTCAACCAGTGACCTAAAGCAAAGTGGGTGGTTGAACCCAAAAGAGAATAGCATTAACCTTTGCTTGAAGTTCAGCCTGATTTGAAGTCTCCCTTTGTGAGGTATTCCAAAAAATGCAAAACGCTTTCAACAGAATAGAATCTAGACTACTCAGCACCATCTTCACATGGTAGTCTGTATTGAAGCTTCCCTCTATTAATGCTGACACATGCAAAAGAAATGAAAAGCATTAACTCAGCTAAAGCACTTGATTTCGCAGCTGCAGGAGAAAGAAAATCGCTTTGTTTCTTGGTAACTGCAGGTTTTGATCTGACAATAAAAGTGCAAATTTTTCAGTCAAAACCAAAGGTATCTGGAAAACTCAAAACACACTATTCAAAGAAAAAATTGTAATAGCATAACAAGAAGTCTTTAACAGACAGGTATTTGCTTGCAAACCTTCCAAGAAAAGGTTACTCATAAGTTTTATGTTAGACGGGCCTTGTTGGATACTGCAATCACAATGCAGTTGGTTCAGAACAGTGCTCATACACCAGGCAGCAGGGAGTGCACCCTTATGGCACATAAAGACATTTTTTTAAATGTTAAGATTCAAAACTAAAAGCTCTATCGTGCCAGTGATCATCAACCCATGATTGAAGAGCAAATAGCTCTCAGTTTTATTCAGTATAATTTAATACAGTGGTTGCCAACTTATGAGCAAATAGGGAGTCCTCAGCTGTGGCCCTTGAAAGCACCGAGATCTATAAAGGGCCACACAGCAGGTACCAAAGGGACGCAGGTGGCCCTAAGGATGCAGGTTGGGTACCAAGGCTCTTTGAAGATGCAGGGAGTAAGGTTCCTTCACATAATGCCTACAACTAGACCCCATACAATCGTTCAGTAGGAGTAATGAACACCTGTGTTATCTATAAGGTTAAAGGCAACTTAGCCCATCATGAGATTTGCAATAAATGTAAACAAAGTAGGCATCACTTGGGAAATTTTAGCAATGCAATAGTTAACTTCTAAGCAATAATAAGCATTTGAGAGTTTTGGGTAGGGTGGGAAATGGTTAGAGCCTCTGTGAGATTTTTATTGGGAGTTTTCCCTGTCAAAAGACATAAGAATGAAGAGGAAGTCTCCTCACAATTAGGTGAAATTTCACCTCTGACAGGTATGACCAGAACAAATGTGCCAGTTGAAAGATTTCACCTCTATTCCTATTCTGGCAACAGAGGTAAAATGTTAGCTTTCCTTTGACTTTTCTTCCTTATGGCTATAATCTTTAGAACAGATAATGTGGAATCATTTGCCTAACAAGGACACAGACAACTGAAACATGACATTGGTTCTAATCATTACCCAGTGTAAAAAAAAAAAATAGCTGCTGGTTACACTTTAATTAAATTGTATTAGAAAGTTATTGATCTACTAATGGATCTTTTGCTATAGAAGAAATGGGAGCTTTTGATTGCCCATATGCTAGGGCAGAATGTAAGCCAAGTTGTTACTTGCTTGCCTAATACTGTCTACAATGGTGAATGAATAGCCGTTGGTATATGATATATATAGCAGTTGGTATATGATTAAAGAGCATACATTTGGACTACTAAACAATTGGTTTGTGAAATGATATGTCTGTGGGAAAAAAAAACCTCTTAGACATATTTTTCTCTTGTGTATTTACAAAAGATGACACTAGATAATCACCTCGTCTAGATGGCAGCTACGCACAAATTCTAAAGTATTCAAGTGTCATTAGGCAGATGGCTTGACGGCAGAAAACAAAGGTGGTTGTGAATGGCATTTAGACATAGCTACTACTAGACTTACCACTAGTATTGTAGGGATTGTTGTTTTTCTTTTTTTCAGTGAACAACTTTAGTGACCAGAAGGTTAGAAAATGTGGCAAATAATAGTACAAATGCATTTATATATAGGTGAATAAATAATGCAGCTATGCAAAGGTAACAATTAAACTAAGCACAGACTATTTAGGCTATATTTCTTTAAATGTATGGCTCTGTAATAATAATAAGTAGTGGAAACACATGAAGGTTACCTACATCTTATTTTAGACCTTCTCTGCTGATCAGGACCGGATTAAGAGCATCATGGGCCTGGTGCTGATGATTTTGGTGGGCCTTTTTATGGAAATAAATAAAATGAAAATGCAAACAATTTAAATATTAAAACAAATTAAATTAACCACTTTCATACTGGGTGATAGTAAAATGACGCCAGAAGGAACACCCTCCCATCCCAGGTGGACGTCATATGACGTCCTCCGGTTCTCGCCGCTCCTGCGGGGGGCCCGCAGCGTGGTGATTGGTGATGAGGCGTGTCCCTCGGGACACAGCCCATCCCGGATCAGTGTAAAGAGCCAATAAAAATTGATCTTTACCTCGTGGCCTGCTGTGTCCACTCACAGCCGGTCACATGCTCTGTCCTCGTGCACAGCACGTGTGCACGCCTCTAGGGGAGCGCAGAGCGGCGATCGGAGACGGGACTTGTCATCCACAGCCCACCCCCAATCGTGGTAAAGAGCCAATGAAATTGGCTCTTTACAGTGTGACCGGCTGTGTTCAATCACAGCTGGTCACAGAATGTAAACAAACCGCGGTAATGAGCTGTTACCAGGATCTCCTCCTCACACACCGATCGTGTGTGTGGAGGAGATTGCGCCCATCAATGTACCTGTCACTAGCCCAGAGTACCTGTCACAAGCCCATCTGAGCACCTGTCACCAGTCCATCTGAGTACCTGTCACTAGCCCATCAGAGTACCCAAATTCCTGTCACCAGCCCATCAGAGTACCAGAGTACCTATCACCAGCCCATCAGAGTACCCGAGTTCCTGTCACCAGCCCATCAGAGTACCCGAGTTCCTGTCACCAGCCCATCAGAGTACCCGAGTTCCTGTCACCAGCCCATCAGAGTACCCGAGTACCTGTCACCAGCACATCAGAGCACACGAGTACCTGTCACCAGCACATCAGTGTACGAAAAAAGAAAATTACCGCTCAGATGTACCTGATTGATTTTTCCACTTCTATCCCAAGCCACGGGTGCAGGCAATGCATATAATAATGCGAAAAAGCTATGAGTAAGCACTGAAATTACAGTGCGAAACGCATCAGCTTGTCTGCTCTTATTTTTTGCTGTGGCTTGGATTTCTGTGATTTTCCAATAAAGGAACTGTTTTTGGAGTGCGGCTGTCCAATAGTTTCCTTCCATTTTTAGCACATCAGTGTACCCGAGTACCTGTCAACAGCCAAAGTACCCGAGTACCTGTCACCAGTCCATTATTTTAAAAATGAAACACTGCCATTACTTATGATTTTAGATTATAGACAGAGAGCTAGCACTTTGTCTGAGCCTACTTTAAAAAGAAGAGCTTCATTAAAATAGCCACGTACTCCTTAGCAACCAGAAACTGTTGAGATAATGAACAGTTTGGTGAGAAGTATGTAATGTACAATATAGTGTATATAGTTTGCATCTGCATGATGTAAATGGAGCCTTACACCTATCAACCATGTAACAGGGGTATTTACTGTGAGAGTTTCTCTCTCTCTCAGTACACCAGTTCATTCTAAATCCCCCTGCTACTCTCTGCATTTCAAAACCTACCCCTGCACCTTAAACCCCCTCCTCTCTGCTTAACTCCACATGCCTCTGCTCATCTTTGCACCCCAACACCATGCACACCCCCACTTTGCTCATCTTTGCATTCCAAACTGTATTTCCCTCTCAGTTTACCCTGGAACCCTCCCTCCCCAATCCACCTCATCATCTTTGCAGTACAGGCAGGAGAGTGACAGGGCTTGTTTACATCCCCAGTGTTGGCAGCATTCAATAGAGGTGATGGTGGACTGGGGCTCAAGGGAGTTTTGATATACCTGCACTAACAGTTTACATATCAATGCTGATGCTATTTACATATCAATGCCACCCACACCTCACATTAGTGACTCACTTATGCCACTGGTCTGCCATCTTAAAGGGCTCCAATAGCCCTTATGTTAATCAGGCCCTGCTGCTGATAATTGCCATGTGTATGGATTCATTCCACAATTCAGAACTGATCACCTGCTTGGATACAGTTTGAGTTGAATGGAATAAGTGATCATTTGAAGGCCAAATAGTTTATTCTCACTGTCATTCAAACTATTTTTGAGGTAAACATTTTCCTGAGTTGCCCATATAAAATGTAGATATCAGCCATGACCATCACCCCAACATTGATAGACCTAATCTACTGTAGTTCAGACAGTCTCCAGTGCAAGGGAAATCTCATATACAGTGCCAAGTACAATGTTATCTGATCCTCATATAAGTCACAACAATAGACAAACACAATGTGCTTAAGCTGATAACACGTGCCTTAAACATTCACACTGCTGGAGGAAAAAGTAAGCGAACCATTGGAGTTGATAGCTGGTCGAGCCTCCTTTGGCGGCAATGACTTCAAGCAAGCGCTTTTGTGTTTCAATCTTTTTATTCAAGTTTTGTCATACAAAATGTATAAAAGTCGCCACATAACATTGTACAGTCACAATCAACATTTGGGGTAACACAATGAAGATCACCAAGTGTAGGGGTCCTTGGAGTAGTCCGAAGCTCCGTAAAGCCGTTAACCCCTATTAGCATCGCAGATCATATCTGAACCGTCCAACCAGATGAGCCGCCCCCCCATCCATCTATCGGGGGGGCGCAACTCAGCCGGCCGTGTGGGCAGCCCAGAGGTCTGATCAGACTGACAATGGTCCCGTAGGAGCTGAGAAAACAGGGAGCAGCACAAACCTCTAAGGTCTGGATCTGACTCCAAAAATAAACAATAAACAAATTTCAAAAGAGAGGAAAGAGGACAGTGACAAAGAATAGAAGGAAGGAGACAGAGTAAGGAAAGGACAGTTGAGGAGGGGGGAATGGGGGGAGGGAGGGGGGGAGGAGCCCCGATTCAGCATCCAGACATCTCAACCTAATCCCCTAGGCTATGCTGTAAACATCCCCGGGTCATTAGTTAGGTAACGAAGCCATGGGTCCCAAACTCCATGAAACAGTTTCATTTTATCTTGGGCCAGAGCGGTCAAGCGTTCGTTTAGCATCAACCAAGACAATTTGCCTTTAAGCTGATCGAATGGTAGAGCTGCCGATTTCCAGTTCCTAGCAATAGTGATTTTGGCTGAAATAAAAATAAATGTCAAGAGCCTCTTGCAGGACTTGGAGGCTTCCACATCTCCTCCCCCCAGTAGTGCTTGCTTAGCTGATTTAGTTAGGTTTAGTTGGGTAAGGGAGTAAACTAAATTATACACCCTGATCCAAAACCTCCGGACCTTTGGGCATGTCCACCAAATATGATAGGTGGTGCCCATCTGGCCACATCCTCTAAAGCACAACGGGGTAGCTCCTGAGACAAAAGTTGCCAGTCTGACCGGCACCATATACCACCTCAGTAGAACCTTATAATTGGCCTCAATTATTGAAGTATTGACGAGCGAACGAGATGCTGTCTCGGCTATCCTATGCCATTCGTCCAGATCCAGGGTTTCCTGCAAGTCGGTCTCCCATTGGACCATATAAGTCAGCTTTGTCGATACACTCAGCAATATCGAATATATAGCAGATAAATGTCCTTTAATTTTATCATAATTTTTGCATAGATGTTCCATGGGAGTTTGGGTTGCTAGGTTGCTCTTGCGAGCCAGGGTTTGTACATAATGTGAGATTTGGGCGAACCTATAACCCTCCGCTGGAGGCATTTGATGCCTGTCAGCCATAGTCCGTTCGGTCAGCATACCTCTATGATCGCACAAGTCAGCAATACACTTAAAACCCTTATTAGTCCACCATTCGAACGCTAGTGGAGTGAGACCCGGGGTGAATGCTTTATTTTGAAGCAGAGGTGTCAGTGGAGAATGAGGAGATTTGAATTTGTGAGATCTGGAGAGTCTGTCCCATAGTTCCAGTGACATGGATAAAGTAGGGCAAAGTATAGGAGGTCGCTCCTTGGTAGGGAGCCATAAAATATAAGAAATAGGTTTGGGACGGCAGGAATAAGATTCCATAGCCATCCAAATGGCCTGTGCCTGTTGGGAGTGAAACCTTGTAAGTTGTGCTATCTGGGCAGCATAAAAATATTTTAATAAGTCTGGAAGACCAAGTCCTCCTCTCCGCTTCAACGTGTATAGAGTGCTCCTATTCACCCTGGGTCTCTTATCACCCCAAATAAACTGTAGTACTTTATTCTGGAATCGTTTAAGGTCATCACGGGCCAATGAAACTGGCAAGGTACGGAAGAAATACAATAATCGAGGTAGAACATTCATTTTAATTGAGTGAAGTCTGCCAAACCATGATGGCGGGTGAACCTGCCACTTAGCCATGTCAGCTGTTAGCCGTTTGAAAAGGGCTGGATAATTCTCTTTGTACAACTCACCAATAGATGAGGTCAGCTGTATGCCTAAATAAGGGAGAGCTGTGGATTCCCATCGGAATTGAAATGATTTTTCAAGCGTAGCCTGAGTGGAGCTTAGCAAAGATAAGTTCAGTGCTCTTGACTTACTATGATTAATTGCCAACCCGGAAATGTTGGAGAAAGGCTGCAAAATAGCATACAAGTTAGGTAGGGATGTGATCGGTGAGGTCAAGGTCAGCAACAAGTCGTCCGCAAAGAGTAAACATTTGTGTTCATAGTCTCCGCAATAAATGCCCTGTATATCTCTGCAGGCGCGAATTTTGAGCGCTAGTGGTTCAATCGCCAGGGCGAATAATAGTGGCGACAACGGGCAGCCCTGTCTAGTTCCTCTCCTGATAGGAAATGTTTGGGATGTATATCCTCTGAGCATTAGCGAGGCACTGGGGGAATCATATAATATGTGAAGGAGATCCAGAAAGCGTCTCCCAAATCCAAAGCGTGTGAGAACATCAAAAAGATAGTCCCAGGAGATAGAATCGAACGCCTTCTGGATATCCAATGAAAGTAACATTCCCCTCCTAGTCCCCTTTCCATCCCAATCAGACCGAACTGCTGAGATAAGGTTAATTATCCGGCGGGTTTGGTCCGATGCCTGTCTTGTCGGGACAAAACCTGCTTGGTCAGGATGGATATAACACTGAAGAAAAGTATTAAGTCTCTGGGCCAGTATTTTGGTTAGAATCTTAAGATCCGTATTGATCAGAGAAATTGGGCGATAATTGGAACAGTCTGTATGGTCCTTTCCTGGTTTCGGGATAACACTTATATAGGCTACATTTTCATGGCTGGGGAGCTTGCTGCCGCTTCTCAGGTCATTAAAGTAAGTACAGAGATGTGGGGCCAGAAGATCGTGATATTTCCTATAGTAGTGACCCGGGAATCCATCTGGCCCAGGGGCCTTGGTAGGGTGTAGGGTTTTGATTGCAGCCCTGACTTCAGGCTCTGTAAGAGCACCGTCCATCAGTTCCGCATGGGCTTGTGTCAATTTAGGCAGCTGTAAGTCGCGAAAGAATGTGCTCGCTTCAGATGAATCGAACTTGTCCTGCACTCCATACAGCTTAGCATAAAATTTGTGAAATTCTCCAATTATCCGTTCGGGGTTCTGGGAGGTTAGGCCCGTGGATAGTCGTAGTTTAGGCAAAGTCGGTGTGTACGGTCGAGGAACCAGTTTTCTAGCTAACATTGTGGTAGGTTTATCACCCATCGTATAGAACCTGTGCTTAGACCAACTAATATGTTTCTCCGCTTGAGTAGTCAAGCTAAGATTTAGTGCTAGTCGATAGACATGTGCATTCGTTTTCGTCCGAATGCATTTTCATCCGAATTTCAGCTATTTTCGTTATCGTTTTAACAAACGAAAACGAAAGCACAGAATCCGAAAACCAAAAGATCCGACATAAACAAATGCTTTATTTTCGTTTTCGTTGCTACAACAGTTCGATATAGATAGGAGATTCGACGTGACGCTGACAATAACAATCTGTGTCTATCGAACCTGTGGTCGAATGTGCCTAACCTTAACTCTATTAGTCCAAGATTATTCTACATAGGAGAGAAAAGATTCGACATTATAGAGAGAAAAGATTCGACATAGGAGAGAAAGATTCGACATAGGAGAGAAAAGATTTGACATAGGAGAGAAAAGATTTGACATAGGAGAGAAAAGATTCGACATAGGAGAGAAAAGATTCGACATAGGAGAGAAAAGATTCGACATAGGAGAGAAAAGATTCGACATAGGAGAGAAAAGATTTGTTATTATAGAGAGAAAACATTCGACATAGGAGAGAAAAGATTCGACATAGGAGAGAAAAGATTTGTTATTATAGAGAGAAAAGATTCGACATAGAGAGAAAAGATCACTGCTGGAATTGGGTGGGGGAAGTAAAATAAAAATAAAGTTGATGATGAATGTTATTGGCTGATTGTAACCAAAGAGGAGGAGCAGTAAAATAGCTAGAATGACGAAGATTCGACAAAGCATCGAAAGTTAGAAGATTCGACGGTGCAGCAAAACTGTACGACGCTGCAATCGTACATTTCCGGTCAAATGCATCCGCCCATAGGCTATAGAAGAATTCTAATGTTGGTTGACTAGTAATAGTAATGAATAAATATAATTATTACTAGTCATATAACATTAGAATTCTTCTATAGCTTGTGGACGGAACATTCGACCGGAAATGTATGATTACAGCGTCGTACAGTTTCACTGCTCCGTCGAATCTTCTTTGAACATTCGACAGACACCATAAGCCTTCAATGACAGATTCGACCTTAATTAATTCAGATTTTCGGACGAATGCAATTTCTAACGAAAAACGAAATAAATAAAAACGAATTTCGGGAGTAACTAAATAAATTTATTTTTCGGACGAAAACGAAATTCCGAAACGAAATATTTCAGTGTGCACATGTCTACTAGTCGAGCCTCGTCAATTTTATGCCTTATATCTACCAGGGGATTTCTGTGCTGTTCACTAAGTAAGTTATCTAAGTTAGTTTCCAGAATCTTATTTGCCTGTTCCCTATTGCGTTTAATCCTGGCTGCCACTTGTAACAATATGCCCCTAATCGCTGCTTTATGAGCTACCCAGTTAATTGCGGGGGATGTGTCTGATGCCTTATTAAGTCTAAAGTATTCCTGTATTTCCTTTTGAATCTCTAAAAAGATTGTAGGGTCATTCAGCAAGCTCACATTAAGTCTCCACGGGGAGGGTCTAGATTTAGTCCATAGCCCTGAAGTAGAGAGTTTTATCGGGGAATGATCAGACCAAGGGGTAGATAAAATCTTAACCGACTTAATAAATGGTAGCAAAGGCGTACGTACTAGAACGTGGTCTATCCTCGAGTAAGTATGATGGGCTTGTGAAAAGTGTGTAAAGTCTCTGACCGTAGGGTTATTTTCTCGCCAGGCGTCGATGAGGTCATAGAAATGAAACAGACGTGCAACCTTGCTGCTTCCAGTCGGTGGGCGTTTCAATGTTGGTCTAGAGGAGTCCGATTTATCCATAATTCTGTCCAAGGGAATATTACTATCGCCTCCCATAATGACCTGACCCTGGACTTTGGGCATAAGAATCTTCAGCATTTTGCTAAAGAATTCCGGCTGTCCAGTATTCGGGGCATAGTATGATATAAAGGACACCTCCTGGTCATGGAGCCGCCCCACTGCCATAATATATCTACCTCTCTTGTCCTTAACGATAGCGATGGGGGTAAAGGGGGTCCGTTTCGAAAAGCAGATGGCTACACCGCTCTTCTTTTCCCGACCCCCTGCCAAGTAAAACTGTGGATACTTCCCATTGAGGTAACGGGGCGCTGAGACATTGGAGAAATGAGTTTCCTGCAATAGCAGGACTTCAGCCTTCTGTTTATGATAAAACTGGAAAGCCTTAGTTCTTTTAGTAGGGGAGTTAAATCCATGTACATTGTGGCTAACTATCGAATAGTCTGTGTTATATGTGGTGGCCATCGTGGTAGGGCAGAGCACTCTTACCTTGCATAATGAATGAAGCGAGAAGGGTCCCGATGATGATGACTGTTTGGCTATGTGACCTCTCAGACCATGACATAAGGGAAGGGCGCTGAACCGAGGCTCCGAAGAAAGAGGGGGAAGGGAGAGAAGGAAAAGGCATTAGAGAAGAAGAGAAACAAAAATAAAAGCAAAAAAACATATACATAGGCCTTAGGCCCAAACAACCAATATAACTCAATCCTAGCTGATGAATGAAGGAATGGGGAATAACCCCTGCCGGAGACAACATCCGGCAAATTAGGTGCAAGGGTACCATCCTTGTCGTAGGATAGGTAGTCTTGCAGTTGGGTGGCAAGCATGACCACCCCGACCCAAATATGATTACACTCTGTACGAGCAGGCTATTCGAGGTCATATCGGAAATGACAAAATCAATCAATACAGTTTTAACATAACAGGCTGTCTATAGGAACATGCATTCCCAAGGCCAGTGGCGCCGGGGCCGGAAGGGTCCCCATCGGTCGTTCCGGCCCCCGAGCCACAGCCCAACAGGGGAACACATTGCGGTCCGACTAAGGTCCCCAGACTGCTAAAAAGCAAAAAGCAAAATTTCTTCGACCAGGTTGGGCCCGTCGGGGTTGTAAAATATTCGGCTGGCAGCCAGTCCGAAGAACCAGGAACTCCAGTAACTTTGTAACCCGTGACTTTGTAACCTGTGAACTGTGAACGGTAACGATGGCCCCATCAGGCCCATAGTCCACCATGGGCCCAGGCCATATCCGTGCAATCAAGCACTAACAGTTCCCAAAAGGGGGCAAAAAAGCAAAAAGAGAGAAGAGCAATAATACTCAGGTATTCCGGCGAGCATTTCTGGCCTGTGAGCGTGTGCGATCCTGCCATATCGGGGAGAGGGGACGATGATCCAGACAAGGGGGAGATGAAATCGGAGTCGGAGAGTCCCGTGCAATGATGCCGAGACTAAGCAGTAGGTCCTCGCCTGCTTGGAACGTGGAAAAGGAGTGGGACTTTCCGTTGTAAGTGAATGATAACTTAAAAGGGAACGACCATCGATACTTAATCTGTTTGGCCATAAGTTGCTGGAGTAATGGCCGTAGGTTTCTGCGTTTCTGGACCGTTGATGGCGCCAAATCTGTAAAGAGCTGTATTGGTGTTCCAAATAGCGACAGGTCCGGCCTGTTGCGAGCCGCAAGCATCATCTTATCCTTAATGCGGTAGTGATGTGGCTTAACAATAATGTCTCGTGGTAGGCCGTCGGCCCTTGGGGCTGTCAGTGCTCGGTGAACGCGATCAACTTTCATGTGGTGGTTGGCTATATCAGGGATAAGGGTTTTCATCAGGTCTTTTACAGCCCCCTCTAGATCTGTGTGAGTTTCAGGGAGGCCACGCACGCGGACATTGTACCTACGAGAACGATTCTCCAAATCTTCAATTTTTGTGAATGCCTCTTCTAATCTATCCTGGAGGTCTGTCACCATGGCTGAGTTCTGGTTGACCCTTTTGATGGCTCCATCCACTTTGGTTTCAATTAGCTCAAAACGCTCTCCCAAGCTATGGATGTCTTTTTTCAGGTCAGTGGTGATTAATGTGCAGGCCTTAGAGAGCTCCTGCTGCAGCATGGTGGAGAATCTGCCCAACAGTACAGCATCAGGGGAATAGTGTGAGAGCTGGGGAATTGGCATATCCTGGCTGGATTGGCTGGATTGTCTAATGAGGACTTCTGCTAAGTCTGCCATGTTCCTATCCATGGAGGAAAGCAAGCGCTTTTGGTAGCACAACATTCAGGAGGAATTTTTGACTATTCCTCTTTACGAACCTGCTTCAGCACCGACAAATTTGCAGGGTGTCTGGTGTGAATGGCTTTCTTGAGGTCATTACACAGCAACTCTAGGAGGTTAAGGTCTGTGCTCTGACTAGGCCACCCCAAAAGGTGCATTTTTGTTACTGAATCCAGCCTGCTGTGGATATACTTCCATGCGTAGAGTCATGCTGCTGCAACACCCAACTTCTACTTAGCTTAATTAGGTGAACAGCCACCCTAACATTATCCTGTAGGGTATTTACTTAAGCTTGGGAATTAACTTTCCACTCACTGATGTCAAATAGTCCAGGCCCCGAGGTGGCAAAGCAAGCCCAAATCATGATATCTCCTCCACTATACTTCACCGTTGGGATAATGTTTTGACGTTGATAAGCTGTGTCCTTTTTTCACCATACAGTACATAGTGCTGGGTATTCTTCATAAAACATTTTTCTAGTAGCATTGTGGTTTGCCTAGGTGCTCTTTGGCAAACTTCAGGCTCACAGTAATGTATTTTTTTGGAGAACAGCATCTTCCTCCGTGGTGTTCTGTCTGTTCAAAGACTTACAGTGCATATGGTAGACTCATGAACAGGAATGTTTGCCAGTTCCAGTGATGTCTTCAAGCCTTCAGCTGTTACTTGTGGGTTATTCTTTACTGCATTAAGGATTCTGTGTTGTGCCTTGGGAGTCATCTTGGCTGGGTGCCCATATCTAGGAAGATCTCCATTTTTACACAATTTGTCTGTCGACTGATGGATATCCAAATTCTTTGAGATGGCTTTGTATCACTTTCCAGCTTTACTATTGTTTTGACTTAGATGAGAATCAGATCACATTTTATGGCAAATTAGTGCAAAAAAACTGTTAATTCCAAGGGGTTTACATACTCTTTCTTGCCACTATTATTGACTAAGGCACTAAAGCTCACTTTTTAATCAAATCTACCGCAGAAATATTTCTTGCCATTACAACCAGAAAGCTAAAAAGTGTACATATGGAACAAGATCTTTTACTTTTATGAAAACATTTAAAACTTTTAAGATGACAGCATGCATGCGAAATTGAGCAATTGAGACATTAAAGCTAATTTCTGTGTGGTCAATGCTGCTAGAGGATTTTTTTTCACTGCAAACTTAAATTAACGGTGGCTAAGTGGTTAGTATCTCTGGGTTCTGTGTTACTATACTACCTGCAATGCTATCTGCTTTAAGTTTATATGTTCTTCTTGTGTTTGCCTTGAATGCCTCCAAGCACTCTAATTTGATTACATCAGTGGTTCTCAACTCCTGTCCTCAGGACCCACTAACAGGCCAGATTTTAAGTATTACCTTGGTGAGATGCAGACTAGAATACTGCAATCCCTGAGCAGCAAATTATATCACCTGTGATGCATTTCAGTTATCTTGCAAACCTGGCCTGTTGGTGGGCCCTGAGGACTGGAGTTGAGAACCACTGGATTACATGGTCCAAAACCATGGTGCTAGATAAATGGCTCCCTTCCGATTGGCCCCTGTATTGTGAATGAGTATAGTAGAGATGTGAGATTGTGAGCTCCTCTAGGTGACAAAGAATTATGTAAATAGATTCACTTTTATTTTAATTTTATCTATTCATTAAATGGGTTCCCAAACCAATGATAAATTGTGATAATTTATCCTATCATTTAACACACTCACTTTTTTTTCTCTAGAACTATTTGATACAATAATAATGGTCAATTCAGGAAGCTTTAAACAAGGTTGGGGATCTTTATTTTCAGTCAGTTTGACCCTTACTTTCAAGTTTCATTGGAATGAAAATCACTGTCACGTTTCTGAAAATAAGTATTCTTATCCTAATGTGTTAGCTTTGTGAATTGGGCTTAATGCCAGTTATGAATGAATGAATGAGTTGACTTGTATAGCGCTCACATGCAAACTGAATCGCCTCTAGGCGCTTTTTGCAGCAAGTGTCTGCTTGGCTGGTGTGGTCATTTTACCCTGTAGGATCTCGACGCACTTGGGACACACATATATACATATATACTGGGCCAATTTGGACAAGATCCAATTAACCTGCCAGCATGTCTTTGGAGTGTGGGAGGAAACCGGAGTACCCGGAGGAAACCCACGCAGACACAGGGAGAACATGCAAACTCCAGGCAGATGGTGTCGTGGTCGGGATTCAAACCAGTGACCCTTTTGCTGCTAGGTGAAAGTGCTAACCACTACACCACTGTGCTGCATAAGGGGCATAGCTGCAGGGGTCATAATTGCGACCATCCCCTTGCTTCAGAGGGCCCATGCGGTTTCCCTGTACACCTGGTTAGGAGTTGCCAGACGTGATCAGTGGTCCATGTGAGCAGACACACTCTTCAGAGCTGCAGCAACCCATCCTGTGTATTTTCCTTCCTCCACCGAAACTCCGCTCCTCTGCCCCACTACCCAGCTCTCCTCCCTCTATAGCCCCCCCTTTACCCATCAGCAGCCTCCTGTGATCGATCTGCCACCATGACCAGGAGGAAGGGTGACTCCGACACTGCTGAGCAGGGCACACAAGTTAGCGGCAGTGCGCTGCAGACTCCTCATTGTGGCCGATCAACTAGAAAGAAGGTGAAGGAGACAGCGGCAGCCAAGCTGGAGTAGTTTGCCCAGCTCCCAAGCACAGGGAGGGAGGGAGAGGCCTCCCATCATGCAGCTACCCTGTCACCACCTGACATTCAGCCAGACTACGGCCCTGCTAAAGCAGGTACTCACTCAAAACATGGCTCCCGGGCCGTGGACCCTTCCTGCACAGTGAGTACTGCCTCAGGCTGGTGGGCCTTCCAGAACATGCAGAGGGTTCTAATGCCTCTGCATTTGCTATAAAATAGCTGTTGGATGTGATTGGATAGAAGGGGCAGCAGCATATAGAGGAACCATTGCCCTCTACGCAGTCGCTGAAAGCCTGATTCTCCACCTCTCCCCCCCCCCGAAGGCATTCAGCCCCTGCCGTACCTCCTATCCAGATCCTGTTGCCCCAACCCCTGTGTACTCTCTTTGCCCCACCCTCAACCCCCCCAAAGCACTGCCAGCTTCCCCCCTCCGCTCTACCGCTGGCTGCTGTGGGGGATGTGTCAGAATTGAGAGCAGGGAAGAGGGTCTATAAATATGTAATTTACCGGCCTGTTCCTTTTCTGAATGGACAGAGTCAGTGATCGTACCGATCACTGACTCTGTTCATTTATAACTGAGGCATAGTAAACTGTGTTTACTATTCTTCAGTTTGTGAATGAAGGGGAAGCTCTGTACAAAGCTATTCCTGTCAATTCATTCTGTGCTGCTGAGGCTGCAGAGATGGAGTTTGAGTGCTGTGTCTTCAATCTTTTTTCTCTGTCTCAAAGGTGAAACATCAGAGGTCTGTTTAGATCCCTGATATTTCACCAAAGCCCCCCATTGGGCCACCTAAACAAACCTGTAAAAGAATAAATTGTAAAAATAAAAACTACTGACACCAATGGCAGAACTACTAGGGCCCTGGTGTTCCGCCACTGTGGGGGGCCCCAAGATGGCAAGAAGGGGGCATCTGCAGGACCGTAATAAAGGGTGCAGTGATGGGAGTAAAGGGCACCATGCCCAGAGGGAAGGGCCTCAGCTGGGGGTCAGGGGGCCCTTCATGGTCGCTTGCACCAGGGTCCTGAAAGTTCTAGTTATGCCTCTGCCAGTTATCACAGGTTGCGCCACCAACTGGTAGATTCCAGTTTTGTGACTTTCACACTCACATACTGTTTGATGTCTTCAGGCACATTACATGAACCAGGAAAGGGCTAGTAGAGAAGTAGGTACAGTGATAAATGAAAAGGCTGAATTCCCTTTAATACGTTTTTTGTATGTGTGTGTGTTTAAGCAAATGTTAATATAATTAGTATAATTCATTTTTTCTCATTTGTTAATCCTGATTTTGCAGAAAGAATCACTCAAAAACAACTCATACAAGCAGTCCTTGTTTTCAAACTCCTGAAAATTCAGGCAGTTTTAGAGTTCAATTTCAGCTTGGAAAGAGGCAATCCTACAGAGAGCTTTTTTTGTTACTTAATAATTAGGAACAATTTGTTGAGTAGGATAAAAAGCCTTAGAGACCAAGCCAGCGATTGTTATGTCTTTATATAGCTGTGACAGACTAAGCAGCTCTGTATACAGAATTATTCATACATAGGGAATCTTTGCCCCTTGAAGCTTCCAATCTAATATATAATGCCTGAGGCATAGGCAGACTTGTGGCATGCCTATAGTCACCCGAGAGATGACCAGGTTCTTAGTGCCTGAGGCACTCAGTAAAGTAATGGCTTGGTCTGATGTCACAATGAGGATGACCAAGTCTTATACTGGCCTTTCACTTGTGTATCAAGTATTCTATGACCCCCAAAGCCGAAGACAGTATAAAGTCAGTGTTGAGTCATTTTCTATTATAGTAAATATATTAACTACACACAGCAGGACTTCAACATGCTTTATCTGTACTGACACAACATAAAACTGAAGTTAAAAAAATATGGCCCATGCAGAGACAAGGACTCTCTCAAAAGTTGTTTTATGTCATCTTTTCAAATAGGTTCATAAATAGGTATGCCCTGATTTAAAGGAGTTGTAAAGGCAGAAGTTTTTTTTTATCTTAATGCATTCTATGCATTGAGATAAAAAACCTTCTGTGTGTAGCAGCCTCCCCAGCACCCCTAAATACTTACCTGAGCCCCATCTTTGTCCAGCGATGTCCACGAATGTCTTACCCATCCCTGACTCTCCTCCTGATTGGCTGAGACACAACAGTGGCGCCATTGGCTCCCACAGCTGTCAATCAAAGTCAGTTAGCCAATCAGGAGGGAGAGGGGGCAGGGCCTGGTTGGGGCTCCATGTCTGAATGGACACACAGAGCTGTAACTCGGCTCGGATGCCCCCATAGCAAGCTACTGGCTGTGGTAGATAGCATTGTGCTTATTTTTTTTTTTAAACAAGACTTAACAATCGCTTTAAAGGTCAACAGATACATGCTTAAATATCATATGGCCAAGAAGCAAATTGTGGTTATGGAGGGACCACAAAGGGGCATTCAAGTACTATTTTTACACAGTTTTCAGTGTCATATGTATGATACAAACATAGGTGGAATAGATGTTGAATATTTGTACTTGTCAGGTTTGGCTCTACCTATATTTGCGCAAAAGGTATTGCAGATAGGGATGAGCCGAACACCCCCTGTTCAGTTCGCACCAGAACCTGCGAACAGACCTAAAGTTCGCGTGAACTTTAGAACCCTATTAAATACAATGGACTCGAACGTTCGAAATCAAAAGTGCTAATTATAATGGCTAATATGCAAGTTATTGTCATAAAAAGTGTTTGGGGACCTGGTTCCTGCCCCAGGGGACATATATCAATGCAAAAAAAAGTTTTAAAAACTAAAGTTTTTTCGGGAGCAGTGATTTTAATAAGGCTTAAAGTGAAACAATAAGTGAAATATTCCTTTAAATTTCGTACCTGGGGGCGCCCTCGTATCTCAGACCCCGCCTACGTCATTGGCTGAGCGGACCTGATGGGGAACTTCCTTTGCAGTGTAAAAAATTAATAGACCCGCCCCTTCTCACGTTCCCCATCAGGTCCGCTCAGCCAATGACGTAGGTGTAAGGCTGAGCGGACCTGATGGGGAACATGAGAAGGGGCGGGTCTATTCATTTTTTTTACACTGCGAAGGAAGTTCCTCATCAGGTCCGCTCAGCCAATGACGTAGGCGGGGTCTAAGATACAAGGGCATTTCGTGTGTAGTGGAGACTGCAGCGCTGGACATCGGATCACCGCGGGACACTGGATTACATCGCTGGAATGGGTTTTTTATTTTTTTATTTTTAATAAAGGACTTTTCCAAGGTGTCTGTGTGTTTTTTTTTACATTTTTTTTACACTTTCTTCGTGAAATGATAGGGGTACAATGTACACCTTACCAATTCACATAAGGGGGGCCGGGATCTGGGGGTCCCCTTTGTTAAAGGGTTCTTCCACATACCAATAAGCCCCCTGCCCGCAGACCCCCACAACCACCGGGCAAGGGTTGTGGGGATGAGGCCCTTGTCCCCATCAACATGGGGACATCCTCCCCATGTTGAGGGCATGTGGCCTGGTACAGTTCAGGAGGGGGGGCGCTCTCCCGTCCCCCCCTTTTCCTGCGGCCTGCCAGGTTGCGTGCTTGGATAAATGGACTGGTATGGATTTTTGGGGGAACTCCACACTTTTTTTTTTTTATTTGGGGTAGTTCCCCTTAAAATCCATACCAGACCTGAAGGGTCTAGTATGGATATTTGGGGGAGCCCCACGTCATTTAAAAAAAAAAAAAATTGACGCAGGGTTCCCCTTAATATCCATACCAGACCTGAAGGGCCTGGTAATTGAATTTGGGGGGACCCTCCTACATTTTTAAACATTTTTATCAATGACTTTTCTCTGTATTGCCGGGAGCCGACAATTCATTATAGCCGCGAGTGCTTTTAAATGACTTTTTTTCCTTCAGAAATTACATTTTGTGCAGGGACAGTTCTAAGCAAGGGAAACAAGCGCTGCTTTACAGGCATACTATACACCCCCCCCCCAGGTACAAAATTTAAAGGAATATTTCACTTTTATTGTTTCACTTTAAGCATTATTAAAATCACTGCTCCCGAAAAAACGGGCGTTTTTAAAAACTTTTTTTTGCATTGATACATGTCCCCTGGGGCAGGACCCGGGTCCCCAAACACTTTTTATGACAATAACTTGCACATAAGTCTTTAAAATTAGCACTTTAGATTTCTCCCATAGACTTTTACAGGGTGTTCCGCGGCTTTTCGAATTTGCCGTGAACACCCCAAATTGTTCGCTGTTCGGCGAACGTGCGAACAGGCAATGTTCGAGTCGAACATGAGTTCGACTCGAACTCGAAGCTCATCCCTAATTGCAGACTGTGCCACCTGCAGCTGATAAAACATATATGATCATATACAGTATGTTAAAGTGGTTGTAAACCCTCTCCTATACCCAGTGAAGTGAACAGCCTCAGATGATACACAGAGATGAAACAAATCTCCCTACATAAATTTTACATGTATATCTGCTGTCTTTCCCTTTCTACATTCTTTACAGAGTGCAGATCGTGTTACAAATCTTGCGTCAGGGACTTGCCACAACCAGACGGGGGAACGCGTGTGCACGCATGCGCACACAGGTTACTGGTCTAACTAGACAGCAGCGTGTGTATGCGTGCGTGCGCGCTTAGTGCTGCTTGGCGTCAATAGGCCTTTAAAAGGACAGCAGTTGTACTTGTGCAGTGCTGTTTGATCTGCAGCTCCTGTGACTTGTACCTTGTATCTGCCAGCTGATTCCCCTGTACCGACCCGGCTCTGTTGACTTATCCATTATCTCCAATCCTGACCTCGGCTTGCCTTTGACCCTGCTTATACCTCTTGCTTGATATCATGTTGTCGATCACTGCATGTTTATCTGATTCTGCTTCAGCCTGCTGCATTACCCTGCCTGACTACCTGCTCTGACCTGGCTCATCTGACTCTGCTCCTGCCTGCTGCCTTGCTCTGTGTATTTCCTGTGCTGACCCGGCTTGTCTCACCCTGCTCCAGCTTGCTGCTGATCCTGCAATAACCAGCTCACCGGGTCGTTGACCTACATCTGTCTCGGCTGTCATCTGCAGTTCCAGTCATACCCGGAGGGTCATCATCCAACCTTAGTGCCAACTACCACAGACTCCACAGGCACTCCTACCTTACTGTGTTCACGAGACCTCTGTCCCCACTCCAGTGGCCCCTGAACCAGGGCTGTAAGAGAGGTCTCCTCCTACAAGTCAGGCTCTACCACGAGGTACATAACAGTATCAAACAGCCATATCTGAGCCTGCAGGAGGATCCTCGCCAATGGAGGAAATTTTCACGCACCTTGCAGCTCTCACGCAACCCATAAAATCCTTACAAGAAGGCTATGTCAAATTGGAAGAAAGGGTTCAGAATTTATCAGGTCCCAGTAATGTGGCTTCGGCATCTCCCGCTAACTAAATTCCGGGCCTTCCTTAACGCATGTCAGTTATACTTTGCTGTACAACCCCAGGCTTTCTCACTAGAGGCCACCAAGGTGGGAATTGTAATTTCCCTACTCCAAGGGGAACCCCAGAACTGGGCCCACCGACTGCTCGAAGAGAAGTACATACAAACACACTCCTTGTTAGACAGTGAATTGGATGTGGCCTGGCACACACACTATAGCACACATGGCGACCTCCATCCCTAAATTAATTTATAGAAAAGGAGAGCTGTGGGACTTTAAATGAGGCAACCGCCATGTCAGATATGGACAAAAACATTAAATTTAAGTTACAGTACATGATTTATTGTTACATTGAAGAAAAATATTGTATCAAATAGATAGGTATTCACATAACTTATGCCGCGTACACACGTTCGTTTTTAATGTCATTTAAAAAAACGACGTTTTTCTTGACGTGATTTTTCTTGTTTCCTCTCAAGCCTGTCTTGCATACATACATTCATGAAAAAAAACGCTCAAGCAAAGTGCAGTGACGTACAACACGTACGACGACACTATAAAGGGGAAGTTCAGTTCGAATGGCGCCACCCTTTGGGCAGCTTTTGCTAATTTCGTATTCCGCGTGTTAGTAAAAGTTTGGTGAGAGACGATTTGCGCTTTTCAGTCTTCGTGCTTTTAAGATCGTTTTGTGGAGTTCAGTTTGTGCTTGTGGGTTTGTATCTGTCTTTCAGTGCTTGTAGTCAGTTCGTATCTGTTTATTCAGTGCATTCTTGTCCGCTCGTTACTGTTTTTCAGGTCGTTCTTCATAGGCCTTGCTGTTCTTCCGTGCGTTCTTTTAGTTCGTTCTGACCAGCCGACCGTTATCTAGCCATGTTGCGGCTACGTACTCGTCGTATAGTTCATGCTGAGGTTGGAGCTGGGGTTCTTGCTTTATCCTAACTCCAGTCCATGAACAGGGGGAGGAGGAGTTCATGGACCAAGAATTGGTTGCTCCAGCGGCACCAATTCTGTCACATGCCTTTTGTTGCGGGAGGTCCGGGAGAATAATCCTGAGGACTACAGGAATTTTCTCAGGATGACGGACCCCTTTTTTCAGCATCTGTTGGCTTTGGTGTCCCCCCATATCACCAGGCAGGACACCGTTATGCGGGAAGCCATCATTGCTGAGCAGAGGCTCATCGCCACGTTGCGATACCTGGCGACTGGGAGAAGCCTGCAGGACCTCAAGTTGTCAACAGGCATCTCCGCCCAGGCTCTGGGGATCATTATACCAGAGACTTGTTCTACCATCCTTCAAGTTTTGCAGGAGGACTATATTAAGGTAAAAGTTTTCTACTTTAACATCACATTCTATGTATTTAATGCTTAATAATGTATTATATTTCTTTCACCAGTCCCTAATTACCATGATTGTAATATGCTGTGAATGTCCCCTTTGTCCCCATGCATGATGTAATTTTTTAATGCTCCTTTTTTGGTCTACATGCATGTTTCCCCTAACTAACCCCTCCAGCATGCTATCCTGGGCCCATACACACCTAGCCTAGTCACTTCCCAATGTTTATTGTCTGCTCCATTGTAGTGCTTTACCCTAAATGCCCCCTTTAAATTTCTGATGATTGTTATTTTTTCTTTAAATTCAGGCAGAGTGCTACAGCCTTGATTTGTGAGGTCCCCAAATCATCTTACCCCCCCCCCCCCATAAAATTTAGTAGATGGCTCATCAGTCTGATAAGTGACAAAGTGACAGTGATAATCATATATATATATATATATATATATATATATATATATATATATATATATATATATATATATATATTTGGGATTCAAATCATCTAAAAAACAAAGTTCATCCTGATGTTGGCCAAGAATGTTTTTGTCTAATCTGCTTGCAATGTTTTTGTATGAAAGTATTCATTTATATTTTTTGCTTAACTCCACAGTTCCCTTCTAAGCCACAGGAATGGCAGAATGTGGCATCTCAGTTTGCCCAGCAATGGAACTTTCCAAACTGTGGAGGGGCCATCGACGGCAAACACGTCCGGGTCGTGCCACCAGCCCATTCGGGATCCTATTACTATAATTATAAGGGGTTCCACAGTATCGTCATGATGGCAGTGGTGTCGGCCAACTACGAGTTTCTATATGTGGATGTGGGGAAAAATGGATGGATATCTGATGGTGGTGTATTTGCTCAGACTGAGTTCGGCCAACGGCTCCTATCTGATGAGCTGGCCTTGCCATCTGCGGCACTTAATGTGGAGGGACTCCCATTCTTTTTTGTTGCGGATGAGGCGTTTGGCCTGGGTCCCCATCTTATGAGGCCATTTCCCCAAAGGACCCTCACCCCTGAGAGGAGGGTGTTTAATTATAGGCTGGCCAGAGCCAGAAGGGTGGTGGAAAATGCCTTTGGCATCATGGCCAGCCGCTTCCGCTTGTTCCTGACCTCCATCCATCTTGCGGAATACAAATAAAACTATGTGGTTATGACATGTTGTGTTCTTCACAATTTCTTAAGGGTACATTCCCAAAATTATCTGACTTTGGTTGAGCCTGAGGCCTCAATGCAGGACAAAAATCCTTTGTTGGCCCTGGAAGCTGGCCGTACAGGCTTGGCCCTCCAAAGCGGCCGTGATGTGCGGCAACAATATATAGAATATTTTGTGGGTAGGGGGGCCATTGATATGCCTGTTGAAACTTAATTTTTAAATTGAAAAAATTAAAAATTTCTGCTGAAAAAATCATTTATTTTATTTTTGGTTGTGTTTCTTTTATCTTTCTCCTAGGTTCTTCTAGTGCACTTGTAGTGCCATGTGTATTTTCCATTACTAAATACCCATCATTGTCAGTGTAAACACAAAACATAATTTTGCTTACTTTGGCCAACATTGATATAAGAAGCCACACATTGTTGTGTTTAAAATCTTTTTACTATTTGCACATTATATTTTTTTAAACTTTAAAATTTTTGACGAAAGTATGTATAAAATTTTGAGTGTTACAAAAAATTTTTTTTCTGTAAAACGCATGAACAGGCATACTTAAAAAAAATGTACTAAAATGGAACTTCTATAAGGCCTCATGCCCACGGACATTTTTACAGCCGCGTTTTTAAGCGTTTTTTACAGCTTAAAAACGCCTGTCCATGTTAGTCTATAGCTTCATGCCCACCTAGACGTTTTTGAGCTGCAAACAGCATAGACGTTTTTAAGCTGTAAAAAAAACCCAGGACCAGTGCGTTCCTCAGCGTCGGAGTTAGGCAGAAAAAACGTGAGCGTCAAAAAACGCGCAAAAATGCTCAAAAACGCTCAAACACTCACAAACGCGTTTTTTAGCTCCGAGGTTTTTTTTTTTTTTCAAAAAATTTACAATAACAAGGACAGGCATTTTTAAGCTGTAAAAAACGCAGCTGTTAAAAACGTCTGTGGGCATGAAGCCTTAACGTTCAACATGTACAATTCTTTAAATAGTAAACAAAAAAATAACATTACAAACCAAACAAATTTCCAAGTTATTTAAACCAAAAACATTAAACCCGCCCAAGCACAGCCATGATATTTTGGAGCCTTTGCTCCACCCGCTTGGTATTTTGCCTGATCTGTATCAAGTCTCCCTTTATTTTTTCAAGGTCACGACAGCAGACCATTAGGTATTGTATTAGGATCTGTGCACTGTGACTTGTAAAACTTTCTTGCTCTTCAGGCAGAACAGCACCTATAATTGTAAAATAAAACATGTATTATAAATATGCAGGCCTACATCTATTACCTGAATCTGTGGTGTATGACACTGACCTGTTGTGGTGCCAGTTTCCACTTCCTCCACTTCTCGTTCCTCTACATCATGTGGTTGCGGGTCTCTTGTTGGAGGTGTGGGGTTCCTAGGCTCATGTCTCGAACCTTTTTGAAGCCCTATTGAGATTGCAAGAAAAAGTATACTTTAGTTAATAAATAATAATTTACTAAAAAAATGAGGCCTGAAAGAGGAATATGAAACATACTTTGGAAGTGTGGTACAATTGTCTGTTTTGCCAAAGTTACAAGCTGAACACATGACTTACCAAAACAGGAACATATATATTTTATCAAGTTTAACACATGGAAACACCCCAAGTATATACCCTGTTTCACCTGTGTGTGACACCCTAAAAAGGTTGTTCTGTTGGGCCACACTTGTGCTACTGAGTCCAGATGTTTAACCAGCTGCTGAGCATTCTCTCCTTTACATTACAATGCATACACTTAGATTTTTTTAATATAGTTCCCCAAAAATCAATTCAACCATCATGTCCACAAAATCATCTCACCAAAATAGGCATGGTAACATTTATTTAAACTCTGTATCAGCCAAAAACATTGTATTATTACCGTATATACTCGACTATAAGCCGACCCGAGTATAAGCCGAGGTACCTAATGTTACCACAAAAACCTGGGAAAACTTACTGACACAAGTATAAGCCGAGGGTCAACAATGCCCATTTGCATGCCTCACTGTGCCCATTGCAACTTCACTAAGCCCATTGCCACCTTACTGTTCCCATCCTCACTGTTCCCATCCTCACTGTTCCCATCCTCACATGTGCCCATCCTCACATGTGCCCATCCTCACTGTGCCCATTCTCACTGTGCCCCTAGAATTAAAGTTGAACATTGTAAATTGTACCTGAAGGCTGCGGCGTCCATCGTTTAAAACTCGCGGTCTCTTCCTGGTCTCTTCCGTGATAGGCGGAACTGTGTCTGCTGAGAATCGCCTATCACGAACGTTCTCTCATCCTCACCCATCCCAGCAGACACTGTGTTCAGTTTCCGCCAATCACGGACGTTTGCTGGGAAACTGAGGATGAGAGAACGTTCGTGATAGGCGATTCTCAGCAGACACAGTTCCGCCTACCACGGAAGAGACCAGGAAGAGACCGCAAGTTTTAAACGATGGACGCCGCAGCCTTCAGGTACAATTTACAATTTTCAATTTCGCTGACTCGAGTAGTCGAGGGGGGGACTTTCAGCCCAAAAAAAAGGGCTGAAAATCTCGGCTTATACTCGAGTATATACGGTAAGTGAACGTACGAAAGAGGTTTACTACGACTGTTTACTGCACCCACGAACATGAAAGTTGCTATCTTTAACTGTACTACATTAAAGAAAAACACACGCAGCAACATGCAAGTAATAATAATAATTAAGTTCAAAGACATGAAAATTACTTACTTTTTCCTATAACTTTCTTTTTTCTTTTGTATTGGTCAGGCTCCCGCAACTTCAGGTCAGACCACCTTTTTCTGAGCTGTTCCTTAGTTCTGCACACCCCGAATTTTTGGTGAAGTGTTTTAACCACTTTCCCCATAATTTTGGCCTTGACAAGATTAGGCTTTTTATACGGCCCATGCTTGGCATCATAATCCTCCCTCCTCAAAATGGCGACCATCTCCACCATTTCCTCGAATGTCATGTTGGATGCCTTATATCTCCGGGATCGGGTCTTTGGTTCCTCATGAATTTCATCCTCTGTTGAGGTAATCTCAGCCACCTGTGTCTCCACCATGTTGTGTAGGACTACAACGAGCGAGAAGGGGTGGGGAAAGTACTATATCGAACGTCAGGGGCGGGGAAAACGTGTGGAGTTTCGCGCATGCGCAGTGTATATAAAGCTAATACGCATGTGTCATAACTACGTTCATTGTGCGGAAGAAGGAGGAAGCAAGGAACGTGATAACGAAGGTACGTAACATTTTTCTGATTTTTGTTTCATCAGTGGATGAGATTGTGGCCTATATATGGTCATAAAGATTATTTGAAGAATCTTGACTGACAATAGTATTTTTGGGTTGTTTTTGACTTTCAGCAAACATGCAGGCTTTCAAAAGTCCAGAATTTATGGGGGAGATCCTGGACAGATGGAAGGAACTTCCTGTTCTCTGGCAAACCAAAACAGCTAAAAATAAAAATAAAGCAGCCAGGAAGGCAGCACTGGAGAGCCTGCTTGAATTTGTCAAGACACAGATCCCCACAGCAACCATCCAAGATGTGAACACCAAAATTTCGACCATTAGGGGCACATATAGGACTCAGCGGAATATGGTCCTGAAATCCCAGAGGTCAGGAGCTGCAGCAGAGGAAGTTTATAAACCCAGTCTGTGGTACTACAGCAAATTAAGCTTTCTGGATGACCATCTGGAAGTCAGGGATTCTCTTTCAACCCTTCCCCCCAGACGTCTCTCCAGCCTTCCCTGAAAACAACCCTCCAGCCTTCCCTGCAACCCAGCTCTGCCTTCTTCGGAGGAACAACCAGAGGTCCTTGAGGATTTGGACATATGGAGTCAGGTATAGTATTGATATCAAGATTTAATATGTAATAAAAGTAATGATGTAAAATAGATGTTAAACTATTTCTAACTATTTAATGCTTGAACAAAAAGTGTTTTAAATATCAATAGACAGTAGTGGTCAAAAATGAGGGGACTATAATAAAAAATGCAGGGGTCAGAAGCATTGTCTTTTTAATTTCTTTTAGCATTCAATTTGCAAATGTCATGAGGTTAAAATGTGTGTGATTGATGAAGCTAAAAATATTAAGTATGTCCCTTTTTTATACACAGCCAGAGCTGAGCCAGGAAGAGGGTGATGTTGTGGACCAGGAGGAGGCAGGGCCCAGTGGCACACAGGAGGAGGCAGGGCCCAGTGGCACACAGGAGGAGGCAGGGCCCAGTGGCACACAGGAGGAGGCGAGGCCCAGTACAAGAGCCCAGATGCCTCCCCTCAAAATTCAAGAAAGATTGCCCAGGAGGGTTAGCCAGGTGGAGGAGGAAACACGTGCCTTTATTCGAGAGGCTATTGCGGCCCTCAGAGAGCCCCCCTCCGCTGAAGAGAGCTATGCCGCAGTACTGGCACACAAACTAGCCAGAATAGACATTAGACAACGGCTCTTTAGTGAGAACCTAATGTTGAAGGTCATCAACAGGGGGTTGATGGGCGAACTAACCCAATTCACTGACCTAACAGAGGTCGCCCCTCCTCCTCCTCCTCCTGCCACAAGCTCTCCTCCTGAGACACAGCCTCCGAGGAAGCGCTTAACGGAGGCTGCAGAGAAGGCTACAGAGAAGGCTGGAGAGAAGGCTACAAGGAAGAGAAAGAAATAATGGCCTTGCTTTTGGATGGTCTGACAGAAGGCACAGACTGTTCTAGTACCACAGACTGGGTACATATATCTCACTTACCTGCTGCTGTTCCTGACCTCTGGGAGTCCAGGACAAGATTGTGCTCCTAATCTTTTTTTTGATTTTTAAAATCCATATTTTGGTGTTCTATTCTTGGATGTTTGCTGTGGGGTCCAAAGGATGCACAAATTAAAGCAGGGTCTCCTGGGCTGCCTTCCCCTTTAATTTGTTATGTGCCAGAATAAATGCTTTTTTGATTTAAAGGTAAATACTTGACCATGTGTTTTTAATTCAAAAAGAGAGTTTGCTAGTGAGTAGGCAGGGACATTTAAAAAATACATTTGAAAATTAACAAGGGACAACAACCTCCTTGAGGGGAAATAATACAAATTTATAATGTTGTTGTGGTAACGTGACACACAAAAGAAATACAACAAAATAAAATTATTTTTAAAAAAAGGGCTGATCTTTTAATTAAGATATTTAAAATTAATTTATAATTTATTACGGAGATCTGGCTTTCCAACAAAAACTAAAGTTCATGAGATCAATAAAAATTAATAATAAAAAAGTTTGGCATGTCTGAATATCATTAGCAAAAGAAGTTCATTATTGTAGCATTATATAAAGAAGAAATGAATGCGCTGCATTAAACGATGCAATAATTTACAGCGTGACGAATGTGCTATCTCCATTACAAACGCGAGTTTTACCAGAACGAGCGCTCCCGTCTCATACTTGATTCTGAGCATGCGCATTTTTTTCCCCTCGTAAAAGCATACACACGACCATTTTTCACGACGTTAAAAAGAACAACGTGAAAAACGACGAGAAAAAATAGAGCAGGTTCTCATTTTTTTTGCCCATTTTTTCACGTCGTTAAAAATGCTCTGGAGCATACACACGGCCGTTTTTAATGCCCATTTTTAAAAATGGCATTTTTCACATCATGAAAAACGATTGTGTGTACGCAGCATTACACTAATCAGCATATTTAGTGTAAGTCATGTGACTACCTCTCTATTTGATACAATATTTTTCATCAATGTAACAATAAATCATGTACTGTAACTTCAATTTTATGTTTTTGTCCATATTTGACATGGCGGTCATCTCATTTAAAGTCCCACAGCTCTCCTTTTCTATACACTCCTTGTTAGCCTTCTTTGAGGCCATGGCCCAGCTTTATGAAGACCCTCAGCGGACCGCCACGGTTGAATCTGCTCTGTTTGCGCTCCAGCAAGGCCGCAGAGTGGCTGAGGGCTATTTCACGGACTTCAGGTGCTGGAGCGCAGACACTCAATGGAATGATGCAGCTTTGCGACACCAGTTCTGCATGGGTCTTTCCGAAAGCCTCAAAGACAAGCTCGCCCGAGTGGGTATACCAAATACTCTTGAAGCCTTGATCACCCTGGCTATCCAAATTGAATGACGACTCCGTAAGCGTTGGTCAGAACGATCCACCCAGCAGGGCCGCCCAGTATGGATAACCGCAAAAGTTCCAGTTCCTGCTTCCCGCTACCTGATACCAACCTGTTCAGATTCTGCCGGCTCAGTCCCAGACACTTCCGAGCCCATGCAACTAGGATTCATGCGATCAACCTTATCCCCTGAAGAACGAGCGCACCGCCGACAACACAATCTTTGCCTCTACTGTGGTGGGGCCCGGCCACTACGTGCGCAACTGTCCTGCCAAGATGCGTAAGTGCTCATCTTCTGTTCCTGCTAATCTTTCGACCTTGTCTGCCAATGCAACCCACCTTGCTCTCCCTCTCTCGTTCCAGCTCCTGGAAAGAATAATCTCAGTCAACGCTATCATTGACTCCGGAGCATGTAGCTGTTTTATTGATTCCACCTTTGCCATTCAACAACGCATTCCTCTGCAAGAAAAGACGCATGGACTTTCTGTTTACCTGGCTGATGGCTCTCGTATAAAATCAGGACTAGTAACCCAGGAGACCTTCCCTTTGCCCATTACCATCTTCTCCCAACATAAGGGGCTACTGCCCCTTGATGCCATATCCTCCCCGTTGTTTCCTGTAATTCTGGGCTTACCCTGGCTTCAGGCTCACAATCCCCAAATATCTGGATATCTGGAGAAGTAAAGTTCCTATCCTCTTACTGTCAGAAACATTGCAAACCTGGACCCTCCAATCCACCCACTACTCTGCTGTGTATGGACTCTGATCAGAACTTACACCAGTCAGTGCCTGAACCATACCATGAATTAATCTATGTTTTTAGCAAACGGGGGGCTGACTCCCTTCCATCTCACCGTCCCTATGACTGCCCGAATGAACTTCTTCCTGGAGCCGAGATCACTTTTCCGTTATCAGAAAGAGAACAGGAGGCACCAAAAATATACATTGCCGAAAATTTGGATATGGGGTTCATCTGCCCCTCAACCCCTCCACAGGTGCCGGAATATTTTTTGTCACAAAGAAGGATCAGACCCTTCGCCCATGTGTGGACTACCGTGAGCTAAACAAGATCACGGACAAGAACCGCTACCATTTGCCCCTGATACCTGAGCTATTTCAGAAATTAAGATCTGCCATTATCTTTACCAAGTTGGATCTGAGGGGGACCTACAACCTGGTCCGCATCCGGGCCAGGGATGCGTGGAAGACGGCTTTCCGTACCCGATGCAGTCACTATGAATATTTGGTCATGCCCTTTGGGCTCTGCAATGCCCCTGCCACCTTTCAGCATTTCATCAATGACGTGTTTAGAGACTTTTTGGAAATTTTTGTAATTGTCTACCTGGATGACATCCTAATTTTCTCAGGGTCACTTGACCAGCATCGGAACACGTCTAAAGGGTATTGTGCCGTCTTCGCCAACATGGACTATATGCAAAGGAAGAGAAATGCGAGTTTGAGCAGCAGAGCATTCAGTTTCTAGGGTTGGTGATTTCCCCAATGGGAATTAAGATGGATCCCCAAAAAGTGTCCGCCATACTAGACTGGCCTGTACCCTTGGATAAGAAGGGAGTGCAATGTTTTGTAGGTTTTGCAAACTTCTACAGGAAGTTCATTAAGGGATTCTCCGCCCATAATCACACCCATCACGCAGCTGACCAAGCAAAACTTACGATTCCATTGGAATCCAGAGGCCCAAGGTGCCTTTGAGACACTCAAGAGACTTTTTACCTCAGCTCATATCCTCAGCCATCCTATCTCATCACTGCCCTACATCCTCGAAGTGGACGCATCCGAAGTAGCAGTAGGGGCGGTCATTTCTCAGCGCCAGGGTAGTAAGGACCTAATGCATCCTGTGGCCTTTTTCTCACGGAAGCTTTCCCCTGAGGAAAGAAATTACGAAGTAGGTGATCGGGAGTTACTCGTCATCAAGGTAGCTTTGGAAGAGTGGAAATACTTGTTGGAGGGTGCCGTCCATCCAGTACTGATATACACCGACCACAAAAATCTAGAATATCTAAGATCTGCTAGACGGCTGAAACCTCGGCAAGCCCGATGGGCCGTTTTTCTCTCGCTTTTCCTTCCACATCACTTACCGGCCTGGATCAAAGAATATTAAACCAGACGCGTTATTGCGTATGTACGACAACACCAAGGACCTATATGTTCCCGACACCATTTTACCCGCAGGCAACTATCTGCTTCTACAAACAGATCTTCTCTTCCGGATTAAGGAAGCATCCACTGACTCTTATAAACCCCCTGGGGTCACCTTGACATCCAGAGATGGCCTACTGTGGAGGGGAAGTCAAATCTTTGTCCCAGGAGACATACGAGTTGGAATATTAAAACTACTTCATGATCATCCACTGGCAGGGCACTTCGGGGCCCTCGAGCTGGTCTGACGCACATTCTGGTGGCCGGGTCTGGAGGAGTTCTGCAAGAAGTATGTAAATTCATGCCCTGTCTGTACCCAGAATTCGGGCCTGGGGGCTATTGAAACCTGTACCTGTACCATATAGACCATGGAAGATGATCTCCATGGACTTTATTGTAGAACTTCCATGTTCTGTTGGGTGTACTCCAATCTTTGTAGTTGTGGATCGACTATCTTAAATAGCCCACTTCTTGCCACTAAAGAGCACCCCATCCGCTATGGAAACAGCCTGTGTATTCATCAAATAAATTGTCAGATTACATGGAGTTCCTGCAAACATTGTATCGGATATGGGGGTGCAATTTACTTCACGCTTTTGGAGAGCCTTATGTGCGACTCTGAAGCTTGAACTAGCTTTGTCCTCAGCCTGTCATCCCCAAACGAACGGGCAAACAGAGAGGACTAATCAGACCTTCAAACAGTACATTAGATGTTTCACGTCCTTTGTCCAAGATGATTGGGTGTACTTATTGCCCCTAGCAGAATTTGTCTACAATAATGCCAGCCACTCGGCAACAGGGCAATCTCCCTTCTTTTCTAACTATGACTTTCACTTGTCATTTTTACCTGACTTTCTTCCAGAATCTTCAGTTCCAACAGTGCAGAGTACAGTGGACTTCCTCAGTCGCAATAACCAGGTGTTGCAGGAGGCAGGGACCAAGGCCCAGGCGGACAGCAAGACAGCTTTCGACAGGAAAAGAACAGGGGAACTGGACCTGCAGCTAGGTGATCAGGTATGGCTCTCCACAAATAACCTCAGGTTGGCTTGTCCTTCAAGAAAATTGGCACCAAGTTCTTAGGACCTTTTCCGGTGAAGAGAAGAATCAATGAGGTATCGTATGAGTTATGCTTACCTGACTCTCTAAGAATCCATCCTGTATTTTATGTTTCATTGTTAAAGCCTGCAGTACCTGACCCCTTTCCTGACAGAGGGTCCAGACCACCAGAACCTGTTTTAGTTGAAGTGAGGAGTATGAGGTGGAAGCCATTCTTGATTGTAGGAGATGGCAAGGTCAAGTGCAATTTCTAATTAAATGGAAAGGGTACGGTCCGGAGGACAACTCCTGGGAACCAGAATGTAACATTCATGCTAAGAAGTTAATTTATTTGTGCCTTCTTCCTTGCCCATCCTGAAAAGAAAGGCCAGTTAGGCATCCGGAGGCTGCCCTTTGGGAGGGGCAATGTCAGGGACTTGCCACAACTTGACAGAGGAACGTGCGTGCGCGCATGCACACACAGGTTACTGGTCTGACTAGACAGCAGCGTGTGTATGCGCGCGTGTGCGCTAAGCGCTGCTTGACGCCAATAGGCCTTTAAAAGGACAGCAGCTGCACTTGTGCAGTGCTGTTTGATCTGCAGCTCCTGTGTCTTGTAACCTGTATCTGCCAGTTGATCACCTGTACCGACCCGGCTCTGTTGACTTATCCGTTATCTCCAATCCTGACCTTGGCTTGCCTTTGACCCTGCTTAAACCTCTTGCTTGATATCCTGTTGTCGACCACTGCCTGTTTATTAGATCCTGCTTCAGCCTGCTGCATTACCCTGCCTGACTACCTGCTCTGACCTGGCTCGTCTGACCCTGCCCTGCTTGCTGCCTTGCTCTGTGTATTTCCTGTGCTGACACGGCTTGTCTCACCCTGCTCCAGCTTGCTGCTGATCCTGCATTAACCAGCTCACCGTGTCGCTGACCTGCATCTGTCTCTGCTGTCATCTGCAGTTCCAGTCATACCCGGAGGGTCATCATCCAACCTTAGTGCCAACTACCACAGACTCCACAGGCACTCCTACCTCACTGTGCTCACGAGACCACTGTCCCCACTCCAGTGGCTCCTGAACCAGGGCTGTAAGAGAGGTCTCCTCCTACAAGTCAGGCTCTACCACGAGGTACGTAACATCTTGTTTCCTCTTTTAGCAGTGGATGTGGAGTCTGGGCTTACACTATGTCTGAGCTGATTAGAGGAAAAGCACACACACACCCTCCATCCACATAGGCAGAGGAATGAAGGAACATGCAGAGCTGTACTGTCAATAGACAAGCTCTCTGCTTATCTACCTCTAAGCTCCCTCCCCGACACAAATTTTCAGCTGCTGTTATTTTGTGTGTCTGAGAACTTGTCAGAAGTGACTCTGCTGATAACAAAGGAAAGGAACACCAGAGAGAAATTACACTGAGAGCTTTAGAGAGAGAGTAAACACTACAGATACAGTGCCTTGAAAAAGTATTCATACCCCTTGACATTTTCCACATTTTGTCATGTTAGAACCATAGTTAAATAGTTGGTGAGGTTGAAAAAAGACACAAGTCCATCAAGTCCAACCTGTGTGTGCGTTTTTATGTTAATAGTACATTGTATACTCCTGTATGTTGTGGTAGTTTAGGTGCCCATCTAATAGTTTTTTTAAATTATTGATGGTCCCCGCTAAAACCACTGCTTGTGGAAGAGAATTCCACATCCTTACCGCTCTTACAGTAAAGAACCCTCTACGCAATTTAGGATTAAACCACTTCTCTTCTAATTTTAGTGAAAGGCCGCTTGTCTTATTAAATTCCCTTGCACGGAAAAGTTTTTTCCCTATTGTGGGGTCACCAGTACGGTATTTGTACATTGAAATCCTATCCCCTCATCCCATCTCAAGTGTCTCTTCTCCAGTGAGAATAAGTTCAATGCTTGCAGTCTTTCCCCATAGTTGAGATCCTCTAGTCCCTTTATTAGCTTTGTTGCCCTTCTCTGGACCCTCTCCAGTTCCAGCACATTCCTCCTGAGGACTGTTGCCCAGAACTGCATGGCATATTCTGGATGCGGCCGAACCAGAGTCTTGTAGAGTGGGAGAATTATTGTTTTATCTCTGGAGTTAATCCCCTTTTTAATGCATGCCAATATTATGTTGGCCTTGCTTACAGCAGCCCGGCATTGCATTCCATTGCTGAGCCTGTCATCTACTAGGACCCCCAGGTCATTTTGCATCCTAGATTCCCCAGAGGTTCTCCCCCTAATGAGTAAATTGCATTCATATTTTTGGCATCCAAATGCATTATTTTACATTTTTCAATATGAAACCGCATTTGCCATGTGGTTGCCTACCCCATTAATTTGTTCAGATCTTCTTGCATGTTTTCTACATCCTGCGGAGAAGTTATTGCCCTGCTTAGCTTAGTACCATCCGCAAATACTGAGATTGAGCTGTTCATTTATAAATATATTAAATATGATTGGTCCCAGGACAGAACCCTGGGGGATCCCACTTTCCACACCAGACCATTCCGAGTACTCACCATTTATCACCACCCTCTTGACTTGCCCCCATAGCCAGTTTTCAATCCATGTACTCACCCTTTGGTCTATGCCCAAAGAATTTATTGGGATTTTTTTTACTCTCTCCTCGGCTATGTGCCTTTTGTAATCTATCTTACCCGCCTTGATTACACCCTTACATTTCTTATTGAATTCTTTGTAAATTTGGAATTAATTTGAGCAGTAAACGTTTATGGGGGACTGTATCAAATGCCTTTGCAAAATCCAGATACACCACATCTACAGGCCTTCCTTTATCTAGATGGCAGCTCCCCTTCTCATAGAAGGTTAATAGATTGGTCTGGCAAGAACGATTCTTCATGAATCCATGCTGATTACTAAGGATGAGCTCAGGCGTGTTCGCCGCCAGGAAGTCGGCACTGCACAGCGCTAATCACAGGCAGTGAGACATTTTTCCGATCCGTGGCTGCACAGATCGGGAAATGTCACACTGCCTGTGATTAGCGCAGTTCCGACTTCCTGACGGGCTAGACTGTCCATAAAAATTAGGAACAATGGTCTGGCTATCACCTAAATGAGTTTCTTAAGGACCCTCGGGTGCAAGCCATCTGGTCCCAGTGACTTACAGATGATACTTGAAAAATTTGAATATCGCGCAAAAGTTCATTTATTTCACTAATGCAACTTGAAAGGTGAAACTAATATATGAGAGACTCATTAAATGCAAAGCAAGATAGTTCAAGCCATGATTTGTCATAATTGTGATGATTATGGCTTACAGCTCATGAAAACCCCAAATCCACAATCTCAGAAAATTAGAATATTGTGAAAAGGTGCAATGTTCTAGGCTCAAAGTGTCCCACTCTAATCCGCTAATTAAGCCATAACACCTGCAAAGGGTTCCTGAGCCTTTAAATGGTCTCTCAGTCTGGTTTAGTAGGAATCACAATCATGGGAAAGACTGCTGACCTGACAGTTGTGCAGAAAAGCATCAACACCGTCCATAAGGAGGGAAAGCCTTAAAAGGTAATTGCAAAAGAAGTTGGATGTTCCCAAAGTGCTGTATCAAAGCACATTAATAGAAAGTTATGTGGAAGGGAAAAGTGTGGAAGAAAAAGGTGCACAAGCAGCAGGGATGACTGCAGCCTGGAGAGGATATTTTGGAGTACTTCATGCTTCTTTCCACAGACGAGCTCTATGGGGATGCTGACTTAATTTTCCAGCAGGACTTGGCACCTGCCCACACTGCCAAAAGCACCAAAACCTGGTTCAATGACCGTGGGATTACTGTGCTTGATTGGCCAGCAAACTCGCCTGACCTGAACCCCATAGAGAATCTATAGGGCATTGCCAAGATAAAGATGAGAGACATGAGACCGAACAATGCAGAAGAGCTGAAGGCCGCTATTGAAGCATCCTGGTCTTCCATAATACCTCAGCAGTGCCACAGGCTGATAGCTTCCATGCCACGCCGCATGGAGGCAGTAATTGCTGCAAAAGGGGCCCAAACCAAGTACTGAGTACATATGCATGCTTATACTTTTCAGAGGTCCGATATTGTTCTATGTACAATTCTTGTTTTATTGATTGCATGTAATATTCTAATTTTCTGAGATTGTGGATTTGGGGTTTTCATGAGCTGTAAGCCATAATGATCACAATTATGACAAATCACGGCCTGAACTATCTTGCTTTGCATGTAATGAGTCTATCTCATATACAGTATTAGTTTCACCTTTTAAGTTGCATTAGTAAAATAAATGAACTTTTGTACGATATTCAAATTTTTCGATTATCACCTGTATTAATGTAACATTTTTCAAGTCTACTTCTAATTGTATCCTCTGTTAGCCATGAGGGTGCTTCCTGTGATGTGTTATGAAGATAAACATTGCAGACTTGGTTACAGAATCCCCCGTTTCCCTTGTGACGACTGAGGAGAAGAATACAATTCAGAACCTTCGCCATCTCTCAATCTTTTGTAACCAGATTCCCTTCATCATCCTTTATGGGACCAATATGTTCTGACCTCCCTTTCTTACTATTTATATACTTAAAGAATTTCTTGGAATTTTTTTTACTCTCTCTATTTGGCTATGTGCCTTTTGTAACTTAGCCGCCTTTATTGCACCCTTACATTTCTTATTACATTCTTTGTAAAGTTGAAATGCTGAAGATGACCCCTCAGCCTTGTATTTTTTGAAGGCCTTCTGCTTTGCTTTTATATGCATTTTTATGTTGGTGTTAAGCCACCCAGGACTTTTGTTAGCTCTTTTAACATTCTTTCCTATTGGGATGCACTGGCCAATACCTTTTATTTATTATACTCTTAAAGCACTTCCATTTTTCCTCCATGTTTTTTGTACCTAGGATTTTATCCCATTTGATATCTTCTAGCAAGGAGCATAGTTTAGGGAAGTTGGCTCGATTGAAATACAGTGTCTTTGTATTACCCTTGTGTTTCCTATTTCTGTGATTCATGCTGAAACAAATTGACCTGTGGTCGCTGTTTCCTAAATTGCCCCGTATTTCCACATCCATGATCAGGTCTGTATTGTTAGTCATCAGTAGGTCTAGTAACGCTTTGTTTCTTGCTGGTGCATTCACCATCTGACCCATGGAATTGTCCTGCAAGACATTTAGGAATTTGCGAGCCTTGGTCGAATGCACAGTTCCTTCCGCCCAGTCTATGTCTGAATAATTAAAATCCCCCATATAATAACACTTCCCATCCTTGCTGCCATTGCAAACTGTGATAGGATTTCCGACTCCCCCTCATCCCTCTGGTTAGGGGGCCTACAGCATACTCCCAGTATTCAGTATTACTTTCCCTATAGTTTCCTCCTTTTGAAGCTCTACCCATAAGGTTTCCACCTCCTCCCTTGCTCCATTAGTGATGTCGTCCCTCACATTCACTTTTACATCATTCTTGAAATACAGGCATACCCCTCCCCCTTTTTTTACCCTCCCTATCTCTGCGACATAGGGAATACCCTTGAATAGTTGCCAGCCAATCATGAGTGCTGTTGAACCAAGTCTCTGAAATTCCCACAAAATCTAAATCCTTCTCGTACAACAGCAGCACTAGTTGAGCCGAACACCCCCTGGTTCGGTTCAAACCAGAACTCGCTAACATGCAAAAAATTTGTTTCAACAAAGCGAACACCGTTAAAGTCTATGGGACACAAACATGAAAAATCAAAAGTGCTAAATTTAAAGGCTTATATGCAAGTTATTGCCATAAAAAGTGTGTGGGGACCTGGGTCCTGCCCCAGCGGACATGTATCAATGCAAAAAAAGTTGTTTTTTTCGGGAGCAGTGATATTATTAATGCTTAAAGTGAAACAATAAAAATTAAATATACCTTTAAATATCGGGCCTGGGGGTGTCTATAGTATGCGTGTAAAGTGACACATTTTTCCCGTGTTTAGAACAGTCCCACAGCAAAATTACATTTCTAAAGAAAGAAAAGTCATTTAAAACTGATCGCGGCTGTAATGAATTGTTGGGTTTCTACAATATAGATAATTTGTATGTGTAATAAGTTTTGCACATCAACTTTATGTGAAGTGGTTTATGTATATTATATGGTGTAATCAGTATCCATCACATTACTATAGCACAAGCACTTTCTACTCAGCCAACACCCCTATAAGGTTTTACTTAGCTTTTCTAACACCCGGCCGAGGGTGCAACACCTCAGCTAATTCCTGGCAGGGGGTTCATACACATTTATCTACTTAACACCATGATAATTGCACCTGTCACTGACATGAGTTCCTAATGCTATATCCCACATTGGAATAAGGACACATTATTTCAGTAAAAACCCGGCTGAGGGCCCATCGGGTCTGTGTCCTGATTTTGGATTTTTGCACTTATTTTGCACGTTGAAATCACTTGACACTTTATCTTTATTTAACCAGAACAGCGCCACACCTACACCTTTTTCCTCTCTTCATCTTCTTGCTCCACTCTGTGGCAGCAATTAGTAGGGGCAGCAGTTATTTTTCCATATTTTCTGTCTACTGTTCAGTGTTTGATTTTCCTTTTTGCACGGAGTCACCCCACATCCCTCACAATATCGATAAAACTCATTGAAAAAAACGGCATGGGTTCCCCCCCAGTCTATTACCCCAATCCAAAATGTTAAAAAAAATTGCGCGGGGGGTCCCCCCAAAACCCTTCAGGTCTGGTATGGATATTAACGGGAATCCTGCGCCAAATTAAAAAAAATGGCATAGGGGACTTTTTTTTCTTTCTTTTGCTGTGGTACTGTTCTAAACACGGGAAAAATTTGCCACTTTACAGGCATAATATAGACACCCCCCAGGTACGATATTTAAAGAAATATTTAATTTTTATTGTTTCACTTTAAGCATTATTAAAATCACTGGTCCCGAAAAATCGTCCGTTTTAAAACTTTTTTTTGCATTGATACATGTTCCCTGGGGCGGGACCCGGGTCCCCAAACACATTTTTATGGCAATAACTTGCATATAAGCCTTTAAAATTAGCACTTTTGTTTTTTCATGTAAGTGTCCTATAAACTTTATCGGGGGTTCCGCGACTGAATTTACCACGAACTCCGCATATTGTTGATTGTTCGCAGAACATCCAAACAACCAAAGTTCGGCCCGAAGTTATGCTCGGGCCGAACCGTTCGCCCATCCCTACTTGTCAGCCAGACTCCTGGCATTATAGTGAACAAGCCTTGTAGTTTTGTCCGGTTGTATGCTATCTCCTTGTTGGACATACTTATTGGGATGTTCCAGCCCAGGATCAGCCTCCCTGACTCTTTCCCCTCTACCCTTCCTGACTGTCACCCATCTACTCTGCTCTGGCGCCTGAGAAAGTTTATGCACCAAGTGCATTGGAGGATGCCCCCATGGACTTTATATAGCAGAGATAGATAGTATCAAAAGTCAAATTGAGTAAAAAATTGGCACACAGGTGCCTACTTTATTAATATAGAGAGAATAAAAAAGTGCACTAAATATTTTTGAATATACAATAGGACTATACATACATCATCATATATAGAACATATTCAAATAGCCCAAAATACTAAATCCAATTTGCTGCTCAAAGTGTATTTGAGATGAGCTGGTTGGATTCACATACAAATACCCCAAATGTTTCAGAATTTTACTGCACTCATGTGCATCTTTTCCTTCATCAGGGGTGGTATTGTAGTTTTAGGAGGCTAATGTTCATGTCTGTAAATATAAGTACAATTGTATAATATGTGTGGGAAAAAAACAACCTCATCACAATACAAACAAACTTATTTTTAACAATTGCAATAGTAACCAAAGGTACTCACATATGTTAGTTTCAGAGGAGATTAATTTAGGATAAAAGCAAAAATACAAAAATGCAGAGCATGTTGGCTATATGTATCCGTGCACAAGCAGCTGGCTATAAAGGGTCCAGAAAGCTGGCATCACTGCACATTCACAAGAAGCGCCCGGTGTAAAATACAACAGCAAACCAGCACTGTAAAAAATGTAGTAATGTTGGAAGAACATAAGTATAAATCCACAAGAAAGGTATCTGTAAATCAGACCAGTGTATAGAAAAGAGATCTAAATTCTCAGCATTCAGAGCATAGTTACCTTTTTTTGTCATATGGGTAGCATAGGTGTTTGCAGCTGGTCGGCGGCCAAGGAACTGACACAAGCTGACCAGATAGCAACACCTAAATACCCTGATCAATTTGAACACAGCCAATCAGCGTATGTTGACAGGGCTGTGCTGTCTCCGCCTAGTCAGCTGTGAATACACACAGCTGACTGCAGAGTCCATGGCGCTTCTCAGACAGAGCGGTGCGCGGCGTTGCCACGCCCCTGGGGGCGGAGCATCATCGCGCATCGCAGTGTCTCCGGCAGGAAGAGGTTCCCCACCAGCAGAGAGAATTCCACAGGGGGGACACATCTCAGCGCAAGGTCTGGGTGAGGACGGATGGCGTCCGTCGCCAGCCCGGCCAGTGCTAATAGAGCTTACCTGCCGAATGTCAGTGCCATGACTAGTGATGAGCCGAACACCCCCGGGTTCCGTTCGCACCCGAACCCGTGAACGGACCGAAAGTTTGCACGAACTTTAGAACCCTATTAAATACAATGGATGCGAATGTTCGAAATCTAAAGTGCTAATTATAACGACTATTATGCATGTTATTGTCCTAAAAAGGGATTGGGAACCCGGGTTCTGCACCAGGGGACATGTATCAATGCAAAAAGAAGTTTTAAAAATGGCCGTTTTTCGGGAGCAGTCATTTTAATGATGTATAAAGTGAAAAAAAAGTCAAATATTCCTTTAAATATCGTACCTGGGGGGTGTCTAAAGTATGCCTGTGAAGTGCCACGTGTTTCCCGTGTTTAGAACTGTCCCTGCACAAAATTTAATTTCTAAAGGAAAAAAAGCCATTTAAAACTGCTTGCGGCTTTAATGTAATGTCTGGTCCCGGTAATATGGATGAAAATCTTTAAGAAAAATGGCATAGCTACCCCATCACAGCCCCCCCCCCCCCTACCCCAGCCCATTACCAGCCCCTTTGGGTCTTGTATGGATATTAAGGGGAACCCCGCACACAAAATAAAAAAGGCCCTATATACTCTGAACAGCCGTATACAGGCGGTGCATACAAGACAGGGACTGTAGGTTTGTTCTTATGTAGAATCTGTTTGTAATTTTGAACAGGTACATTGTTTAAGTGTAGCTCCAGCCAAAAAATCTATTTTTAAGCTTTTTGGAAAACATAGGGAAGGGTTATCACCCCTGTAACATTTGTTTTGCTGTCTGTGCAGTGTGCACCTGTTCAGAACAGTTCACCTCACTTTCCGTCCTAATGACAAATGTTTTTTGAAAATTTGGGGTTTTTATTGAAACAAGAATTGGTGATAAAGCATCAGTGGAGAGGAGACACTTTTTTCCCATATTAACTCTTACAGGAGAGAATTTGCCTTCCTAGGGGTAGATTTCCTCTCACTTCCTGTTGTATCCTTCCGTTTGCAAGGAGGAGTCGTTTGTAAGTTGGATGTTTGAAAGTAGGGGCCTGCCGTATATACTCAGCTGAAATTTGCCCCTTACATGTTGGTGTTGCCACAACACTGTGAGCCCTCACAGTTACTCTTGGTGGGCGCATGAATGGGCCCTGCTGTGAATTATTAGATCAAGAATTGTAATTGCATGCCCCTGTTGAACAGGGGCTGAAAAATTGGGCCTTTGGTGGTGGTGGTGGTGGTGTTGACACAACACTGTAAGGCCTCACAGTTACTCTTGGTGGGCGCAGGAATGGGCCCTGCTGTGAATTATTAGATCAAGAATTGTAATTACATGCCCCTGTTAAACAGGGGCAGAAAAATTGGGCCTTAGGCACTGGTGCCACAACACTGCAACCCCTCACAGATACTGTACTTGGAGCACAGCAATGAGCCCTGTTGCAAAGTATTGCATCAAAAATTGTAATTACACGCCCCTGTTAAACAGGGGCTGAAAAATTGGGCCTTAGCCACTGGTGCTGGTGCCACAACACTGCAACCTCTCCCAGATACTCTAGTTGGAGTGCAGGAATGAGCCCTGCTGCAAAGCATTGCTTCAAAAATTGTAATTACATGCCCCTGTTAGACAGGGGCTGAAAAATTGGGCCTTAGCCACTGGTGGCGGCACCCAGAAACAAAAATGTTCTTCCAAGCTATCATCATCAATCGGATTATTGAGGAGGAGGAGGAGGATAGTCATTCAACATAACAGGACAGTCTCTCAGCATCAGCATCAGTCTTGAAGGGATGTGACATTTGAAAATAAATTAGTCTGTTATATCAGCTTCAGGTGTTTGGTAGCTGGTGGTGATCCAAGACTGGTTCATCTTTATGAAGGTCAGTCGATCAACCGAGTCGGTGGACAGGCGCACCCTGTGATCCGTGACAAATCCTCCAGCAGCACTGAATGTGCGTTCTGAAAGAACGCTGGATGCAGGACAGGCCAGTAGCTCAATTGCATACTGTGCAAGCTCTGGCCAGTGATCCATCCTCAAGACCCAGTAAGCCAGAGGATTTTCGGTGGGGAAGGTGTCCAAGTCTGACCTTGCCCCTAGGTATTCCTGCACCATGTATATCAGACGCTGGCGATGGTTGCTGGAACCGATCATATCTTGGGGCTGCGGACTAAAGAATTGTCTGAACGTATCGGTCAGACGGCCACCTTCCCCACCGCTCCTTCTTTGACTGACCGAAGCCTCAGCAACTTGTTGTCCAGGACCAGGAGTTTGTAACCTCCCAGTCTCTGGGAACGCGTTGCACAGACCTTTCTGCAAGGCCTCCCGGAGTTGTCTCATCCTCTGCTCCCTCTGCGATGGTAAGATAAGGTCCGCAACCTTACCCTTGTACCGTGGATCAAGGAGAGTGGCCAGCCAGTAATGGTCCCTCTCCTTGATCCGAAGAATACGAGGATCCTTCCGCAGACTTTGCAGGAACAGGGAGGCCATGCAGCGTAGGTTAGCTGAGGCATACGGTCCGGAGTCCTCTGGGTCACTAAGGACGACATGATCCGCAGCCACCTCCTCCCAGCCAAGTACAAGTCCACTGGTTTCTTGGGACTGTAAATCATCCCTATAAGACTGCTGCTGATGATGCTGAGTGCCAGGCTCCACCTCCATGCTGACACAATCCTCCTCCTCCTCCTCCTCTTCCTGTGCGATGGGTGGGACAGAAGGAACACTGTCTGGGTAAAGGGGAAGTCCTCCTCTTCCTGCCTCTGTTCTGCCTCAAGTGCCCTGTCCATTATTCCACGCAGCGTATGTTCCAACAGGTGGACAAGAGTTACAGTGTCACTGATGCATGCACTGTCACTGCTCACCATCCTCGTGGCCTCCTCAAATGGTGCCAGGACAGTGCATGCATCCCTGATCATGCCCCACTGGCGTGGTGAAAAAAACCCAAGCTCCCCTGACCCTGTCCTGGTGCCGTAGTCGCACAGGTACTCATTGATGGCCCTCTGCTGCGTGTGCAGCCGCTGCAGCATGGCCAACGTTGAGTTCCACCTGGTGGGCATGTCACATACAAGGCGGTTCTTGGGCAGGTTCAACTCCTTTTGCAGCTCAGCCAGGCGAGCACTGGCATTATATGATCGGCGGAAATGCACACAGACTTTCCTGGCCTGCCTCAGGACATCCTGTAAGCCCGGGTACCTGCCCAAGAACCGCTGCACCACCAGGTTAAGGACGTGAGCCACACAGGGCACATGGGTCAGTTGTCCCTGTCGGAGGGCGGAGAGGAGGTTGGTGCCATTGTCGCAAACCACCATTCCTGACTTAAGCTGGCATGGCGTCAACCACCTCTCGGCCTGCCCCTGCAGAGCAGACAGAACCTCTGCCCCAGTGTGGCTCCTGTCCCCCAAACATACCAGCGCAAGCACGGCCTGGCATCTTTTTGCCTGCGTACACTTGCGTAGCCCCTTGAACGCCTACGGAGCACCGCTGGTTCCGAGGACAAAGCACAGGAAGAGGCCATGGAGGAAGAAGAAGAGGAGGGGGTGGAGGAGAGAGGTGGGTCACAACCAGTAGTAGCATTTTGGAGGCGTAGTGGTGGAACAACCTCCAACACTACTGCACCTTGTCCTGCATCCTTCCCAGCTGCCAAAAGAGTGACCCAATGGGCCGTGAAAGAAAGGTAACGTCCCTGTCCATGCCTGCTGGACCATGAGTCAGCAGTAATATGCACCTGACCGCCCTGTCCAGCGAGGCCAAGACATTGCCTTCCACATGCCTGTAGAGAGCCGGAATCGCCTTCTGTGAGAAAAAGTGGCGTTTGGGAACCTGCCACTGAGGAACCGCACATTGCACAAACTCACGGAAGGGGGCCGAGTCTACCAACTGAAAAGGCAGCAGTTGAAGCGCTAGCAATTTAGCCAAGCTAGCATTCAACCGCTGGGCATGTGGATGGCTGGGAGTGAACTTCTTTCGACGGTCCAGCAGCTGGGACAGGGAAATTTGCCTGCTAGTTTCGGACATCAGTGTACTGCTAGCAGAGTGCCCGCAAGTACTTGGCTGTGACACACCTAATTCTACACCTTCATTCCTCTCAGTGCAGGTTTCAGAGAGGACTGAAGGTATAGTGGGGTTGGAGATCCCAGCTGATGCGGTGCAAGGAGAGGTCCGCTTTGTTCTTTGGTGTGGGTCTTTAAGGTAGGCTTGCCAACGAGCTGCATGGCAGGTCAACATATGTCTGGTCAAGCATGTGGTGCCCAAGCGGGTGATGTTTTGGCCACGCGATATACGCTTGAGACATATGTTGCAAACAGCAGCTGTGCGATCTGATGCACTCGACTCAAAAAAGGCCCACACCAAAGAACTTTTTGAATAACGGGCAGAGGCAGCGCCCTGCACAGGCGGAGCTCTGCGGTGTGATTCCGTCGGTGTGCTGCCCTTACGCTGGCCCCCCGAGGGCATCCTGCCTCGTTGGAGATGTGCCTCCTCCTCATCCTCCTCCTCCTCTGTCCTATTAGGCACCCACATGGAGTCAGTGACCTCATCATCCCCTCCCTCCTCATCACTGGAGCCAATCTGGCAGTATGCTGCAGCTGCTGGAACATGACTGCCAGATTGGTGTCCTTCTTGAGCATCCCCTCTCTCTGCTCTCATGCTACTGCCTTCCTCTAGCTGGGTATCATCATCAGACCCTTCAAAACGTTGGGCATCCTCCTGTAGCATGTACCCAACACTGTGCTCAAACAGTTCGGGGGACTCCTCAGGAGGACATGGTTGGTCTAGGGAAGGAGTGACTGATGATGACATTGATACCAGGGAAGAGGATGCTTTGGCAGCTGCTTTGCCAGTACCCTGAGCCTGGGTGAGAGAGGATGAGGAGGATGAGGAGGGATTGGTCATCCACTCTACCAAGTCTTCGGCATGATGCGGCTCAACACGTCCAGCTGCCGAAAAGAAGGACAAGCGTGCCCCATGGCCACGTGCTGATGGCGATGCACCGCGTCCACGACCAGCACTGTTGTCTCTAGACACAGAGCCTGCTTGCCCTCTTTTATTGGCTCCTGACTGTCTGCCTCTCCTTGTTTGCCTTCCAAACATTCTAATGGCCTGCAGGGAAATGGGAAAACCAGCAATAAGGCCTAGCTTCAGGAGTATATTTTGCAGGAATCACACTACGCCTGCTGTAAGTGCTGCAAATGCCTGTTGGTGTAACACACCAGGAAAACGCAGCAATACAGGCTAACTTCAGGTGTATAATGTGCAGGAGGCACACTCCGCCCGCTGTAAGTGCTGCAAATGCCTGTTGGTGTAACACACCAGGAAAACGCAGCAATACAGGCTAACTTCAGGTGTATAAGGTGCAGGAGGCACACTCCGTCCGCTGTAAGTGCTTCAAATGCCTGTTGGGGTAACACACCAGGAAAACGCAGCAATACAGGCTAACTTCAGGTGTATAAGGTGCAGGACGCACACTCCGCCCGCTGTAAGTGCTGCAAATGCCTGTTGGTGTAACACGCCAGGAAAACACAGCAATACGGGATAACTTCAGGTGTAATATGATCAGGAGGCCCACTTCGCCCGCTGTAAGTGCTGCAAATGCCTGTTGGTGTAACACACCAGGAAAACGCAGCAATACAGGCTAACTTCAGGTGTAATATGATCAGGAGGCACACTCCGCCTGCTGTAAGTGCTGCAAATGCCTGTTGGTGTAACACACCAGGAAAACACAGCAATACAGGCTAACTTCAGGTATAATATGATCAGGAGGCACACTCCCCCCGCTGTAAGTGCTGCAAATGCCTGTTGGTGTAACACACCAGGAAAACGCAGCAATACAGGCTAACTTCAGGTGTAATATGATCAGGAGGCACACTCCGCCTGCTGTAAGTGCTGCAAATGCCTGTTGGTGTAACACACCAGGAAAACGCAGCAATACAGGCTAACTTCAGGTGTAATATGATCAGGAGGCACACTCCGCCCGCTGTAAGTGCTGCAAATGTTTGTTGGTGTAACACACCAGGAAAACGCAGCAATACAGGCTAACTTCAGGTGTATAAGGAGCAGGAGGCACACTCCGCCCGCTGTAAGTGCTGCAAATGCCTGTTGGTGTAACACACCAGGAAAACACAGCAATACGGGATAACTTCAGGTGTAATATGATCAGGAGGCACACTCCGCCCGCTGTAAGTGCTGCAAATGCCTGTTGGTGTAACACACCAGGAAAACACAGCAATACGGGCTAACTTCAGGTGTAAAATGACCAGGAGGCACACTCCGCCCGCTGTAAGTGCTGCAAATGCCTGTTGGTGTAACACACCAGGAAAACGCAGCAATACAGGCTAACTTCAGGTGTAATATGATCAGGAGGCACACTCCGCCCGCTGTAAGTGCTGCAAATGCCTGTTGGTGTAACACACCAGGAAAACACAGCAATACGGGCTAACTTCAGGTGTATAATGTGCAGGAGGCACACTCCGCCCGCTGTAAGTGCTGCAAATGCCTGTTGGTGTAAAACACCAGGAAAACACAGAAATACAGGCTAACTTCAGGTGTATAATGTGCAGGAGGCTTAGCAACAATGACACTGACACTGTCCCCTGCCTATCCTTCTCTCTCCCTGCACACAAGGTTTAGCAAAGAATATGACACTGACACTGTTCCCTGCCTATCCTTCTCTCTCCCTGCACACAAGGTTTATCAAAGAATATGACACTGACACTCTCCCTGCCTATCCTTCTCTCTCCCTGCACACAAGGTTTAGCAAAGAATGTGACACTGACACTGTCCCCTGCCTATCCTTCTCTCTCCCTGCACACAAGGTTTAGCAAAGAATATGACACTGACACTCTCCCTGCCTATCCTTCTCTCTCCCTACACACAAGTTTGAGGTACAAATAGCACTGACACTGTCCCTGCCTATGTAACTCTTTCCCTGCGCCGGAACACACTACACAAGGCCACCGCGCTGGCAGCCTTTTATAGTGTGGGGCGTGTGCTCAACCCCCTGAGCTATAATTGGCCACAGGCAACCTGCCTGTGGCCAATTATGGCTCTCCTAGCTGCCGGCGCTGTGATTGGCCAAGCATGCGGGGTCACAGTGCATGCTTGGCCAATCACAGCGCCAGGATTGCACTGCGATGGCGCAGTGTATTGTGGGCCGTTCGCGTCACTCGAATTTGGCGCGAACGGCCCAAATTGTTCGATGTTCACCGAACGGTCGAACAGCCGATGTTCGAGTCGAACGTATGTTCGACTCGAACACCGAGCTCATCCCTAGCCATGACAAATAGTGTTGAGCGAACCCGAACTGTAAAGTTCGGGTCCGTACCGAACTTTAGCTTTTTCCCGAACCTGAACCCGGACTTTGCGCAAAAGTCCGGGTTCGGGTTCGGGTTCGGCAATCTAATTACGCATTTAGAAATGCTTCAGGGGCCAGCCAATCACCTTTTGATTAGCTGGTGTGCCCTTAGAGGCCATCATAGCCATGCCTACTAATGGCATGGCTGTGATTGGTCAGTGCAACATGTGACCCAGCTTCTATATAAGCTAGAGGCACACAGCACACACGTCACTCTGCTTCAGAATAGATAGGGAGAGGATCTAGTCTGCTGCTGCTGCTTTTAGGGAGAGATAGAAAAATACATGAGGTAGTCCTGATTCTGCAATCTGAGGGAAAAGATAGAGAGATAGTGTAGTGTAGGGCTAGGTTCCTGTTGGTGCTTTCAGGGAGAGAGAATATTATATAGGAGTCCAGATTCAGAGATTAAAATCAGCGATCTGCATAGGTTTACCTGTTTGTGTTGCAGTGCAGTCTTTTTACACTGCCATGAGCCCAGTGTCAGAGAAAATCTAACTTTTAGGGGAAAAAAAAAGTCACTTTATTGTGCTCTTTTCCAAAAGACCCATAGGGCAAAAAAAAAACTAGCATTTTATTTTGCTTGTGCAAAAAAAGACCCGTTTAGGGCAAAAAATAAATACAATTTGCACTTTAATGTACGCTTGCAAAAAGAGCCATTCAGGGCCACAAAAAATAGTTTGCAGTGTGTTATACATATGTGGAGGTGTGTGAAATAAACAATTTCTATATAGTTTTCTCCTACTGTGCTATACTAAAAAAACAAAAAAAATTTTGAATAGCATTTTCTGCAGTTCTGTAGCTGTGCGATTCAGCGGTTACGTACTGTGGGTGTGTTCTGCTCTTTTCCAAAAAACGCCGTTTAGGGGCACAAAAAATAGTTTGCAGTGTGTTATACATATTTGGAGGTGTGTGAAATAAACAATTTCTAAATAGTTTTCTTCTACTGTGCTATACTAAAAAAACTAAAAAATTTTTGAATAGCATTTTCTGCAGTTCTGTAGCTGTGCGATTCAGCGGTTACGTACTGTGGGTGTGTTCTGCTCTTCCAAAAAACGCAGTTTAGGGGGAAAAAAAGTCACTTTATTGTGCTCTTTTCCAAAAGACCCATAGGGCAAAAAAAAAAAAATTGCATTTTATTTTGCTTGTGCAAAAAAAGACCCGTTTAGGGCAAAAAAAAAAAAAAAAAAAATTGGCACTTTAATGTACGCTTGCAAAAAGAGCCATTCAGGGCCACAAAAAATAGTTTGCAGTGTGTTATACATATGTGGAGGTGTGTGAAATAAACAATTTCTATATAGTTTTCTCCTACTGTGCTATACTAAAAAAACTAAAACATTTTTGAATAGCATTTTCTGCAGTTCTGTAGCTGTGCGATTCAGCGGTTACGTACTGTGGGTGTGTTCTGCTCTTCCAAAAAACGCCGTTTAGGGGCACAAAAAATAGTTTGCAGTGTGTTATACATATTTGGAGGTGTGTGAAATAAACAATTTCTAAATAGTTTTCTTCTACTGTGCTATACTAAAAAAACAACATTTTTTTTAATAGCATTTTCTGCAGTTCTGTAGCTGTGCGATTCAGCGGTTACGTACTGTGGGTGTGTTCTGCTCTTCCAAAAAATGCCATTTAGGGGCACAAAAATAGTTTGCAGTGTGTTATACATATTTGGAGGTGTGTGAAATAAACAATTTCTAAATAGTTTTCTTCTACTGTGCTATATTAAAAAAACTAATTTTTTTTTGAATAGCATTTTCTGCAGTTCTGTAGCTGTGCGATTCAGCGGTTACGTACTGTGGGTGTGTTCTGCTCTTCCAAAAACACCCATTTAGGGCAACATCCTAAATTTGGAAAATATGAGGAGAAGGTTAAAGGGACGTGGTGGCCCCGGTCGTGGTACTGCTGGTGGAGCTCCTGTTGCAGGGAGAGGACGTGGTGGATCTGTGCCAGATACACGCACAAGTGAAACACCTTCCTCAGGTGCGAGTAGGCGACCGAGCCTGCGGCGGTATTTTGTCGCGCCTAATGAGGCTGTACGAATGTTTAGGCCAGGACAAGTACAGGCGATAGTAGATTGGGTTGCTGACAGTGCCTCGGGTTCCTTCACATTGTCTCCCACCCACTCTTCTGATGAAAGATCAGAGTTGGCACCTGAAACCCATGTCCATCAGTCTTTCACCTCACCCCCTTGCAAATCAGCCAAGCAGTCTGAGCCCCAAATCATGCAGCAGTCTCTTCTGCTTTTCGATGACTCTGATAGCAGGGTTTCCCAGGGCCATCCACCTAGCCCTGCCCCAGAAGTGGAAGAGATTGAGTGCACCGATGCCCAACCACTTATGTTTCATGATGAGTACATGGGAGGACCATCACAGTACGTCTCGGATGATGACGAAACACAGGTGCCAACTGCTGCTGCTTTCGCAATTGTGCAGACAGACAAGGAGGGCAGGGGTGAAGACTGGGTGGAAGATGATGTGGAGGACGATGAGGTCCTCGACCCCACATGGAATGAACGTTATGCAGGTGACCAGTGTAGTTTGGAGGAAGAGGCGGTGGTCGCACAGAGCCACCAGCACAGCAAAAGAGGGAGCAGGGTGCAAAAGCGGAGCGTCCGTCCCCTAGACAGTATGTCTGCTACTGCCCAACGCAGCAAGGGACCGAGCACACCAAAGCCAGGTCCAAGGAGTTCCCTAGCATGGCAGTTCTTCACACAATGTGCTGATGACAAGACACGAGTGGTTTGCAGGCTGTGCAATCAGAGGCTGAAGCGAGGCATAAACGTTCTCAACCTGAGCACAACCTGCATGACCAGGCATCTAAGTGCAAAGCACGAGCTGCAGTGGAGTAGACACCTCAAAAACCAAGAAAGGTCTCTGGCTCCTCCTGCTTCCTCTTCTGCTGCAGTCTCGGCCTCTTCATCCACCTCTGTAGTGACAGTGGCACCTGCCACCCCGCAAACAGAGGATCTGCCAGCAACACTACCACCTAGGTCACCAACCATCTCCACAATGTCCCATGGAAGTGTTCAGCTCTCTATCTCCCAAACATTGGAGCGGAAGAGGAAGTACCCCCCTAGCCACCCGCGATCCCTGGCCCTGAATGCCAGCATTTCAAAACTCCTGGCCTTTGAAATGCTGTCATTCCGTATGGTGGAGACGCAGAGTTTTAAAAGCCTGATGGCATTGGCTGTCCCACAGTACGTCGTGCCCAGCCGCCACTATATTTCCAGGCGAGCCATCCCTTCCCTGCACAACCAAGTGGGGGACAAAATCAGGTGTGCACTGCGCAACGCCATCTGTGGCAAGGTCCACCTAACTACGGATGCGTGAACCAGTAAGCACGGTCAGGGACGTTATATCTCCCTAACAGCACACTGGGTAAATGCAGTGGCGGCTGGGCCTGAGGCAGATAGCAGTTTGGCGCATGTCCTTCCACCACCGAGGATTGCAGGGCGCTTCAGTTTGCCTCCTGTTGCTAACTCCTCCTACTCCGCTTCCTCATCCTCTACCGACTCCTCATCCGGTCAGCGTAACACCTTCACCACCAACTTCAGCACAGCCAGGGGTAAACGACAGCAGGCCGTTTTAAAACTTTCCTGTTTGGGGGAAAAACCCCACACCGCGCAGGAGTTGTGGAGGGACATGGAACAACAGACCAATGAGTGGTTGCTGTCAGTGAGCCTCAAGCCCGGCCTGGTGGTGTGCGATAATGGGCAAAATCTCGTAGCAGCTCTGGGCCTAGCCGGTTTGACGCACATCCCTTGCCTGGCGCATGTGCTGAACTTGGTGGTCCAGAGGTTCCTTAAAAATGACACCAATATGCCAGAGCTGCTGCAGAAAGTGCGGGCTGTGTGTGTGCACTTTCGGCGTTCTCAACCTGCTGCTGCTCGCCTGTCAGCGCTGCAGCGTAACTTCGGCCTTCCCGCTCACCGCCTCATATGTGACGTGCCCACAAGGTGGAACTCCACCTTGCACATGCTGGCCAGACTGTGCGAGCAGCAGCAGGTGATAGTGGAGTTTCAGCTGCAGCAATCACGCGTGAGTCGCTCTGCGGAACAGCACCACTTCACCACCAATAACTGGGCCTCCATGCGAGACCTGTGTGCCTTTTTGCACTGTTTCGAGTACTCCACCAACATGTCCAGTGCCAATGACGCCGTTCTTAGCGTTACTATCCCAGTTCTATGCCTCCTTGAAAAAACGCTTTGGGCGATGATGGAAGAGGATGTGGCACAGGAGGATGAGGAGGAGGAGGAGGAAGCGGGATCATTTAAAAGGCTTTCAGGGCAGTCTTTCACAAGTGGCTACGAGGGTGGGTTCCTGCACCAACAAACGCCAGGTACTGTGACAGCAGGAAGGTAAAGTCACCTGGTTGCATCCAGGGGGGTAGGTATATTTCTCCCAGATTCAGGCTTTATGCCGACTTATACAACTAGGGAGAGAGTTGATGAAGCCCAGCTGAGGCTAGTGGGCTCATGGATGATTCATACCTCTAGGGAGAGTGCTGGGCGTCGTGCAGGCAGGGAGTTGATGAGACCAGCTGAAGCTTGTCAGCTCGTTTAAGGCCTCTATAAAAACTCCCAGCTTCATTAGGTGTTTGCTCATGCCTGGACCCAGACCTGTGTGGACTGTCTAGGGAGAGTGAACCCCTGTGCGGTGAGACAAAGCCTGTGTGGCTATTTGTTTGGACATTTACTAAACCAGGGACTTAGGGACTAGGACAGCACCAGGCTGATCCCAGTTGTTAGTTAGGGAAACCTGCATGTTTAGTCAGAGGTCAAGCTGACCAGGATTTATTTTGTTTATGTTTCTTTTTGCTTTGCTGTGTTTTTGTCACTGTAAATAGAGAAATAAACCGCACCTTTTGATCTTGAAAACCACAACCTCCGTCTGCTGGGCCTGTTTTTGTGTGGGGAGCCCATCCAGGGGGTCACACACACCCGCTACCGAGCTAACCCCCTCACAGTTGGTGGAGAACCAGTGGCAGTTTTTTTTTAAGCCAGCATGGAGGAGATACTGAAACAGCTGGCTCTAGCAAATGCCAATCAACAGCAGACAAATGCAGGTTTGAAAAAGAGCCTTGCAGCTCAACAACAGAGCTTCGCAGCCCAGCAACAAGCCCAGCAGCAATCTGAGGCCCGCTTCATAGACCTGTTGCAGAAGCAAGAGCAGAGACTACAACAACAGATGGAAGCAGTAATGCAGCAACGTCCGCAGACCAGTGAGGAAAGCCGTCCCACTAATACCGCGTCCTTTGGGGTGAGTCGTTTATTGACAAAAATGACTGGAGAGGATGATCCAGAGGTATTTTTGACCACATTTGAAAGGACTGCTGAAAGAGAAAAGTGGCCTGAGGAGCAGTGGGCTGGACTGGTGGCTCCTCTGTTAACTGGTGAATCGCAGAAAGCTTACTATGACCTAGAGCCTGACCAAGCAAAAGACTATGTGATGCTAAAAGCTGAAATATTGGCAAGGCTGGGTGTCACCCTGGCTGTCCGGGCTCAGCGTGTGCATAACTGGACTTTCCAGCTTGGAAAACCCCCCAGGTCTCAAATGTATGATCTCATTCACCTGAGCAGGAAGTGGCTACAGCCAGAGACTTTGTCCGCACCGGAGATTGTGGAACGTGTTGTGATGGATCGTTTCTTGAGAGCTCTTCCTACCGCCATTCAAAAGTGGGTAAGCCATGGAGACCCAGAAACGGCCGGTAAACTTGTGGATCGTGTAGAGAGATACTTGGCTGCAGAGAACCTGACGGCCTCTTCCAGAGACTCTCGGACTTTCCACCCTAAGACCAGACCATCCCCAGGGGCGGATAAGATGATTCCAAGGGGTGAGGGTGGAGAGAGTGAGAGGGTGGGAGCTCTGCCCAGGGTTTGGCGAGAACAGCCTGGGAAGTCGGGGGCTCAAGAGGCAGCCAAAAGGATTGTTTGCTACCGCTGCCGGCAAGCGGGACATATTGCAGCAAATTGCCCGGTTGTGGAGGAACCCATGCAATGTGACTTTCTGACGGACAGACGTCAGTCGCTGTGTGCGACAGTCGCATGCACTGCCATTCGGAGAACTGAGAAACATTTATGCAAAATGTGTATTAATGGTAGAAATGTTGTGGTATTACTGGATTCAGGTAGCCTTGTGACCCTGATAAAGGCTGAATTAGTTAAAACAGAGGTCTCTGGGAATAGCAAGGTAGCTGTTATTTGTGTGCATGGGGACACCCGAGAGTATCCAGTGACTACAGTGTGTTTCAAGACCCCCAAAGGTACCCTCTCTCATCCAGTGGGGTTAGTATCTCAATTACCGCATGATGCCATTGTGGGAAGGGATTTTCCGAAGTTCTGGGAACTGTGGGATGATCCTGAGCCCCCCACTGGTGCCCCTATGTACCAGGAAGGTGATAGCCAGAACTCCTCTGAGAGTGGTGAGGACTCTCCAGAATTTCCCTTGTCAGTATTGGCAGGCGAGACTCAAGAAACTGGAGAGGAGCCCACCTCCTCAGACGAAAACCTACCGTCTGTGGAGTTTTCTGATCTTGAGGTTCACAGGGAAAATTTTGCCACAGAACAGTTAAAAGACCCCGCCCTAATAAAGGCACGGGAAAACGTAGTGGAAATAGATGGCGAGTTAGTGAACCCAGATAATACCTGCACTTACCCATACTTCAGCGTAGAGAAGGACCTACTGTATCGGGTGGCAAAAAGGGCAGAAGAAACCGTTGAGCAGCTTGTGGTGCCCAAACCTTACAGGAAGTTGGTGTTGGAGTTGGCCCATGGGCACATTCTTGGAGGTCATCTGGGGACAGAGAAAACCCGAGAGAGGGTATTACAGAGATTCTATTGGCCTGGGGTGATGAAGGACATAGAAAATTATTGTTCCTCCTGCCCTGTGTGTCAGAGGTCGGCCCGATGCCACATTTCCGTAGCCCGCTGGTCCCTCTACCCATCATTGAGGTCCCGTTTGAGAGGATCGCAATGGATTTGGTAGGTCCTATAATCAAGTCCGCTAGGGGGCACCAGTACATATTAGTTATAATGGACTATGCCACCCGTTATCCAGAAGCGATCCCTCTCCGAAATACCTCGGCCAAAACCATAGCCAAAGAGCTATCTCTTGTTTTTAGCCGGGTGGGTATTTGTAAAGAACTGCTTACGGACCAAGGTACACCCTTTATGTCCCGGGTTATGAAAGAGCTGTGTAAATTGTTCAAAGTGACGCAATTGCGTACGTCTGTGTATCACCCCCAAACCGATGGGCTGGTTGAAAGATTCAACAAAACCCTAAAACAAATGTTGAAGAAAGTGGTGGATAGAGATGGAAAGGATTGGGACTGTCTACTTCCTTATTTGATGTTTGCTATTAGGGAGGTGCCCCAATCCTCTACGGGATTCTCCCCCTTTGAGTTACTGTATGGGAGACACCCAAGAGGGCTGTTGGATATTGCCAAGGAAACTTGGGAAAGTGAGAGTTCTCCCCACAGGAGTGTGATTGAGCATGTCGCCCTGATGCAAGATCGAATTGCACAGGTAATGCCCATCGTGAAGGAACATTTGGCCCAAGCGCAGTTGGCACAGCAGAGAGTGTACAACCGTGGAGCCAAGACCCGTACCTTTTCCCCGGGGGATAGGATATTGGTACTTGTCCCTACGGTTGAAAGTAAATTCCTTGCCAAATGGCAAGGCCCCTACGAGATAATGGAAAAAGTGAGTGAAGTGAATTACAAGGTCAGACAACCAGGAAGGCGAAAGCCCGAACAGATCTATCACGTTAATCTGTTGAAAGCCTGGAGGGATAGAGAGTCCCTAGTCGCAGAAACTTGGTCACCAGCTCAAACTGGTTGCGTGATTCCGGAGGTTGGAATAGCAGCCACCTTGTCACAACCCCAACAACAGGAGGTTAAGGAGTTTGTGCTTCGCAACAAGGAGGTGTTCTCTGAGCTGCCGGAACAAACATCTGGGGTAGAGCATGATATTATTACCCCGCCCGGTGAAAGGGTGAAGTTAAAACCCTATCGGATCCCAGAGGCCCGACGGGAGGCAATACGGGAGGAAGTACAGAAAATGCTGAACTTAGGGGTGATAGAGGAGTCCCAAAGTGATTGGTCTAGTCCCATTGTGTTGGTGCCTAAACCGGATGGGAGCTGGCGATTTTGTAACGATTTTTGTCAGTTGAACAAAGTTACAAAATTTGACACCTACCCCATGCCACGTATAGATGAGTTGATCGACCGGCTGGGAACAGCCCGATACATGACGACTCTTGACCTCACAAAAGGGTATTGGCAAATTCCCCTGGCCAAGTCGGCCAAAGAGAAAACCGCATTTGTAACCCCAGACGGGGCGTTCCAATATAAGAGAATGCCGTTCGGGTTACAGAATGCGCCGGCCACATTCCAGCGGAAAATGGACCAGATACTGAGGCCCCATCGGAAGTATGCTGCGGCTTACCTGGATGACGTAATTGTCCATAGCACAGATTGGGCCTCACATCTGCCAAAAGTGCAAGCAGTCCTAGACTCTATCCGGGAAGCGGGGTTTACGGCTAACCCCAAGAAGTGTACCATTGGGCAGGAGGAGGCCAAATATCTTGGGTACACCATTGGCAGGGGAGTAATAAAACCCCAACTCAACAAAGTCGAGGCCATCCAGAGTTGGCCACGTCCCAACAGCAAGAAGCAGGTACGAGCCTTTCTGGGAATCGCGGGTTATTATCGGCGCTTCATTCCCCACTTTGCTTCTAAGGCTGTGCCCCTAACCAACATGACGAAAGGGAAAGGGTCGGTCATGATTAAATGGACCCCCGAGGCTGAGGCAGCATTCCAATTCTTGAAACAAGCCTTATGTAGCCAGCCAGTGTTGTACTCACCCGACTTCTCTAAAGACTTTGTCGTACAAAGTGATGCGTCAGATGTGGGGTTAGGAGCAGTATTGTCCCAGGTCTGGAACGGGGAAGAGCACCCAGTCATTTACCTCAGCAGGAAGTTGAAGTCCCATGAGGTAAATTACGCCACGGTTGAAAAGGAGTGTTTAGCGGTGAAGTGGGCTCTAGATTCCCTTCGGTACTATCTGCTAGGTAGGCACTTTGACATGGTTACGGATCACGCTCCGTTAAAGTGGATGGCTCAAAACAAGGAGACAAATAGAAGAGTAAATAGGTGGTTCCTGGCCCTACAGGAATTCAACTTCACAGTAAAGCATCGCCCTGGCGTTCAAATGGGGAATGTGGATGCTTTGTCTCGAGTACATGAATGCCTGATTGCTGGTGTTCCAACCCCAAGGTTAAAACAAGAGGGGGGGGTATGTGACAGCAGGAAGGTAAAGTCACCTGGTTGCATCCAGGGGGGTAGGTATATTTCTCCCAGATTCAGGCTTTATGCCGACTTATACAACTAGGGAGAGAGTTGATGAAGCCCAGCTGAGGCTAGTGGGCTCATGGATGATTCATACCTCTAGGGAGAGTGCTGGGCGTCGTGCAGGCAGGGAGTTGATGAGACCAGCTGAAGCTTGTCAGCTCGTTTAAGGCCTCTATAAAAACTCCCAGCTTCATTAGGTGTTTGCTCATGCCTGGACCCAGACCTGTGTGGACTGTCTAGGGAGAGTGAACCCCTGTGCGGTGAGACAAAGCCTGTGTGGCTATTTGTTTGGACATTTACTAAACCAGGGACTTAGGGACTAGGACAGCACCAGGCTGATCCCAGTTGTTAGTTAGGGAAACCTGCATGTTTAGTCAGAGGTCAAGCTGACCAGGATTTATTTTGTTTATGTTTCTTTTTGCTTTGCTGTGTTTTTGTCACTGTAAATAGAGAAATAAACCGCACCTTTTGATCTTGAAAACCACAACCTCCGTCTGCTGGGCCTGTTTTTGTGTGGGGAGCCCATCCAGGGGGTCACACACACCCGCTACCGAGCTAACCCCCTCACAGTACACAATTGTCCGGCAGAAAGGGCACAGTTCTGGAGGATGACGAGGTGGAGGAGGAGATGGAGGAGGAGGAGACATTTTCACAGCAGGGGGCACCCAGACCAGCTCGTGGCCATCACTGGTGCGTGGCTGGGGGGATACAGAGGACACAGACGATACACCTCCCACAGAGGACAGCTTTTCTTTGCCTCTGGGCAGCCTGGCACACATGAGCGATTACATGCTGCAGTGTTTCCGCAATGACCGCCGAGTTGCCCACATTTTAACTGGTGCTGATTACTGGGTGGCCACCCTGCTGGATCCCCATTACAAGGACAACGTACCGTCCTTAATTCCCTCACTGGAGCGTGATCGTAAGATGCGCTAATACAAGCGCACGCTGGTAGACGCGCTGCTGGTGGCATTCCCACCTGACAGCGGGCGTACGGTGGAAGCACAAGGCGAAGGCAGAGGAGGAGGAAGAGGTCGCCAACGCAGCCGGGGCACCGGCAGCACCTCAGAAGGCAGGGTTAGCATGGCTGAAATGTGGAAAAGCTTTGTCAGCACGCCACAACAACCAGCACCACCAGCTGAGATGGAACGTCTTAGCAGGAGGCAGCATTTCACCAACATGGTTGAGCAGTATGTGTCCACAGGCCTACACATCCTGGATGACGGGTCTGCCCCCTTTAACTTCTGGGTCTCCAAATTGGGCACATGGCCTGAGCTTGCCCTTTATGCCTTGGAGGTGCTGGCCTGCCCTGCAGCCAGTGTATTATCTGAACGTGTATTTAGCACGGCAGGGGGCGTTATCACAGACAAGCGCAGCCCCCTGTCCAGAGCCAATGTGGACAAGCTCACGTTCATTAAAATGAACCAGGCATGGATCCCACAGGACTTGTCCGTACCTTGTGCAGAATAGACATGTATACCGGTGTTGTGACAAAAACTGTCCGGCCATCGGATTGTGTCCGGCCCATACTGCGAAGGCGCAGCGCTTGCGCAGTACAGAGGACAAGGAGATTCACAAAATCTCCGAAGATGAACGGCGCCTGCGCTGTGAGTGCAGGTTCAAGCCCCACCATCCAAGTGGACATACGGTAGCACATAGTAACAGGGCCCCTCACGGGCTCGGTTCGATCGCCACGCTTCGGGCACGGCCTCACTTGGCTCGGCTTGAACCACGGATGGTGTGGCCTTCACCTGAACTCACCACGCAGGCGCCGTTCGTCTTGGGAGATTTTCGAAATCCCCTTGTCCTACATACTAAGCAAGCGCAGTACAGGGTGGACACTATTTGACGGGGGACAGAATTCGACACATCACCGGCCTTACCCAGCCATTGTTGTATTTTTGAACCAGTGTTGGCTACCTCGTCCTCCTCCACCGCCGCTTCCACCTACACAGCCACATCCACCGCCACCTCAACCTCCTACTCCATATGGACCTCGTCCTCCTAGGTCAAGATTATTATTTTTATTTTATTTTTTTGTAGCGCACAGATCCTTTCCCCCTTACCTGCCTTTATGTTGTTGGCTCCTCGCAGGAGGGAGAAAGGCACACCGCACTACCAGCCCGTACCCTCCTATATGAAGAGGTTGAGCGGTGTACTTGACGGGCCGTGTCCACAGCCGGAGTCCAAACTCCTCCAGAGGATGATTCTCACCTCTACTGTAGGTAGAGGCAAGTCCTTTAATTCCCAGTAAAGTCAATGTCCACACCAGCTGAAATTACAACTCTTATTCTCTCATGGCAAAATAAACTCTACTCGGATAGAAAAGGTTAGAGCAAAGAAACAGGACAGCTTAAGGTGTGGAGGAGGTCCAGGCACAAATGTAGCACATTCACTTCACTGCTTAGGTTTCTCAAGCAGTTTTAGGTGCACGGTCTCTGCCACAGACCTTGAGGTTGGTCTTTGCCACAGACTGGGTGTACAAGGCCCCTGCCACGGACCTGGAGAACTTTGGTCTCTGCCACAGACCAGGGTGTATAAGGCCCCTGCCACGGGCCGGGTGAATAAGGCCTCTGATACAGTCAAGATGACCTTGAGCTTCTCCTTCTACGAACCTAGCCCATATCAAGGGGAAGACATCTCTCCAGGGAGTCAACAGACCCTTCTTTCACCGTGACTCCCGCATCGGTCCATCAGAATGATCCTCCCTTCCCTGGAACATGGTCCCCTACACGAGGTGGCACCCTAAGACTCCTCGACCCTTAGCGGACTCCAGACGAAGGCTCTGGACTCCAGGCTTTACTCCCGCACCTAGGCCTCCATACCCAGGGCAGCAGGAACTCCAGGATAGTACCTCACCCCGGGCTAAAGGTACCCAAGATGGAACAGGAACACATGCACCCAGGCCGAAGGCACCTGGGCGTGGACCCCACTGGACATCAGCCCCCAGGCCAAAGGTCTTCCCCTTTTATATGCTCTCCCGGCATGCACAGCAGGTTCCCCACCCCGCTGTACTACTGCCAAGAGGGGACACAAAAGGCACAGCACTGTATCGGCGGTTCAACCCTAGCCTACCATGGCAGCGCCACCTGTAGACCGCAGGGAACTGCACACCAATACTGTCCCCCGAGGACAAAATGGTGCATGAATCCTACAGAATTAGGGTGTTTGAGCCTATTTACCACTCAAACACTTCCCTTAAATTTAGCACCCCGCTACATTTTTATTTCAAAGTATTTTATTTTCCCACTAGCTTATCCATTAAATTGAATAATTTATTCCAGAAAGGGCGTATTCTGGGGCATTCCCACCATATGTGTGGCATCGTGCCGTTGAGTTTCTGAGGTTCTTAATGACTTCCCGTACCTCTTCTGCTGAAAAGGGGGCCTCCAGCATATTTTTTTTTTTATGTTATTTTAAGTTATTTCCCTATCCACATTTGTTTGCAGAGCACTTGCCATGCTCTTAACAACATTTTGCTGCCATTTGCAGCCCTCTAGCCCTTTCCATGACTTTTTTAGAGCCTTTTTAGTCCTTAGAAGTCCGGGTCCCCATTGACTTCAATGGGGTTCGGGTTCGGGTCCGGGTTCGGGTTAAAGTTCGGTCCCGAACCCAAACTTTTTTCCGAAGTTCGGCCGAACCCGTCGAACCCGAACATCCAGGTGTCCGCTCAACTCTAATGACAAACCAGGATGTGTAAAACCCACAGAGCCATCTAGTGGACGAATTGCATAATGGCCAACATTAAACAAAAATTACAATTATAAGGTAGGAACATGACCATACAACATAGCATCATTATCATTAGTAAAGTAATGAATCATAGCCACAAGTGTAAACAGTTGTTGTGTTACACTATGTGATTATTCTTGCTCTGTGTCTTTAAGATCTGTCCCCTTCTTTCTAGCTGAACTCTCTCTCTCACCGTAGTTCTTTATATATCTCCTCCACTTCCTGATTCTGGTCATTACTCCTGTATTTCTTCCATGCTAAACATCTTACATGTGGCTTACAACTGCAACGTTTTTCTACCTATGAATATCCATCATTAAACGGAACATTCGAAAGGATTCATCGTCTGTCGTCCTAACTGTGAGTTTATTCATTGAGTTAAACTGCCTGTATCGATGCAAGGGATGAATATCAAACCAGCTTGAGTAAGGCCTACTTAAACCTGGAGATGAACTTTATCGCTTTGTAGTTGAGACAGAACAGTAGAAAACGGAGTTTCACAGCCTAATTACAAGATTTCTGCATGTCAGTACTGAAACAGACAAGATTTACTGCCCTCATAGCAAGACAGAAGGGACAGAGCAGCACATGGCAGCCTTATAGCCTGAGACAATCTGCACAGTGTCATATTTCAGCACACAGATCCTACCTGCTTTCACAGTCAGTCTGCTATCATGAGTGACCAAGCTTCTGCATGTGAACTCACATGTACCTCCCCACAAGTTCCTGAAGAAACTGAGTTACCAAAACGCTCAGTTAAACCCACTTGGAAAGTAATGGAGAATTATGAAGCTTCAAGGACTGAATTGTCAAATAGCTTGGAATTAGTCTGGGAGAAAATCCTTGCTGAAGCCAATACAGTGTCTGTTGAATGTGAACTACTGACACTAGAGGGCGCCATTAAACAACTTTCTGCCTCATATGAGCTTTATCAGCTTACCAGCAGCAAATTCACTAATGTCTTACAAAACATGAATACAGAAAGTGCAATGACGCAATTAAAGCGTGTCAATGCTCTCAATATTGAAAGAGACAGTTTTATCTAGCAAACCAGATTAAAGGCAGAAGCAAAAATAAAGCTGTTACAGGACACTGCATCTCACAGATCTGTTTCCACCAGACGTTCTAAAAACTCGTCAAGATCCCATAGTTCAAGATACTCAACACTCAGTGAGTGACTTATTAATGCCTGCGCTGAAGTGGAAGCCAGCAAAGTGCAGGTGGCATATGCAGAAAAAAGGGCAGAGTTGGAAGCGCAGTCAGCACGTCAAAGGGCAGAGTTGGAAGCGCAGTCAGCACGACAAAGATCAACAATGGAAACCTTAAATGAACAGTGTAAACATGACGCAGCTATGGCAAAGCTAAGGGTCCTACAGCAAGCTATCAGTGCAGACGAAGGTGCAAGTGAGAAAGACAGCATTAACCTAAACATAGCAGATATGGAAGACCCCCTCAAACGCACTAAAGACTATGTCCTAAGCCACTGCAGTGCACACTCCATTGTCTCCAATGCTCCCGACTACATAGAGACTCCTTCACAGCTTCAAGTTAAAGAGGTTCCAGCAACTTCCTGCACTCAAAATCACTCCACTGCATTTCCTACCTGTCTACCTTGCCTGCCTTCATACGTCACAGAGCATCAGCGCAAGCTTCAGGCAAGTCATCAATCTCCAGTCATCGGTACAGCCTTGAATCAACGTACCATTGGAACAACTGACTTCAAGCAAGCAACTCACCTGGATGCATCTGCTGCACCATATTTCCCTGTGTCCTTTAACAACGTCAAAGATAACGCAAACAGCACCATACAGCCAACAGCATCTCACATAAAGGCGGAGACAACTGAGACAGAAGAGTTTGTGAGGTACATGCTTCGCAGAGAGCTCACAAAGACTGGTCTTACAAGTTTTGATGACCAACCTGAGAACTACAGAAGTTGGAAATGTGCCTTCAGAACTACAATCAGCAATATTGGCATTACAGCTGATCAAGAATTGAATCTGCTGATCAAATGGCTTGGTCCTCTATCTGCTGCACGTGTTAAGCCATTAAGATCGGTTTTCATGGACAATCCTACTGCAGGCCTCACAGCTGCATGGGAGCAACTAGAGCAAAGTTATGGCAGTCTAGAAGCTATAGAAAATGCTTTGTTCATGCGTCTGGAAACTTTCCCAAAGATATCCGGTAAGGACAACAAGGAGTTCCAGAGACTGAGTGACCTTCTCCTTGAGCTTCAGCTAGCCAAGACAGACCCAAAACTACCTGGACTCAGTTACCTTGACACCACCAAGAGGGGTAAACCCAATTGTCTCCAAGCTCCCGTATGGTTTGCAAGAGAAATGGACTGCACTAGGGTCATCATACAAAAGAGAGAACAAGGTTTCCTTCCCTCCATTCTCTTTTTTTTTGTGAATTCATCAGGAAAATTGCAGAGACCAAGAACGATCCAAGTTTTTCCTACGGTGAGTACAGCCTCTTCTCACCCTTTCCTAAGAGTACCAGTCTTCAGGGCAACTATAGAAACCATAGAGGCCCAGTGTCCGTGAAAAAGACTGACATCCTTCCCACTCCTACCACAGTTCTGGCCACGAACAAACAGAGTAGGAAGATTGAAAACCCTAACAGAGTGTCCCATACACAAGAAGCCACACCCCCTCAATAAATGTATCGGCCTTAGAAAAAAGCCTCTGGAAGAGCGCAAGGAGCTTTTAAAGACATTTAGGGTATGTTTCAGGTGCTGTGCTTCTACAGAACATTTTGCAAGGGACTGTAATGTGTCCATTAAGTGCATAGAGTGTGGCTCTGAAGAACATGTGCAAGCCCTCCATCCTCTTGAGCCCAGCTCTGCACAACCTGCCAACACTCCTCCCAGGTTAACGCATGGCGGGGAGAATACAGACCAAGTGCCTAATTCTACCATCATTTCTTCATCCTGCACTGAAGTTTGTGGAGAAGACCGCTGTGGTAAGTCCTGTGCCAAGATATGCTTGGTGAACATATACCACAAGGATCAACCAGAAAAGTCTCTAAAGGCATATGCTATCTTAGACGATCAGAGCAATCGATCACTTGCAAAATCGGAATTGTTCAATCTATTTGAAATAAAAGGCGAAGCTCATCCTTACACCTTGGGTACTTGTAGTGGAACTATAGAGGTTTCTGGAAGAAGGGCTCATGGACTCATGGTATCTTCTCTCAAAGGCAACTTGCAATTACCCTTACCTACACTTGTTAAGTGCAATCAGATACCTGCTAACAGGGAAGAAATCCCTACTCCAGCTGCTGCTTTCCATCACCCTCACCTCAAGGTAATAGCAAATGAGATACCGCCACTTGACAAAGATGCTCAGATCCTTCTTTTGTTAGGAAGAGACATTCTAAGAGTTCACAAGGTACACAGACAAGTCAGTGGACCCCCAGATACCCCATTTGCCCAGCGCACGGATCTAGGGTGGGTCATCATAGGCAATGTCTACATAGGCAAAATTAAAAGACCTACCAACATTTCGTCATTCAAGACAAATGTTCTGCCAAATGGCCGAAACACTTACTTTGAGCCATGCCCACATCACTACTGGGTGAAAGAGAAGATAGCCAGCCACGAATGGCAACATGGTATCTCAGGTGACACAAGCCCTTTCTCCTGCCATGATGGCGACTTCGGCTCTACAGTGTTTAATGCAACCAGTGAAGATGACATACTGGCTCCTTCAATGGAAGACAAAGAATTCATCAAGGTAATGGACAAGGAGTTCTTTCAAGATGACTCCAATAACTGAGTAGCACCCCTACCTTTTCGTCTCCCAAGAGAGAGATTGCCCATCAACTTACAGCAGGCCATCAGTAGATTCTCCTCCTTAAAGCGAAACTTAAGCAGGAAACCAAAGATGCAAAAGCACTTTGTGGACTTTATGCAAAATGTATTTGACAGAGATCATGCAGAGCCTGCTCCCCCACTAAAGGAGGGAGAAGAATGCTGGTACCTTCCATCCTTTGGCGTGCATCACCCATGCAAACCAGACCAAATCAGAGTTGTCTTTGATTCCAGTGCCCAGCACGAAGGTGTTTCTCTTAACAACATGCTCCTTACTGGACCCAACTTGAACAACAGTCTAATAGGAGTCTTGATTCGTTTCAGACAAGAGCCTGTAGCAGTAATGGCCGACATTCAACAGATGTTTCACTGCTTCATCGTCAGAGAAGACAACAGAAACTACCTCAGGTTTCTATGGCACAAGGACAATGACCTCAACAAGGAAGTTATAGATTATCGCATGAAGGTACATGTCTTCGGTAACAGTCCTTCCCCAGCAGTGGCAACTTATGGGCTAAGGAGAACAGCTCAGACTGGAGAAGTTGAATATGGATCTGATGCCCATCAATTTGTTGAAAGAAACTTCTACGTTGACGACGCACTTAAGTCCTTTCCAACTGCTAAAGAAGCAATTGATCTTCTCACCAGAACAAAGGAGATGCTGTCTGTAGCAAACCTTAGACTGCACAAGATTATATCCAACAGCCAGGAACTTATGAATGCCTTTCACTCTGAGGACTATGCCACTGGTCTAAAAAACCTTTACTTAGGTACAGATGTGCCTCCTGTACAGCGAAGTCTGGGTTTGTTGTGGAACATCAAGCAAGACAAATTCACCTTCCAAGTGTCAACTTGTGACAAACCCTTCACTAACAGAGGAGTCCTGTCCGTGGTGAATAGCATCTATGACCCACTGGGTTGCCTTGCTCCAGTTACCATTCAAGGTAAGATTTTACTAAGACAGTTGTCTACTGAGAACATAGACTGGGATACTCCCTTGCCTATTGAGAATCAACACAAGTGGGAAAGGTGCAGATACTCTTTGAAGTCACTAGAAAAACTTCAGATTCCCCGTTGCTATGTTCCAGGTTCCACTTCAACTGCTAACCGGAGAGAGATTCATATTTTCTCTGATGCATCAGTTGAAGCTATTGCTGCAGTAGCCTATTTGAAGACCTCTGAACTGAATGGAGAATCACACTGTAGTTTTGTCCTAGGCAAGGTAAAACTCACTCCCAAGCCTGCACATACCATACCAAGACTTGAACTTTGTGCAGCCGTGCTAGCAGTAGAAATTGCTGAGGTCATACGAAGTGAAATGGACACTAAAATTGATTCTTTCACCTTCTATACAGACAGTAAGGTAGTACTTGGTTACATAAACAACCAAACAAAACAAGTTTATGTGTTCGTCAGCAACAGGGTTGAACGTATCAAGAGATTCTCTCTACCAAGTCAATGGCATCACGTTCCCACTAAACTCAACCCAGCTGACTGTGGGACCAGAGCCGTGTCACCTGCTGCTCTTCAGGACAGCTTATGGCTGTCACCTCCAAGGTTTCTGTGTGAGGACTCCCACTCACCCACTATCGACACCACCTATGGACTAGTAAGCCCTGAAGATGATAAGGAAATAAGAACTGTGAACACCTCACTCCACACTTCTGTAAGTACAAAACAGAAGCTGCGGTCACACCATTACGAGCATCAATGGAAGCAGGTGCAGCATCTAGCCAATGTGTTCTGGCATCGCTGGAAGAAAAAGTATCTTCACCACCTTCAAGGTCGTAACAAATGGCAAGCATCTAAGCCGAATCTTAAGGTTGGAGACCTCATCCTTCTAAAAGACAAGGAAGTTTGTCGGAATGAGTGGCCTATGGGTCTTATTACTAAAGTAATGCCCAGCGACGATAACAAAGTCCGGAAGGTAGAAGTCAAGGTAACCAAGGGAGGATCGACACAAACCTTTAGTCGACCAATTACACAGTTAGTACTCTTTTTGCAGGTGAGTGACTTGTGCAAGGACTAGCCATGCTGTTGGCATGGCGGGGAGTACATTGCTGCCATCTACAGGTTCTACTCAGAACTTTGGAATTATTTGAAGACATCATACTGTGACTTTGTTCTTCATCCTGTTGAATTTACGTTTATTATTTGCTTGTTGCATGTTTTTCATTACAGGTTCCAGGACATTCGTCAGTATTGAACTTTTTGAAAATATATATTTTAGTTTGAGGTTATGAAATCTAAAGATTTCAGACGGGGAGTGTTGTGTTACACTATGTGATTATTCTTGCTCTGTGTCTTTAAGATCTGTCCCCTTCTTTCTAGCTGAACTCTCTCTCTCACCGTAGTTCTTTATATATCTCCTCCACTTCCTGATTCTGGTCATTACTCCTGTATTTCTTCCATGCTAAACATCTTACATGTGGCTTACAACTGCAACGTTTTTCTACCTATGAATATCCATCATTAAACGGAACATTCGAAAGGATTCATCGTCTGTCGTCCTAACTGTGAGTTTATTCATTGAGTTAAACTGCCTGTATCGATGCAAGGGATGAATATCAAACCAGCTTGAGTAAGGCCTACTTAAACCTGGAGATGAACTTTATCGCTTTGTAGTTGAGACAGAACAACAGTACACAGATGAATTGTAGCTGTGGGTGTAAAAAGTACATGTATAAGAAGTGTATAAGCACAAATACATACAATATGAAAAATAATTGAAAAATAAAATAAAATGGAAAAAGAAAAGTGATTAAATAGGTTGCATACATACATTTGCCTAGTATAGATGGAATTTCACCCTGAGCCTGAATGATAGGCAAACAGTAAATAAATAGTCTATTCATACAAAAAATAGCAAAGAAAAAAGCAGGAGTATTATAAAGGCAAAACATATGATCCCCCACCATAGAGGATAAAAGAGTCTTTATAAATTCAGCTCACAGACCCCCGATGTGAAGCCAGGAAGGAATGGTCTAAAGTTGAATGCCCCATTCAACCCAGGTGATGAAGTGGCCTGTAGGTTGAAAATCCAGTGTAATTCACATTGAAGGAGGCGTTTATTGAAATCACCGCCTCTTGCATGGAAGTGCACCCGATCAAGGGCCAAAAAGAAAACAGTGGGAAGTGAATTGGGGTGTACCAAGGCCATATGCCGGCCAATGGGTACATCCGGATCACGTTTGCAGATTGTTAGGGTATGCTGATAAATAGAGTTGAGCGAACACCTGGATGTTCGGGTTCGACGGGTTCGGCCGAACTTCGGAAAAAAGTTTGAGTTCGGGACCAAACTTGACCCGAACTTGACCCCAAACCCGAACCCCATTGAAGTCAATGGGGACCCGAACTTCTGAGGCCTATTCGCACTTGTTTCCCGTGCTTAGAACTGTCCCTGCACAAAGTGTCATTTCTGAAGGAAAAAAAGTCATTTAAAACTCACTCGCGGCTATAATGAATTGTCGGCTCCCGGCAATACATAGAAAAGTCATTGATAAAAAAAAAGCGTGGGGGTTCCCCCAGATTCAATTACCAGGCCCTTCAGGTCTGGTATGGATATAAAGGGGAACCCTGCCACAAATTTAAAAAAAATGCGTGCGGTTCCCCCAAATATCCATACCAGGCCATTCAGGTCTGGTATGGATTTTAAGGGGAACTCCACTCCAAATTTTTTAAAAAAATGGCGTGGAGTACCCCCAAAAATCCAGACCAGACGCTTTATCCGAGTATGCAACCTGGCAGGCCGCAGGAAAAGAGGGGGGGACGAGAGAGCGCCCCCCCTCTCCTGAACCGTACAAGGCCACATGCCCTCAACATGGGGAGGATGTCCCCATGTTGATGGGGACAAGGGCCTCATCCCCACAACCCTTGCCCGGTGGTTGTGGGGGTCTGCGGACAGGGGGCTTATCGTAATCTGGAAGACCCCTTTAACAAAGGGGACCCCCAGATCCCCGCCCCCCTATGTGAATTGGTAATGGGGTACATTGTACCCCTACCATTTCACAAAGAAAGTGTAAAAAATTGTCAAAAAAATACACAGACACAGTTGGTAAAGTCCTTTATTAAAAATAAAAATAAATAAAAATAAAATAAAACATTCCAGTGATGAAATCCAGTGTCCCACGGCGATCCGATGTCCAAAGAAAGTGTAAAAAATTGTAAAAAAAATACACAGACACCATTGGGAAAGTCTTTTATTAAAAAGAAAAAAAACATTCCAGCGATGAAATCCAGTGTCCCGCGGCGATCCCGATGTCCAGCGCTGTCCACACGAAATGTCATTGGCTGAGCCTGAGCGGACCTGATGGGGAACTTCCTCCGTAGTGTAATAAATGAATAGACCTGTCCCTTCTAAAGTTCCCCATCAGGTCCGCTCAGCCAATGACGTAGGTGTAAGGCTGAGGACCTGATGTGGAATGTGAGAAGGGGCGAGTCTATTCATTTATTATACTGCGGAGGAAGTTCCCCATCAGGTCCGCTCATCCAATGACGTAGGCGGGGTCTGACATACGAGGGGGCGGATCTGATGGGGAACTTCCTCCACAGTTTAATACATGAATAGACCCGCCCCTTCTCACGTTCCGCATCAGGTCCTCAGCCTTACACCTACTTCATTGGCTGAGCGGACCTGATGGGGAACTTTAGGAGGGGCGGGTGTATTCATTCATATGGTATGGAAATTTTTAGGGAACCGCACGCATTTTTTTTTTAAATTTGCGGCATGGTTCTCCTTAATATCCAACCAGACCTGAAGGGCCTGGCAATTCAATTTGGGGGAACCCCCACGCTTTTTTTTTTATCAATGACTTTTCAATGTATTGCCGGGAGCCGACAATTCATTATAGCCTGTTGTGGAGATTTTTATGGAAATGTATTAATGTATGTTGTCAGATGTCCCCCCAGTGTCAGTTTTGCTGTAATGCGCTCATCTGAGCGTATTTGCACATACAGACGTTGGTGGAAGATCGGTGGCGGGAAAATCTTCCTGTGGAAACAGCGATGTTTGCTGCATTTAGAGATGTTGTTTTGCGCCCCGTTGGGGGAACTGGCCAGCCCCTGGCGGGGGGCGTTGAATGACTCCGAGCGCACATATCTGTGTCCACAGGAACAGTAGCATAACTATAAAATAATTGTGGTCCATTTGAGGCATAATTGTTATGTAGTTTCCGTCATTTGGTAACAGTGTATTTCACTGTTAGTCAATTTGAATGAACATTGTATCTGTTTGGAAGGATGTCCTTGTATGGTCATTCTCCTGTGGAAGGAACATCCTGTGATGTCCCCGCCCATGGGGGGAGGTGATTGGTTGCTGCAACCAATCACCTCCTGTCTTGAGATCTTTTGAGTTTAATAAAAGCCTATGATTAGGCGTCGGCTGGACAGTCTAGGCTGGTATGCTGAAATGAGAACATAGCTTTTGTGGTGCTGCCTTCTTGGGATGAATGGGAATGAACGGTGAGTGGATCTTAGCAAATTTAACTTAGGCTAAAGATAGCATTATTGCAAAAGGATGAAATCTGATGTGTGCTTAGATAGCACAGGGATTATAGGCTGTGTGCTCTGCAAACAGCCTAGGAATTCCACAACAAGCCGCGAGTGAGTTTTAAATGACTTTTTTCCTTCAGAAATGACACTTTGTGCAGGGACAGCTCTAAGCACGGGAAACAAGCGCAACTTTACATGCATATTGCCCAACACCGGACCCGAACCCAAACATACAGTCAATTGTTCGGGTTCGGGTCCGGGACCCAAAAACCCAAAAGTTCGGTACAGACCCAAACTTTACAGTTCGGGTCTGCTCAACCCTACTGATAAATTATTTTCCAGAACTTGTGGATAGTTTTCCCGACGTAGTAGCAGCCACATTCACATGTAAGCAAGTAAACTACGCTGGGGGTTCTGCAGTTAACAAAATGTTTTGGACAAAACCGTTGTCCATTGGGTAGAACTATATTCGTGCGTCTATCCATATATTGGCAGTATCACCTCTGTGGGGTTGATACTCGCTGGTAATTACCTTGTCACCTATAGATGGAGCTCTTCTAAAGGTGACAGCAGGTACACTTGAAACAAATTGGGATATTGAAGAGTCCATTGTTAATAAATGCCAATATTTATTTAGTATTTGTCTAAAATGTTTGTGTTGCACCGAGTATGTGGTGACAATCCTAGTTGCATCTTCAGTAGAGGATTGTTTAACTGTACTAAGTAAATCACGGCGAGATGTTTTGAGTATTTTTCTATAGGCCTTCTTGAGGGAGGAGTTGGAATAACCTCTCTTAAGGAGTCTTTCTTTTAGGATATCAGCCTCTTGTTTAAATGTAATGTCATCCGAACAGTTTCTATGAACCCTGAGGTACTAGCTATAGGGTATAGAGGCCAGCAAGGGTTTGGGGTAGAAACTGGTTTGTGAAGCAATGAGTTCCCTGCCGTAGGCTTACGGTATAATTGACTTGATAGACTTCCGTCTGGTTGCTTTTTTACCAGAACATCCAGAAATGTGATCTCTGATTTACTGTGTGACATGGTAAAACTTAAGTTAAACTCATTTTTATTGATGGCGGTCAAAAAGTCATGTAGAAGTTCAGTAGAGGCATCCCATCATCTATGTATCTTCTCCATGTGAGTACATGATGCATATACATAGATAATGACTCATTGGCAAGCAGTGAGTGTTCCCACTCCCCCAGGTAAAGATTGGCGTATGATGGGGCACAACAAGTCCCTATCGCAACACCCTGTACCTGGAGGTAGTGGGAACCGTCAAAGCAAAAAACATTGTGGTATAGAATGAATTCAAGAGAATTCAAAATGAACTCTGTAAATGCAGGTTTGCCGTTGCTGAATTGCGACAGCACATGACGTATTGCCGCTAGGCCTTTCACATGGGGGATGGTGCAGTACGGGGATTCAACGTCAATGGTAACTAAGTAGACATTGTCCTCAATATGTATGTCCTGCAAAGTTTGCAGGAAGTGAATTGTATCACGTACATAAGATGACAAACAGACAACGAGGGGTTTGAGATGGTTGTCAACAACCCGGCTGAGGTTTTCAGTAAGATTACCACAGCCGGATATTATGGGTCTACCGGGAGGCTTGATCTGTTACTTGTGCAGCTTAGGTAGAGCATAAAAGGTAGCCTCTTTAGGGTGGCTAGTCCTGATGAATTCCCAAAGTTGTTTTTTTATTACATTTTGTTCTAATGCCATGTCTACCATTGAGTAAAAGCTCTTAGTGAATTTGTCCAGTAATGACCGCTGTATGGGTCGATACCAGTCAGGGTTTGAGAGTATGTCCATGCACATCTCAACATATTGTGTGTTGTCCATGACCACAACATTGCCGCCTTTATCGGACAGCTTTATTACAATGTCGTGGTCACGGGTCAACAAATCAAGTGCTGTCAACTCTGCACGATCAAGGTTTGTTTTGGTTCCTGGAAAATTTGGCATTTTCCTAATATCAGCTGTTACTAATTTGAGAAAAGCAGACACATTCTGGTTTGAACTAGGCGAGGGGTGCAAAGTGGATTTATTTTTTAACAAAACATCAGGGGTACAGGGTTTAATCTCGCCAGTGGGAGTGTCATCTACTGATGCAAGAGCAGCCTCTAGATCAATGGAGTAATGAGGTTCTCACCTTCATTTTCCTCCAATAAACTAATTAAGCAGTTCTTGGTGAGTGTGTCCAAATTCTAAATCCTGTTTTTTGGCATACAAACTTTTTAACAGGATTTTGCGAACAAACAGATGGACGTCCTTGATTGCCCCAAATCTGTCCAGTTTGGCCACTGGACAGAACGCGAGGCCGCGTGCAAGGACGTCGATCTGCTGTTGGCTCAAGGGGTGTGAAGACAAATTGACTACATTCAACGTGGTTTGTGCGTGTCGGTTTTGTGGATTTTTGATGGATGTGCTTAGGGTTTCTTTTGTTGGGTCTGTATACGACCCCGCATTTGGTCTAAAAAAGTGCCAGGGGGTAAGGATTGTGATCGTGGGGTGGATGGTGTACTGGATGTATGTACAGATGATCCAGAGCTGCTAACCAAGGTATGCATACCGGATCTGTCACTAGGGGTTTTTGACCGAGAACGGCCAATGTTGCCTGGTGTAGGTGGAGAAATCTCCATATGGGAGTATTCATCACGTGAATCGTCGCCCTGACGGCGGCGTTTCTTTCGTCTCTGCTCTGGCACCTGCACCTCTTTGTCTCCACCGCCTCTGTGCTGGCCCCTGCCGGGTACGATCATAACTATCCTTTAGTATCGAGAGTCTCCTCAGTGTTGTCAGTTGCTTCCCTAGATTCAGAACCTGGGCTTCCGGGAAAATAATGCTCTTACAATTTGCGCAGCAGTATTCGCCCTCAATCAGATGATCAAGAAACGCATACATGCCGCAAGATGTGCACCGAGTCGCTTCTCTATACCTGCTGTGCATGGTACCCACTAATTTAATTTAATGGGGATTGGGAATTTTACTCTGTCCAATTAGCTAACAACTAGCTTCCTGACTCTAATTATCAACATTATATGGGCACTCAAAAATACACAGGCTCTCGCAGTAATCGGGTACTCACATTACACGGGCACTCACAGTACTCAAGCTCTCACAGAACTCGGGCACTCACAGTACACGGGCACTAGGGATGAGCTTGCGGTTCGAGTCGAACGCATGTTCGACTCAAACATTGGATGTTCGCCTGTTCGGCGAAACCAGAACTTTGTGGGACGTTTGTGCCAAATTCGTGTGGCAAGAACGGGCCACAATGCACTGCGCCATCGCAGTGCGTTGCTGGCTGATGATTGGCCAAGCATGCACTGTGACCCCGCATGCTTGGCCAATCACAGCGCCGGCAGTGAGGAGAGCCATAATTGGCCACAGGCAGGATGCCTGTGGCCAATTATAGCTATGGGGGTTTAGTACACGCCCCACACTATATAAAGCCGCCAGCGCGGCAGCCTTGTATAGTGTGTTGGCGTGCAGGGATTGAGCAGGATAGGCAGGGACAGTGTCATCTTTGCAAAAAATAGTGCAGTTACAGTGTGTTGGCGTGCAGGGAGAGAGCAGGATAGGCAGGGACAGTGTCAGTGTCACCTTTGCAAAACCTAGCACAATTACAGTGTGTTGGCGTGCAGGGAGAGAGCAGGATAGGCAGGGACAGTGTCAGTGTCATCTTTGCTAAACCTAGCGCAGTTACAGTGTGTTGGCGAGCAGGGAGAGAGCAGGATAGGCAGGGACAGTGTCAGTGTCATCTTTGCTTGTTAACCTGCAGCAGTTACAGTGGGTGTAGTGTGCCTCCTGCACAGTATACACCTGAAGCTACCCCTCATTGCTGGTGTTGTTCTGTTGTGTAACACAGGCAGGCATCTGCAGCAGTTACAGTGGGTGTAGGTGCCTCCTGCACAGTATACACCTGAAGCTTCCCCTTATTGCTGGTGTTGTTCTGTTGTGTAACAGGCATCTGCAAGCAGTTACGGTGTAGTGTGCCTCCTGCACAGTATACACCTGAAGCTACCCCTTATTGCTAGTGTTGTTTTGTTGTGTAACACAAGCATCTGCAAGCAGTTACAGTGGGTGTAGTGTGCCTCCAGAACAGTATACACCTGAAGCTAGCCCTTATTGCTGGTGTTGTTCTGTTGTGTAACAGGCATTTGCGAGCAGTTACGGTGTAGTGTGCCTCCTGCACAGTATACACCTGAAGCTACCATTTATTGCTGGTGTTGTTCTATTGTGTAACAAAGACAGGCATCTGCAGCAGCTACAGTGGGTGTAGGTAACTCCTGCACAGTATACACCTGAAGCTACCCCTTATTGCTGGTTTTGTTCTGTTGTGTAACAGGCATCTGCAAGCAGTTACGGTGTAGTGTGCCTCCTGCACAGTATACACCTGAAGCTACCCCTTATTGCTGGTGTTGTTCTGTTGTGTAACACAGACAGGCATCTGCAGCAGTTACAGAGGGTGTAGGTGCCTCCTGCACAGTATACACCTGAAGCTACCCCTTATTGCTGGTGTTGTTCTGTTGTGTAACACAGACAGGCATCTGCAGCAGTTGCAGATACGGTGTAGTGTGCCTCCTGCACAGTATACACCTGAAGCTACCCCTTATTGCTGGTGTTGTTCTGTTGTGTAACACAAGCATCTGCAAGCAGTTACAGTGGGTGTATTGTGCCTCCTGCACAGTATACACCTGAAGCTACCCCTTATTGCTGGTGTTGTTCTGTTGTGTAACACAAGCATCTGCAAGCAGTTACAGTGGGTGTAGTGTGCCTCCTGCGCAGTATACACCTGAAGCTACCCCTTATTGCTGGTGTTGTTCTGTTGTGTAACACAGGCAGGCATCTGCAGCAGTTACAGTGGGTGTAGGTGCCTCCTGCACAGTATACACATGAAGCTACCCCTTATTGCTGGTGTTGTTCTGTTGTGTAACAGGCATCTGCAAGCAGTTACGGTGTAGTGTGCCTCCTGCACAGTATACACCTGAAGCTACCCCTTATTGCTAGTGTTGTTTTGTTGTGTAACACAAGCATCTGCAAGCAGTTACAGTGGGTGTAGTGTGCCTCCAGAACAGTATACACCTGAAGCTAGCCCTTATTGCTGGTGTTGTTCTGTTGTGTAACAGGCATTTGCGAGCAGTTACGGTGTAGTGTGCCTCCTGCACAGTATACACCTGAAGCTACCATTTATTGCTGGTGTTGTTCTATTGTGTAACAAAGACAGGCATCTGCAGCAGCTACAGTGGGTGTAGGTAACTCCTGCACAGTATACACCTGAAGCTACCCCTTATTGCTGGTTTTGTTCTGTTGTGTAACAGGCATCTGCAAGCAGTTACGGTGTAGTGTGCCTCCTGCACAGTATACACCTGAAGCTACCCCTTATTGCTGGTGTTGTTCTGTTGTGTAACACAGACAGGCATCTGCAGCAGTTAGAGGGTGTAGGTGCCTCCTGCACAGTATACACCTGAAGCTACCCCTTATTGCTGGTGTTGTTCTGTTGTGTAACACAGACAGGCATCTGCAGCAGTTGCAGTTACGGTGTAGTATGCCTCTTGCACAGTATACACCTGAAGCTACCCCTTATTGCTGGTGTTGTTCTATTGTGTAACAAAGACAGGTATCTGCAGCAGTTACAGTGGGTGTAGGTGCCTCCTGCACAGTATACACCTGAAGCTACCCCTTATTGCTGGTTTTATTCTGTTGTGTAACAGGCATCTGCAAGCAGTTACGGTGTAGTGTGCCTCCTGCACAGTATACACCTGAAGCTACCCCTTATTGCTGGTGTTGTTCTGTTGTGTAACACAGACAGGCATCTGCAGCAGTTACAGAGGGTGTAGGTGCCTCCTGCACAGTATACACCTGAAGCTACCCCTTATTGCTGGTGTTGTTCTGTTGTGTAACACAGACAGGCATCTGCAGCAGTTGCAGTTACGGTGTAGTGTGCCTCCTGCACAGTATACACCTGAAGCTACCCCTTATTGCTGGTGTTGTTCTGTTGTGTAACACAAGCATCTGCAAGCAGTTACAGTGGGTGTATTGTGCCTCCTGCACAGTATACAACTGAAGCTACCCCTTTTTGCTGGTGTTGTTCTGTTGTATAACACAGAGAGGCATCTGCAGCAGTTACAATAGGTGTAGGTGCCTCCTGCACAGTATACACCTGAAGCTACCCCTTATTGCTGGTGTTGTTCTGTTGTGTAACACAAGCATCTGCAAGCAGTTACAGTGGGTGTAGTGTGCCTCCTGCACAGTATACACCTGAAGCTACCCCTTATTGCTGGTGTTGTTCTGTTGTGTAACACAGGCAGGCATCTGCAGCAGTTACAGTGGGTGTAGGTGCCTCCTGCACAGTATACACCTGAAGCTACCCCTTATTGCTGGTGTTGTTCTGTTGTGTAACAGGCATCTGCAAGCAGTTACGGTGAAGTGTGCCTCCTGCACAGTATACACCTGAAGCTACCCCTTATTGCTGGTGTTGTTCTGTTGTGTAACACAAGCATCTGCAAGCATTTACAGTGGGTGTAGTGTGCCTCCTGCACAGTATACACCTGAAGCTACCCCTTATTGCTGGTGTTGTTCTGTTGTGTGACACAGACAGGCATCTGCAGCAGTTACAGTAGGTGTAGGGGCCTCCTGCACAGTATACACCTGAAGCTACCCCTTATTGCTGGTTTTCCCATCTCCCTGCAGTCCATTAGTATGTCTGGAAGGCCAACAAGGAGAGGCAGACAGTCACGAGCCAATAAAAGAGGGCAAGCAGGCTCTGTGTCTAGGGGCAGCAATGCTGGTCGTGGACGCGGTGCATCGTCAGCAGCACGTGGCCATGGGACACGCTTGTCCTTATTTTCGGCAGCTGGACGTGTTGAGCCACATCATGCTGAAGACTTGGTAGAGTGAATGACTAAGCCCTCCTCATCCTCTCTCACCCAGGCTCAGGGTACTGGCAAAGCAGCTGCCAACGCGTCCACTTCCCTCGTATCAATGTCATCAGTCACTCCTTCCCTAGACCCATCATGTCCAACTGAGGAGTCCCCCGAACTGTTTGAGCACAGTGTTGGGTACATGCTCCAGGAGGATGCCCAGTGTTTTGAAGGCTCTGATGATGATACCCAGCTAGAGGAAGGCAGTAGCATGAGCGCAGAGGGATGGGATGCTCAAGAAGGACAGCAATCTGGCAGTCATGTTCCACCAGCTGCAGCATACTGCCAGGTTTGCTCCAGTGATCAAGAGGGAGGGGATGATGAGGTCACTGAGTCCACATGGGTGCCTGATAGGAGAGAGGAGGAGGCATATCTTCAACGAGGCAGGATGCCCTCCGGGGGCCAGCTTAAGGGCAGCACACTGACTGAATCACACCGCAGAGCTCCGCCTGTGCAGGGCGCTACCTCTGCGCGTTATTCCAAAAGTTCTTTGGTGTGGGCCTTTTTTGAGTCGAGTGCATCAGATTGCACCTCTGATATTTGCAACATATGTCTCAAGCGTATCTTGCGTGGCCAAAACATCAGCCGCTTGGGCACCACATGCTTGACTAGACATATGTTGACCTGACATGCAGCTCGTTTGCAAGCGTACCTTAAAGACCCACACCAAAGAACAAAGCGGACCTCTCCTTGCTCCTCATCAGCTGGGATCTCCAACCCCACTATACCTTCAGTCCTCTCTGAAACCTGCACTGAGAGGAATGAAGGTGTAGAATTAGGTGTGTCACAACCAAGTAGTTGCGGGCACACTGCTAGCAGTACACCAACGTCCGATTGTAGCAGGCAAATTTCCCTGCCCCAGCTGCTGGACCGTCGAAAAAAGTTCACTCCCAGCCATCCACATGCCCAGCGGTTGAATGCTAGCTTGGCTAAATTGCTAGCACTTCAACTGCTGCCTTTTCAGTTGGTAGACTCGGCCCCCTTCCGTGAGTTTGTGCAATATGCGATTCCTCAGTGGCAGGTTCCCAAACGCCACTTTTTCTCACAGAAGGCGATTCCGGCTCTCTACCGGCATGTGGAAGGCAATGTCCATGCCTCGCTGGACAGGGCGGTCAGCGGTAAGGTGCATATTACCGCTGACTCATGGTCCAGCAGGCATGGACAGGGACGTTACCTATCTTTCACGGCCCATTGGGTCACTCTTTTGGCAGCTGGGAAGGATGCAGAACAAGGTGCAGTAGTTTTGGAGGTTGTTCCGCCACCAAGCCTCCAAAATGCTACTACTGGTTGTGACACACCTCTCTCCTCCACCCCCTCCTCTTCTTCTTCCTCCATGGCCTCTTCCTGTGCCTTGTCCTCTGAACCAGCAGTGCTCTGTAGGCGCTCAAGTGGCTATGCAAGTACGCAGGCAAAAAGATGCCATGCCGTGCTTGCGCTGATGTGTTTGGGGGACAGGAGCCACACTGGGGCAGAGGTTCTGTCAGCTATGCAGGGACAGGCCGAGAGGTGGTTGATGCCATGCCAGCTTAAGCCAGGAATGGTGGTTTGCGACAATGGCACCAACCTCCTCTCCGCCCTCCGACAGGGACAACTGACCCATGTGCCCTGTGTGGCTCACGTCCTTAGCCTGGTGGTGCAGCGGTTCTTGGGCAGGTACCCGGGCTTACAGTATGTCCTGAGGCAGGCCAGGAAAGTCTGTGTGCATTTCCGCCGATCATATAATGCCAGTGCTCGGCTGGCTGAGCTGCAGAAAGAGTTGAACCTGCCAAAGAACCGCCTTATATGTGACATGCCCACTAGGGATGAGCTTTGTGTTCGAGTCGAACATACGTTCGACTCGAACATCGGCTGTTCGATCGTTCGACGAAGAACGAACGATTTGGGCCGTTCGCGCCAAATTCGAGTGACGCGAACGGCCCACAATGCACTACACCATCGCAGTGTCATCCAGGCGCCGTGATTGGCCAAGCATGCACTGTGACCCCGCATGCTTGGCCAATCACAGCGCCGGCAGCGAGGAGAGCAATGATTGGCCACAGGCAGGATGCCTGTGGCCAATTATTGCTGAGGGGGTTTAGTACACGCCCCACACTATATAAGGCCGCCAGCGCGGCGGCCTTGTGTAGTGTGTTCCGGAGCAGGGAAAGAGAAGCATAGGCAGGGACAGTGTCATTTTTTTTCCTTTACTAATCCTGGATTCCTTGTGTTTAGGGACAAATAAGGATAGGTAGGGAGAGTGTCAGTGTGTTATTCTGTGCTAAACCTTGTTTGTAGGGACAGAGAGGTACAGTGAGGGAAAGTGTCAGTGTGCTATTCTGTTCTAAACCAATCTTGCTGAACCATCTTTGAAATCCTTGAGTTTAGGGACAGAGAAGGACACTCGTGGAAACTATCAGTGTGCTATTCTGTGCTAAATCTTGTTTGTAGGGACAGAGAAGGACAGTGAGGGAAACTGTCAGTGTGCTATTCTGTTCTAAACCAATCTTGCTGAACCATATTTGAAATCCTTGAGTTTAGGGACAGAGAAGGACACTCGTGGAAACTATCAGTGTGCTATTCTGTGCTAAATCTTGTTTGTAGGGACAGAGAAGGACAGTGAGGGAAACTGTCAGTGTGCTATTCTGTTCTAAACCAATCTTGCTGAACCATATTTGAAATCCTTGAGTTTAGGGACAGAGAGGTACAGTGAGGGAAAGTGTCAGTGTGCTATTCTGTTCTAAACCAATCTTGCTGAACCATATTTGAAATCCTTGAGTTTAGGGACAGAGAAGGACACTCGTGGAAACTATCAGTGTGCTATTCTGTGCTAAATCTTGTTTGTAGGGACAGAGAAGGACAGTGAGGGAAACTGTCAGTGTGCTATTCTGTTCTAAACCAATCTTGCTGAACCATATTTGAAATCCTTGAGTTTAGGGACAGAGAGGTACAGTGAGGGAAAGTGTCAGTGTGCTATTCTGTTCTAAACCAATCTTGCTGAACCATCTTTGAAATCCTTGAGTTTAGGGACAGAGAAGGACACTCGGGGAAACTATCAGTGTGCTATTCTGTGCTAAATCTTGTTTGTAGGGACAGAGAAGGACAGTGAGGGAAACTGTCAGTGTGCTATTCTGTTCTAAACCAATCTTGCTGAACCATATTTGAAATCCTTGAGTTTAGGGACAGAGAGGTACAGTGAGGGAAACTGTCAGTGTGCTATTCTGTGCTAAACCAATCTTGCTGAAGCATATTGCAAATCCTTGTGTTTAGGGACAGAGAAGGATAGGCAGGGGACAGTGTCAGTGTCATTGTTGCTAAGCCTCCTGCACAGTATACACCTGAAGGTAGCCCTTATTGCTGGTTTTCCCATCTCCCTGCAGGCCATCCATTAAAATGTCTGGAAGGCAAACAAGGAGAGGCAGACAGTCAGGAGGCAAAAAAAGAGGGCAAGCAGGCTCTGTGTCTGGGGGCAACAGTGCTGGTCGTGGACGCGGTGCATTGTCATCAGCACATGGCCATGGGACACGCTTGTCCTTCTTTTCGACAGCTGGACATGTTGAGCCACATCATGCCGAAGACTTGGTAGAGTGGATGACCAAGCCCACCTCATCCTCCTCATCCTCTCTCACCCAGGCTCAGGGTACTGGCAAAGCAGCTGCCAAAGCGTCCTCTTATCTGGTATCATTATCTTCATTAGTCAATCCTTCCCTAGACCCACCATGTCCTCCTCCTGAGGAGTCCCCCGAACTGTTTGAGCACAGTGTTGGGTACATGCTCCAGGAGGATGCCCAGCGTTTCGAAGGATCTGATGATGATACCCAGATAGAGGAAGGCAGTAGCGTGAGCGCAGAGAGAGGGGATGCTCAAGAAGGACACCAATCTGGCAGTCATGCTCCAGCAGCTGCAGCATACTGCCAGATTGGCTCCAGTGATGAGGAGGGAGGGGATGATGAGGTCACTGACTCCACGTGGGTGCCTAATAGGAGAGAGGAGGAGGAGGAGGATGAGGAGGAGGCACATCTCCAACGAGGCAGGATGCCCTTGGGTGGCCAGCGTATGGGCAGCACACCGACGGAATCACACCGCAGAGCTCCGCCTGTGCAGGGCGCTGCCTCTGCCCGTCATTCAAAAAGTTCTTTGGTGTGGGCCTTTTTTGAGGCGAGTGCATCAGATCGCACAGCTGCTGTTTGCAACATATGTCTCAAGCGTATATCGCGTGGCCAAAACATCAGCCGCTTGGGCACCACATGCTTGATCAGATATATGTTGACCTGCCATGCAGCTCGTTGGCAAGCCTACCTTAAAGACCCACACCAAAGAACAAAGCGGACCTCTCCTTGCACCGCATCAGCTGGGATCTCCAACCCCACTATACCTTCAGTCCTCTCTGAAACCTGCACTGAGAGGAATGAAGGTGTAGAATTAGGTGTGTCACAGCCAAGTACTTGCGGCCACTCTGCTAGCAGTACACCGACGTCCGATTCTAGCAGGCAAATTTCCCTGCCCCAGCTGCTGGACCATCGAAAGAAGTTCACTCCCAGCCATCCACATGCCCAGCGGTTGAATGCTAGCTTGGCTAAATTGCTAGCGCCTCAACTGCTGCCTTTTCAGTTGGTAGACTTGGCCCCCTTCCGTGAGTTTGTGCAATGTGCGGTTCCTCAGTGGCAGGTTCCCAAACGCCACTTTTTCTCACGGAAGGCGATTCCGGCTCTCTACAGGCATGTGGAAGGCAATGTCTTGGCCTTGCTGGACAGGGCGGTCAGCGGTAAGGTGCATATTACCGCTGACTCATGGTCCAGCAGGCATGGACAGGGACGTTACCTATCTTTCACGGCCCATTGGGTCACTCTTTTGGCAGCTGGGAAGGATGCAGGACAAGGTGCAGTAGTGTTGGAGGTTGTTCCACCTCCACGCCTCCAAAATGCTACTACTGGTTGTGACACACCTCTCTCCTCCACCCTCTCCTCTTCTTCTTCCTCCATGGCCTCTTCCTGTGCTTTGTCCTCGGAACCAGCGGTGCTCCGTAGGCGTTCAAGGGGCTACGCAAGTATGCAGGCAAAAAGATGCCATGCCGTGCTTGCGCTGGTGTGTTTGGGGGACATGAGCCACACTGGAGCAGAAGTCCTGTCTGCTGTGCAGGGGCAGGCCGAGAGGTGGTTGACGCCACGCCAGCTTAAGCCAGGAATGGTGGTTTGCGACAATGGCACCAACCTCCTCTCCGCCCTCCGACAGGGACAACTGACCCATGTGCCCTGTGTGGCTCACGTCCTTAACCTGGTGGTGCAGCGGTTCTTGGGCAGGTACCCGGGCTTACAGGATGTCCTGAGGCAGGCCAGGAAAGTCTGTGTGCATTTCCGCAGATCTTATAATGCCAGTGCTCGCCTGGCTGAGCTGCAAAAGGAGTTGAACCTGCCCAAGAACCGCCTTATATGTGACATGCCCACCAGGTGGAACTCAACGTTGGCCATGCTGCAGCGGCTGCACACGCAGCAGAGGGCCATCAATGAGTACCTGTGCGACTACGGCACCAGGACAGGGTCAGGGGAGCTCAGGTTTTTTTCACCACGCCAGTGGGGCATGATCAGGGATGCATGCACTGTCCTGACACCATTTGAGGAGGCCACGAGGATGGTGAGCAGTGACAGTGCATGCATCAGTGACACTGTACCTCTTGTCCACCTGTTGGAGCACACACTGCGTGGAATAATGGACAGGGCACTTGAGGCAGAACAGAGGCAGGAAGAGGAGGACTTCCTTGCCTCTCAAGGCCCCCTTTACCCAGACAGTGTTCCTTCTGTCCCACCCATCGCACAGGAAGAGGAGGAGGAGGAGGAGGAGGAGGATTGTGTCAGCATGGAGGTGGAGGCTGGCACTCAGCATCATCAGCAGCAGTCTTTTAGGGATGATTTACAGTCCCAAGAAACCAGTGGACTTGTACGTGGCTGGGAGGAGGTGGCTGCGGATCATGTCGTCCTTAGTGACCCAGAGGACTCCGGACTGAATGCCTAAGCTAACCTACGCTGCATGGCCTCCCTGATCCTGCAAAGTCTGCGGAAGGATCCTCATATTCTTCGGATCAAGGAGAGGGACCATTACTGGCTGGCCACTCTCCTTGATCCACGGTACAAGGGTAAGGTTGCGGACCTTATGTTACCGTCGCAGAGGGAGCAGAGGATGAGACAACTCCGGGAGGCCTTGCAGAAAGGTCTGTGCAATGCGTTCCCAGAGACTGGGAGGTTACAAACTCCTGGTCCTGGACAACGAGTTGCTGAGGCTTCGGGCAGTCAAAGAAGGCGGCCGTCTGACCGATGCGTTCAGACAATTCTTTAGTCCGCAGCCCCAAAGTATGATCGGTTCCAGCAACCATCGCCAGCGTCTGATATACATGGTGCAGGAATACCTAGGGGCAAGGTCAGACTTGGACACCTTCCCCACCGAAAATCCTCTGGCTTACTGGGTCTTGAGGATGGATCACTGGCCAGAGCTTGCACAATATGCAATTGAGCTACTGGCCTGTCCTGCATCCAGCGTTCTTTCCGAACGCACATTCAGTGCTGCTGGAGGCTTTGTAACCGATCACAGGGTGTGCCTGTCCACCGACTCGGTTGATCGACTGACCTTCATAAAGATGAATCAGTCTTGGATCACCACCAGCTACCAAGCACCTGAAGCTGATGTAACCGAATATTTTTTTTTAAATGTCACATCCCTTCAAGACTGCCTATGCTGATGCTGAGTGACTGTCCTGTTATGTTGACTGACTATCCTCTTCCTTCTCAATGATCCTGCTAATAGCTTGAAAGAACATTTTTGGTTCTGGGTGCTGCCACCAGTGGCTAAGGTCCAATTTTTCAGCCCCTGTTTAACAGGGGCATGTAATTACAATTTTTGATGCAATGCTTTGCAGCAGGGCTCATTCCTGCACTCCAGCTAGAGTATCTGGGAGAGGTTGCAGTGTCGTGGCACCAGCACCAGTGCCTAAGGCCCAATTTTTCTGCCCCTGTTTAACGGTGGCATGTAATTACAATTCTTGATCTAATACTTTGCAACAGGGCTCGTTGCTGCGCTCTAAGTACAGTATCTGTGAGGGGTTGCAGTGTTGTGGCACCAGCACCAGTGCCTAAGGCCCAATTTTTCTGCCCCTGTTCAACAGGGGCATGTAATAACAATTCTTGATCTAATATTTCACAGCTGGGCCCATTCCTGCGCCCAACAAGAGTAACTGTGAGGACTTACAGTCTTGTGGCACCAGCAACACTGCCACCACCAAAGGCCCAATTTTTAAGCCCCTGTTCAACAGGGGCATGCAATTACAATTCTTGATCTAATAATTCACAGCAGGGCCCATTCATGAACCCACCAAGAGTAACTGTGAGGGCTGACAGTGTTGTGGCACCAGCACCACCACCAAAGGCCCAATTTTTCCTTCCACTGTTCAACAATAGCATGTAATTACAATTCCTGATATAATAGTTGACAGCAGGGCATTCCAGCGCCCACCAAGAGTAAATGTGAGGGCTTACAGTGTTGTGGCAACACCAACTCCTAAGGGGAAAATTTCTGCAGAGTATATACGGCAGGCCCCTACTTTCAAACATCCAACTTACAAACGACTCCTACTTGCAAATGGAAGGAGACAACAGGAAGTGAGAGGAAATCTACCACTAGGAAGGGAAATTCTCTCCTGCAAGAGTTAATATGGGAAAAAGGTGTCTCCTCTCTACTGATGCTTTATCATCAATCCTTGTTTCAATAAAAACCCCAAATTTTCCAAAAACCTTTGTCATTGGGACGGAAAGTGAGGTGAAATGTTCTGAACAGGTGCACAGACAGCAAAACAAATGTTACAGGGGTGTTAACCCTTCCCTATGTACTCCAAAAAGCTTAAAAATAGATTTTTTGGCTAGAGCTACACTTAAAAAATGTACGTGTTCCAAATTACAAACAGATTCTACTTAAGAACAAACCTACAGTCCGTGTCTTGTTTGCACCGCTTGTATACTGCTGTTCAGAGTATATAGGGCCTTTTTTTTTTATATTGCTGCGCAAATACTGTGTGAAAAAAAAAATACAACACCCACATTTTAATCTGTAGGGCCTTTGCTTTAAAAAAATATATAATGTTTGGGGGTTCAACGTAATTTTCTTGCAAAAAAAAAGAAATGTTTTCATGTAAACAAAAAGTGTCAGAAAGGGCTTTGTCTTCAAGTGGTTAGAAGAGTGGATGATGTGTGACATAAGCTTCCTAATGTTGTGCATGAAATGCCGGGACAGTTCAAAACCCCCCCAAATGACCCCATTTTGGAAAGTAGACACCCCAAGCTATTTGCTGAGAGGCATGTCGAGTCCATGGAATATTTTATATGTTGACATAAGTTGCGGAAAAAGGAAATTTTATTTTTTATTTTTATTTTTTTTGCACAAAGTTGTCACTAAATGATATATTGCTCAAACAAGCCATGGGCGTATGTTGAATTACACCCCAAAATACATTCTGTTGCTTCTCCTGAGTATGGAGATACCACATATGTGGGACTTTTTGGGAGCCTAGCTGCGTACAGGACCCCAAAAACCAAGCACCGCCTTCAGGCTTTCTAAGGGTGTACACTTTTGATTTCACTCCTCACTGCCTATCACAGTTTCAGAGGCCATGGAATGCCCAGATGGCACAAAACCCTACCAAATGATCCCATTTTGAAAAGTAGACACCCCAAGCTATTTGCTGAGAGGTATGGTGAGTATTTTGCAGATCTTGCTTTTTGTCACAAAGTTTTGAAAATTGAAAAAAAAAAAAATGTCTTTCTTCATTTTAAAAAACAAATGAGAGCTGTAAAATACTCACCATGCCTCTCAGCATATAGCTTGGGGTGTCTACTTTACACAATTGGGTCATTTGGGGGGGTTTTGTGCTATTTTGGCATTTTATGGCCTTCGAAACTGTGATAGGTAGTGAGGAGTGAAATCAAAAATTTGCGCCCTTAGAAATCCTGAAGGCGGTGCTTGGATTTCGGGGTCCCGTACGCGGCTAGGCTCCCAAAAAGTCCCACACATGTGGCATCCCCGTACTCAGGAGAAGCAGCAAAATTTATTTTGAGGTGCAATTCCACATATAACCATGGCATGTGTGAGCAATATATCATTTAGTGACAACTTTTTGTAATTTTTTTTTTTGTCATTATTCAATCACTTGGGACAAAAAAATAAAAATATTCAATGGGCTCAACATGCCTCTCAGCAATTTCCTTGGGGTGTCTACTTTCCAAAATGGGGTCATTTGGGGGAGGGGGTTTGTACTGCCCTGCCATTTTAGCACCTCAAGAAATGAGATAGGCAGTCATAAATTAAAAGCTGTGTAAATTCCAGAAAATGTACCCTAGTTTGTAGACACTATAACTTATGCACAAACCAATAAATATACGCTTATTGACATTTTTTTTACTAAAGACATGTGGCTGAATACATTTTGGCCTAAATGTATGACTAAAATTGAGTTTATTCGATTTTTCTTATAACAAAGAGTAGAAAATATCATTTTTTTTCAAAATTTTCGGTATTTTTTTGTTTATATCGCAAAAGAAAAAAATCGCAGAGGCAATCAAATACCATTAAAAGAAAGCTCTATTTGTGGGAAGAAAATAACGCAAATTTCGTTTGGGTACAACATTGCATGTCCGCACAATTTCCAGTTAAAGCAGCGCAGTGCCAAATTGTAAAATCACCTCTGGTCTTTATGCTGCGTATTGGTCCGAGGCTTAAGTGGTTAAAGGAATATTTCACTTTTTGTTTTTCACTTTATGCATCATTAAAATCACTGCTCCCGAATAAAAGGACCATTTTCAAAACTTCTTTTGGCATTGCTACATGTCCCCTGGGGCAGGACCCGGGTCCCCAAACCCTTTTTAGGACAATAACATGCATATTAGCCGTTATAATTAGCACTTTAGATTTCGAACGTTCGCGTCCATTGTATTTAATAGGGTTCTAAAGTTTGCGCGAACTTTCGGTCCGTTCGCAGGTTCTGGTGCGAACCAAACCGTGGGGTGTTCGGCTCGTCCCTACCGGGCACTTACAGTACATGGGCACTCACAGTACTCGGGCACACACAGTACATGGGCACTCACAGTACACAGGCACTCACAGTACTCAGCCACATACAGTACTTAGCCACATAAAGTCCAATGGCACTCACAGTACACAGACACTCACAGTAATTGGACACTCACATTACACGGGCACTCACTGTACCGGCACTCACCGTACACGGGCACTTACAGTACTCGGGCACTCACAGTACACGGGCACTCACTCTACATGGGCACTCACAGTACCGGCACTCACAGTACCGGCGCTCACAGTACACAGGCACTCACAGTACAGGGCACTCACAGTACATGGACACTCACAGTACCCGGGCACTCACAGTACTCTGGCACTCACAATACTTGGGCACTTACAGTACCCGGACACTCACAGTACATGAGCACACACAGTACTCGGGCACTTACAGTACTCCGCCACTCACAGTACACGGGCACACACAGTACACAGGCACACACAGTACACAGGCACACACAGTAGAAGGGCACTCACAGTACACCGGTACTTGCAGTACACAGGTACTCACTGTCCACGGGTACTCACAGTTACTCACAGCTACAATGCTCAGTTACCCAACAGTACTCAGTTATACCACAATACTCAGATATACCACAATACTGAGTCTCAACAGTACTCAATGCTCATTTACACCACAATACTGAGTTACTCAACAGTACTTGATCCTCAGTTACACCACAATACTCAGTTACTCAACAGTACTCAATGCTCAGTTACACCACAATACTCAGTTAATCAACAGTACTTAATGCTCAGTTACACCACAATACTCAGTTACACCCCAATATTCAGCAGTACTCAGTTACCCACACTACAGCCTCCTCAGCCAGTGTCCCCACTACACACAGTCAGTCAGTCTTCTATCAGCTGGGCCACCCTGTGTCCCCTCTGCTCCTGCTCAGCCACTCAGCCTGAGCAGCCGCCCCTGTGTTCTATCAGCACTCAGTCTCCCTAGGTCAGCCTGCCTGTCACTGCTCCCGCCACTTCCCTGCTCAACCTGACACACTCCCCCTCCAGTCCGCGGATTGCACTTACCCGCCGCCACCGCCTCTCCTGGTTAATCTGTCACCTCAAGGTCTCCCTCGGTCTCCTGGTCCCACTTGCTCTATCAGAGTGGCACGGCTCTTAGTCACTCCCGCTCCTCCAACTCCGATGGTCCCGACAGCAGTGGCTTGTCGCCGCTCTCAGTCACGGACAGCCGCCGCCACTCTCGGTCTCAGTAGGGGGGGGGGGCGACTGAGCGCCGCGGTTCGGTCGTTGCAATCTGAAGCTCCCACATACACCATGCTGCACACTACTGTCACGTACCTGGTGGAAATCGAGCACAATTAGGCAGCGACGTACAGGAGCATGAGACAGGAGCAGAGTCAAACAAAAGCCAAGGCCTCAGGTAGGCAGGCGGAAGTCCAAAGGAAGGTACAGGGGAAGCCAGGTCAAACACAGGTAACTGGAACATATCAGGGCACAGGTTAACAGGAACAAGCTGAAAGACCACTCACCAATGTGTGTGTGTCATTGCTTGGTTTAAATAGGCTGACTGGTGCCAGTACGCGCCTGCTCACACCCGCACATGCTCACACATCCGCCAATACATGCTTCTCCTTGTGCACACCCTGGTATGCCCGCGCCTACGCGCCAATGCGCGCTTGTCAACTGGGCTTCTCTTACAACTACACTTCCTGTTTTTTTTGTGCCAACAGCACAACAGCACCATCTTCTGGATGGACACCTTTGAACCAAAAACATAAATATATTTTATTGGGATTTTATGTGATAGACCAACACAAAGTGGCACATAATTTTGAAGTGGAAGGAAAATGATAAATGTTTTTTCCAATTTTTTTGCATTTGCATTTGTATTAAGCCCCTCCCTAGTCAATACTTTGTAGAACTACCTTTTGCTGAAATTACAGCTGCAAGTCTTTTTGGGTATGTCTCTACTAGCTTTACACATCTAGAGAGTGTCATTTTTGCCGATTCTTCTTTGCAAAATAGCTCAAGCTCTATCAGATTGGATGGAGAGCATCTGTGAATAGCCATATTCAAGTCTTGCCACAGATTCTCAATTGGATTTAGGTCTGGACTTTGACTGGGCCATTCTAACACATAATCATAATAGCTCCGATCTAAACCATTCCATTGTAGCTCTGGCTGTATGTTTAAAGTGTTGTCCTGCTGGAAGGTGAACCTCCACCCCAGTCTCAAGTCTTTTACAGACTCTAACAGGTTTTCTTCTAAGATTGCCCTGCATTTGGCTCCATCCATCTTCCCATCAACTCTGACCAGCTTCCCTGTCTCTGCTGAAGAAAAGCATCCCCACAACATGATGCTGTCACCACCATGTTTCACGGTGAGGATGGTGTGTTAAGGGTGATGTGCAGTGTTATTTTTACGCCACACATAGCATTTTGCTTTTAGGCCAAAAAGTTAAATTTTGTTCTCATCTGACCAGAGGACCTTCTTCCACATGTTTGCTGTGTTTCCCTACATGGCTTCTCGCAAACTGCAAACAGGACTTCTTTAGGCTTGTGCAATTCGTTTCGTAACGAATCGAAATTCGTCCGAATTTAGCAACTTTCGGACATTCGGAAGCATTCGAATTTCCGAACAAAGCAATTACGAATAAAACCGAATCCGAAATAAATTATACCGCAAAATAGCGAATGCCCGAATGTCTTCGGCATAATTCGTTATGAAAAAACTTACGAATGTACAAATCCATTGGAAACACAATAACACTCACTCTGCTCTGCTCTCTGCTTCTCCTTCACCGTGCTGAACTCCCTCTCAAAATGGTGTACAGGGGCGGAGGCTATAGCCGCATGTAAAAAACGAAAGTAAAATACGAGATTTCTAATCCATTCGAAGCACAATAACACTCTGCTCTGCTCTCTGCTTCTCCCTCACCGTGCTGAACCCTCTCAAAATGGTGTACAGGGGCGGAGGCTATAGCCGCATGTAAAAAACGAAAGTAAAATACGAGATTTCGAATCGTTACAAATAACCGCTATGTATTTCGAAAAGTACAAATCCATTCGAAGCACATTAGGCATAATAGTCAGCGTCGTCGTGAGAGAGACACAGAAAATTACGAATCAACAAACCCAAAAAAAGTTACGAAAGTAGGAGTTGTGTCCAGAATCAACGAAAAACAACGTACTCTACCGAAAGTACGAATTATAAAGCAACAAAAAATTCAACGAAAAATGTCGCTTGCAAAAATACGAATGAGTCCGAACACGAAAAATCCCGTCTAGCAAAATTACGAATGATTACGAATCAACAGGACCGGAAAGAAACAAACCGAAACGGAACAAATTTTTCCGTTGTGCACAAGCCTACTTCTTATGGCTTTCTTTCAACAATGTCTTTCATCTTGCCACTCTTCCATAAAGGGCAGATTTGTGGAGTGTACGACTAATAGTTGTCCTGTGGACAGAGTTTCCCACCTGAGCTGTGGATCTCTGCAGCTCCTCCAGAGTTACTATGGGCCTCTTGGCTGATTCTCTGATCATTGCTCTCCTTGCCTGTCATTTTAGGTGGACGGCCATGTCTTGGTAGGTTTGCAGTTGTGCCATACTTTTTCCATTTTCGGTTTATGAATTGAACAGTGCTCTGTGAGATGTTCAAAGCTTGGCATATTTTTTTTAGAACCTAACCCTGCTTTATACTTCACAACTTTATCCCACACCTGGTGTGTTTCTTGGCCTTCATGATGCCGTTTGTTCACTAAGGTTCTCTAACAAATCTCTGAGGGCTTCACAGAATGTATTTATACTGAGATTAAATTACAAACAGGTGGACTATTTATTAATTAGGTGACTTATGAAGGCAATTGACTCCACTAGATTTTAGTTAGGGTTATCATAGTAAAGGGGGCTGAATGCAAATGCATGCCACACATTTCAGATATTTATTTGTAAAAAAAATTGAAAACCATTTATTATTTTCCTTTCACATTACATATGTGCCACTTTGTGTTGGTCTATTACATAAAATCCCAATAAAATACATTTACGTTTTTGGTTGTAACATAACAAAATGTGGAACATTTCAAGGGGTATGCATACTTTTTCAAGGCACTGTATATGTGCCCAGGTCAGATTTCATGAATGGGGTTTACAATCACTTTTTTTTTTAAAGTCAGCAGCTACAAATACTGCAGCTGCTGACTTTTAAAATAAGGACACTTACCTGTCCAGCGTGCCCGCGATGTCGGCACCCGAAGCCGATTTACTGCTCGGCTCTCAGATGCTGCCGCTGCCATCTTCGATAAGGGAATCAGGAAGTGAAGCCTTGTGGCTTCACTTCCTGGTTCCCTACTGCGCATGCGCGAGTCCCGCTGCGCATCCGTGAGTCCCGCTGTGTGATCTGAATGGTCTCTGCTGTCTTCTGGGACCTGTGTGTTTCCCAGAAGACAGGGGGGGGGCGCTGGACGTGGCGTAGATAACCGCAGATAATGCAGCTATCTATGCCCGGAAGTGGGTACACATACTGTACCTGTCTTAGACAGGTATCCGCTCCCCCCTGAAAGGTGCCAAATGTGACACCGGAGTGGGGGAGGAATCCAGACAACGGAAGTTCCATTTTTGTGTGAACCTCCGCTTTAAGCTTTATAGTAACTATGGGGCATATTTATGAAGCAATTATTGTGACATTCACCAAGCTGCATTATAATCCATCGCTGTAATTTAAAACATGTACATCAGGATGATTTGCTTGCAGTAAATGTTTGGTAAACGTCACATTCGCTGCTTTAACCACTTCGCGCCCGTCATACAACTAATGACGGCCGCAAAGTGGTTCTATAATGCCGGGAGGCCGTCATTGATACCTATGCCATATTCATTATATATATAGGACATTTATGTTACATTGGATGCACGTCAAAGTGCATCTCTTTATAGTGGTTGCTATGTTACTATGAAGATGTTACTATTATAGTTTCTATAATCTGTTATACATCTTTATGGTTTATTCTATTTTATGTGCATTCTCATTGTAATACATCCATGAACCGTTTCCTTTGATACGTGGCATATGATGCCCATACCATATTGTTAATATATGACACTCAAGTTATATTGGATTTATGATTATTTACATTTATTGGAGCGGTTACTATGCCATTATGAAGGCTGTACAGGTGTAGTTCCTTATCCGGGACACCAAGCCCATTTTTTAATTAATATATTTTAATTTTTTATTTTATAATATCTATTAATCTCTGATGGTTGCCAACAATAGTGAACATTTTGATTTTTAGTTCAATTTCTGATTCCGAGATTGATTATAAAATCGATGTATGATAGAGGGTTGGTGGTCCTCTCCCCCTCCCTTTCATAAGTATTGAGGGATAGAACAACCGTATCTATCTAACTACTTTACAATTATTAATTTCCTTCCGTTCTTACTTTAAACTACACTTCCCAACATGCCTCAGGGTGGAAGCTCGAGTAATCGAGACAGATGACGTACCAAAGACACACCTCCGCTGCGGCCGCCCTCTGTGCATATCACCATGACGACTGGAGCATTTGGATCCGTCCGTGAGCACATCTCGGCTTACGCTGCTTTAATGTCTGTTGCGAGATTGTGCACTCCGGTTCTGTCATTGGTGGGAATGAAGGCATGGGGGTGGGGTCAATGCCGGATAATGCTGTGCGTGATTATGGCCTATGGCCCTCTTTGTGACTACATTTCCCAGACTACTATGCGGATGATGTATTGCAAGAGATAGTCACGTGGTACTGATGTATTCCCGCACGCTGACAGCCAGGAGACTGAGGGTGGATGACGCGGCGGAGCTCTTCCATGGTACAAGTGACACTATTGGCTAATCCCACTAGGGGCTGGATTCACATTATTATCAGCTCTAGCAATAGGGTATGGTGATGCCGGAAGCGGGAAATACAATGAGTGATCAGCTGTGTTTAATTTTAAAACTACATTCCTTTCTCTATAAAAGCGTGGGGAACAGAGAGTTTCTGTATACCCCAGTAGAAGTCTTATTAGACGAAACCGGTCGGGACAAATACACCAGCTCTTGCTGTTCCTATCACGCTGCCTATTTACATTCTAGAGTGTGGATTTTTTGGATTTCTTTGTTATGCTTTGGAGTTTTGTTTTGGATGTTCATACTGTGTGAACTTTTTATGGATAAAATTTTTTAATAAATCTTTTTTTGGATTTACACCATGTGGAGCAATTTTTTGTTTTCCATGGTTATGAATGGATAAGGTAGCTGCTACCCGCCTATCCGGATTTTTCCTGGTTGGATTGCCATTGATCCTGGGAGGAGGTGTTCTATAGATCTTGGTCGTCTCTACAAAGCCTGGCTGTCTGATCCGTCCACGAAGTGGACAAAGTCTTGAAGATCCACCGCCGTACGGTGTGTTGGATCCATCCCAGCTGGTAAGAGTACCTTATCTCTCCCCCATTGACACAAGGTGAAGGCACTCCCGGGTGTTACCACGTATATCCACATTGAACATCCATATCTACGTATTCTATAACAATCCCACATTGGACTTTGGTCTTTTTGGATGGTACTTTGTCTATTGTTAGACAACTACAGGGACACATACTCATCTTTGATGTCTGATAGAAATATAATTCCTATTTCACTGGTTTAGGATTATCACTCTATTGCTATTCATGTTTCACAACATAATATTTGCACTATAATTTTTGTTGTACATTAACCACTTAAGCCCCGGACCATTTGGTAGCTAGAGGACCAGAGGTGAATTCAGAATTTTGCACTGCGCTGCTTTAACTGTAAATTGTGCGGACATGCAATGTTGTACCCAAACGAAATTTGCGTCCTTTTCTTCCCACAAATAGAGCTTTCTTTTAATGGTATTTGATTGCCTCTGCGATTTTTATTTTTTGCGATATAAATGGAAAAAGACCGAAAATTTTGAAAAAAAATGATATTTTCTACTCTTTGTTATAAGAAAAATCGAATAAACTCAATTGTAGTCATACATTTAGGCCAAAATGTATTCAGCCACATGTTTTTAGTAAAAAAAATGTCAATAAGCGTATATTTATTGGTTTGCGCAAAAGTTATAGAGTTTACAAACTAGGGTACATTTTCTGAAATTTACACAGCTTTAAATTTATGACTGCCTATCTCATTTCTTGAGGTGCTAAAATGGCAGGGCAGTACAAAACCCCCCCCAAATGACCCCATTTTGGAAAGTAGACACCCCAAGGAAATTGCTGAGAGGCATGTTGAGCCCATTGAATTTTTTATTTTTTTGTCCCAAGTGATTGAATAATGACTAAAAAAAAAAAAATTACAAAAAGTTGTCACTAAATGATATATTGCTCACACATGCCATGGTTATATGTGGAATTTCACCCCAAAATACATTTTGCTGCTTCTCTTGAGTACGGGGATACCACATGTGTGGGACTTTTTGGGAGCCTAGCCGCGTACGGGACCCCGGAAACCAAGCACCGCCTTCAGGATTTCTAAGGGCGCAAATTTTTGATTTCACTCCTCACTACCTATCACAGTTTCGAAGGCCATAAAATGCCAAAATAGCACAAAACCCCCCCAAATGACTCCATTTTAGAAAGTAGACACCCCAAGGAAATTGCTGAGAGGCCTGTTGAGCCCATTGAATATATATTTTTTTGTCCCAAGTGATTGAATAATGACAAAAAAAACAAACAAAAAAAAAAATTACAAAAAGTTGTCACTAAATGATATATTGCTCACACATGCCATGGTTATATGTGAAATTACACCCCAAAATACATTTTTCTGCTTCTCCTGAGTACGGGGATACCACATGTGTGGGACTTTTTAGGAGCCTAGCCACGTACGGGACCCCGAAAACCAAGCACCGCCTTCAGGATTTCTAGGCACAAATTTTTGATTTCACTCCTCACTACCTATCACAGTTTTGAAGGCCATAAAATGCCAAAATCGCACAAAACCCCCCTAAATGACCCCATTTTGGAATATAGACACCCCAAGCTATTTGCTGAGAGGAATGGCGAGTATTTTACAGCTCTCATTTGTTTTTGAAAATGAAGAAAGAAAATATATATATATATATATATATTTTTTTTTTCAATTTTCAAAACTTTGTGACAAAAAGCGAGATTTGCAAAATACTCACAATACCTCTCAGCAAATAGCTTGGGGTGTCTACTTTCCAAAATGGGGTCATTTGGGGGGGTTTTGTGCTATCTGGGCATTCCATGGCCTCCGAAACTGTGATAGGCAGTGAGAAGTGAAATCAAAAATTTACACCCTTAGAAAGCCTGAAGGCGGTGCTTGGTTTTTGGGGTCCCGTACGTGGCTAGGCTCCCAAAAAGTCTCACACATGTGGTATCCCCGTACTCAGGAGAAGCAACAGAATGTATTTTGGGGTGTAATTCCACATATGCCCATGGCATGTTTGAGCAATATATCATTTAGTGACAACTTTGTGCAAAAAAAAAAAAAAAATTGTCGTTTTTCCGCAACTTGTGTCAACATATAAAATATTCCATGGACTCGACATGCCTCTCAGTATATATCTTGGGGTGTCTACTTTCCAAAATGGGGTCATTTGGGGGGGTTTTGAACTGTTCTGGCATTTTATACACAACATTAGGAAGCTTACATCCACTCTTCTAACCACTTGAAGACAAAGCCCTTTTTGACACTTTTTGTTTACATGAAAACATTTTTTTCTTTTTGCAAGAAAATTATGTTGAACCCCCAAACATTATATATATTTTTAAAGCAAAGGCCCTACAGATTAAAATGGTGGGTGTTGCATTTTTTTTTCTACACAGTATTTGCGCAGCGATTTTTCAAACGCATTTTTTGGGTTAAAAAATACACTTTTTTTAATTTTAATGCACTAAAACACACTATATTGCCCAAATGTTTGATGAAATAAAAAAGATGATCTTAGGCCGAGTACATAGATACCAAACACGACATGCTTTAAAATTTCGCACAAACGCGCATTGGCGACAAACTACATACATTTTTAAAAGCCTTTACAGGTTACCCCAGTAGATTTACAGAGGAGGTCTACTGCTAAAATGATTGCCCTCGATCTGACCTTCGCGGTGATACCTTACATGCATGGTGCAATTGCTGTTTACATATGACGCCAGACCGACGCTTGCGTTCACCATTGGGCAAGAGCAGGGCAGGACAGGGGTGCTTTTTTTTTTTTTCTTTTTTTTTTCTTATTAATTTTGCTTTTTTATTTTATTTTTAAATTGTTCCTTCCAAGTATTTTTTTTTTTATCATTTTTATTGTTATCTCAGGGAATGTAAATATCCCCTATGATAGCAATAGGTAGTGACAGGTACTCTTTTTTTGAAAAAAAACTGGGGTCTTCAAGACCCTAGATTTTTCCTCTGCCCTCAAAGCATCTGACCACACCAAGATCGGTGTGATAAAATGCTTTCCCAATTTCCCAATGGCGCTTTTTATATCCGGGGGGGTATTCCCTCCCACTGCTTGTAAAAGCAGTCCAGAGGCTAATTAGCCGCTAGGATTGCTTTTACATGAAAGCCGGCCGCAGGCTGAAAAGAATGATACCAAGATGATACCTAAACCCGCAGGCATAATTCTGGTATAAACATTCAAAGTCCAGCAACATACCAGTACGTTGCTGGTCCTTGTTGGACATGTATTGTAATCTTTTTATTTCATGCAGCCAGTTGGCTGAACGAAAAAAGAGATTGATCGGTGGGTATGCCCACCATTAGAATACCGCCCTTCATCCACCCACTTCCAATGATGGGCATACACGCACCATTTATATATGCCGAAGCATGGGGGCATCCTCCCGCAAAAAAGTTATGCCGCACACACATGGTCGGACTTTTCCACGGGCAAGCCTCCGTCGGAATTTCGACCGTATGTACGCGGCATTAGGAGCAAAATCGCTCCTCCGCCCCTGCTGCCCCAATGCTTCGGCATATTTGCTTTTTTTTTTAACTGTGGTGGTGAAATCACCTCCTACAGCACTGGAGTCGCAGGGATCAGGCCTGTCTCTGCGAATGCTACAGTTATGTGTGTTTTTGTTTTGTAAGTGACAGTGATTGATCGATACTGCACTTGGGTGGCCTGGGCTGGACGGAGGGGCAAAACGCAGGTGCCAGCAGGTATCTGGGCTGATCCCGCTAACACTGCGTTTTTGGGAACCCTAAACTGCTGGGGACGCTAGTATAGATCTGATCAGATCAGATATTGATCTGTTCAGATACTATACCACTAAGGGGGGTGTATGCTTCACGCGTGGGTGTTAGCGTTACTGGCACTAACCTGACGCTGCCTGGGGTGTGACTCAGACCCTCTCTGACGCTAAAACCTAATTGATATCACCCGCCGGGCGATCAGGGGGTTAAACCTTTATTGGGTTATATACACGGCGGGTGCCCTGACACTATAAAAAGCAAACTAACTAACCAGCGTCACCCGTAACACTTATATGGTGATCACTGGTGAAAGGGTTAACTAGGGGCAATCAGGGGGTTAAAACCTTTATTAGATAATATATGGGGGTACCTGACGCTATAAAAACCTGCGGCGAACCTAAAAAAAATTACCAGCTACCGATCTGCATCACCGACACTAAGACAGCGTTTAGAAAAACGATTGCTTAGCGACAGTGGTGATGGGGGTGAAAGGGTTACCTGGGGGGGCGATCAAGGGGGTTAAACCTTTATTAGATAATATTAGACATGTGCAATTTGTTTCGTTCCGAATTCGTTTTTTAACGAATTTCGACAAATTCGTTAATTCGGAAATATCCGAATTAACGAAAACTCATTTAACGAATTTTAACGAATATTCGTAAATTCAAATTTACGAATGTACGAATTTACGAATATACGAATTTACCAATGCACGAATTTACCAATGTACAACTATCCGGAAATTCGTACATTTGTAAATTTGTACATTCGTACAATCGTAAATTAGTAAATTCGGAAATCTGAAATAATAATTAACTAATAACTTAACTATTACTAACTATTCAATTATAGGTATTGTAATTTCCTTTCAAATTTGGCTGTTAGTGAACTTAACGAAGTTACGAATTGTTTTCCGACATAATGAATGCCGTATCTAAACGAATGGAACGTAATGAATTAATAATAATAATAAATAACAATAATAATAATAAAAACGTTTTATTATTATTATTATTAATTTGTTCCGTTCCATTTGTTTAGATGCGGCATTTGTTATTTCAGGTTATGCGTAACTTCAGATAAATTTGTATTCGTTACGTTCGCTAACAGCCAAATTTGAAAGGAAATTACAATACCTATAATTTAATAGTTATTTTTTCAGATTTTCAAATTTTCGGGTTTTCGAAAATATCGAATTTCCAAATTTCCGAAATTTACGAATGTATAAATTTACGAATGTATAAATTTACGAATGTACAAATTTACGAATGTATAAATTTACGAATGTACAAATTTACGAATTTACGAATTGCGATCATAACGAATGACCCGAAAAACGAAAAAAAAAAAACGAATGAAACGAAAACGAAAACTAACGAATTTTTTGGCAGTGCACATGTCTAGATAATATATTGGGGTACCTGACGCTATAAAAACATGCGGCGAACCTAAAAAAAATTACTGGCTACGATCTGCATCACCGACACTAAGACAGCGTTTAGAAAAACAATTGCTTAGCGACAGTGGTGATAGGGGGTGAAAGGGTTACCTGGGGGGCGATCAAGGGGGTTAAACCTTTATTAGATAATATATTGGGGTACCTGACGCTATAAAAACCTGCGGCGAACCTAAAAAAAATTACCGGCTACCGATCTGCATCACAGACACTAAGACAGCGTTTAGAAAAACGATCGCTTAGTGACAGTGGTGATAGGGGTGAAAGGGTTACCTGGGGGGCGATCAAGGGGGTTAAACCTTTATTAGATAATATATTGGGGTACCTGACGCTATAAAAACCTGCGGCGAACCTAAAAAAAATGACTGGCTGCCGATCGGCATCACTGACGCTAAAACAGCGATCAGAAAAATGATCGCTAAGCGACAGTGGTGATAGGCGGTGAAAGGGTTATCTGGGGGGTGATCAGGGGGTTAAACCTTTATTAGGGGGGGTTAGGGGGCTACACTGGACCTAAGACTAAACTTTGGTGACACTTTTACAGTCACAAATGTCACTGATTGCAGTGATCACTAAATAAATGGTCACTGCAATCAGTGACACTGTGACTGGGGGCTGGGGGGGTGATCTGGGGGGTGATCTGGGGTGATCTGGGGGGCCTGGGGGGGCGATTTATGTCCCTATGTGTCCTGGTGTCAGTGTAGTGTTGTGTGCACTGACCTGATATCTTCTCTTGTACGGCGCTCGGTATATGTGAGCGCCGCACCAGAGATGACATCACTTCCTCCTGCTCCCTCTGTCTGACACAGACAGAGGGGGCATTTCCATTCGCCGGGAGCGATCGCGAGGGGGTGGCCAGAAACGAATGGCTGCCCCCTCATCCCGGAACGCTCCCGAACACTTAGCCACCGCTCACTGTATAGGAGGGGGGTCCGATCGGACCCCCCAACTGTACAAAGGCAATCACGTATGCTCTACGTGATTGTGCCTGTCGGTGCCATTCTGCCGACGTATATATACAGTGAGCGGTCGTTAAGTGGTTAATATGTTGGTTAAATACTTGTAATCACAGAAGGATTACAGACACTTATTTATGCTATATATGTATTTCTATATTTTTCACTAATTTCAAAATATATACCAGCATGGGTTTTTGATTAAATTAGAATATTTTTCACACCCTACCATATTTAGGACTTTTATCCTAAATTCTCATTAGCGCCACACTTATTATATATTTACACTTAATTAATTTTGTCTGATTTTGGTGTTTGGCTGCTGTTGCTACAATATTCTTGGGTTGGCGCAGTATTATATAATTTTATTTTTAAAAAATTGTCGCTCTTTTTTGGTTTATAGCGCAAAAAATAAAAACTGCAGAGGTGATCAAATACCACCAAAATAAAGCTCTATTTGTGGGAAAAAAGGACGTCAATTTTGTTTGCGAGCCACGTCGCACGACCACGCAATTGTCATTCAAAACTACGCAGTACCCAAAGCTGAAATTTCGCCTGGGCAGGAAGGGGGTTTATGTGCCCAGTAAGCAAGAGGTTAAAAAATTTGCCCCATAATATAGCTCCTTCTAGACTCACACGTTTACTGTCTTGTATCTGTATATAGACACATGAAGCTTCTAGGCATTATTTAAAAAAGCGTGTGCATAAGTGGGTGAACAGCTCCTGTCTGAACACACAGATTCATGGGCATGGATTTAAATGACATATGTCACTCCATAGCACTTCATACGCTAGGAAATGGGGAATTTTACATCAGCATGTGTTATTAGGCATATATATGGCAGTAAATATACATATTGAGTATATTGGGTATATATGTACACAGGAAAGCTTTGTAAATTAAGATGCTGAACACAGAAATTCTATTGGCTGAAGATGAAATGTATCAGACAGCCATAAATTATATTAATGCTTGGGTTAAGACTTAAAATAGCAATTTTCAACTTGAAAACACAACAAAGGTTTTCTCACAAATATCTGTACCCAACTATTAGCCATGATCTGCCACTTATTTTTATATCCAATCATTAAATTATAAGCATTATATAGAGCCAGTTAAATACCGGTACTTAATGTTAATATATGACTTGTGAAGCTTCTCTATGTTTTCTGAAGAAGCACTCAGTAAAAGGAGTTGAGGCTATTATGCCACCTTGCAGAGGCATGATGTATAAACAGTTAATCCTAGAAGGACCACTGCCAGACATCTGCCATGCCTCGACCAACAATAAAAGCCGCACCTCCCTCTCTAGCTCACCCTATTAAGGTTGTGTGGCATCTGCTAAGAGGCAGAATCCTTTCAATGGATCGCTCAAAACTTGTATTTCTTCACACGCTCTGTGCTGCACCTTACATATTAAGACCCATAACTAGGAGAATTACTATATAATGCCTGAGGGTCTGTCAATGAGCAATGTGTGTCTAATGTGATATGCAATATTTAAAATATGTAATTTGCAGAGAATCTTACACATTGCTGGTTATGATCTTAGAACTATGCCATGTTGTTTGTTTCTATGTATTCTGTACAACAAAAACTCAGTTAGATGATGCCTATGGCTTAACATAAAAGGCACAAAAATGTACATTCTTGTTTTCTTAAAAGAGATTTGTGCTGTATACTGTATATGTGTGTGTGCTTACATTGACAAGCACACAAAAAGACACAAACGGGTTATTTTTATTTGCCATAGAAGAATATTACAATGCACAAAGTACATCAGGGACAACATTATTCTAGACATGCTAAGTATAACACTGCAATGGACAAGGTTATGCCTCATCTAGATTAAGGATTGTTACTAGGAAAATGCAATCCCATAAATAATGAGGCTGTTGACTATTTTGCTTGACAGCCTCACTTCATCAAAGACAAATTAACATACTTAAGGTCATTGAAAGGAAACTATTAGAAACATAAATGTTTTTATTTCCTCTTATACAGTACTGTTCATATGGCTCTATATATCACATTGGTGTTAATTAGTTAAGAATAATGGGTCTTCCTTTACAAGCAAAATGCAGAAGCTTACCTTTGGTATATTACTCTTGATTTATTACATGTATTTCAAATTAAAATGGACTTAAAGGTTACCGAGTGAGCCTTTGCTGATCTGATCCTGAATTTGAAACATTTACTCATTAGAATGAAATGGGGAGGATTTGTCATTGGGGAAGACATGTTTTTTCCCATTCAAGTTTACATAATCACTCAGAATCAGAATACATTTCATATCAGAGGCATAGTCACAGAACTTCAAAAATGTGTTTCAATGACATCCACATCACTAATGAGAGTTATGCAAAACCATTCATTTTTGTTGATGGTATCACAATTACTCGTCCCAAAATCCTGTGCTCTCCTACATTTATTCAAGCTGGAATTTAAAATGTGATTTTTATCATGACTAGGAAAAATATGCACATTTTTACATGTGATGTTGCATTAAAGTTGCAGAAGAGGTGTAACGATGCATGAAAAATTATTTTGTGGCAAGGTGAAGACATAATAATCAGCTATGCGCTGTCTTGGTGGGGGTATTGCATGTCATAATGAGGAAACATTTGCCTATAAAAGCAAATTAAAACCTTATACGTATTGCGCAGTTTCTGGTTGTTGCCTATCTCTGCATAATATTTGTACCTAATTTTGCACTTTTGAGATTGAAATGTATTATTAAATTATAAAGGATTTTCGCTGCAGATCAGCATGAGAATTATCAGTAGTACCCATTGTAAGAGCAGATTCATATGCTCAGCAAAATCAGAAATAAATAAAAGCTTTAATGGTTTGGAGTAAATTTACATTTAAAAAAAATAAATAAAAATTATACTATGTATATAAAATATTTGTCTTACACATTTACACTTCAGACTTGCCACTGGGGTCACAAACAAATTGTTTTTTTTTTAAGAGAGAACACAACAAAAGTAGTTGGCTTCCTTAGCGTATCAAGGTATCAAGCTCTGTATACAGGAATTTTTCAGCAAACAGGTAAGACTACTCTAGCAAACATGTGAAGAAAATAATATAAAAAAATCATGTATTTTTTAGTTACACATTTATTTTATAATTCTGACCATAAAAGGCAGATATATTCACAGGAGAGAGAGGGAGAGAGAGAGAGAGAGAGAGAGAGAGACAAAAAACTAGACTACCAATAGCAAGTTTAATAAAATGCATACCAAATCAAAACCTATAAAAACAATTATAAAAATAGGCCAAATAACAGACCCTTCATACAGAATGTGGTATACCTGCTATTAAAAGAATTATATACATGTGTAAGTGGATGAGTAGTGATTAAAATACAGCCTGGAGAATCAAAAAGAGGATCACACTAAGTTGAAGACATATATTCAGTATTCACAGTAATGAATTATCAATGCAAACAAATAACTCCCATTCATTTCTAATGTCCAATAATTGTTTATATCATGGCATAAATGATAAATGATAAACAATGTCTTAAGTACTTCTACAAAAATAAGTAGTAATTGGCAAATCTGCTCAAGTTTGATTCACCAAGGATTCAATGAATCTTGTTTGAAATTAGTGAATCTAAACAAGAAGAATCCCATTGAAGTCTATGGTAGGCACATCTCTTTGTTGAAAATGTGTTGAATTTTTGCCGTTTAAGGGCTAATAGTCAAATTACTGTCAAGAAAGGCATAGCAAGCTGGGCACTGCCATGGGGGAAAAAAAATACTGTACAGCGGGGGAAAGATTTTTCACATGTGGCTTTGGCAGCCACATTGAAAATACACAAATCCTTCAAATAACATGTTTGGGTGATGCCTTAAAGCTGTTGTGTTCTTACAGAAAAGTCAGACAGCGTCACTCTAGCAGTGTATAATTGGCTGTGGAATTTATTTATTTTTCTTTTACGATGAGTTTGGATTACATACAGTAAAACCAATCCAATCTGATTTATTTTAGTTTAATAAAAGGATTTTTTTTTTGGTAACCTTAGCAGTGGCACATGCTTTTTCATATAATGGCGAGTCTGCACTTTGACTGGCAGAAAGAAATGGCCATTGTTTAGCTGTGTCTGTCCCTGTTGACACTGATGCAAAACTGTCCTGCTGTTGGTCACTTTCTGTTAACCTGGTTGTAAATGCAGAAGTACTTAATGCATTCTATCCATTAAGATAAAAAGCCTTCTGTGTGCAATGTTAATGAGCAAGACTAGGCACAAATTTACTAGAGACAAATAGAGCAGGCCTGGGTTTTACTACAAGAAAGAAGATACTGCAGAAGATAAAACAATGTAAAACTATCCAGCAGAAGGACATTTTTAATTAGGGTCAAAATGCCTATCTTGTGTATGTCTAAATTTTATTTTATCTATGGGGATGAAATAGTTTGAGATGGTTTAGCAGCACACAATTCTGGCACTTTTTTTTCAATGATGCAGCAGCGGCATGCTGCAAACAAAAGATAACTTCAAGAACAAATGATCAGTAACAACTGAATACCCTGGATTGAACACCCCAATCTTAAAAAAGGCCCTATCAAAAATGTTTACTCTAAAATAAAGATTCTGTTAACAAAATAAAAAAAACACAAAAGGACACAAATACCTAGTGCATTACCCAATAACCACTTTATTGGAATAAAAAAGTGCCAATGACATACTTACAAATTGCCAAAGTCAGAAAGGCATGTGTAGCGGGTTTCAAATTTAGAGGGGCGTGTCTGGACAATAGATGGCCCAGATACATTGATTTTTGGGATTTATGGACACTTTGGAGTGTGGGAGGTATGAATGGTGTCATGTTCCCTGCGGTCCCTATGTGGCGCTGTCACCTGGGACCGGGGTTGAACTGCCATTCTAGCACCGTGCCCTTTGTGTCCTCTCACGGCAGTAGTACAGCGGGGCGGGGAACCCGCGGTGCCTGCTGGGAGAGGATATAAAGGGGGCGGACATCTTGCACACAAGGTCCATTCCCCAGGCACCTTCAGCCTGGGGGCTGCTGCGGTTCGTCTGTGCCCAGGCGCCCTTGGCTTGGGCACATGGAGTCGAGTTCCATCCCAGGCACCTTTAGCCTGGAGTGAGGTACTTTACAAGGAGGCCTGGGGCCCAGTACCTTTGACTGGGTCCCGCAAGGTAGAAGCATTCCTAAGGTGCCCCCCGGTATTGGGTGCCTGAATCCAGGGCGTAAGGGACGGAAAGGTGAACCTCCCGTAGAGCCGGTGCCGGCGTGGGCCTCTGGTGACCATCTGGATGGATGTCTTCCCCAGACAGGGGTCGTTTGTCCTAACGGAGGTATTTCATGTTCTTATGGTCTGTGGCAGAGACCCATCTTCATCAGGTCAGTGGCAGGCCTCCTCTAAGGTCTGTGGCAGAGACCTCAACGTTCACCCAGGTCAGTGGCAGGGACCAAATTCACAGTCGGTGGCAGCGACTGTGCGCCAAGCCTGTTTGCACTAAATGGAAAAGGAGAGACTTTATTCATTGAGTGTGCCTGGACCTACTCTTTCCCACACCCTGTCTGTTCTTTTAAAGTTCAACCAGCCTACCTATTGATCAAAGCAAAAAAAACAGTGTTGGACTTTTTATGGTGTGGAACTCGTGTTACTGGAAGCTAAGTGTCCCTGTCTGTGACAGTGACAACCATCCTCCACAGGAGAAGCTGAGGCTCCGGCCTAAAACGCAGACCCGAAGGTAAACGGTTTAGCTCATATCTCTGCATACTACATCAGAGAGCCGAGCTGGTGGTGGACATCTTTCCCCCTTCTCCCAGATAACCCTAGATGAGTCATACAGCCATAAAGAGAGGGGAGAAGGCGGGTGAGGGCGCTACACATGTAGTATACTGGTCTCAAATGCAGAAATACACAGAGACCCAGACAGTACTTTTTTATTCAAATAAAGTGGTTTTGGGGTAATGCACTAGGCCTGTGTGCCCTTTTTGTTTTACTGTGTGTTAGACAGATTCCCCATTTCCAGTTATACCAAGATAAATATGTAGAGTTATTTTTACTGACAATCATCTTTCACTCACTCCTTAGTGCTTGGATGTCATTTATGTGGTGTAACATAAAATAAAAACCAATATGTCTGCCAAATAAATGAAAACCCCAAAATGCCACTTCCAGAAACAAATAGCCCTAATAATAAGAAAAAAAGGCAGCAGATGGGGCTGAATTTAAATTAAACTACAGTTTCTTAACTAACCTAACAGTTTGTCAGCTTTGTCTATGCTTTCCCTACAATTTAGTGACACTATGGCTGCTCAATGCCCCCCCCTTTTGGTGACAGAACGGGCTTTATCAAAAGCCACCTTATTATTCCTTCTAAACCTGATGGCCACAGTTCAAAGGCTATGCAGTGCTATATTTAGAAATATTCTCTTGGATGAATCTGCACAAACATTTGCCAGGACCACCATGAACCCAAGGTAGCAGGAAACCCAAACCTCATCCCTAAAAATAAGAGAGGTGGTGGAACATGTCCACAAAATAGGGGAAAGTGTGGAGCAAGCATGCCTAATTGGAGGGAAGCCATATGCATTGAAACATATATTTTGTTACAAAATAAAGCAAATATTTATTAGACTTGGTAGCATGTCTAGTTGTTAGTATCCTTTTCTTCTTTTGATTTATTTGTTAGTATTAAAGTGGTTGTAAACCCACTTAGTAATAATCACGCAATCCCGTTCATAATAATACTAAGTTCCCTGTGTAAAGTATGTGCCTTATCAAAAATATGCTGTTCTATACCAGATTTTTAGTGCCGCTCCACGCTCACGTGACCGTCCGTCTCTCCTCTTTTCTGATCTGACAGCTAGAGCAGGAGGGGCCGAGAATCACCCACTGACGTCAGTTGGGAGGAGGAGAAGAGTGGAGGAGAGAGCTGGCTGGTCACCTGAGCGCTGAGTGGCACTCGGAAATGAGGTATAGAACAGTATATTTTTAACATACTGTACACAGGGCACTTAGTATTATGAAAGACAGGGGATTACGTGATTATTACTAAGGGTTTTCAGCAGCAGGAGGGGAGGGAGGCAGGCCCTGACACAGAGCTGACAGGCAGGGAGGGGATGGGGGGAGGAGGACACAGGAGGACACTGGAGAGCAGACAGGAGAGCTGCAGGTGACAGAGGCATGTAAACTGACCACAGTGTCAGGGCTCAGCAGCCATGATAAACTGTGGTCAGTTTACAGGGGGAAAGGGCATAGCCAGGCAGGATCAGCCAGGTATTTCAAGTATTACAGGGGGCCAAATTACACAGCACAAGCACTCCTTTTTTTTTTAGGGTAAAAAACACTTTAAACAGGGTACATACAGTCCCTACTTAACCACCCAAATTATGATCTGTATGTAGCTTACCCTGTTCAAAAGAAGCCGATTATTAGATCCCCTTCTGTCGAATGAACCCACTGGAAAACTTTCTTTGATTAGCAGCTTCAGCCAATCAGCTGTAGTGTTGATTAGAGTATTCTGACAGAGAAAATGTACCCACTGTAAAAATGCAATGTCCCAGCAGGGAGGGGGGGGGGGATTCTTTCATCCACTTTGCTGATGGAATGAAAAGTAAATGAACCATGTGTACCCAGTTTCAGGATCCAGACTGTGCATTGAGTAGCAAGTTACACAGTATTATGTCATAGCTGGATATGCTGAGTGTGATGGGGTTCTCTGGAAAACAATATATCTTTAAACAAAGTATCCCTGGTTCATTTTTTTTAATGTTGGCTACTATACATATTAGCACATCAAGTTTGGCAAGACAAAACTCAGTCTTATATTGCTCTTATATTGTTTCAAATTATTGTTATTGTTTTCTTCTTCTGGATAACTTAAAATAAGTTAATTGTCTATATTTTAGTTGCTAATGCTATACTTGTTTATTTTGAAACCCTGTCATGTGTTGTATTTTTTAAACTAAGATGTGAATTATATAGACAAAAGTCAATGAGTTAGATATAAATGAGAAATACTGTATATACATGTATAAAAATATTTTCAACCTTTTAGATGAAAATTGCAATAATAGCAGCCGGGTATGATAAGAGGTAGTGAGGATGCTCTTTCACAATGTCTCAGATACAGCAGCAGTTACTGGTGTGATTAGCATTCTTCTGACAGCCATTCACAATGAGAGCTATAGCTTAGTTCTCAGTGCTTAGTTTCCTTTTCTGCCTGGATAATGAAGGGAGCCAATGTCAGTCCAGGCATACCTGGACATCACAGGAGAAAGCATGCTTTTTTTTATACTTTTAATATTTCCCAGCATGTATTGTCCCTAGTTAGTTGACTAACAAAGATGCTTTTTATAATTATTATTTATTTTATTGGTTTAATGGCAACCTCTTAGAAGCACACGTCCAGCTTTTTGTATATTTTTTACTTAAAATATTTTATTGTGCAATAAAATTTTTACAATTCTATTAACTTATATTTGTCACTTTTTTTTTGTCTCTTTTCATTTTTATTCAATTTAATTTGGTATTATAGGTCACAGATAGGGATCACCTTTCCAGCCATACATAACAGCAGGCAGAGCAAATTCAAGTATGCAAGTGTAGCGGGGTGTCACTTTAAGGAGCTCAAAAGACTACTATACCCAGTGTGCAGTGGGACACCCACAGTGCATTGCCCGGCGCGAGGTTTGCTGGGGAAGGCCTATTTAAGGAGGAGCGGAGCAACACGCGGGTCTCTTTGGGCGTCGCCCATCTCGCAAGTGGAGCCTGCACTGGGTCTGTCATTGGACTAGGTCTGAGAGTTGGGCCTTGTGATCCAAAGAGCCTTTCCGGCCTTCACGGAAGAACCCAAGAGTCACCTCGTTCCATCATCCTTCCAAGGACTGTCGGGAGGATCGGAGACTACAGGAGCCCAGTTACGGAAGTCGGTTGTACGGACTGGTCCGGTCGGGTGAGAGAGAACTTGCTCAAGGATTAATTGACTAATCTCTAGGCTCAGTGTCCCCCGTTCAGGGACCACAGTTTACCGGAGTGTTACATTGCACGTAAGAGGGACGTGTGTTGTGCAGCAATAGTTGAATCCTTTATTACATATCGAGTAAGTGACTGTTCTTTTACCTGTGGATTACAAATACCCTTTTTAAGTGCACCACCATTGCTAGCGAAGATCTCTCCCAATGGAGCATCGTATCTGCAATAGTCAGGCCTGACTCTAAAGCAATTAGACACTGTTTGGGCGCCATCTTTGCCCATGAGGGGGAAGCTCGCGAGCGTAGTTGATTGACATTAAGTGTGTGAAATACTATTAGAACTTATTGCTTGTTTATATGCTCAACAGTTAACATTGCAGGGCTCTGCATAGACCTATGTATTATTGTCTAACTTCATGCTTTATAGTCGGTAAAACATACTTGTGGTTAAGCAAATACGCTGTGTGGTTATGTGTTTATTGCGGTATTGTGATCCCCTTAGCTAACGGGTTTCACAATCCCATATTTACTGCTATCTGTGCCAAGGGAGGTTAGAGCCAATTACTGGGGGTTGACAGCAGTGTGTTACAGGCCCAAAATCTATATCAGCGGCCCTCTTAACTGGGGGTATTGCTACACAAGTGGGAAAATCTTAACACTTTCTTTAATGGAATAGAACTTTCATTAACTTTGCAAGTCTGCATGAATAATTTTCTGACAACATGCAACAACAGTATATAATGTAGTATAAAATATTTCTACCTTTTATAAAGCTTTTTTTTTTTTTCTTTTCTCAATCTGCCCTTGAGCTTTAGTCAAGGGATTTCTCTAAGACCACTTTCACACTGAGGTAATTTGCAGGCGCTATAATGCTAAAAATAGCGCCTGCAAAGCGCACTGAAAGAGCTGCTCCTGGCAGAACGTTAAAAAAGGTCCTGCAAGCAGCATCTTTGGAGCGGTCAAGGAGCGGTGTGTATACCACTCCTCCACCGCTCTTGCCCATTGAAATGAATGGGCAACGTGGCCATACCGCTGGCAAAGTGCTGCTTAAAGTCATACTAAATGGTACCAATATGGTGGGAACTTCAGCTATCAATATTGTATCACAAACAAGGTAGTTCTCCAACTAGTTCCCGCACTGAGATTAGCAGAAGGATAGTACAGGTTCCTGAGGTTGCAGGACATGTCAAAGAGTCAACAACTAATTACTGTAGAGTGGAATGTGTCTGTATTTTCAAAGGTGCTAAGAAAATGTCACCAAGCAACAATTGAAGATGTATGCTCTGTTTTTTTCTGCAATGACTCCATGAAAGATTGTAGCAGTTGATTGTCTTGGTGTGCCATATTTCTAACTGATTTAATAACTAGATTTCATAAACAATTTCCATTTGAGTGCTTTCCACACATTAGGTAACAGCGTAGGTGTATTAATTGCTATATACAAAGTTGCTATTTACAGAGATGCTACAAATTCCTAAGAATTACAAGTATCTTTGCTCTGTCAGTCACCCCTGTAATCATGAACGTGTAGCTCACAGGCAAATCAGGTTATTGACAAAGCAATCCAAAAGATATAAACGATTTGACACACAACACTGTCAGAATTGTGTTTACGACTTTCGCTGCTCAGTTTCAGCTCAATTAATCCTTTATACTGAGTAGGCTTCTCTTTTTGTCAATTTGCTTACTGCTCAGTCTTAATTCTTCTAGAGTGATCTACAAAGCAATTTCAATTTGCATTTATCGGCTAAAAGACTATCTAAATGAAAACGTAATTTACCTGTAGAATGTGTATTTCAAGTTTGTTGACCATTTTCTTCCTGCTTACCAGTTTTGTAGAGTCAGTATTAAATATGTCCCTTCTCTTATTAGACTCCAAGGAGAAAATCTATCATCAAGATGAATTGGCTTCTTTAAAGCAGAACTCTGTGCCAAACATACTACTACAGATTCACTAATTTATAATAAAGTTATGTATCTGAATCTTTTTTTAAGCACTGGTTGGAACTATACATTTTTGATCCAGTGAAGTCTTTAACAACATCATTGCTAGTATTGTGAGGCTCCTGGGGCACCCTGAGTGGAGCATTGATGCAGTGTGTGTGTAGCATGCCGTGGGGAATGGTGGATGTGGCCAAACTGCACTAAGAGTGGAAGAATCTTAGATAGTGGGATAAGTGGGAGCTACAGTTAAATATACCCTGAGCCTACTCACTGTATGCAGGCACACAAATGCCACAGTTCTTGAACACAAAAAATGTGCTTTAATTACCGTGTCACAAACAAGAGTCTTATAGACACATATAAACCTTAGCACGTAGCACAAAACTTTACTTTTCTGCTACGTATGCTTTTCTGCACACAGAATATGGACAACCAGCAACTGTTAAGACCATGAGCACTTTGGTCAGGAGTATATACTGTACAATATTGTATAAAAAGTTTAAGGGCCAGGACTATGTCACACATGCAGAGTGCAGGGCTCAGGCCAATTACAGCGCGCAAGAGAGCCATGATTGGCCAAAGGCAGGGTCCTGGCAATATATGGCAAAATTAAAAAAAAATTGCATGGGGGTCCCCCAAAATCCATACCAGGACCTCCATATCTGGTATGGATTTTAAGGGGAACCCCGAGCCCAAAAATGTTAAAAAATGGCATGGGGTCCCCCCCAAAATCCATACCTGACCCTTATCCGAGCACCCAACCTGGCAGGCCACAGGAAAAGGGGGAGCGAGGGAGCACCCCCCTCCTGAACCGTACTAGGCCACATGACCTCAACCAGGTCCACCCAAAACACCTTGTCCCCATGTTGATGAAGACAAGGGCCTCATCCCCACATCCCTTTCTCGGTGGTTGTGGGGGTCTGAGGGCGGGGGGCTTATCGGAATCTGGAAGCCCCCTTTAACAAGGGGACCCCCAGATCCCGGCCCGTCCATGTGAATGGGTATCGGGTACATTGTACCCCTACACATTCACCAAAAAAAGTGTAAAAATTTTAAAAATGACATGAGACAGTTTATCCTTCCATTTTTTTTAATTTTGCCTCAGGGTTCCCCTTAAAATCCATACCAGACCTGAAGGGCCTGGTATGGATTTTGGGGGGACACCTACACCATTTTGCTTTTGGCACAGGGTTCCTCGTAATACCAGACCTGAAGGGTCTGGTATGGATTTTGGGGGGACCCCCACGCAATTGTATTTAAAAATTTTGGTGCAGGGTTCCCCTTAATATTCATACCAGACCCAAAGGGCCTGGTAATGGACTGGGGGGGACCCATGCCGTTTCTTTTATTACATTTTTTCTATATTGACAGGATCCGACAATTCATTAAAGCCGCAAGCAGTTTTAAATTACAATTTTTCCTTTAGAAATGTTATTTTGCTGTGATACGGGAAAGATGTGCTACTTTACAGGCATACTAAGAACACCCCCAGGCATGATATTGAAAGAAATGTTTAGTTTTTTTATAGTTTCACTTTAAGCATTATTAAAATCACTGCTCCCCAAAAAAATGTAATTTTTAAAACTTTTTTTTGCATTGATACATGTCCCCTGGGGCAGGACCCGGGTCTCCAAACACTTTTTATGGCAATAACTTGCATATAAGCCTTTAAAATTAGCACTTTTGATTTTTCACGTTTGCGTCCCATAGACTTTAACGATGTTCCCATGTTCAAACAAATTTTTTGCCTGTTCGCATGTTGTGCTGCGAACCCAACTGGGGGTGTTCGACTCATCCCTACTCAACATTACTTGATGCTCAGTTACACCACAATACTCAGTTACTCAGCAGTACTCAATGCTCAATACTGATTTGGTGGGCTTCAGGCACTAACTACTCATCGCAAGTATGCAATTCGATCCAACAGTGGGCCATTGCTCCAACAAATGCTTTCTATATTATTTCCGTTTGTTATGGAGAACTAATAAGTAACTTTTAGGGTGTCATTTGTAACAGAGAATGAAAACCTCTATCTGCTCCCTGCTATGCTTTGCTTGGTTACTACATCAAGTAGCCATTTTAACACACATAACGCAGGCATGATCCACTGTAATAACCATCAGGAAACCAGTCCTGGCAAAACATCACCGGACTGCGTAAATGTAGATAGAGAGTAGCTGCATATAGGCTGTAGGAGTTTAGCAGTGGAGAGTGTTATGCAGAGTATTGAAATGATGTGCTGGAAACTTCTTGTTTGCAGCAATAGCTTTGCTTTTATGGAGGATTAGCAATGCATGTCTTACAGCATGAGAAACATGAAACAGGAACACGGAGGATACAAGTGCATACTTAGATATAGAAGGTACATCCTGTAATTACATTACCACAGAGTATACACACTATAATTCTGATTGCGTAAGCTTTATACATCCCTGGTTGTATTCAAAAATGGGAATTGGTTTTGACATGTCAACCCCAATGTCCACAAAAAGATGAAAAATCCATATCGCCTCTTGACACGCATGTGCTGCTGCAATGTACTCTGCTTCGGTTGATAGAGCGACAGTTGTTTGCTTTCGACTAGACCAACTTGATCCAGAGAAAATCCGATTGCCTCTTGAGGGATCAGGAAGGATTTTTTCCCCCTGCTGTAGCAAATTGGAGCATGCTCTGCTGTTTTTTTTTGCCTTCCTCTGGATAAACTGTGGGTATAGAATTGGGTATATGGGATTGTACGATATTTTTTATTTTGTTTATTTTTTATGGTTGAACTAGATGGACTAACTATGTAACTTATGGTTCCTGGAAGATAAATCCACATATCCGACCAGTGTTGGCTTGGATGTTGCTGGTAGCCATAACTTCATCTGAATTGTTCCTTTGAGGTATTGTACCACTCTTTTTATTGTGTTCCAGTCAGGCTGACAGGGAGCTGAAACTTTCCTGCATAGTATGCCCACTGCTGTGGCTATGTCTGATCTTATCACAGTGGCAACTTATAGCAGCTTACCGATACATGTCATTGTTGGGTAGCAAGTTTTCTGTTTCATTGCTCTTTAGATAGCCTGGTTCCATAGGAGTTTTTACTTCCTTCGCATTTTGCTTGAAGAATTGTTCCAAGATTTCTGAGATATTCTGAGATTGGTTGAGAAGATAACTTCCATCTTCTCTCTGTATTTGGATTCCCAGATAGTAGCTAATGTTCAAGTTCTTTGATTTCAAAATGTTCTTTCAGCTTGTGAACTATGTAATTGTAATCCTCTTCTTGTTCAAAACAAGTTATAATCAGTAGTGTATTTAGGTTTTGTGCTGCCCTAGGCCTGACTAAACTCATGCACCCCCTAATTTAAATACATCCCACCCCTTCCTGTCAAGGCCACACCCATTTCTGTTTAAGACCAGCCCTGGAATTTTCTAGTGGGGACACTAGTTCCGAGGTCCCTGCGTGGGGGGGGGAATGGATTTTCTTAATTTGCATAGATTTTCTCTCACTTCCTGTTTGGCTATGGGGAGGGAAGTGAAGGGAAATCTCTGCAATGGGACATGGATGGTTAAAAAAAGAAACTGACAGGGGCTATAACCCTCGCTTACTCTATCCAAAATGAAAAAAGAGTGTTGCCTATATTTCTAGTTTAAGCACAAATTTCTGGTAATCAGTGGGGAAGGTTTGTGGTTCAGGATGTTAGGACAGTCAAAATTATAAGCATCACCCCCCCCCGCATACCTGAAGCAGTGAGGCCACTTTATGGGGGCGCTAAACTAACTTTCCTCTCAGCTAATTCCACCCCATAAGACTGGCAAGCCGGTGGGGACTCTTTCCGTGCTGCCCCCTGCAAAGTGCTGCCCTAGGCCTGGGCCTTGTTGGCCTAGGCCAGGATATAGCACTGGTTATAATGTCATCAACATAGAAAAGGATGTATATCTATTTGTCTTCTTGATTCCTGGAGTAGAGAAAGAGGTCTACTTTACTTCTTGAGAATCCCTCTCTGGTAAGTACTTTGTTCACTTTCTCATTCCACATCCTTGCAGATTGCTTAAGACCGTAGATGCTCTTCTGAAGTTTACACACAAGGTTGTCTCCTTGCTCAAACCCTGGTGGTTGCTTCATGTAGAGGTCTTCCTTAATTTCGCCATACAGGAAAACAGTTTTAAGGTCTAGGTGTTTCACTTTTCACTTGCATGCCTTTCCCGGCTGCAATGCTAAGAAGCGCTCTGATGGTGGAGAGTGTTATGACGGGAGCGAATATTTCATCATAATCTTTACCAAATTTCGGGGAGTAACCCATGGCAACTTGGCTCTTTATTTACTTGTATACTTACCTGATGCTCTGCTTTCTTTGTTGTGCTTTGTGCCTTTGTACATTTTAAGAGCTTTGTCATCATGGTGCGTATTTTCTTACCTTCTGTCATATTCATCATTAATTTCTCTTTGACATAGAGTTCCTGCTCGGTTCTGGTTTCTAAAGCATTAATAAGAACAGTATGTCTCTGGAAGGCTGCAGAGGAGCAGGGCAACAGTATGGTTATATTTGATGACCTCTCCAATGACACGTAGCTGCTTTATGATCTCTAGCATAGCTTTCACATGGTCGCACATTTGCTGGCCTTCTTCTAGTCTCAACTTGTACAACTTTCTTAGTAGAAACGGCTTACTGTTGAGACTTGAACGCTCATGCAGTTTTTGTAATGAAGTCCACTATCCTTCCTGTCCCAGTCCTCCATCTCCCCGTTTGTGGGTCTGTCTGTATTCAACACTTGCCACAAGTCATCTTTGTTCAGAAGCATTTGTAGTTTGAACTTCCACAGCTGCTAATTGGCATTGTTCAGCTTTGCAATAGCAAACTTCACATCTGAACTGCTTGCCATGTTTCAGTAGCTTGTATATAGTACTCACTGTAGAATTCTTTCCAGTGCCTCTGGGTGCCTGCTGGGCACTCTGGGTGTGCTAGACCCATAACCAGTTGTGCAGAGTATTGAAATGATGTGCTGGAAACTTCTTGTTTGCAGCAATATCTTTGCTTTTATGGAGGATTAGCAATGCATGTCTTACAGCATGAAAAACATGAAACAGGAACAAGGAGGATACAAGTGCATACTTAGATATAGAAGGTAATCCTGTAATTACATTACCACAGAGTATACACACTAAAATTCTGCAGTGCCACCTGCTGGATAGAAAGGTATAATGCATACAGTAATGTCAGTTCATTAGCAACCATGCTGTTGTTCTTTCCAACAGAAAGATGTAACAAAGGATGAAAAAATATTGAAACAAGTATTTTATAAAAAAAATGGTAATTGTTTATGACACACAGTGCTTTAGTAAACATATTACCATCTGTTTAGGGTTCGCATCCACTTTAGTACCCAAACAATGCTTCTGGATTTATGATAACCTGTCTGGCAGATGAGGTGCAAATCATAGTGTAGGATGGGCTAAGGTCTCCCCACCTGCCATTCTCTGAAGAACATCTGACAATCTCTGGCCACTCTTACAATACAATAAAGATTTTCACACCTAGAATTTAACATACCTTCTTCTAGTCGCAATAAAAATTATTCAATTTTGCATAATAGTTTCATTGAAAAAAACAATAGTGTCCAGAAAATTATAGAGCACTGGTCGAGATACTTTATCAGCAATGCAGATACGAAGAAGATTTTCCTTGATGCGAATCAAAGACTGATATCTGACTTTAAAATCACTGTTCCCTCAGTAGCAATTGTAGATTCTGCCAAATGTATACATTTGTAATGGCAGTATACAGCCTGAATAACTGCAACAAAATCATTCTGTCAATGCTTAGAATTGCAATGCCTTTATATGTCTGTACATTCTCTTAGGATTAAATGCACACACTTTAAATCCAAGCAAAGTGAACGTTATAGTGCACATCGTAGAGAAAGTAATGAGAAACTTAAAGTTATTGCATTTTATAAAAATGTGATTAGAAAGAATGACTTGGGGAAAAAAACGATTAAACAGAATGTGAACTGCCATACGTAAAGATCAAATTGAGGCAACACTAAGCTACTCTGCCAGCTAACTAGCTCATTTTATCTTGATATGCTCTTTATTTACAAAAATGTTGAGACAGCATTTGAAAACAAATTGCATTATCAAAACTAGGAAATTCAAATATTTAGGAGAAAAGTAAAAAAAAAAAATAGATGTCAGATAATGTGACCACATCAACTTGCAATCTACATGAGACATTAATAAAGAAATCAAAGTAGTAAAAGCTTTTAAACAAAATCCAAATGCACATTGAGTACCTGTCCCTTCATGTATGCCTCCGCCGTTAATCAGGTTTTGTTGTGCAGTGGTGAAAAGCATGTGGCAGGTACAGGAATTAGTAACAATTTGTAGTTGTATACAATAAATGTTGAGTAATATAAATTATTACTAACTATTGTGTCTGAACTACAGTTTGTGTTGAACTTAAATAGGAAGTAAACTCTGCGGTCCCTATGGTGCTTTTCATCTATTTCAATTTAATTACCTTTTAGCAAGCATTACATGGTCTAATCAAGTCAGAATAGTCTATTACTTACTTTATTTTCAAACTTTTAAAAATGTTGTGTTCCGGGATAAGGCGGCATCTTTAGTACTGTCATCTTGAGTCTGTGTAGAATATAATTTCCGCCCTTTCCTGTTTCTCGTCATAATATAGCGCATGCGCAATCTGACATTACTGGACCGCCACTCATACCCAGCACATTACATTGTTTTTGTGCTTTTATATATACCCATTCTGGGTATATGCATGCTTGTCAGTCCTGCTCTAGCTCTCCTCTCCTGATCGCGCTCTCGGATGCAGTAGGTTTACTCCCCATGTGACGTCACACGGTCACATGGGGAGTTCCAGGATGCAGAAGAATCTCTGTAGTCTCGCGAGGAGAGGGCAGTCAGCGCTGTGCCGCTGGGAGAGGAAATCCCATTCACAGCACCCTGTCAATGGACAGACCACACACAGGGCATGCCGGGAATGAGGGGAAGGGAAGTGCATGCGCCAGTGACGTCAGTAAACATAACAGGACGGATTACAGCAAAACTAAACAGGTAAGGAGACATTTGCCAGCAGCAATTAATAGTGTTTTTTATGAGGATTACAAAACAGTAAAGTTTTGTGTGGGAGGGTTTACAACCACTTTAAAGTAGATCTATCATAAAAGCAAGTACAGAGGTCTGCCATTGCCTTCCTTGCTGCCTGGCTGTTTCTGGCTTTTAACTATTTTTGAGTCAAATCCATAATTTGCACGCTGCAAATAAGAAATTTGAAACATGTCAGAACTCCATATTTCTATACCTGTTTTATGGCAGCAGCTTAGAAAGCACTGAAGTCAACGCATTAGCTTGACAGTCAGGCAACTGACATTCTCATATGGAGATGTCAGCAAAGCAAGATGGTAATTTTGAAACAATTTTAATGCATTGTATCTCAGTTTTAGGAAATATAGAGCGGTTTTGCACTTAGCAAGTAAATACGGTTTTCTTAATGATTTAATTAATAAAAAAAAAAAATCTTTACATAACCTACAGGCTATGTACCTCCAATAGGGGAGTTTGTTTGATTTTAACATTTCCTGGGATACTTACATCATATCTCCCAGGAGGCTTCAGGTTTGGCATACCGAGCGGCTGGTCAGCGAGCCAAAAGGGTCTAGTGCGTCATGGGAGCTGGTTGCCTGCAACCAGAAGAAACAGCCAGCTGAAGTGGACCAAGATTGCAGAGTGGGACCCGCTGTATGGTACCTAATCAATGAATCGCAGACAACACTGGATTCGCTGTGCAGGTGAGTATGTATTTTGAAGAGAACACAGCACTTCAGGTAAGAGGGAAAATAGAACATGGGTTGGGGATGGAGAGTGCTAAGAACTGCTTTAAGGGTTCAAGAGCACAGTTATTTTAGAGGCCTGGGGTAATTTCCTGGCACTTTCCCTCACTCGGGGAACCACACATAGCTGCATACAGCCTGCCATACAAGTGAATGGCTGTGGTCTTTTAAACTCTGATGCTTCTTTGTATCGGCATTAATCTGCACATGCTCATCCAACATATTTTCAGAACATTAACATTTCACTGCACATGTGGCTCCCTGGGAAATCACAGGAAATTGTGTGCCAGGCATCTAAAATGCCTTTTCAGGCCCGTGTGCATGCAAGAACGTGTGAATGTACAATCTGGTTCCAAAGCATTTAGGAGCATATTTACACAAACATAGATTACCCAGGTCAAGTAACATTCATCAAAATGTATTGTGGGGGTACTTTCTTCAAAGAAAAATGTACCCCCACAATACGCAAGACTTTACACACACAGTACACTAGGCATGCAGCTAGGGACAATGCTCTGTGCTGGTATAGCTGAGTTAGTAGATGTAAGACTATGAAAACCGTCACATTTATCAAAGTTTTTAAGTATTGCAACTAAATATGAACTGTTCAGTTTATAAAAACTCACAGGTGCACTGTCATTAAACAAAAACTCTGTCCACCGAAGTCTATTTATTTCCCCATTGGATTCTGAAATCTTGCCTCTCTCTCGGCACATAAAAGCTGAAGACTGTCAATCACATTTCCTACTTTAAAGACACCTCTGCCCTTCTTGTGACTGTGAAAGTCATGTGTCACTGCTCTCTGAATAAATCAGCAGCCAGAGGTTTTGGTTAGAGTTGGAGATTAGGGCATCAAAATATGCATATCATTAAGTTTGTGTTCTTTTGGGGGGAAAAAAGAAGTACATTTACAGTTTGTGTAGTAGATTATGATGGTATCACATAGAGAATGGAAAGATTCACTTTAAAAAACAGTTATATTGCATTTATATTGGATTTGCGGTATTCAGAACGATAAATGGTGATTGCTGATTGGTTGTTGTGAGTTTTTGCACTTTCTACTTTGCTCTTTGTGTTGAAATAGGCCTGTATGTATTAGACAATCTAAAATCAGGCTTTGGATGATGCTATTGATGTTTATGTAACAACAGTAATCATTTTTTTTGCTTCCAGTTTTTGCAAAACTTGATGATGTTGCAATATGCAACAGCATAGCATTTATTCTTCTAAAGCACATATAAAAATAGCATGAATTTATGATTAGGCATGAGTAATAGTAAGATAAAGACTTAATAACCATCTAGCGTATATTCTGAATAGACAGTTATGGAGCAGTCCTGCACTTTCTTGTGTTGGCAAATACTGTCCTTGTTGGGTTGTACTCTGAAGATAAATTATGAATGCAACATGAAAGCTGTAAAATTTGTTGTATCTTATATTATCTCCATGTTAAAGGCCACAAAAGCTCTTCAGTGAAGTCAGCCATTAAAAAATGACAGGTATTGCTATCAGCCTTCTTTATAGCCTATTACCTGCAATGACAGCAGCTGCTACAGTACTTCTGTACAGCCTATCACATTATTTGCAGCTAAAGCCAGCTACTGTGTCATTTCGGCTCATTTCCTTGACAGTGGCATCATAAATCCATGCAGCTGCAGGGTAACTGTCGGCTGCCTCGATTATCTTCATAGTTGGAATGAATCTTGAAATGTATGTAACAGGCAATGACTGTTATGGATCAGGCACAAGGGCCATTCTCTATCTCTTCTGTCAGTTCTGTGATGCAATATCTACCTGAGAGAGAGTCCCTAAACTACTGTCATGTAATCACAGATAGAGTGGCTGAACTTTAACAAAATGTTCTATGAAACTTCTCTAAATCTACTGCACTACCTGCACATGTTTAGCTACAGATCACACATTTGTATAGTGTTAAATAATTACAAAGTGTAAAATGAAAGGACTTTTAAAATAATATAAGAAAGATGCCAATCATTCACATAATGTATGCAGGTATGCAAGGACATGCTCAGAAAGTATTGGACAGGAATAACCAAATATGGGTAATATTGTTTAATAAAGATTTCCTTAGTTAGTGTAAAAGCTAGTTTTTAGTTGACGTAAAAGTTACTGACAAGTGAGCATTGCAAACAATAAATGTTGCTGTATTCGAGCTAAGACTGTAAGGATTTGATACCAAGTATGTTCACTTCAAATAATCTTAGTCCAGCATTTAAAGGGTGTAATCTGGAGAGCCCACGAGAATCAGCCAGCTGCTTGTAAAAGTAACAGTCTTTATTAGATGTACAAAACAAGCAAACAAAATAGCTGCTTTCTTCAGCAAAAATAAAGCAAATAGTTTATAATCCTGGTATAATCAAAACAACATAAGGGCTTACTGTCATTATACCAGTCCTACACTTGGGTTTAGGTTTCAGGTCTACTTTAGAGTACAGGAAAAGCCACAGGTGCTTAACAAAGCAGACTCTCCATCTCCTTTCTGCTGCTTTTCAAGCCTCCCTTGCAGGTAAGTTGGCCCTTTCTGGAGTTCCTGTAAACAGGGTTTGGAGGATCTTTCCTGCCCAAAATTTTTTAGGCCCTCTGAATTCCTGGTCCCAAATGAGGACCTATAAATTCACAGAGTACTGAAATCAATCCTCTCCTGTAAGGGATGCCAAATGCAGGTATCCAGCAAGGATGAACAGATCAGTGAGCTGTACCTTAAGAAATCAGGAACCAGGCTGAATACGTTTAAAGAGTAACTTCACTTTTGTTGAGAAAAAATATTCCCTTCTGGGTGATCTGTGTACATTGCAGGGATTTTAGCAAACTTCGTTGCAGATCCCTACCTTTTGTTATAAAATGTTGTTAACAAATCAGTTGCTTCTATTCTAACTTGGATCCCCTGTTTCTGTCTTTCCGTTGTTTGAACTGTACTGAATCACGCTGGATCCCTTTGTGGAAGCTGCAAGATCCTATTACTCCATTATTCTTGGATCTCTTGTGACCTGGATGAAAATTTTTGGTGCCACTGATTCTGGATAAAGAAGCTGGGACTTGTGGTGCACTGTGTAGTGTTGGGCGAACGGTTCGGCCCGAGCATGAGTTTGGGCCGAATATTGGCTGTTCATCTGGTTACAGGAACACCCAAATTTGCAGAGTGTTCGCCCTGACGAATGCTCTGCAATGCATTGCGCACTGCAAAGTGCATTCTGCGCCCTGATTGGGAAAAGCTTTGCCCAGTCAGGGCGGAGTAAAATCTGAATGTTAAGAATCAGGGCCAGGAAGTTGGCTGAAGCGTCCTTAACAACCGATGAGTCATCAGCTGTCAATAGGTTTCTCCGCTGAAGGCTGAATAATAAAAAAAATATTTCGCCGGTAAAAAAATAGTACAAAAAAAAAACTACGTGGGTTTCCCTCCAAGATCCATACCAGACACTTATCCGAGCATGCAGCCTGTAAGGTCATGAAAGGGGGGGCAAGCGAGTGGTCCCCCCCTCCTGAACCATACCAGGTCACATGCCCTCACCATGGGGGATACTTTGGGACAAAGTGGGCAGAAGCACCTTGTCCCTATGTTGATGGGGACAAGGGTTTCTTTCCCACAACCCTGGTCTGTGGTTGTGGGGGTCTTCGGGCAGGGAGCTTATCAGAATCTAGAAGCCCCCTTTAACAAGGGGGCCCCAGATCCTGCCCCCCCCCATGTGAATGAGTAGGGGGTACTATGTACCCCTACCCATTCACCAAAAAAGTGTCAAAAAGTAATAAAAGCACAGAAACAGCTTTTGACAATTCCTTTATTAAAAATAAAAAAACAGTGTCCCTGATCTAAATCCATCATCAATCACACCGCCTACCGCACACCTGGAAAAAGAACAAAAATAAACCCACCTCGCCTTCATTGACAGCCAACCATCGAATGCCTCCTCTGCTGTTTGACAGTTCTTATATAGGGAAGGGGCGGGGTCACCAGTCCATGACATCACAAGGGTCTGGTATGGACAATATTGCAACCACTAGTCAATTTAAATGTGATTTGACTAATTTAGTTTTCTTTAGAATGTCATTTTTGCTGCAGCATGTTCTAAGCATGCTACAGATGTGCCGCTTTACAGGCAGACTAGGGGGACCCCCCAGGCACTATATTTAAATAAATTTTTCATTTTTATTGTTGCACTTTAAGCATCATTAAAATCACTGCTCCTGAAAAAATTATTGTTTTAAAAAAAATAATTTGCATTGATACATGTCCCCCAGGGCAGTACCCGGACGCCCATTCCTCTTTTTTGGCCAATTTCTTGCATATACAGTAAGGCCTCGTACACACGACCGATTTTCTCGTCGTAAACAGTCAAGAAAAGTGCCGCGAGAGTTTTTTTGTCTAGAAAAACGTTTGTGTGTATGGTTTTACGACGAGAAACTTGACGAGAATCTCGACGAGAAAATAGAGAACCTGCTCTCTATTTTCTCGTCAGGATTCCAGATTTCCTCGTCGTGTTTCTCGTCGGCCTGTTTTGTGACGAGAAAATGGTTCGTGTGTATGCTTTTACGACTCTTCCAAAAGCGCGCATGCTCACAAGCAACTATGAGACGGGAGCGCATCTTCTGGTAAAACAAGCCTTCATAATGGAGAGAGCACATTCGTCACGCTCATAAATATTTCATCGTTTAAATGTTCTGCATTGAATTCTTCGTTAGAATGTTACATTAATCAAAACGAGAGACCTTCTTTTGCTGCTGATATTCACACAGAGTTCTGCCTTATTTTTAACCTTTTTCATGCTGCTCTTTATAAGATTTATGTGTATTATATCGTGTAAGTTTTTAGGAATAATTTAAATGGTTAGATTTTTCAAAATGATGTTAATTATAATTTCTCAATGTTTTGATAGCGATCTCACATTTAATTTTCTAATCTATATTTTTAAAATTTCACACCATGTTTTTGAGCTAATCAGATTTAGTTATTCTTTTGGGGGGGTGATATCTGTGCCTTTTATTGTCAGTCAAATGTATCTGCTTACTCCAAAGCTTTTTTTTTTTTATTTAAAAATACACATAGTCAAGTATGAACTTAAACAAAAAACACATTTATTCATGTTTATAAATTAAATAAAGAGAAGGCAGCGCTGGAGAAGCTGCTGCCATTTGTGCATCCCAGGGACCCCAGAGCACACACCAACCCTGTGTGGACACTAAAATTGGGAGCTTGAGAAGGCCCACATTTCAGAACACAATCTGATGCTGGCCTCCCAGAGGTCAGGAACAGCAGCAGGTGAGATATATGTCCCAAGTGTGTGGTACTACAACAGGCTGCCTTCTGTCCGACCAGTGCGACCACAATGAAGCAAGGCCATCACTTCCTCTTCTTCCTGGCAACCTTCCCTGCAGCCTTTCCTGAAGCCTTTCCTGAAGCCTTTCCTGCAGCCTTTCCTGCAGCCTTCCTTCTTCGTTTAGCTGGAGGCTGGCCCACTGGAGGGGTACTCCTGTCAGGAGGAGGAGGTGGAGGTGTAGCAGAAGGGGGTGGGGCAGAAGAAGAAGGTGGAGGTGTAGCAGAAGGGGGTGGGGCAGAAGGTGGAGGTGTAGCAGAAGGGGGTGGGGCAGAAGGTGGAGGTGTAGCAGAAGGGGGTGGGGCAGAAGGTGGAGGTGTAGCAGAAGGGGGTGGGGCAGAAGGTGGAGGTGTAGCAGAAGGGGGTGGGGCAGAAGGTGGAGGTGTAGCAGAAGGGAGTGGGGCAGAAGGTGGAGGGGTAGCAGAAGGGGGTGGGGCAGAAGAGGAAGGTGGAGGTGGAGGTTGAGGTTGGGTCAGTTGGGCCACCTCACATATGGCGGTATTGGGGGTAATTTGCTCCATCACCCCCTTGTTGAGCAAGGTGATGAGCAGGGGTTCGCATAGGAGGCGTTGCTCCATGCTCATCACCTTGAACTTAGCCTCCACTAGGCCGGCAATGGCCTCTTCAGGGGATGTGGGCTCCTTGAGGGTGGCATGGGCCTCTTTAATAAGGGCCATTGCTGCGTCACTGGTGGTCCTGTCCCTCCTGCCTCTTTTGTGAAGCCTGATGGGAGGCACCTGGGATCTGGTGCTTCTCCTTTGCCCTGCCACCTCCTGTCTGCCACTGGGCCCTGCCACCTCCTGGCTGCCACTGGGCCCTGCCACCTCCTGGCTGGTACTGGGCCCTGCCACCTCCTGGCTGCCACTGGGCCCTTCCTCCTCCTGCCTGACAGTTTCCAGACCCTCCTCCTGGCTGATTTCATCCTGTGTATGAAAAAGAAACATAGTTTAATATGTTGGTTTAATCTTTGCCTCAAACTTTGTAATCCTGATGGAAGCAATTAGAATGTAAATGCATAAATCCTTGCTTTAAATTTACCACTACATCAGCTTGACTATTTACCACACAATTAAGTGCAGAATAATGTCTACAGATCATGATTTCACTTGTGGAATACAAAATAATGTATGTTTCTCATCCTGACATATTTGGGAAACATTAATTTTATCCCACTACATTTTCAGTTAATACTATACCTGGCTCCAGATGGACAAATCAGGATCATCCAGGATGGCTGCCTCCTCTTGCTCCAGAGAAGGCTCAGGTTGGCTGCAGGGAAGTCTGGGGGGAAGAGTGGAGAGTGATGGCCTTGGCTCAATGTGGTCATCCAGGAAGGACATCCTGCTGTAGTACCACAAAACCGGGACATAAACATCATCTGCTGCTGCTCCTGACCTCTGAGAAGCCAGCACCTTAGAGCGTTCAGTCCTGTAGGTACCTCTCAAGCTCCCAATTTTAGTGTCCACTTGTTTTGCTGTGGCTGTGGGCACCTTGGTATGCACAAATGGGAGCAGCTTCTCCAGCGCTGCTTTTCTCACCCCTTTTTTTTTATGGATGGGGTTTTTGGTCTCCCACAGAGCCGGCAGCTCCCTTACCCGGTCAATAAATTCCGCCAGGAACTCTTTGTCGCTAATAAAGACATTCATATTGTATCTGCAAGTAAAATAATTTATATTTAAATAATGTGAGGCAAACAGTCTAACCTCCTTCACATCCTAGTCACCATATATATCCTCCACCAATCTCAAGACAGTATAGGCCCACAATTTTTACAAGTCTCACAAAATCACATACCTTCGTTCGCACGTCCGTCACTTGAACTCCTCTCTCCGCACACCGAACGTACTATAGTCACATGTGTGTTTGCTATATACACACCACGCATGCGTCCAAATTCGAACACGTCGCTCCGCACACGTCGCCCGCCCATGACGTTCTAACTAACATCTTTTCCCCGCCCCTTCTCTTTCGGCGCGCAGACAGATATGGCGGAGTTACAGCAGGTGTCTGATAATTCCGCAACTAGCGAGGAGACAAGCCCGGAGACCGAGGACACGTCACGATCAAGGAGGAGATTCAAGGCATCGAATATGTCTTTGGCGGAGATGGCGGAGATGGTGGACATCTTGGTCAAGGCTGATTATGATGCCAAGCATGGGCCGTATAGCAAACCAAATAGAAGGAAGGCCAAAATCCTCACTAAAGTTGTGAAGAGTCTGAGGGCGAAGTTCGGGGTGAAACGCTCAAATGAGCAGCTCAGAAAGAGGTGGTCAGACCTCAAACTGAGGGAGCCAGACCAGTTGAGGAGCATAAAGAGGATGCTCGCTAAAAGTAAGTAAAATGACGACCTTTCTGCTATTAATCTTTTTAGAAACTGACCTTTTTTTTTTTTTTTCATATTGGACTCCCTTCCAAAATGTAATATTTTGAACTAGGTTGGGCACAGTAATCGTTCGTTACGTTACCGACACTTCGTTCGGCCACTATCCGCGGTTTTGGCTTATTTAAGACCCCCAAAAGTAATTAGACATCTGCCATTTTTGATCAAGTATTGTGGATAATTTTTAAGTCTAGATGATGTGTTTGTAAGGAGAATGAAATGCAAACTTTAATCAGTGTAAAGGAGAGGACACTCAGCAGCTGCTTCCACATCTGTACTTTGGAGCACTATAGTGTGGGCCACCAGACCCGCCTTTTTTGGGTGTCCCACACAGGTGCATCAGAGTTTATTTGTGGTGCCTCCATGTCCAAAAAATTACATCCAAATGTGAATACTAAACATATTTGGGGTCATAAATAATGCATTTTTCTTTAAATTCCGCACAAACGCACACTTGTACCCCACTTCCAAACAATTTAGCCTGTTTTAAGTTTAAAAATGAGATTTTTACAGTGTGATAAATAGACCTTTGGTTTTATTCTCATAGGGGAGAGAAGACTGGGAGGAGGACACTCCAGGGAGCACATGCACCCCACAACTTCCAAGCAACCCCAAACTCCCAAAGATCCACAACCGAAAGATGTGCAGGAAGTTGAGGTGGAGGAAGGAGAAGTGCAGGAAGGAGAGGTGGATGACGTTGTGGATCTGGTCACCACAACAGGTCAGTATCTGACACCACAGCTTAAGGTAAGCGAGGTAGGCCTGCAGAGTTTTATTAATTTTTTTTTATGGTTTTTAGGGGATGGAAATGTTGTGAAGGATAGCACACCGTTCTCTGCTGACAGTGCCCTCCGCCTCATCCAGCAAGTGATGGAATGTAGCACGGAACTGGACCTAATTAAACAAAGAATCCATGTGATGGAACAAACATTTAAAGACATTCTCGATGTTTTGGGGAGAATTCAATAAGCCATCCAAACACATTTGTTTTTACATGTTTGTTTTTATATTTTTACTAATTTTTTGAGTAACAAAGCAGCCAAAAATTGAATATGCACACAGTGTGTGAACATGTGCTATCTGCCATCAGGGGATATCCATGTACGTCTTTTGTGGGTGCAACCCCTTCCTCGTATCAAAAGTCGGTGAACTGAGGAAGGGGATGCACCCCCAAAACACGTCCATTGATCACCCCTGATGGCAGATAGCACATGTTGACAATAGGGATCAGGATTGTAAACTTCCTATTTGCAAAAAATTAAAAATGTGTGCATATTGAATTTTTGGCTGGGCAAGGGGTGGCAGGACCCCATATTAGGACGGGCACATAGAGACATAGTTTGTGTAACTGAATGTCTCAGATTGCTCAGAGGTATCCAATGTTGTCATTTTAGAAATGCAAGTGGTATTTTTGTATTTTCATAAGCCAAAATTTGCCGGGTTGTGGCCAGGCCAACCCCAAAGTAAAAAAAAAAAAAGTGCAGAGAGTAAAATATTTGACCACAAACAACGTGTAGCTTCTTTTTATAATACTCTCTAAGCTTATTTGGTTCTTTTGTAAGGTAACATAGTGAAATTGGTTGTTATTTACTAAAGTAAAATACACTTGCCACTACAAATGCACAAAGACAAACTAGGAGACAGGAAAGAACAAATAATTAAAGGTTTAAACAAGATTTTTATTGGGATACTTAGACATAGGCTGGCATAGGAATTGCCCCCCTACCCGTGAAATACTCCATGTATTTGTCCCGAACCACACGGGCATTTTGGGGGGGCAAGCCAAGACGGGCAGATTCCAGGCCCGGAAGGGGATTTGCAGGGGAAAGTCCAGCCTCTGGCAAAACTGAGGCCATATACGAATTAGATTTTTGGCTCAGAAAGTTGTGTAGCACACAGCAGCATAACACTACATAGTTTATTTTGTAGTCCGCCAAGTGGATGGAAGTCATAAAAAGGCGGAACCGGCTGGCCATTATGCCGAAGGCATTTTCAATGACTCTTCGGGCCCTGGCCAGCCGGTAATTGAACACACTCTTCTCTGGGGTCAGGGTCCTCTGTGGAAATGGCCTCATAAGATGCCGTCCGAGTCCGAAGACTTCATCAGCCAAGAAAACAAAGGGGAGTCCTTCAATATTCCCTGCATCCGGTGGCAATGCAAGGTCGTCACTCTGGAGACGGAGGGCAAACTCCGTCTGGATGAAGGATCCCCCATCGGACATCCGGCCATTCTTCCCTACATCAACATAGAGGAATTCATACCGTGCTGACACCACCGCCATCAGCACAATGCTATGAAACCCCTTGTAGTTGTAGTAGTAGGACCCAGAACGGGGTGGCGGCACGATGCGGACGTGCTTCCCGTCTATGGCACCACCGCAGTTGGGGAAGTCCCACCGCGTGGCAAACTCCGATGCCACAGTCTGCCATTCCTGTGGCGTGGAAGGAAGCTGTGGAGTGAAACAAGATGAAATAATATTAGAAAAACAAAGGCATACATTACAAGCAAATTCTAAACCAAAAAATTAGAGACCAACATCAATCTAATTATACGTTTATTAAGGTGTGTAAAAAAAGTATAATGGAAGGCTCATTTATCATATTCATCACCACCTCTGATGGGCCATTACTAAATTATTTTGGGGGGGGGGAGATGTGTTTGGCCACAGGATAGCATTGCAGTGGCGGTGCGTCCAGAGTGGGCGCTGGAGCACTGTCCCCTCTCTCCTGTGCCCATCACTCAGAACAATACATAGGTTCATGCGTTGCATGAACCTATGTATTGTCTATGCCGCACACTATTCAGGTGGATGGCCTCTTGTAAAGCGACCGACATATGAATAATTGCGTCATTTAGGGGGTTAAAATTGCAGAGCAGAAACAGGTATTAAAAAAGTCTTGCAAATTACAACCTGAGGGATGTAATTGGCTTCCTCAAAGAAAAATCGGGGACGCAAGGAGGGGGCATTCCTTGTGTAAACACTGACAGGCTGCTCTGGCAATCATGTTCACCAAGTCTGTTTAATGGTAACATGATTGGCTGATGCAACATGAAGGGAAGGAGAAGACATCAAGGACAGAAGAAGGATGGCGCTGACCACAAGAAGGTAAGTGCAGGGCTGGGGGGAAACTGGCTGCATTAGAGGGGACTAAATGGCTGCATTGGAGGGGACAACTGGGGGCGTTTATTAGGCAACAGAGCAAAAAAGGAGGAAGTTTATTTCCGAAATTGGGGTTGGAACCCCCCAACATTTGGAGCAACAGGCGCCCCTGCTGGAAAAGTTAGTGAGGGGAAATATTTAGGGAGGATAAAAAAGGGGCAATCTAAAGCTTCCAACATGCATGGGGACAAAGGGGACATTCTCAGCATATTACAATCATGGTAATTAGGGAAGGATGAAAGAAATACAATACATTAGCATACATGTAATACATAAAATGTGATGTTAAGGGAGAAAACTTACCCTAATATAGTCCTCCTGCAGGACTTGTATAATAGCAGAACAGGTGTCTGGGATTATGAGGCCCAGAGCCTGGGGGGAGATGCCTGTGGTGAACTTCAAGTCCTGAAGACTTCTCCCTGTCGCCAGGTAACGCAACGTGGCGATGAGCCTCTGCTCAGCACTGATGGCTTCCCGCATAACGGTGTCCTTCCTGGTAATATAGGGGGACACCAAAGCCAACAGTTCCTGAAAAACGGGGTCAGACATCCTCAGAAAATTCCTGTAGTCCTCAGGATTATTCTCGACGATCTCCCGCAGCAGAGGCATGTGGCAGAATTGGTCCCGCTGGAGCAACCAATTCTTGGTCCATGAACTCCTCCTCACACCATTCATGGACTGGTCTTGGTCCAAAACAAGCAGACCAACACCAAGCGCACGCACAGCACGAACTCGACGACGAGAACGTCCAGGCGACATGGCTAGGAAACGGTCGTCTAATCAGAACGTACAGAACAGAACGCACTTTAGAACAGCAAGGCCTATGAATAACGAACTGAAATTCAGAAACGAACAGGCAATAACGCACTGTAAAACAGATACGACCTGCCTAGACGCCCTGAAAGTCAAGATACGAACCCACAAGCACAAACTGAACCGCAGAAAACGATCTGAAAAGTACGAAGACTGAAAAGCGCGAATCGTCTCTTCCCAAACTTTTACTTCACACGCGGTAACACGAGATCAGCAAAAGCAGCCCAAGGGGTGGCGCCAAGAAAAAAGATCTTCCCCTTTATAGTGCCGTCGTACGTGCTGGACGTGAGCGCAGAGAACCACGAGGAAATTGGAAAATGACAGTGTGTACGCATAGAAAGCTTGACGAGAAAATCGACAAGCTTAACAAGAATCTCGTCGAAAAAAACGACGTGTTTTTTACGACGAGAAAATCGGTCGTGTGTACGAGGCCTCAGTCTTCAAAATGGGTAATTTAGATTTTTCCTGTTCTGCTCCCATAGACTTCAATGGGGTTTGCCTTTCAGGTTAAAACTTTTCCCCTGTTTGGGAGTTCTGCTCTGAACTGAACAGGGGGGATGTTTGGTCCATCTCTAGCGCTATATTATAATTTTTTTATTTGCTATTTTTTTTCTCAAAAAAGTGAAATTACCCTTTAGGTTTATTAGCATAAGTATTAGGCCTCATGCCCACGGACGTTTTTACAGCCGCGTTTTTGAGCGTTTTTTACGGCTTAAAAACGCCTGTCCATGTTAGTCTATAGCTTCATGCCCACCTAGACGTTTTTGAGCTGCAAATAGCATAGACGTTTTTAAGCTGTAAAAAAAACCCAGGACCAGTGCGTTCCTCAGCGTCAGAATTAGGCAGAAAAAAACGCGAGCGTCAAAAAACGCGCAAAAACGCGCACTAACGCGCAAAAACGCGCACTAACGCGCGGTCGCGTTTTTAGCTCCGACGTTTTTTTTTTTTAGTTTTTTTTCAAAAAAATAAATAAAAATAAAATTATTTACAATAACATGGACAAGCTCTAAAAAACGCAGCTGTAAAAACGTCAGTGGGCATGAGGCCTTAGGCTGGGTTCACACATGTGCAGTGCGAATTGAAGCTTAATTTTCACAGTTAACTGACAACGTTTTTGATCAGGATCAGGTCAGGTTTTCATCAGGATCAGGTCAGAATTTTATCCTGTTTACATCTGTGCACAGCTACCAATATTAAGACTATCCCTTTAGATTGAAGGAGACATTTGTGAAACATGTTATATTTTTCTAGCAAGATTTATTTTTTATAGCCTATTTTTAATCTTGTATGTAACAAATAATATGTTTTAGTCCCAAGCAATTGGTTATGGTCTATGTGGTAGGAGTCCAGATTTAGATTATTGTCAGGGTAATGATGGCAGTAGCCTGGGCCTGGTAAGTAATAGACATGTGCATTCATTTTCGTCCGAATGCATTTTCATCCGAATTTCAGGTATTTTCGTTATCGTTTTAACAAACGAAAACGAAAGCACAGAATCTGAAAACCGAAAGATCCAACATAATTAAATGCTTTATTTTCATTTTCGTTGCAACAACAGTTCGATATAGATAGGAGATTCAACATGACGCTGACAATAACAATCTGTGTCCATCGAACCTGTGGTCGAATGTGCCTAACCTTAACTCTATTAGTCCAAGATTATTCTACATAGAGAGAAAAGATTCTACATTATAGAGAGAAAAGATCACTGCTGGAATTGGGTGGGGGAAGTCAAATAAAAATAATGATGATGATGAATGTTATTGGCTGATTGTATCCAAAGAGGAGGAGCAGTAAAATAGCTAGAACTAACTTGACAATTTAACATGAACGACGAAGATTCGACAAAGCATCGAAAAACATACAAACGTCAAATCTGTCATTGAAGGCTTATGGTGTCTGTCGAAAGTTCTAAGAAGATTCGACGGAGCAGCTAAACTGTACGACGCTGCAATTGTACATTTCCGGTCAAATGCTCTGCCCATAGGCTATAGAAAAATTATAATGTTGGTTGACTAGTAATAATAATTAATAAATATAACTATTACTAGTCATAAAACATTAGAATTCTACTATAGCTTGTAGGCGGAACATTCGACCGGAAATGTACGATTGCGGCGTCGTACAGTTTCGCTGCTCTTTCGAATCTTCTTTGAACATTCGACAGACACCATAAGCCTTCAATGACAGATTCGACCTTAATTAATTCAGATTTTTGGACGAATGCAATTTCTAACGAAAAACTAAATAAATAAAAACAAATTTCGGGAGTAACTAAATAAATGAATTTTTCGGGCGAAAACTAAATTCCGAAACGAAATATTTCAGTGTGCACATGTCTAGTAAGTAAGTGAGGGTCCTTGCCAACAACACATTTTTTTCTAATAGAAAACCTGTTCACCTACAGTGAACTCATGATCTGCATACTAGTTCCAGGTCAGTGTCTTCGAAAATATTAAAACTACTGGGTCAGCAATACAACCAAGCAAATTGTATTTCATAAAACCCGGGTAGTTCACCAAACATCAAGACACAATTATCTCACCTCTTATGCAGCATAGATCATTTCCTCTTCTGCTGGTCATCATTGGAGTTCTTTTGATTTGGCATGTGACCTTGGTAAAACGTCTAGAACCGAGGACAAATATGGGTGATCCAGTGCTGTGCCCAGCTGCAGGTATTCTTTCCCTCTCTTCCTGGTCTCACAGGCTTTACTAAGAACAGCATGAGAGCAGGGTGGTGGGGATGAGATAGACTGTGTATGTCTATGGATACACACAGTCCAGGTCAGGATCAAGCCAGCACATCTGTCCCAATAGCAAATGGCTTGCCATGGGCCAGACACAGAAGAGGAGGAGACAAGATGGCTGGCATGGGGACCCAGGGGAGGAGGTAAAGAGTGGCTCTGTGCAATACCATGGCACAAAGCAGGTAAGTATGTACCTGTGTTTTTATTTTAATAACAAAAAAATAAACTTTACAATTACTTTAAGCATGTGAGGTGGGAAAGTTGTCTTTTACTTGGTATTCTTTCTCAAAAGAAAGAGTTTCCTAGTTACAGGGCACTTTCTTTCACATGGAAGTCTCTCTTCAAAAACATTCTGTTATATGGCACTCTCTCTCACATGGTGGTGTTTTCTCACAGAGCTCTCTCTCGTCAGGCATTCTGACAAGGTACCTTCTTTGTTACAAAAGTCTCTCTCAGAAAACACCAGGAAATAGGAATTTTCACCAACACACCTTGATAATGTTATAAACCTTTATTCAAGTAGTGCTTCCCCAGAAGGAAATGATGGATTGTTTGGGTCATCTTCCAGTGATGACCCACCCTGTACCCTGAATCCAAGAAACACCAACACACCTGGAACAGTTGGAATGGGCTTTATTAACACAAAAAGCTCTGTAAGGGGTTTAGGTTAGACAAAGAAATTCAACAACAAACTATAAGAAAATTATAGATCTAAGATGCTAAGGCCAACAAACAAGCCACTGGCCACTTTGATTCACATTCTATCCTGCCAGTGTTGGGGCCTCTAACTCCTAAAGTGGTTGTAAAGGCAGAAGTTTTTTTTTTTATCTTAATGCATTTTATGCATTAGGATAAAAAACCTTCTGTGTGCAGCTGCCCCCCTAATGCCCCGTACACACGGTCGGGATTTCCGACGGCAAAAAGTCAGTCGGAAATTCAGATGGGAAAATAGAGAACCTGCTCTCTATCTAAAGCTGTCGGAATTCCTGACAGAAAAAGTCAGGTGGAGCATGCACACGGTCAGACTGTGGGTATGGGGCATAATACTTACCTGAGCCCATCTCAATCCAGCGATATTGCACAAGAGTATAGGCTGTCTTGGACTCCCCCTCCTCATTTGCTGAGACAACAGTGGGGCGCCATTGGCTCCTGCTGCTGTCAATCAAAGTGAGTGAGCCAATGAGGAGAGAGGGGGCGGGCCGAGTCGCAGCTCTGTTTATGAATGGACACACAGAGCAGCAGCTTGGGTGCCCCCATAGCAAGCTGCTTGCTGTGGGGGCACTCAGCAGGAGGGGGGAGCAGGAGAGCCGGCGAGGGACCCGAGAAGAGGAGGATTGGGGCTGCTCTGTGCAAAACCACTGCACAAAACAGGTAAGTATGAATTGTAAACTAAACAAAAAAAATTAGACGTTAATATCACTTTAATTGAACCGGCAGATTTGTAATTTGTGGAGAAAAATCTCCTTTGGCAGAACTCCTTACAGACAGCAGAAAGGGCAATCACATCCACATAACACATCACAGCTGACAAGTGGCCTCTCACCACTCTTGTGCTGGAGTAAAGTCCTTCATAATGCAGTCAATTCTAGTGATGGGCTCTCCCACACTCAGGATGGATTAAGATTGAAACTTTGATTCAGCTTCTGAATGGGATCAGATAAAATGTAGACCACCAGGCCCCAGGCCTACTCTTGAGCTCACACAAAGTGGATCCTCCTTTGTCTGTTCCTTCCTTGCCGCATAGCAATTCAGTCTCAACTAAATATGGCCCTTCACAGAAACACAGGCTCAGTAGCACAGCTCATAATCCCCAGAAGCAGCAAAGCTTACTCACCACATAGCTCTCAGCAGCAAAGTCCCAGGGCTGCAGACACATGCCGTAGCAATTCTTTATGAGCACACAGCAGAGCAAGGGTATCCCCCTACTTTTGGCAGCAAAACATCTCTGAATAGCCCCCAAGGGCCCTCTGTAGCTCTCCCTGCAGTTCCCAGCCTTCCTCCCAGGCTCTGGGCACCCAGTACACAGCAGCATGGAGTTACTACCCTTTGCCCTTCATATTTGATCATTTTAATTCTTTATGTAAAAAGCCTGACAGTATTTTATTGTTCCAGTATCAAACTATTCTAAAGATTAATATATGGCCAATGGCCCCCCAATGTACCTAGGCAGCACAACCCATTGAATTACAGTTCACTGCAACACACAGATATGAACCATCTGTATGATGAGGTGTTCTGTGTGAAAAAAAGTAGTCTGTCTGTTTTTGTATGGATTAGGAGAGGTACTGCTAGTGTGTTAAAGCAACACACAGTAAGAATAGACCCTTGTGATGTGCAGGCTAGTGCATTTTACCTCCCAAAAATCTTGATTTATTTGTTTTATTCCAGAACATCTTCAAAGCAGTATTAAACCAAAACCAAACATTACATTGTAGCTTACAAATTCTTAGATGTAATGGCTGCATTAGATACGTTTTTTAGGCTTTCTTTCTTCCATTTTCACCTGGTGATCCAGCCAGTAAGTCTGTTGATTTTCGAAAGAACAAGCTCTCCTGCTGATAAATAAGTTACAGGAGACAAACAATTTACCACTGACAGGGGTGCTTACAATGACCCGCTTTCATTTATTTATGTAAAACCTTATCCCAAAAGGAAAAAATAAATGTTGGTTTAACTGCTTATAAAGTGTGAGCTGGAGTTTGGATTTGATTTATTAGTGTCTCCAAATCTGCTAGTACATCTAACTAGCGATTATCCGAACACCCCCCCCCCCCCGGTTCGGTTTGCAGAACATGCAAACAGGCAGAAAATTTGCAAACACTGCTAAAGTCTATGTCTAAAGTCAACATTGGGACAAGGTGTTTTGTGGGGACCCCAAAGCACCCCCCCTATGTTGAGAGCATGTGGCCTGGTATGGTTCAGGAGAGGGGGGTGCTCTCCCCCCTTTTCCTGCGGCATGCCAGGTTGCATGCTCGGATTAGGTCATTTTTTATTTTGGTGAGGGGTTCCCCTTAAAATCCATACCAGACCCGAAGGGCCTAGTATGGATTTTAGGGGGAACCCCACGCCATTTTTTTTATTCTGGCACGGGGTTCCCCTTAATATCCATACCAGACCTGAAGGGCCTGGTAATGGACTGGGGAAGGAACTCAAGATGTTTTTTTAATGATTTCTATCTGTATTGCCAGGATCCAACAATATATTACAGCGGTGAGCAGTTTTAAATTACATTTTTCCCTTTAGACATGTCATTTTGCTGCTCTAATTCATTACATTATGTATGGCCGCTATGTAAGTAGCCTAATATAGTGTGGGACGTGGCCGCTATGTAAGCAGCCTAACATAGTGTGGAGCCATGATTGGCCAAAGGCACCCTGCTTTTGGCCAATCATGGCTCTCACAGCAAAGTGCGCTGTGATTGGCCAAAGCATGCAGGTCAGGTTCATGCTTTGGCCAATCAGCTGCTGTCAATGCACTGCGATCTCGCAGTGCATTGACGGTCTCGCAGTTCATTTTAGGGCATTCCGCGGGCGCTCGAATTTCCCACGAACGGCCTATAATGTTCTAAATTCAGCAAACACCCGATGTTCAATTCGAACTTACGTTCAACTCGAACATCGGGCTCATCCCTACGTCTAACACTACCCACCCCACCAGGACGGAAAATGCTGCTGTCCAAAGCACCTTCATCCAGAGTGGGGGCACTCTAATACAGGAGGTGTTACTGGCCAGATCACCAGATGAAAACAGACGGGGAAAAAGGCTGAAAAAAGAAAACAAATGCAGCCACCACATCTAATGATTCGTAAGCTGCAATATATAACATTTTGGGTTTTGGGTTTAATACCACTTTAACTGATCTCTTGAAGACAACAAAAAATTATGTATTAATAAACATTTCTGGTCTACTATGGCTGAATGTGTGTTAAAAGTTAAATGAATCAAATTTTTTAAATCTTTTAAAATCTTTATGTAGCGCACAGTCCTTAGCTTGTACAGTTTCTGATGGGAACTGCATCCACAGATTAAATCTGCAAATCATTTTACAAATTTGCAGCTGTTTAGGGGATTGTTCTATTTACTGTCACCACTATTCTCTATATAAGCAATTTCAGGGCAAGGAATTACATACCAGATGTACAGCATGTGATGTGATAAATACAAAATTCAAACATTGTTGAAATTGCAACCATTTTTTTCTGTAAAATACATTCCTCAATAAGTGTTTAATAAAGCATAAACTATGAGAAAATGGTAGGATAAAATAGATGTTGCTTGTACATGGAATAAATGTGATCCTGATTATTTCCATATATATTAGGATTTATATTTGTGTTTATAAAGAAATGATACTTGTTTAATTTTACATGTGAAACCAATAGGGATGAGCCGAACACCCCCCTGTTCGGTTCGCACCAGAACCTGCGAACAGACAGAATATTCGCGTAAACTTTAGAACCCTATTAAATACAATGGACTCGAACATTCAAAATCAAAAGTGCTAATTATAAAGGCTAATATGCAAGTTATTGTCATAAAAAGTGTTTGGGGACCGAGTCCTGCCCTGGGGGACATGTATCAATGCAAAAAAAAGGTTTTAAAACGTCAGTTTTTCCGGGAGCAGTGATGTTAATAATGCTTAAAGTGAAACAATAAAAGTGAAATATTACTTTAAATTTCGTACCTAGGGTGTGTGTATAGTATGCCTGTGAAGTGGCGCTTGTTTCCCGTGCTTAGAACTGTCCCTGCACAAAATGGCATTTTTGAAGGAAAAAAAGTAAATTAAAACTCACTCGCGGCTATAATGAATTGTCGGCTCCCGGCAATACATAGAAAAGTCATTGATAAAAGAAACCAACCATCCCTAGAAACCAACATTCTGCAAAATGAATGTGATGGGCAGAAAACGGATATGGTTATTCATGTAGGTGTCTTGAGCTGTCCAGAGTCTCCAGATGGCAGACAGACATACCTAAGCCATCAGAGATACTTTTTTGACTTGGCGGTCCTTATAGGGTCAGGCAATCTTTAAAACTTTTTGAAACTTACATTTGCACATGCACATGTGAACAGGGTTAGCTTTAATTTGTTTTATATTGTAAGATTGAAACTTGTAGTTTTAATTATTTCTACTTCTCGGAGAAGGCATCTGGTCTATTAAGCCAACCACAACCCCTTTGAACACTCACATTTGTCCTACCTACAAAAAAATGGCTTGACTCTTTGGATGTATTTTACTAATGTGTTAAATGTAGCACCCTTGTCCTAAACAGGGCTGATAGTAAATTTAGTTGTGCTAGGTGGTAACTAAGCCTGGCTAATTTGTAGTCTTTGATCAAATGGATTTCTCCTAAGCTTGGGTTTAACTTTGATTTCTCTCTTTTGTCAATAGGTGGCACTGTTACCTTTGGCATTAGAATGATAGATTACAGTGAATTCAGGTTATGAGTGGATATGCTTTTTCTCAGACAATCAGCAGGTGTTGCTTTGGCCGCTGAGACTGCTGGGATAGTCTATTTATTCTGAGAGAGTCAGGTGATTGAGGTTCTTTCCACCCGGGCTGCGGCCTGGGTGAGTGTGTGTGGAGCAGCAGCAGAGGTGTAGGCCTGAAGCCTAGGGTTGCCACCTGTCTGGGATTGACCTGAACAGACCGGGTTTTGAATCATGTGTCCGGGTTTCAGACCACTTGAAACCCAGAAAAAATATTCAGAATGGTCTGTGGGTCCCCAAGTAACCAAGTACCACAAACAAGTGCATAGGTGTGCATGTGGGCCCCATCCCCATACATTGACAGGAGAGGAGAGAGGCCTTGATCTGCTCCTCCTCCTCCCGCCCTTTCCCCTCTGTCTGCCCACCCACACTCCAATGCTCGGCATTCTGGGCCTCAGGAAAGGGATATGTGGACTGGAAGTTTGAAGCTCAGAAATCAGCAGATACAAAATGAAGGAAAGATGTTGATGCCTGAGTCTCCTTCCTCGAGTGAGTAAGCTCACCATCCATTGTCTGTGACTGAAGTCTCCCCCCTCCCTCCCTTCTCTCTCCTGTCTCCAAGCGAGTGAGTACACTAAGGTAAGGGGGACTCAGATATAAGGGGTGCCCCGTGGACTCTGATGTAAGGGGGGCTTTGGGAACCCTAATTTAAGGAGGAATGCTGGGAACTCTGAAGTAAGTGTAGGGGTTTGGTGAGCTGAAACCCCCTTACATCAGAGTTCCCATTTACACCAGTGTCCACAGTGTGCCCCCTTAAAAATAAAATGTTGCAGTGCACAGCTAAAGTGTTCAGGTTTGGCTTGAAGAAAAGGTGGCAACCCTACTGAAGCCTGAAGCCTAAATACAAGTAAAGGGGCTCAGCCTGAGGAGAGCCTAAACATTGCCAGGAGGCAAAGGAGAAAAAGTTGCCAGAGGGTCAACCACTCTCGTTGCCAAATGCAGGTGTAAAGGGATGGAGTTCTGAAGGGGTACCAGAGGAGACTTTTTATTAGCCAGGGACTGTGAAGCAGCTGGGAAAGCTTCAGGAGAGAATTCATCCATGAAGTACAGCTGGTAGCTGTAAGTAAATCTTGAAGAGAAGTACAGCGGTTAGCTTGATGGATCCAGCGGGTAGCTGTGAGTCCGAGGAACCCAGCGAGTATCTGTGGGTGAAGCTTAAAGAATACAGTGGGTAGCTATGAGTGAAGCTTGAAGAGCCCAGCAGGTAGCTGTGAGCTAAGCTTGAGGATCTACAGTGGAATACTGTGAGAAAAGTTGATGCTATAGGAGACAGCAGTTGCTATGAAATACAGATTCCTGCATTCAGCTTAAAGGCCCTTTTTCTGTATTGCTGTCTGCCTAGTTCGATAAATATGGTATATATCTTTTGTGGCCCTGGGGGCCACAAAAGATATATATATATATATATATATACAAATTTCCGGGGGGGCTGTATTAAACAGTAACGCGAGTCGGACTTTGGACATGCCTGCCTTAGAGCCATCCAACCTATTAATAGTGACATACTCTCTGTATGCCTGATATCTTATATCAGCATCTGTTAAGCAGTTAAGCTAGTTGTACACTGCTTGGGATTTGGCAGATTCCTGCCTAATCAACTAAAATTTGAGCTATGGTTGCCCCCGTTGGCCTCAGCCACTTATACAAAAGTTGAATAAAAGTCAAAAAAGGTGTAAACTTGTCAGCTTAACCGTGAATGCTTTCTATCAGATTCAGGCACTGTTCAGATATTCAGGCAGCTGTAAGTCTTACCGATACTTGAATACAATAGCCTGTACTGAAGATTCCTCCATTCGGTGTGAGTGGAGGAATCTAGCATGGTATATTTTTAATTAAAGGAGTTGTAAAGGCAGAAGGTTTTTCATCTTAATACATTCTATGCATTAAGATAAAAAATCTTCTGTTTGCAGCAGCCCCCCCTCAGCCCCCCTAATACTTACCTGAGCCCCATCTCTATCCAGCGATGTGCATAAGTTCCTCAGCCATCCTGGAGTCTCCCTCCTGATTGGCTGAGACACAGCTGAGGCTTTATTGACTCCTGCTGCTGTAAATCAAAGTCAGTCAGCCAATCAGGCAAAAGTATTTAATATGAAGTCCTACCTGATCTATCTAATCAATTTGTGACTGGGATTGACTTTTTCTTTATTAATCAGCTGATGCTTTTGCAGGGTTCTAATGTGGAAAGTTGCAGTGTCAGCATCCCGTTTAGAAGTGATTTGGGAGTATCTCACCAAAAACATAATTTTTTTTGGCAGAGGATGTCTAAAATTTGATTTATATCTTAGTGCAGACTTCTGGGAAAATCTGTGAGTCAATCACACAAGCAGGAAATTACATTTTTGGGTGTGCACTGTACACTAACGGAGTACAGAATGCCTCCAGGTTGCCATACTGCATTGAATTTTGAAGAGAATGACTGTGTTGCAGATTGAAAAGGAAAGGTGATTTTTAATAACATTAAATTAGAATATGACTTGTGTAGCAATTGTATATGCTATATTATTGTCTATTTGCTTTCTTTTCCGTTAGAGAATAGTAAGAAGCTCTCATTTCCTGTTATGTTTTTTTTTTAAACCATACGCTAGTTTAATAACCCCTTTTCCTGCCACACACACAGATATATATATATATATATATATATATATATATATATATATATATATGTTTATATATGAAATTGCCTGCATTCAAATTGCATTTGAGAACAATGATAAAGAAACAGTTCCATGTCACAGAAATTATGAATGGCACTGACAATTTATTTTCACCCTCTTTTTTCAGGGTTCTTACATAAATATATACATATGAAGTGTGAGAAAATTCAGGTCACTGTAAAAAAAAATGAATAAGTGGAATACAAGTTAAGTATTTAATGCCCCTTCTGTTACATCAGCACATAATAAATCACAGCCCTCCAGCCACAAGTTTATAAAGAGCAACCCCTCGGGCACATGCCATGAACATCGAGACTATGCTTCCTTTGCAATTGAACTACTATATGTGCATAGCATATTTACAGAAAGCATAATTTAAAGACTATTACATATTTAAAGAGATTAGAAAACCAAGCCAATTTGAAAGCAACTGCCGTTGTTATGTTATAATTAATAAGAATCTAAATGTAGGTACTAAATTGTTTACCTATTTGAATGATAAGTTTATCGTTTATCCAGAAGTAATGTTACTTGTGTTAAGTTAGTGCTTTACTGTGTTAAAAAGAATCAATCATCAAAGCAAACACAACTGATTTGCATTGTTTTGCTAACTGCACTAAAAAGGGAACTCCACTTTCATGGGAAAAAAAAAGTAAATAAAATTTAAAATAATATAGCAAAACCAGCTATATTGTAATTGAAAGTGTTTTAAAAATGACCTTTCCTTTTCAAGCTGCAGTGCTATAATTGTCTGTAAAATTCAATGCAACATGGGAACTTGGAGGCATTCTGTTACACATTTGGTGTACAGAACACCACAAGAAATGTCATCTCCTGCTTGTGTTATCGGCTTTATGATTTTCCAAGACACACTGAGATACAAGTCAGATTTTAAGTATCCTCTGCAACACAAGTTACATTTTTGGTGAGATTCTCCAAAAAGGGTTAATCACTTCTAAAGGGGTGCAGACCCTGGAACTTTCCTCACTGAACACTGCAAGTTCATCAGCTGATTATTAATAAAAAGTCACTCTCATTCAGATTCACTGTGCACATTGATATAATCAAACATACAGCTTTTTCTTCTGAGCAGAAACAGGTAGAAATCTGTAACTAAGTTTGGTATAATCCTTGCAATGTACATTAATCACTTGAGTTACTCTTCAATTGAGAATAAAACCCTTATTTTTTATTTACAGTGGGAATGAAGAAATATAAATAATTTCTGGTAAGACCGTTTTTTTTAATATGTTATGGCCTTACCTTTCCAGCAATCCAAGAAAGTAGTTTGATTCTCTAATACAGTGGGTAGATGCATCGACCAATGGAAAGGGTTAAAATGTGAGGCAGGGCATAATTTTTATACAAAAAGTCAAGATTTGCATGTAGGTTCTGCAGCTTGTATCTCTGCATCTATTGCCTAATTATTATTGTTTAGCTTTTTTGACACTTCCCATCGATTTAATTGAGTGTTATCCACCTTAGCAAATCTTGTATTCTCTTTTTACTTTCAAAATATTTTATTTTCAGAAAATAAATATTACAATTCAGTACATTACAGTATATCTCATTATGAATAAAATCTGGTAGATGACCTCTTAGAATAAATACTACTATTTTGTAGATAAATAAAGACATATCATTAAAACGATAGATGTGTTTTTAGAATGTTAAATTAATATGAAGAATTTAAATAAGAGAAGTTTCTCCTATATAGGCCAACTGATAAACAAAGACATTTCTGTCCTCCTGGTGCCCCTTATCGGAACTAACTGCACAAGGGGAGTAAAGCTCTCACCATACTTGCAGTTTTACTTAAAGTTCCCCGGAATAGCCAGGCTAAAAGAGATCGGCCTAATTATCTATGAAAGAGGATATTTTATCTATCATTTCTATGTATAATCAGAAAGTGAAAAGGGGAGAGATAGGTCTCCCTCAGAACATCACCAGAAATCCCTATAGGAGGGAAAAAATAAAAAGAAGGGGGTAAAAGTATGAGAGAAAACGGAAAGAAGGGTTAGGAAGGGGAGGACGAAAGGAAACGTGCCTAACTTAGAGTTATGGAGGAACCGGAGGAACACCCTGGGTAAGAGAGATTCCTACATATCTAGCCCAAGGTTCCCAAAGGTTTTCGGAACAGTATCAGTTAGAATACTAGCAAGCTTTTCTTGAGTCATTATCCAAGATATTTTATTTTTGGCTTCAAAGAAAGAAGGTTTAGGTTTCTTCTACGTTTTGGCAATTGTAAGCTTGGCTCCTGTGAGAATAAAATGGATTCGTTTTTGTGTAGTTTTTGGTATTTGAGGTATGTGAGCATTTAGGAGAGCTATTGAAAGAGATCTAGAAACCTGGCAACCAGTGACCTTGGAAATCATAGAGAAGACTTTGCCCCAAAAGGGGCGGATTTTTGGACATTCCCACCAGATATGGGTCATTGACCCTAAAAGTTGGCATCCCCTGAAAATGGTTGGATCAGCTGTAGGGTATATAGATGCAAGTTTGGAGGGGGTTAAATACCACCTGGTTATAACCTTAATATTAGCCTCCATCAGTGAGACATTTAGAATACCCTTGAAGGACTTAGAGAAGGCTCTATGCCAGGTGTCTAGGTCTCATTTATTTTGAAGCTCATTTTCCCAAGCCTCCATATATGAGGATTTCACTGTAGGATGAGTGAGGCACGAATATTTTGTGAATTGGAGGGGGTGGTTTTTCCTTCCAGACTAGTTGTAAAAATTGTGAGATTTGATCAAAACAAAGTCTTTCGGAATCAGGGAGTTCCAAAGTTTTAACACAGTGGTTTAGAGACAAAGGTCCACCAGAGTAGAAGAACTGTTCTATACGGTATAGTCCCTTGTCCACTCACCACTTAAATGCTTCTAAATCCAAACCAGGGGGAAAATCTGGGTTCCCGAACAGGTTTGCAAGTAGGCGTCCTGCAGAAACAAGGGCTGAATGATTTCTAAGGCTATCCCAGAGTGCAAAGGATTGTGATAGGGATGGGACCAGTATGGGAGTTTTTTTTTTGAGGGGGACACCATAAAAGATAGTTGAGAGAAAAATGCGGTGCAGCCCGTCTTTCAATGTTGAGCCAGTCCGGTTCTTCTGATTTAGAGTAGATCGTAGATAACTGAGCTAGTCTAGCTGCAAGATAATATTTATATAGATCAGGGAGACCTAGACCTCCCTTATTCCTATGGAGGAAAAGGGTGTTTTGGGGTATTCGATATCCAGGTGAGCCCCAAGTGTACTTGAGTATTTTACTCTGAAGTTTTTTTTTATGGATTTTTTGGCTGGGGATAGGGAGCGACCTAAAGTAGTATAAAATTATAGGGAGTAATGTCATTTTGATCGAGTTGATTCTGCCCAGCCAGGATAACTCGTATTTGGACTTTAAGGCCCGAAATCTTAGAAAAGTTGTGTAGGACCTGACATATATTGGGAAGGGAGATCAATGGAGAGGTTACAAATAGGAGTATATCATCAGCAAAGAGTCCGCATTTATGAGTTTGGACTCCACAAGCTACCCCTTTAATGTTTGGGTTTTGACGGATAGCTATTGCCAGAGTTTCTATGGCTATTGCAAAAATGAGAGGTGAAAGTGGGCACCCTTGCCTAGTGCCTCGTGTTATGGTAATTGGTTTAGAATAGTAGCCTTGTAAACAAATTAGTGCCTTGGGATGAGAGTAAAGGGAATGTAGAAGTCCTGTAAATCGTTCTCGGAAACCCCAACGTTCTATAAGGTTGAAAATATATGGCCAAGACACTGTGTCAAAGGCCTTTTGTAAATCCAAAGACAAGAGGAGTCCCTGCTGTCTCGCTCCTCCTTCCCAATTTGACTGTAGTATTGAAACTACCGGTATATTAATTGCTCTTCTTATTTGATCTGGGCCTTGTCTGCCTGGGATGAAGCCCACTTGGTCCTTATGAATGTAGGTATATATAAAAGATGCCAAACGATTGGCCATTATTTTTGTAATTATTTTTAGATCATTATTTATTAGGGAAATAGGGTGATAGTTATTAACTTCCTCCGGGGTTTTGTCTGGTTTAGGGATAACCATGATATATGCTGTGTTATGGTGCGTGTTCAAGGGGACTCCCTTTGTTTTAGCGTTAAAAAAATTGGTTAAATATGGTGCTAAGATGTCTACAAAGGCCTTATAGTAGGGGATAGATAATCCGTCAGGGCCCGGAGCTGACCCTTTTTTAAGGCCTCTAATGACCTCCCTAACCTCCTCCACAGTAAAAGCAGATTCAAGTAAATTTTTGTGTGTGGTGTTTAGAGTTGGGATAGGGAGGTCATCCAAGAACCTAGCTATTGAGTTTTTGTCAGGCTGAGAATGAGAATTATACAGGTCAGAGTAGAAATCATGGAATGCCTCTAGGATTTTGACTGGATTGGCTGTAGGGGGTTGAACCGATATCCTGATTTTAGGCATAGTATGAGTTCTGATTCTGGGAGAGAGTTTTTCAGCAAGTAAAGATCCCATTTTGTTTGCGTGTGTATAGAATTTATTACCGCTCCATCAAATTGCCTTTTCTGCTTGTGTAGTGAGAGCAAGATTAAGATCCAGTCTGGCTCTATCTATTAGGGCTATGAGAACCTTGGTGGGATCCCTTTTATGACTAGCTTGTTGGGCTGCATATTCCGTTTCCAAGCAATCTATGTCAGCCCTATGATCCTGTTTGGTTTGGGTAGAAATTTGGATAATTTTACCCCGAATGTAAGCCTTATGGGCAGCGCAAAGCACTTTGATTAAGATCTCACCTGTGTCATTGAGAGAAAAATATTCCTTTAGTGCCTTATTTATTGTTTCAATTGAAGCCGGTCTTGACAGAATGGACTCATTGAGTTTCCATTGACCCTGTTTCCTACCTAGAGCATTAGAACAGATAGATATCATTACTATTGAGTGATCGGAGAGGGTGGTGTCTTTGATGTGCGCACTAACTAAAAAAAGCAGCAAGGGTGTAGGAGTAAGAATATGATCTATTCTAGCATAAGTGTTGTGAGGATGTGAGTAATGCGTGAAGTCCCTTTTGGAAGGATTTAATTCCCTCCAAGTATCAGTAAGATTATGGGCCGAAATTATTCTGGCAATTTTGTGGCTTTCTTTGGTTGGACAAGTCATTTGGTCTTTGGGGGGTTTGGATTTGTCAAGAGCCTGATCAAATGCTGCGTTTGAATCTCCCCCAAAAATTACTGTACCTACTAACATAGGGCTTAGAGTTTTCAATATGGTCCTAAAAAAGGCAGCTTGACCTCTGTTAGGGGCATAATAAGAAATTAGGGAATATAGGTGTCCTTCTATTGTGCCTTGTATTAATAAAATTCTCCCTTCGGGATCGATATATTCAAAGGATTTTTCAAATTTGCAGGACTTTGAAAAAATAATGGCTACCCCCTTGGTTTTATTTTCTGCATTAGCTAGGCGAAATTGGGGGAAACATGGGTGTAAGTATTTGGGACTATACCGTATAGGAAAGTGTGTCTCTTGGAGTAAAAGGACATCTAATTTAAGTGATTTGTAATAGTCCAATTTTTTTCTTTGTTTGATTGGGGAATTTAAACCATGGACATTGTGGGAGGCTATTTTAAGATGGGTTTGTGAGCTAGCCATGAGGGCCAGGGAAGGCACACCCGCTTTCAACGTTCCCACTCACCCTTAGTAGTCTTCTAATCAGAAGCATTTCAGGAATTTCTCCCAACCAGTAGTAGGGGAATAAGATATCCATCTGCAAATCAGGGACACGAAGTTCTGTGAAATACGAGAAGGTTAGGCATTTAGGGAAGAATAAAATAAAATAACAAAGTAAAGAGAGAGGAAAAAGGATGAAAGATAAGGAAAAGTCTCCTAACATGTAGAACCAGGGTTCAGGAGGGGAGACACCCCCTGAAACCTCAAAACTAGAACAGAAAGTAGTCTGACCCATGGTGATCAGACAACCGATCCCTCAGAGGCCCGTGGGATTCTAAGGGGTAGGTGGAGGCACATGTGGACCACCCCTGCACAGGGTGCCCATATCATTAAAAAAATGCTAAATTTAGCACCGCAAAGCATTTGAGCACAAAAATATATATATATATTTATTTTTTTCCCCCCAAAAAATATAAAAAAATAAATAAATATAAAATAAATAAATAAATAAATAAATAATAATAATAAAAATAAATAAAAATTAAGGTTAGTCCATAAAAGTCTGAAAAACTATAAGGCGGGCATGGATAAAAAATAAATAAAAACCCTGGAAAGGAGGATCCCTTAATAATGTTCACAGACAGGTCTGTGGTCAGACTCTAGGTCTGAGATAGGAAAATGGTGGTGTAGAAAGAGAACGAAGTTAGGTGGGACCGCTGTCTTTGATTTTCTTCATCTTTCCTTTGTTCCAAAGGGGAGATTGAGGGCTTGTTGGAGTGGGTCTTTTGATTGAACCGGTGCCGGTTGATGAGGTATCCATTTCAGCCTCTTGTGAGATGAGCTTGAGTTGTAGTAATATGCGTTCTCCCTCCTTAAGGTTAGAGAAGGAGTATGATTTTCAGTTGACAGAAAACTTGACTGCAAAAGAAAAAGTCCATATATATTTGATTTCTTAGTGCTCTTCTACGTTGAATTGTGGAGGGAGAAAGATCCGCGAATAACTGGATAGGGTGTCCCTGGCATAGAATTTGTGAGGCAGATCTGGCCTGTTTCGTGACCTCTTGTGGTTTGGCAATAATGTCTCTGGGTTTTTCATCTTTTCTGGGGGGTCCAAGGGCTCTGTGGTCCCTGTTTAGTTCAAGGCGGTGTTGGGGAACATTAAATAGCATTGTTTTGATTAGTTCCTGGACTGCTGAGGAGACATCTAGAACAGTTCCAGGTAACCCTCTGATTCTAATATTGTACCTGTTCTCAAGTTCATCAATTCTGGAGATGGCATAATCTAGTTGCTCCTGGACTGTGGATAAATGTTTGGAATGTTGATTAGCAACAGCCACTGTTTCTTCCAGTTTATGTTCTATTGTGTCTATCCTTGCTCCTAAATTTTGGAAATCAGTTTTCAGGTCCCCAGTTATTTTTGCAGCTGTTTGAGCCAGTCCCCTATCCAGAAGTTCTGAAAATTTCTGGAATAGGTCCTCCATTCTAAAAGCCTGGTCTCTGAGGCGAGTTTCTGACAGAAATAAGGTATTCTGAGCTGAAGAATTGTTCTCTATGGATGTGTAGGGAGAGCCAGATACTGAGTAGCTGATAAGAGGTTCAGTGGAGATTTGTGAGGGGGAAAGTATTTGTGGGGGTTCTGCCTGGGTTTCTGAGGTGAAATTTTGAGCCACTGAAGTGATTATATGTCTATTTTCTGTGAGGCAGAGTTCACTGGAGGCTATATGCCGTGCTCTTGCAGCCATCTTGGATTTTTTGTCCGTGACAACGGATTGAAATTTTGGCTTTAGGCCCGGTTCACACTGATGCGCTGTGAATTTGGTCCGTTTTTGTCTATTCTGAGGTGCGAATTTTACCGCAAATTTACCGCAATTTTAATGCGAATTTCAGGAGTGGGACATAGCTGCGATTAAAGTTCTAGCCAATGGAATCATAGTGTAAAAAAAAAAAAAGGTGTTAACTTCATGGTTTTTGTGGAGAATCGCGTGGTGAAATTTGAACATATGTGAACCATCATTGCGATTCCAGAACGATTTACACTCATGTCTATGGAGACTAAATTCGCAACGCAACGCAGTAAAACCGGACAAGACCCTTTTTTTTATCGCATCACATTAGTTGAGGAATCACAACGCATGTATGTGAACGACCGTCATTGAAAACAATGACTTTAGGGATGACATGCGAGTTCATTCGGTATGAAATCGCACAAGTGTGAACCGGGCCTTAAAGTCTTTTAAAATGACAAAAACAGCTTAGAGGGGTGTTCCTGGGTTGATTATCTACCTGCTCTTCAATTTTGGGGTTAAACCTTCGCCGTGACGGCTTCTGTGGGCGCCGCTGTACACGGCTGGAGCGGAGCTCTTGGCTCAGGCAGCCATCCTCAGAGCCCCGCACATGCGCACTCTGCTCGTATTCTCTTTTTATAGTTCTTAAACAGTGCCTTTTATTCTTCATATGGCCTTTAGACCTTGTTATACAGAAACAATACTAACTTGATTATTATTTTTTTAACTTTAATTCTTTATTGAAACTTAAGAAACAAGTTTTGCAAAAAGTGCACATAATGTGCATACAGGAGAAGCTGTGAAAAGGTATTACAAATCAAACATATAAACATCCTGCTATGCACAGATGCCCCCCTCCCTACTGGGGTCTGATTATGGGCAGGTGTATATAATATGAGACACACTAAGGCTGGCGATACATTATACGATTTTCTTATTCAATTTCCTTTAGATTTACCTTCAACTATGTAGTACTGTACAAGTGCCTACCTGATTGTATACAAATGGAAAGGGTTTTTTTTTTGACCTCATATTATATGGTTTTGGTAAATCTAAAGAAAAACTGTAGAAGAAAATTGTATAGTGTATGGCCAGCCCAACTCATGGTTAATAGGAAAAAAGAAAAGCGTGTTCAAACATTTTCAACTAAAATATAGTGTGAGATCCTCAACTTGAAGTAGTGAAGGTTCAGGTGTCCAAATTGGTGAAATAGATTTAGGGCAATCCACAGCTCTATCATGGGCAGTACTTATTTAAGCTATTGTAGCACACCCCCGTAGGAGCTGCTGGTTTATATTTGGGCCTTGCACGTTACCTCAGTATTCGTTGTCTAGGGGAAGAAAGTCTGTAAGAACTCCAATGTCCACACAAGATGTAAAACCTTCTGCTGTTAGGTTTTATTTTCTTTTGCATGAAACTTGTGAAGAATTGTAGAAGGATGAAGGAGAAAGGGGTAGGTTCAGGTACGCAGTACAGATCACTGGGGAAAAATTTCTCAACTACAAAGTCATTCACCACTCCTCCTCGAGTGGGTATTGCTCACCCGGATAGTCCCCTCTCACCTGGCCTAGCAGTCGGAATGATGCACGAACAATGATCAGGACCAGTCTCTGCCACAGGCTGGTTGTGGACAAATTGGATAATGCGGGATCCTCTGGCATAGGACTTAACGCCCGAACTTCCAGCCAAACAGTCAAAGAGCCTTTAAGCCGACCCAGCAGACTGCAAGGTAACTTTAGCTACGGTGCATCCTCCAACAGAATCACCAGCCCTTCCTCGAGACACCAGCCTTCCGCTCGGTCTTCTCCAGGACAGGTCCTCCCCTGGTTTCCTCCATTGAGTGGCTTCCTCCTGCAGGACGGACAGCCCAGGATCACCTTCAAAGTGTAGGCCCCAGTCAGCATAGCGGGGCCTACTTGGTAGAGTTGCAGCCTCGGACCAACATGGTCCCGAAGCCGAAATCACACAACACACTCCTCGCACCAGGAGGGCCACGAGGGACAGAAGGACCCCAAAAGATGGCGTCTGCCCCTTAAGTACCCCTTGCCCAGCGGGGACACCACTCCCTCTGGGCTGTTCCGGGGAAAGGACACTCAATACACCATGACCTGCCCATATTCCAACGCCGGCCTGTGGTGGTATCGCCACCTACAGGCAACAGTGGGAAATCCTGTCAGGCACAGCCACAGCTGAACAGAGGCCAATTTAACATAATCACTTAAGTCTGAGCCAAACTATTGGCTCAGACACCCACTAAATTTAACATAGCGCCCAGTCATTGGGAGCAGGGCGCTACACTATTATCAGAGTAGTCAGTTTACAATGCTATAGAGGCCTGTGGGTGCTCTAGCCAAAGTTTCCAGGCATGAAGAAACTTGTCTGCTCTGTGGTCTTTGTAAGCTATAACTTCCTTGAATTGGCATTGGGTATTGCGTCTCAATATTACCATGAAAATGGTGGGAGCTGCTGGCAATTTCCAATTTTTAGATATAGAAAGCTTTGCTGCATATAGGATATGTGCTACTATGGTTCTCTGGGAAAGGGGGTCATTATCCAAGCCTAAGCCCAGAAATGCCAAAGCAGGAGATATGGGAGTTTGATTTCCTGTCAGGGAAGAGAGAATGGATGAATTCCAAAATTTGTGGATAACCCTACAACTCCACAAAGTATGATACAGATTGCCAATTTTAGTACAATTCCGCCAGCATAGTGAACTAGCGTAAGAGTAGATCTTGTGAAGCCTATATGGGATCAGAAACCACCTGTGCAAAATTTTCTGGGAGTTATCCCATTGATCCACATGTATTTACCATATAGGGATAGTGCCTTATACCATTGTTCAATTGAAAAGGATTGAGAAAGATCGGATTCCTGTTTTAGCATTGCTGGGAGTTTTCTATGCTGTGGGTAGTAGTTACATATCTCATAGAAGAAGGAAATCCCCCTTACTGACTTGGAAGATCTGTGGGTCAGAAATTGCCAAACCAATTCCCACAGTCCATTTGGGCTGTTCAGTATGAAAGTGCTTTATTTGATTAAGGTGGATGTAAAACCTCTATACACCCAGTGAATTGAACAGCCTCAGATGATACACAGAGATGAAACAAATCTCCCTACATAGGTTTTACATCCATATCTGCTGTCTTCACATTTATATATTGTTTAGAAAGTTCAGATCGTGTTAAGAAATTTTCTCTTCCTGTTTAACACAGAGTGTGATGTCTGGGCATACAGCCAAGCTAGATAAAATTGTTGATTGGAGGAAAGGCACACACCCCCTCTCCACATAGGCAGAGACTCTCAGAGGTGTTTTGTAGGCTTGTGCAATTCGTTTCGTAACGAATCGAAATTCGTCCGAATTTAGCAACTTTCGGACATTCGGAATTTACGAACAAAGCAATTACGAATAAAACCAAATCCGAAATAAATTATATCGCAAATAGCGAATGCCCGAATGTCTTTGGCATAATTTGTTATGAAAAAAGTTACGAATGTATGAATCCATTCGAAGCACAATAACACTCTGCTCTGCTCTCTGCTTCTCCCTCACTGTGCTGAACTCCCTCTCAAAATGGTGTACAGGGGCGGAGGCTATAGCCGCATGTAAAAAGTAAAATACAAGATTTCGAATCGTTACAAATAACCGCTATGTATTTAGAAAAGTACAAATCCATTCAAAGCACATTAGGCATAATAGGCAGCGTCGTTGTGAGCAGGGATGAGCCGAACACCCCCCTGTTCGGTTCGCACCAGAACCTGCGAACAGACAAAATGTTTGTGTAAACTTTAGAACCCTATTAAATACAATGGACTCGAACGTTCGAAATCTAAAGTGCTAATTATAAAGGCTTATATGCAAGTTATTGTCCTAAAAAGTGTTTGGGGACCCGGGTCCTGCCCCAGGGGACATGTATCAATGCAAAAATAAGTTTTAAAAACGGCCGTTTTTTCGGGAGCAGTGATTTTAATAATGCTTAAAATGAAAAAATAAAAGTGAAATATTCCTTTAAATTTCGTACCTGGGGGGTGTGTATGATATGCATGTGAAGTGGCGCATGTTTCCTGTGCTTAGAACTGTCCCTGCAAAAAATGTCATTTTTGAAAGAAAAAAATGCATTTAAAACTGACTCGCGGCTATTAATGAATTGTCGGCTCCCGGCAATACATACAAAAGTCATTGATAAAAAAAAAAAAAAAGCGTGGGGGTTCCCCAGAATTCAATTACCAGGCCCTTCAGGTCTGGAATGGATATTAAGGGGAACCCCGCCGCAAATTAAAAAAAAAATTGACGTGGGGTTCCCCCAAATATCCATGCCAGGCCCTTCAGATCTGGCATGGATTTTAAGGGGAACTCCATCCCAAATTTAAAAAAAAATGGCGTGGAGTCCCCCTAAAAATCCATACCAGACCCCTTATCCGAGCACGCAACCTGGCCGGCCGCAGGGGAAAAGGGGGGGACGAGAGAGCGGCCCCCCCTCCCTCCTGAACCGTACCAAGCCACATGCCCTCAACATGGGGAGGATGTCCCCATGTTGATGGGGACAAGGGCCTCATCCCCACAACCCTTGCCCGGTGGTTGTGGGGGTCTGCGGGCGGGGGGCTTATCGGAATCTGGAAGACCCCTTTAACAAAGGGGACCCCCAGATCCCGGCCCCCCCTATGTGAATTGGTAAGGGGTACATTGTACCCCTACCATTTCACGAAGAAAGCGTAAAAAAATGTTTAAAAAAACACACAAACACCTTGAAAAAGTCCTTTATTTAAAAAAAAAAAAAAAAAAACATTCCAGCGGTGAAATCCAGTGTCCCGCGGCGATCCCGATGTCCAGCGTTGTCCTTCATTGGTTGTGCCTGAGTGGACCTGATGGGGAACTCCCTCTCAGTATTTTAAATGTATAGACCCGCCCCTTCTAAAGTTCCCCATCAGGTCCGCTCAGCGGACCAGATGCGGAACATGAGAAGGGGCGGGTCTATACATGTATTACCAAAGTGAGAGCAGTTCCCCATCAGGTCCGCCCCCTCGGTATGTCGGACCCGCCTACGTCATTGGCTTGAGAACTTCCTTCACTGTGTAAATTGGTTCAGGAGGGAGGGGGGGCCGCTCTCTCGTCCCCCCCTTTTCCCCTGCGGCCGGCCAGGTTGCGTGCTTGGATAAGGGGTCTGGTATGGATTTTTAGGGGGACTCCACGCCGTTTTTTTTTTAAATTTGGGGTGGAGTTCCCCTTAAAATCCATGCCAGATCTGAAGGGCCTGGAATGGATATTTGGGGGAACCCCACGTCAATTTTTTTTTAAATTTGCGGTGGGGTTCCCCTTAATATCCATTCCAGACCTGAAGGGCCTGGTAATTGAATTCTGGGGAACCCCCACGCTTTTTTTTTTTTTTTTTATCAATGACTTTTGTATGTATTGCCGGGAGCCGACAATTCATTAATAGCCGCGAGTCAGTTTTAAATGCATTTTTTTCTTTCAAAAATGAAATTTTTTGCAGGGACAGTTCTAAGCACGGGAAACATGCGCCACTTCACATGCATATCATACACACCCCCCAGGTACGAAATTTAAAGGAATATTTCACTTTTATTTTTTCACTTTAAGCATTATTAAAATCACTGCTCCCGAAAAAACTGCCGTTTTTAAAACTTCTTTTTGCATTGATACATGTCCCCTGGGACAGGACCCGGGTCCCCAAACACTTTTTAGGACAATAACTTGCATATAAGCCTTTATAATTAGCACTTTAGATTTCTCCCATAGATTTTTCGAATTTGCCGCGAACACCCCAATTTGTTCGCTGTTCGGCGAACGGGCGAACAGGCAATGTTCGAGTCGAACATGAGTTCGACTCGAACTCGAAGCTCATCCCTAGTTGTGAGAGAGACACGGAAAATTATGAATCAACGAACCCAAAAAAAGTTACGAAAGTAGGAGTTGTGTCCAGAATCAATGAAAAACAATGTACTCTACCGAAAGTATGAATTTTAAATCAACTAAAAATAAGGCTTACATTAATACGAATCATTCTGATTCAACTAAAAATGTCACTTGCGAAAATACGAATTAGTCCAAACACGAAAAATACCGTCTAGCAAAATTACGAACGATTACGAATCAACAGGACCGAAAAGAAACGAACCGAAACTAAACAAATTTTTCCGTTGTGCACAAGAAACGAACCGAAACTAAACAAATTTTTCCGTTGTGCACAAGTCTAGTGTTTTGTAACAGGACCAGCTGCCTGCTAATCTATTTATAGCAACCTCCCTGGACAGAAATTTCAGGCTGCTTTTATATGATGTGTCTGAGAATTTGTCAGGAGTTAGCAGCCTGATAACAGAGGAACGGGTCAGGAGAGAGCTACGGGACTTAGCTCTTTGAAGAGAAATAACAAAACACTGCAGATATATGTGTGCAGCTCAAATTTCATGAATTGGGTTTACATCCACTTTAACCATGGAGATGTTGGATCCTGAGTTGCAGACTGGTAATTCTGGTAAAAAAATGTATGCCCCTTTTAGCCCAACTCTGGGCTGAAAAATAGGGAAACAGATAATAATATGCTTTATTAGGGATGTTAGCCTTAAAAGATTGGTGTTGGTGGGGGTATAAGTTCAGTATTGAGGACCAGGCATGAGGCTATTATACTAATCTGGCCTGAAGGCTTTATGTGAGAGTGAGGATGCTAGGGCCAAGACTGGGAGGTCGTGATCTGGGGTAACTGCTCTTTCGATAGAGACCCATAATTTCTCTTCTATAGAAGAGAACCACCATTTAATTTGGTCAAGTAAAGCAGCCTGGTAGTATGCCGAAATTTTGGGGAGACCTAAACCTCCAAGTTGTCTAGGAGCTGTTAGTGAAGAGAACTGTACACAGGGTTTTTTCTCTGCCCATATGTAGTTCCTGATCATAGACATTAACCGCTGGAAAAAGTTAGGTTGGATTGGAATGGGAAGGGTTATAAATAGGGATGGGCCCGGTGCTCGATTCGAACCCATGTTCGAATCGAGCATCGGGCGTTCGCTCGCTCGTCGAGCCCAGAACTATTTGGGCCGTTCGCATCACATTCGTGTGATGCGAGCGGCCCCGCAATGCATTGCGGCCGGCGCGGCCGGCGCAGTGCATTGCTGGCTGATGATTGGCCAAGCATGCACTGTGACCCCGCATGCTTGGCCAATCACAGCGCCCGAAACTCGGAGAGCAATAATTGGCTACAGGCAGGACGGCTGTAGCCAATTACAGCTCAGGGGCTTTAGTACACGCCCCACCATTTAAAAGGCCGCCACGCCATCGGCCCCGGTCACATGAGTTCCGGCTTTAGGAGAGATTAGTCTGCTGATTCTGTCTTTGCTTGATACTGAAAGATTTGCTCTTCTTTGCTAAACCATTGGCTATTTCTTTGCTAAACCATTGCTACCTAAGTCATTGATCGTTCATTGCTGCTGATTGCACAGTTAGTGTGTTATTAGCTGCTGCTGGGGATTAGTCTGGTGCGTGCTTACTGTTAGTACAGTATTGCAGTAGTACCAACCGCAGTGCTGTTAGCACAGCATTGCACCCCAACAGCACCCATAGGACTTCTAGTGTGTTAGTGGCAGCAAACAGAGCTCCTATATTTTCTTCTCAGCAGCACCCATAGGACTTCTAGTGTGTTAGTGGCATCACACAGAGCTCCTATATTTTCTTCTCAGCAGCACCCATAGGACTTCTAGTGTGTTAGTGGCAGCAAACAGAGCTCCTATATTTTCTTCTCAGCAGCACCCATAGGACTTCTAGTGTGTTAGTGGCAGCAAACAGAGCTCCTATATTTTCTTCTCAGCAGCACCCATAGGACTTCTAGTGTGTTAGTGGCAGCAAACAGAGCTCCTATATTTTCTTCTCAGCAGCACCCATAGGACTTCTAGCGTGTTAGTGGCATCACACAGAGCTCCTATATTTTCTTCTCAGCAGCACCCATAGGACTTCTAGTGTGTTAGTGGCAGCAAACAGAGCTCCTATATTTTCTTCTCAGCAGCACCCATAGGACTTCTAATGTGTTAGTGGCATCACACAGAGTTCCTATATTTTCATCTCAGCAGCACCCATAGGACTTCTAGTGTGTTAGTGGCATCACACAGAGCTCCTATATTTTCTTCTCAGCAGCACCCATAGGACTTCTAGTGTGTTAGTGGCAGCAAACAGAGCTCCTATATTTTCTTCTCAGCAGCACCCATAGGACTTCTAGTGTGTTAGTGGCAGCAAACAGAGCTCCTATATTTTCTTCTCAGCAGCACCCATAGGACTTCTAGTGTGTTAGTGGCATCACACAGAGCTCCTATATTTTCTTCTCAGCAGCACCCATAGGACTTCTAGTGTGTTAGTGGCAGCAAACAGAGCTCCTATATTTTCTTCTCAGCAGCACCCATAGGACTTCTAGTGTGTTAGTGGCAGCAAACAGAGCTTCTATATTTTCTTCTCAGCAGCACCCATAGGACTTCTAGTGTGTTAGTGGCAGCAAACAGAGCTCCTATATTTTCTTCTCAGCAGCACCCATAGGACTTCTAGTGTGTTAGTGGCAGCAAACAGAGCTCCTATATTTTCTTCTCAGCAGCACCCATAGGACTTCTAGTGTGTTAGTGGCAGCAAACAGAGCTCCTATATTTTCTTCTCAGCAGCACCCATAGGACTTCTAGTGTGTTAGTGGCATCACACAGAGCTCCTATATTTTCTTCTCAGCAGCACCCATAGGACTTCTAGTGTGTTAGTGGCAGCAAACAGAGCTCCTATATTTTCTTCTCAGCAGCACCCATAGGACTTCTAGTGTGTTAGTGGCAGCAAACAGAGCTCCTATATTTTCTTCTCAGCAGCACCCATAGGACTTCTAGTGTGTTAGTGGCAGCAAACAGAGCTCCTATATTTTCTTCTCAGCAGCACCCATAGGACTTCTAGTGTGTTAGTGGCAGCAAACAGAGCTCCTATATTTTCTTCTCAGCAGCACCCATAGGACTTCTAGTGTGTTAGTGGCAGCAAACAGAGCTCCTATATTTTCTTCTCAGCAGCACCCATAGGACTTCTAGTGTGTTAGTGGCATCACACAGAGCTCCTATATTTTCTTCTCAGCAGCACCCATAGGACTTCTAGTGTGTTAGTGGCAGCAAACAGAGCTCCTATATTTTCTTCTCAGCAGCACCCATAGGACTTCTAGTGTGTTAGTGGCAGCAAACAGAGCTCCTATATTTTCTTCTCAGCAGCACCCATAGGACTTCTAGTGTGTTAGTGGCAGCAAACAGAGCTCCTATATTTTCTTCTCAGCAGCACCCATAGGACTTCTAGTGTGTTAGTGGCAGCAAACAGAGCTCCTATATTTTCTTCTCAGCAGCACCCATAGGACTTCTAGTGTGTTAGTGGCAGCAAACAGAGCTCCTATATTTTCTTCTCAGCAGCACCCATAGGACTTCTAGTGTGTTAGTGGCAGCAAACAGAGCTCCTATATTTTCTTCTCAGCAGCACCCATAGGACTTCTAGTGTGTTAGTGGCAGCAAACAGAGCTCCTATATTTTCTTCTCAGCAGCACCCATAGGACTTCTAGTGTGTTAGTGGCAGCAAACAGAGCTCCTATATTTTCTTCTCAGCAGCACCCATAGGACTTCTAGTGTGTTAGTGGCATCACACAGAGCTCCTATATTTTCTTCTCAGCAGCACCCATAGGACTTCTAGTGTGTTAGTGGCAGCAAACAGAGCTCCTATATTTTCTTCTCAGCAGCACCCATAGGACTTCTAGTGTGTTAGTGGCAGCAAACAGAGCTCCTATATTTTCTTCTCAGCAGCACCCATAGGACTTCTAGTGTGTTAGTGGCAGCAAACAGAGCTCCTATATTTTCTTCTCAGCAGCACCCATAGGACTTCTAGTGTGTTAGTGGCATCACACAGAGCTCCTATATTTTCTTCTCAGCAGCACCCATAGGACTTCTAGTGTGTTAGTGGCAGCAAACAGAGCTCCTATATTTTCTTCTCAGCAGCACCCATAGGACTTCTAGTGTGTTAGTGGCAGCAAACAGAGCTCCTATATTTTCTTCTCAGCAGCACCCATAGGACTTCTAGTGTGTTAGTGGCAGCAAACAGAGCTCCTATATTTTCTTCTCAGCAGCACCCATAGGACTTCTAGTGTGTTAGTGGCAGCAAACAGAGCTCCTATATTTTCTTCTCAGCAGCACCCATAGGACTTCTAGTGTGTTAGTGGCAGCAAACAGAGCTCCTATATTTTCTTGTCAGCAGCACACATAGTAGCTATAGTGTGTTAGTGTCAGCACCCATAGGACCTACAGTGTGTTGTGAGCACACATAGGAGTTCTATTTTTTATACTATATACACTACCGACTACAATGGCTGGAAGACCGCCAAGGAGAGGCAGAGCGTGCCGAGGCAAGAACACAGGGCAGGCAGGCTCTGTTTCTAGAGACAACAGTGCTGGCCGTGGACGTGGTCGTGCATCGTCATCAGCACGTGGCCATGGGACACGCTTGTCTTTGTTTTCGGCAGCTGGACATGTGGAGCCGCATCATGCCGAAGGCTTGGTAGAATGGATGACCAAGCCCTCCTCATCCTCCTCATCCTCTCTCACCCAGGCTCAGGGTACTGGCAGAGCAGCTGCCAACGCGTACTCAATGGCATCATCAGCCACCCCTTCCCTAGACCCACCATGTCCTCCTGAGGAGTCCCCCGAACTGTTTGAGCACAGTGTTGGGTACATGCTCCAGGAGGATGCCCAACGATTCGAAGGCTCGGATGATGATACCCAGCTTGAGGAAGTCAGTAGTGTGCGCGCAGAGAGAGGGGATGCTGAAGGACAGCAATCTGGCAGTAGTGTTCCACCAGCTGCAGCTTACTGCCAGGTTTGCTCTAGTGGTGAAGAGGGAGGGGATGATGAGGTCACTGACTCCACGTGGGTGCCTGAAGGGAGAGAGGAGGAGGAGGAGGAGGATGCAGCGTCACATGTCCAACGAGGCAGGATGCCCCCTGGAGGCCAGCTAGAGGCCAGCACAGCAACTGTACCACACCGCAGAGCTCCGCCTGTGCAGGGCGCTGCCTCTGCACGTTATCACAAAAGTTCTTTGGTGTGGGCCTTTTTTGAGACGAGTGCATCAGATCGCACCACTGCTATTTGCAATATTTGTCTCAAGCGTATCTCGCGTGGCCAAAACATCAGCCGCTTGGGCACCACAAGCATGAGCAGACATATGTCGACCTGCCATGCAGCTCGTTGGCAAGCACACATAAAAGACCCACACCAAAGAACAAAGCGGACCTCTCCTTGCTCCTCATCAGCTGGGATCTCCATCCCCACTATATCTTCAGTCCTCTCTGAAAGCTGCTCTGAGAGGACTGAAGGTGTAGAATTAGGTGTGTCACAACCAAGTACTTGCAGTACACCGACGTCCGATTGTAGCAGGCAAATTTCCCTGCCCCAGCTGCTGGACCGTCGAAAGAAGTATACTCCCAGCCATCCACATGCCCAGCGGTTGAATGCTAGCTTGGCTAAATTGCTAGCACTTCAACTGCTGCCTTTTCAGTTGATAGACTCGGCCCCCTTCCGTGAGTTTGTTCAATGTGCGGTTCCTCAGTGGCAGGTTCCCAAACGCCACTTTTTCTCACGGAAGGCGATTCCGTCTCTCTACTGGCATGTGGAAGGCAATGTCCATGCCTCGCTGGACAGGGCGGTCAGCGGTAAGGTGCATATTACCGCTGACTCATGGTCCAGCAGGCATGGACAGGGACGTTATCTTTCTTTCACGGCCCATTGGGTCACTCTATTGGTAGCTGGGAGGGATGCAGGACAAGGTGCAGTAGTGTTGGAGGTTGTTCCGCCACCACGCCTCCAAAATGCTACTGCTGGTTGTGACACACCTCTCTCCTCCACCCCCTCCTCTTCTTCTTCCTCCATGTCCTCTTCGAGTGCTCTGTCCTCGGAACCAGCGGTGCTCCGTAGGCGTACAAGGGGCTACGCGAGTACGCAGGCAAAAAGATGCCATGCCGTGCTTGCGCTGGTGTGTTTGGGGGACAGGAGCCACACTGGGCCAGAGGTTCTGGCAGCTCTGCAGGGGCAGGCCGAGAGGTGGTTGACGCCACGCCAGCTTAAGCCAGGAATGGTCGTTTCTGATAATGGCACCAACCTCCTCTCCGCCCTGCGACAGGGGCAGCTCACCCATGTGCCCTGTATGGCTCACGTCCTCAACCTGGTGGTGCAGCGGTTCTTGGGCAGGTTCCCAGGCTTACAGGATGTCCTGAGGCAGGCCAGGAAAGTCTGTGTGCATTTCCGCCGATCTTATAATGCCAGTGCTCGGCTGACTGAGCTGCAAAAGGAGCTGAACCTGCCCAAGAACCGCCTAATATGTGACATGCCCACCAGGTGGAACTCAACGTTGGCCATGCTGCAGCGACTGCACACGCAGCAGAGGGCCATCAATGAGTACCTTTGCGACTACGGCACCAGGACAGGGTCAGGGGAGCTTGGCTTTTTTTCCCCACGCCAGTGGAGCATGATCAGGGATGCATGCACTGTCCTCTCACCATTTGAGGAGGCCACGAGGATGGTGAGCAGTGACAGTGCATGCATCAGTGACACTGTACCTCTTGTCCACCTGTTGGAGCATACGCTGCGTGGGATAATGGACAGGGCACTTGAGGCAGAACAGAGGCAGGAAGAGGAGGACTTCCTTGTCTCTCAAGGCCCCCTTTATCCAGACAATGTTCCTTCTGTCCCACCCATCACACAGGAAGAGGAGGAGGAGGAGGATTGTGTGAGCATGGAGGTGGAGCCTGGCACTCAGCATCAGCAGCAGCAGTCTTTTAGGGATGATGTACAGTCCCAACAAACCAGTGGACTTGTACGTGGCTGGGAGGAGGTGGCTGGCGATCATGTCATCCTCAGTGACCCAGAAGACTCCGGACCGAATGCCTCAGCTAACCTACGCTGCATGGCCTCCCTGATCCTGCAAAGCCTGCGGAAGGATCCTCGTGTTCTTCGGATCAAGGAGAGTGACCATTACTGGCTGGCCACTCTCCTTGATCCACGGTACAAGGGTAAGGTTGCGGACCTTATCTTGCCGTCGCAGAGGGAGCAGAGGATGAGACATCTCAGGGAGGCCTTGCAGAAAGGTCTGTGCAACGCGTTCCCAGAAACTGGGAGGTTACAAACTCCTGGTCCTGGACGACAAGTTGCTGAGGCTTCGGTCAGTAGCAGAAGGAGCGGTGGGGAAGGTGGACGTCTGACCGATGCGTTCAGACAATTTTTTAGTCCGCAGCCCCAAGGTATGATCGGTTCCAGCAACCATCGCCAGCGTCTGATATACATGGTGCAGGAATACCTAGGGGCAAGGTCAGACTTGGACACCTTTCCCACCGAAAATCCTCTGGCTTACTGGGTCCTGAGGATGGATCACTGGCCAGAGCTTGCACAGTATGCAATTGAGCTACTGGCCTGTCCTGCATCCAGCGTTCTTTCCGAACGCACATTCAGTGCTGCTGGAGGATTTGTCACCGATCATAGGGTGCGCCTGTCCACCGACTCGGTTGATCGACTGACCTTCATAAAAATGAATCAGTCTTGGATCACCACCAGCTACCAGACACCTGAAGCGGATATAACGGAATAATTTATAATGTCACATCCCTTCAAGACTGCCTATGCTGATGCTGAGTGACTGTCCTGTTATGTTCACTGACTATCCTCTTCCTCCTCCTCAATGATCCATGCCACCACACCAGTGCCTAAGGCACAATTTTTCAGCCCCTGTATAACAGGGGCGTGTAATTACAATTTTTTAAAAAGATGCTTCGCAACAGGTGTGACTGCTGTGCTCAGAGTACAGTATCTGTGAGGGGTTGCAGTGTTGTGGCACCAGCACCAGTGCCTAAGGCACAATTTTTCAGCCCCTGTTGGGGCGTGTAATTACAATTTTTAGGCAATGCTTTGCAACAGGTCTCATTGCTGTGCTCAGAGTACAGTATCTGTGAGGGGTTGCAGTGTTGTGGCACCAGCACCAGTGCCTAAGGCACAATTTTTCAGCCCCTGTATAACAGGGGCGTGTAATTAAATTTTTTTTAAAAAGATGCTTCGCAACAGGTGTGACTGCTGTGCTCAGAGTACAGTATCTGTGAGGGGTTGCAGTGTTGTGGCACCAGCACCAGTGCCTAAGGCACAATTTTTCAGCCCCTGTTGGGGCGTGTAATTACAATTTTTAGGCAATGCTTTGCAACAGGTCTCATTGCTGTGCTCAGAGTACAGTATCTGTGAGGGGTTGCAGTGTTGTGGCACCAGCACCAGTGCCTAAGGCACAATTTTTCAGCCCCTGTATAACAGGGGCGTGTAATTACAATTTTTTAAAAAGATGCTTCGCAACAGGTGTGACTGCTGTGCTCCAAGTACAGTATCTGTGAGGGGTTGCAGTGTTGTGGCACCAGCACCAATGCCTAAGGCACAATTTTTCAGCCCCTGTTTAACAGGGGCGTGTAATTACAAATCTTGATCTAATAGTTCACAGCAGGGCCCATTCCTGCGCCCACCAAGAGTAACTATGAGGGCCTACAGTCTTGTGGCAACACCGTCCACCACCACCACCACCACCAAAGGCCCAATTTTTCTGCCCTGTTCAACAGGTGCATGCAATTACAAATCTTGATCTAATAAATCACAGCAGGGCCCATTCCTGCACCCACCAAGAGTAACTGTGAGGGCTTACAGTCTTGTGGCAACACCGTCCACCACCACCACCACCACCACCAAAGGCCCAATTTTTCTGCCCGGTTCAACAGGTGCATGCAAGTACAAATCTTGATCTATTAACTCACAGCAGGGCCCATTCCTGTGCCCACCAGTCTTGTGGCTACACCAACATCTAATAGGGCAAATTTCTGCAGAGTATATACGGCAGGCCCCTACTTTCAAACATCCAACTTACAAACGACTCCTACTTGCAAACGGCAAGAGAAAACAGGAAGTGAGAGGAAATCTACCCCTAGGAAGGAAAATTCTATCCTGTTAGATTTAATTTGGGAAAAAGGTATCTCCTCTCTACTGATGCTTTATCACCAATCCTTGTTTCAATTAAAACCCCACTTTTCCAAAAACATTTGTCATTGGGACGGAAAGTGAGGTGACATGTTCTGAACAGATGTGCAAAGACAGCAAATGTTACAGGGGTGATAACCCCTCCCTATGTTCTCCAAAAAGCTTAAAAATTGATTTTTTTGGGATGTAGCTACACTTCATAATGTACCTGTTCAGATTCTACTTAAGAACAAACCTACAGTCCATGTCTTGTTTGCACCACCTATATACTGCTGTTCAGAGTATATAGGGTTGTAGGTATAGGGTTTTATTTTGGGTGCGGGGTCCCCCTTAGTATCCATACAAGACCCAAAGGGGCTGGGGTGGGGGGGGGGGTGATGGGGTAGCCATGCCATTTTTCTCAAGGATTTTCAGCCATATGGCGGCCAGGACAAGACATGACATTAAAGCCGCAAGTGGTTTTAAATGGCTTCTTTTTTTCCTTTACAAATGTCATTTTGTGCAAGGACAGTTCTAAACACGGGAAACACATGCCACTTCACAGGCATACTTTAGACACCCCCCAGGTACCATATTTAAAGGAAAATTTCACTTTTTTTTTTTCACTTTATGCATCATTAAAATGACTGCTCCCGAAAAAACTTTAGTTTTTAAAATTTCTTTTTGCATTGATATATGTCCCCTGGGGCAGGACCCGGGTCCCCAAACCTGTTTTATAACATTAACATGCATATTGGCCGTTGTAATTAGCAATTTTGATTTCGAACGTTCGCGTCCATTATAACGAATAGGGTTCGAAAATTCGCGCGAACTTTCGGTCCGTTCGAAGGTTCTGGTGCGAACCGAACCCGGGGGTGTTCGGCTCATCCCTAGTTATAAACGCATAAAGCAGTTTGGGGAGAATTTGCATTTTAAATGCAGCTACCCTACCCACCCATAATGCATTGTAGACTAACTTTATTTTTTTTATGTAATTATTTATTTGCATACCTTATAGTTGCATAAAACTTTACCTTCTGATTAACTTGCTGAATGAGACTTGATTATGCTAATAGAATCAGTAGTACAACTGCAACTGGTCTATTTCTTTTTTTTCTTTCTTTTCTATGGGCTTGTAATGCATCTTGTGGTAAACCACACTGAGATACAAATACAACTAGTGCGTGTAATGGTATTATTTAACAACTCTAAAATAGTATTTCCAAAATCTCTGAAATGTAAATGCTTGTCTTAAGCCTCGTACACACGATCGGATATCCTTTGGATTCTAATCCGATGGTTTTTTCCATTGGAAATCCGATGAAGCTGACTTCCATCAGTCTTGCCTACACACCATCAGTCTAAAAACCGACCGTTCCAAACGCGGTGATGTAAAACACTCCGATGAGCCGAGAAAAATTACGTTTAATGCTTCTGTGAGCATGCGTCGACTTGATTCTGAGCATGCGTGGGTTTTTTATCCGATGGACTTGCCCATAGACGATCGGAATTTGCTATCGGTTTTTGATCCATCGGAAAAATGTAAAACATGTTCTATTTTTTAAAACCGATGGAAAAAAGACTGATGGGTCCCATACACGATCGGTTTGTCGGATGAAAAAAGTCCATCGGACTGTAAAACCGATCGTGTGTACAGGGCTTCATAAAAAAAATAACAACAAGAATAGGAGCTTTCTTTATTAACCACTTGCTTACTGGGCACTTAAACCCCCTTCCTACCCAGGCCAATTTTCAGTTTTCAGCGCTGTCACGCTTTGAATGACAATTGCACAGGCGTGCGACGTGGCTCCCAAACAAAATTGACGTCCTTTTTTACCCACAAATAGAGCTTTCTTTTGGTGGTATTTGATCACCTCTGCGGTTTTTATTTTTTGCGCTATAAACAAAAAAGTAGCGACGATTTTGAAAAAAACACAATATTTTTTACTTTTTGCTATAATAAATTTCCCGCATTTTTTTTTTTTATATTTTTTTTTTCTCAGTTTAGATCGATACGTATTCTTCTACATATTTTTGGTCAAAAAGATTGCAATAAGCGTTTATTGATTGGTTTGCGCAAAAGTTATAGCGTCTACAAAATAGGGCACAGTTTTATAGCATTTTTATTAATTTTTTTTTCTAGTAATGGCGGCGATCAGCGATTTTTATTGTGACTGTGACATTATGGCGGACACGTCAGACACTTTTGACACCATTTTGGGACCATTGTAATTTTTACAGCGATCAGTGCTATAAAAACGCACTGGTTACTGTAAAAATGACACTGGCAGGGAAGGGGTTAACACTAGGGGGCGAGGAAGGGGTTAAATGTGTAACCTGGGAGTGATTACTACTGTGGGGGGAGGGGACTGACTGGGGGAGGTGACCGATCTGTGTCCCTATGTACAAGGGACACAGCATTGGTCTCCTCTCCCTGACAGGACGTGGATCTCTGTGTTTAAACACAGAGATCCACATCCTTGTCTGTGTACAGTTAGATCGCGGGTGCCTGGTGGACATTGCGGCCGCCAGGCATGCGCATCGGCATGCCAGTGACGCGCCGGGCGCGCGCGCACCCCCCAGTGGCCGGAGGAGCCAAGGACTTCTATTGATGGCCTCCCGGATTTCAAGAGCCACCTTGAGACTGTCATTCGTCTATAGCCCGGCTCTCAACAGGTTAACAGGAATGTATCCAGGTGCTGAAATACAGAAATATAAAGAAGGAGACATTTATCTCTTTGCAATCAGTTTACTTTCTCTTTCCCCTGTTATGCTGTATATTGTGTTGTACTATCCCCTCCAGTCAGCAGAGGGAGAACTGTAGCCAGAAAAGCCTATGAATTTATATGCAGAACACTGAGGATGATGGGATTTGAAGTCCTGGAAGTAAGCCAGAAAGTTGTGGAGCTTTTGGATCCTTTTCACCATAGTTCCCAAGAGACACTGGGGCAAGAAGGAGAAGTGGAGCTGCTTTTCTGATGCTGTTATCTCTTTTGTCGATGAGGGAACTGATGAGAGCACATCTTCTGCATGTTTACCAGACTGCTGAAAGGCCAGACTAGCAGAGACACCCAAGGCATTGCAGCCCTGACTGCAGCAATTTAATCTGCACCGTTGTCGCAAGGAGACCACTTCCCATCTCTGAATCTCCAGAGAGATTCTGCAGAGAGACTGAGGGGGCCCCCTCCTACAGCAGGAGTTCACAGTCACACCACAGGAACTAGTGAGAGGCTGATGCCCACCTTTCCCACAGCTAGCAGGGACTCAGTTACTGGAGGCAGGACATTAATTATACTGCACCTGTACTGCACCTATACCGCACCTATACTGCACCTTTGCTCCATTTTTACTATACCTATACAGCATGCTGGTTTATAGAAACTGTTGTTAAGTACACCAACGCTTCCTAAAAGGCCCCAACAGTAGCTAGCAGAAGAACATCATAAAGGACTATCCCTCCCATAAAAAATCATCCCCCTTTGTTCCCTTCTCTCCTTTATTTCTATGGACAGAGCACATGTAGGCAGTCTAGGCCTAGCATACTCACCATTAATGCACTTTGGAGGTATAGTTCCTGTGTTCATTAAATCAAGCTTAATTAATGCTCACTGTTGCACTTTAGGTGACCTTGCTACTGTTTATGCTGATCTGGAAGCCAAGTAACATCCTTGCTACTGTTTATGCTGATCTGGATGCCAAGTGTTATCCTAGTCCTTATCACCCTATATGTTAAATTGTGTATTTACCATTGTTACCATTGTTAATCCATTTCTGTGCTTACTTTGTTACCAATAATATCAGGTGACAATATATTAAGTTTGCCTTTAATAACTGGTTTTTGGAAACCCTTGAACAGTACCTACGGGGCGTGGCCTGACGCGGCATGTGAACAGACCTGTTCGACGGAGCTCCCGCTGTAGATCCTGTTTGTGATCCTTTCCTCGCCACCTACAACGCCCGATTCAGCCACAACCTGCGCCTAAAGACCTCCAGAGACCCTCGGTTCCAGCGGTGCTCGATAATCCCGGCATGATGACCCGGGGAAACAAAGGAGACGCTGCGGCTGCGGCCTCCCAGGCCTTCCAAGATGGCGCCTGGATGTCTCAGTCTCTGCCTCCCAGGACTCCACGAGGGCAGGAGAAGAAGACGGAGCTGGGGGGTAAGTCCACCAAAGCCCCTAAAGGGACAGACCAAACGAGAGACATGCTATATTATGCCAGGAAACTGACAGGCCCGGAAGATTCCCTGCAGACTGTTGCACAGGGTCATGCAATGCCCGCAGAGCAGGCTGAGCAGGGACACACTGACATGCTGGAAGCTGAGGATGATGAAATGGAGTCAGCCCCTGGTTCTGTTCCAGCCTTGCTTGACCAGCAGACAGAGGACAGTCCCCAGCCCACACTCAGTGAAATCCTGCATGCTGTTCACAGGTGCACTGCCTCAGTGGATGCCCTGAAGGAGAGATTTGGGGGGCTGGAGGAGAAAGTTAATCTCCTGAGACATGATATACAGAAGGTCAGGGAGAGGACCACGGCCGTGGAGGGCAGAGTCAGTGATATAGAGGATCAGATGCCACACATGACCCGGGAAGTGAGAGTCGCTGCTCAGCAGGCACGCCAGGCCTTTGATCGCCATGATGAGATCGAAAATCGCCTGAGACGCAACAATGTACGCATTGTGGGGCTCCCAGAAAAGGTGGAGGGCAGGGACCCCACGACGTTCATAGAAGGCTGGCTACAGGAGACCTTTGGTAAAGAGGCTTTTTCTCCGATTTACACGGTGGAACGGGCGCACAGGGTGCCACCTCGCCCCCTCCCCCCCGGTAATCCCCCGAGATCCATGCTTGCTAGACTCCTTAACTACAGGGACCGGGAAGTGATACTTCGAATGGCCAGAGAAAGGGGGGCTGTACATTATAACGGAGCCCGGATTTCCTTTTATCCTGACTTCTCTGCAGAAGTGCAACGCAGAAGATCAAAGTTTATGGATGTCAAGAAAAGGCTGCAGAGGCTTCAGCTGTCCTATGCCATGCTATACCCAGCCAAGCTTCGCGTAACAGCCAGAGATGAGGCCCACTTTTTTGAGAATGCACAGGATGCTGCGGACTGGCTAGACCGCAACGAACAAGACTTCCGCAGGAGGGGACCGGAGAATGGTGCAGGTTGATGTGGACAATCCTATCTATATCAAGAGCAATCCGGGTAAAGAAGTGCTGTTGCTGAAATGATGTCACTTGAGAGGATCAATACCTACTTGAAGTTACCAGCGAATAGTTTTCCACTAACTTTTCTGAATTTTCTTTTTTTTCGCTGACCTGAGTTTATGGGTGGAGTGTGTCTCTGCACCCCCCCCCCCTATGTACCGTTTGCTGTTATGGTGGACATGGCTTATGTTTTTGTGCCCTGTTGGCACTGGAAATGCCAGTGTTGCTATTACTCAACACCGGTGGGGAGTCCCCAGTGACGCCCAGTTGGCAGTCCAGGAGCCACCGGCAGATGCAGATAAGTTTTACTGTTCTTGTTTTTCTTATGCTTCCTACTTCTATTTTTACTGTATTGACACCACAGCGCCGATGCGCAGGAATCTCTGCCACAGTTTCTGCAGGATTTTTTTTTCTTTCCCAAGGGACTGTACTGTTCTTACTGATGCACCACAGTCAAAGCTGTTTGAACCACAGGGCTGTTTTTTGATAGCTGGATGGGGGGATACAGGACTGTTGCTCTCTTCTGGGTACTCCTCCCACTCAGACAGAACTCTTAGTATACAATCGCCATGTCTTCTACACCCATAGTGTCGTGGAATGTCAGAGGGGTAAATGATCCTCTGAAAAGGACCATGATATCCACTGTATTGCGTAAATTTCACCCGGCCATAATTGGCTTACAGGAGACCCATCTATTGAAAGTTACGACTAGTTTCTTGGGATATGCGTGGGTGGGGCAGGCCTATCACTCCACTCACTCCGCCTATTCACGCGGAGTGAGTGTATTGATCCACAAGGCTCTGGTATACCAGGAGTTAGATTCGCCTATTGATATATCTGGGAGATTTGTATTTCTTTATTGCAAACTGTTGACCGTTACTATGATTCTGGCGTTTGTATATGTGCCTCCACCTTTTTCTAGAGAGGTGCTGCAGTTGCTGCTGTCTTACCTGGCAAACAAGCCTGACGTCCCACTACTGTTGCTAGGGGACTTTAATTGCTACCTAGACCCTAAATTGGACAGACACCCCCCGGTGATGCCCCCTAAGGGCAACCGGGGTACGGCTCTTGGACGCCTGATGGAGGAGGTGGGGTGGGTTGACATCTGGCGGGTTAGGAACCTCAAGTGTAAACAATTCTCCTGTTTCTCCAAGTCACATGGTTCCCTCTCCCGTATAAACCTGTGTCTGGGCACTCCCAACATGGTTAGTTGCACCTCTAAGGTGGAGTATTTCCCACGGGGGGTATCAGACCACTCCTCGCTAGTACTTTGGTTGGTAACTCAACCGTCTAGCTCCCTACCTAGAGCCCCATGGAAACTGAATGCTTATTGGCTCAAACTGTTTACATCCCCAGAACGTATTGAAACCAAGATTGAAGTCTTTCTCCGGGCCCATGAGCACTACCTAGACCCACTGCTAAAATGGGAAACTTTGAAAGCCTATCTTAGAGGGGTATTTATCGAGGAAATACAAATTGTCAGGAACAACTCCTCTGCCTTGGTGGAGCGGGTGGGAGACCAGGTGAGGCAGCTGGAACTCGCTTATGTGACTAGCCCCACTGACTTGGCCAGGGAGGCTTGGATGTCGGCCCAGGACTCTCTGGACCGTCTGCGATCCTCACAGGCAGAGCGGAAGAGGTTCTTTACCAAACTTGCATTTTATGAGGAAGGGGAACAAACTGGACGATTGCTGGCCAAGATAGCGAGGTCTCAAACACAATCCCCGGCCATCGGTGCTATACGCGCCTCTACGGGTAAGGTGGTTAATACCCCTGAAACCATTATATCCGAGCTGGCGTCCTTCTATGAAGGCCTTTATGGATCGAGGGATGCCTACTCGGATGCGGACCTTGGAACATACATGGCTAGTATTGATCTGCCTGCTCTCTCCACATCTGCGAGAGAACAGTTAGATGCACCAATTACTCTGGGCGAGCTGCAATTAGCGGCAAGCTCTTTTCCTACATGTAAAGCCCCCGGAGAGGATGGCCTGCCCATAGAAGTGTACACTCAATTTGGGGAGCACTTGTTACCTGAACTATTGAAGGTCTTTAACGCCGCACTAGAGGGTGGTCAGCTGCCTGGTTCCATGGCTAGGGCTAATATTATTTTACTGTTGAAGCCGGGAAAGGATCCGGTTGACCCTGGCTCCTATAGGCCTATATCGTTGCTGCAGAGCGATGTAAAAATCCTGGCAAAGGTCCTGGCGCGCAGGGTCAACGGGATAATCACGTCTATTATCCACCCAGACCAGGCTGGCTTCATGCCGCAGAAGTCCACCGCCACCAACTTGAGACGCATGTTCTTGAACATGCAGGTGCAGGCAGACAATGGGGGCCGTAGGGCGCTCTTGTCCCTTGATGCCAACAAGGCATTTGATAGTGTCAGTTGGAGGTTCCTCTGGGCGACGTTGGCCAAGTTTGGCTTTGGGGACAAGTTTATAGAGTGGGTCAGGCTGCTGTACGCGTCCCCCCAGGCGACCATTAGGGTCGCGGGTAGGATGTCACCGGCCTTTGCTCTGGGTAGGGGGACGAGGCAGGGATGTCCCCTGTCCCCCCTGCTCTTCGCGATCGCTATAGAGCCATTGGCTGCCCTGATACGGGCTAGTGCCCGCGTCCGGGGATTCCAATACGGCACGCTGCAAGAAAAAATCATGCTGTACGCGGACGACATGCTGCTGTTCCTGGAGGACCCCACGCACTCCATCCCCGGGGCTATGTCAATAATAGAGCAATTCGGCCACTACTCGGGATTGACCATTAATTGGTCAAAATCCGCCCTGATGCTGTTGGATGAGGATGGTGGGGTAGCCCTGCCGGACTCTTGTCCCATCCCAGTTGTATCTAGCTTTAAATATTTGGGGGTACAGGTGTCTCCCAGGCTGGGGGACTACTGCTCCCTTAATGTGCACCCATTGCTGTCCCGGTTTAGGGACAAAATTAATACTTGGAACACCCTAAAAATGTCACTTGCAGGTAAAGCCAATCTGATCAAAATGATTTTAATGCCACAACTACTTTACTTTCTTCATAACTCGCTTGTAGTGATACACCTGAAAATCTTCAGAATAGTGAACACTCTCTTCCGACGGTTGCTATTTCATACTAGGCCCCCTCGGATTAGACTGGAACACTTGCAGCGGGCCAAGGACAGTGGGGGGCTGGCGGTTCCCAATCCTTGGCTGTACTACATAGCGGCCCAGTTACAGCATTTGATCGGCTCTATGTCCCAGGACCCGGGGAGCTCGGCGGCACGACTGATGCTGTCGGCCACTGGCGCTGAGACTATCCCGATGGGGCTGGAGGCGCAAATGTTCCTCAAATCCAACAAGCGGACCCCGACGCTCGCACTTATCCAGAAAATCTGGAATAAGGGCCGACAACTCCAGGGAGTGCAGGGATTCACAGAGGACAGCCCAATATGGGGCAATAGGTCTTATGTGGAGTTGGTGAAGCTGCAGCAGGGGCCCAGATGGCGTGCCCATGGTGTGGCTCTGCTGTCCCACATTTTCGTTAACGGCAGGCTTCTCACTTTCCCCGAACTGCAGGCCAGATTTGACCTCCCAGCTCATATGCATTATTACTACATGCAGCTTCAACATGCGGTTGCGGCACACGGGAATGCGGTGGAATGGGTTCAGTCGCCCGCCCCGGTGTTCCGTGTGCTGCACACTAGCACTGAAACAAAAGGATTTATCTCACAATGCTACCAGATGTTGCTGGCAAGTCACCTACAGGCATTCCCGAGCAGGGCGGAATCCATGTGGGAGAAGGACATAGGTACACTGTCAGGGGACCAATGGGAGGAGGCGTGGCGGTCAGTCACTACTTGTTCTTTAAACGTTGCACAGAAAGTGTCACAGCTATATATATTATTGAGGGTACATTACACCCCGCTGAAATTATATAAGATGGGTAAGCTCGGGGACCCTGTGTGTGGTAGATGTCAGAGGCACAATGGAGATCTCATTCATCTCCTGTGGAGATGCCCTAAGCTTCACAGGTATTGGACTGAGGTGGTGGGTACAATAAACAGAGTGTTTCAAACTACGATCCCTTTGGACCCTAAGTGCTGCCTGCTGGGGATCTTGGAGGAAGCGATCCCTGGGGAGTTGACCAGGGTCGCGGTCTCTAGGGCCCTGTTTCAGGCTAGGAAGCTTATTTTGATGGGTTGGAAGTCAGTCTCACCGCCTACCACCACCTCTTGGGTAGCACACATGGGGAATACTCTTATAATGGAAAAGTACATATACCAGCACAGGGGAAGCCCGAGCAGGTTTGAGAGAATTTGGTCCCAATGGCTTGATACCCCTGGCCTGAGCCCCAGGGAGCTGGTGATGTCCCGACTTTTGCAGTAAATTTGAAACCAAGCGGCCGAGGATTAATATGCTTATACATGCAAGATTGTGGTGCTGTTTTTGATGTGATCTTATATGTTGTTTTACAGTTCGCCAGCAGAGGGAAACCTTTGCTATTTTTTGTACAATGGAAACTGTTGTGATCTATCTGGTGTTCAATAAAAACCTTTTTGATTCAAAAAAAAAATAACTGGTTTTTGGCCTGTTCTCTTTGAGATAGTACTACTACTGGGTACAAAAAAATTACTTTCAGTGATTTTTTAAGATGTGAACGCTTTGTACACTAAACGAGGGGCTGCATTTCTTAGCCACTTCCCTACCCGCCCATAGTAATATGACATCCACAGATGGGATCTCCCATCCTGGGTGGACATCATATGATGTCCTGGGTTTGTGGGGGGATATCTGAATGATGCCTGCAGCTAGAGGCATCATTCAGATATCCTTGTCTTCTGCCGGCGATTCTGCGCACCATAAGAATGATCATAGCGGCGGTTCCACCGCTTGATCATTCTTATAGGCGGCGGAAGGGGACATCCCCCCTCCCGCCGCCATCTGGTGCATCTCCGGGCTCTCCCGTGCCATCGGGGGCCCGGAGAATTAATCGTCCGGCACCGGAGGTGAACCATAGAGATGACTGGTGACCAGATGGTCACCAGTTATCTCTATGACCGTCGGAAGCCCGGGCGCGATGTGATGACGTCACGCCCAGGTCCTCAGAAGTAAACAAAGCCACCATTGTGGCTAGTACGCATGAGATCGGTGATTTTTTTTTCACAATCTCATGCTTTCCAGCCTGGAAACTCAGCTATGAGTAAGCACTGAAACTACAGTGTGAAACACGTCAGCTTGTCTGCTCTTATTAATTTTTGCTGTGGCTTGGATTTTTGTGATTTTCCAATAAAGGAACAGTTTTTTGGAGTGCGGCTGTCCAAAAAGTTTCTTTCCATTTTTCGCATTGTTATATGCATTGCCTGCACCCGTGGCTTGGGATAGAAGTGAAAAGATCAATCGAGTACACCTGAGCGGTAACTTCTCTTTCTCTTTCCAGCCTGGAGGAGAGATGTGGGGTCTTATTGACCCCGCATCTCTCCATAAAGAGGACCTGTCACACCATTCCTATTACAAGGGATGTTTACATTCCTTCTAATAGGAATAAAAGTGATAAAAAAAAAAAAAAAAGTGTAAAAATAAAAAAAATTAAGTAAAAAAAAAAAAAGTAAGTAAAACGCCCCTGTCCCCGGTAGCTCGCGATCAGAAGCGAATGCACACGTAAGTCCCGCCCACATATGTAAACGCCGTTCAAACCACATATGTGAGGTATCGCCGCGTGTGTTAGAGCGCGTGCAACAATTCTAGCTCTAGACCTCCTCTGTAACTCTAACCTGGTAACCTGTAAAAATGTTCAAACCGTCGCCTATTGAGATTTTTAAGTACCGAAGTTTGGCGCCATTCCATGAGTGTGCGCAATTTTAAAGCGTGTCATTTTAGGTATCTATTTACTTGGCGTAACATCATCTTTCATATTTTACAAAAAAATTGGGCTAACTTTAATGTTTTGTTATTTTTTAATTCATGAAACCATTTTTTTTTTAAAAAAAAGGCGTTTGAAAAATCATTGCGCAAATACCGTGCAAGAAAAAAAGTTGAAATGACCGTCATTTTATTCCCTAGGGTGTCTGATAAAAAACATATATAATGTTTGGGGGTTCTGAGTAATTTTCTAACAAAAGAATGATGATTTGTACATGTAGGAGAGAAGTGCCAGAAAGGCCCAGTATTGAGGTGGTAAAAAAAGCCCGGTGTTGAAGTGGTTACAGAGGTTGAGGCAAAAAACATTCTAACCAACAGATCCCACGGGGGTTGTGCTACATAAATAAAAACAAGCACCAACATTGAACATTTTTCCTCACCTCCTTCCCAATGAGAACTGCACAATGTGGCATTCCTTATCACTTTCAGTCCTTGTTACAATGGTCACCAGGATAGAAGGACGATACATTCACATTTCCTCATGTTTTGTCTCTTTAGAAATGCTACAAGTACAGAAAATTAATGTTCATCCTGCCAAAAATCCAGTAAGCCCCCAACATCCTGCACTGCGTCTGCTGCACTAAAATACCAAACAACATGATCAGTAGTGATGAGCCAAACACCCCCGGGTTCGGTTCGCACCAGAACCCGCGAACGGACCGAAAGTTCGCACGAACTTTAGAACCCTATTAAATACAATGGATGCGAACGTTCGAAATCTAAAGTGCTAATTATAACGACTATTATGCATGTTATTGTCCTAAAAAGGGTTTGGGAACCTGGGTTCTGCACCAGGGGACATGTATCAATGCAAAAAGAAGGTTTAAAAACTGCAGTTTTTCTGGAGCAGTCATTTTAATGATGCATAAAGTGAAAAAAAAAGGCAAATATTCCTTGAAATATCGTACCTGGGGGGTGTCTAAAGTATGCCTGTGAAGTGCCATGTGTTTCCCGTGTTTAGAACTGGCGCTGCACAAAATTACATTTCTAAAGGAAAAAAAGCCATTTAAAACTGCTTGCGGCTTTAATGTAATTTCTGGTCCCGGTAATATGGATGAAAATCTTTAAGAAAAATGGCATAGCTACCCCATCAACCCCCCCCTACCCCAGCCCATTACCAGCCCCTTTGGGTCTTGTATGGATATTAAGGGGAACCCCGCACACAAAATAAAAAAGGCCCTATATACTCTGAACTGCCGTATACAGGCGGTGCATACAAGACAGGGACTGTAGGTTTGTTCTTATGTAGAATCTGTTTGTAATTTTGAACAGGTACATTTTTTAAGTGTAGCTCCAGCCAAAAAATCTATTTTTAAGCTTTTTGGAAAACATAGGGAAGGGTTATCACCCCTGTAACATTTGTTTTGCTGTCTGTGCAGTGTGCACCTGTTCAGAACAGTTCACCTCACTTTCCGTCCTAATGACAAATGTTTTTTGAAAATTTGGGGTTTTTATTGAAACAAGAATTGGTGATAAAGCATCAGTGGAGAGGAGACACTTTTTTTCCCATATTAACTCTTACAGGAGAGAATTTGCCTTCCTAGAGGTAGATTTCCTCTCACTTCCTGTTATATCCTTCCGTTTGCAAGGAGGAGTCGTTTGTAAGTTGGATGTTTGAAAGTAGGGGCCTGCCGTATATACTCAGCTGAAATTTGCCCCTTACATGTTGGTGTTACTCTTGGTGGGCGCATGAATGGGCCCTGCTGTGAATTATTAGATCAAGAATTGTAATTGCATGCCCCTGTTGAACAGGGGCTGAAAAATTGGGCCTTTGGTGGTGGTGGTGGTGTTGACACAACACTGTAAGGCCTCACAGTCAGTCTTGGTGGGCGCAGGAATGGGCCCCGCTGTGAATTATTAGATCAAGAATTGTAATTACATGCCCCTGTTAAACAGGGGCAGAAAATTGAGCCTTAGGCACTGGTGCCACAACACTGCAACCCCTCACAGATACTGTACTTGGAGCACAGCAATGAGCCCTGTTGCAAAGTATTGCATCAACAATTGTAATTACACGCCCGTGTTAAACAGGGGCTGAAAAATTGGGCCTTAGCCACTGGTGCTGGTGCCACGACACTGCAACCACTCCCAGATACTCTAGTTGGAGTGCAGGAATGAGCCCTGCTGCAAAGCATTGCATAAAAAATTGTAATAACACACCCCTGTTAAACAGGGGCTGAAAAATTGGGCCTTAGCCACTGGTGGCAGCACCCAGAAACAAAAATGTTCTTCCAAGCTATCATCGTCAATCGGATCATTGAGGAGGAGGAGGATAGTCAGTCAACATAACAGGACAGTCTTTTAGCATCAGCATCAGTCTTGAAGGGATGTGACATTTGAAAATAAATTAGTCTGTTATATCAGCTTCAGGTGTTTGGTAGCTGGTGGTGATCCAAGACTGGTTCATCTTTATGAAGGTCAGTCGATCAACAGAGTCGGTGGACAGGCGCACCCTGTAATCCGTGACAAATCCTCCAGCAGCACTGAATGTGCGTTCTGAAAGAACGCTGGATGCAGGACAGGCCAGTAGCTTAATTGCATACTGTGCAAGCTCTGGCCAGTGATCCATCCTCAAGACCCAGTAAGCCAGAGGATTTTCGGTGGGGAAGGTGTCCAAGTCTGACCTTGCCCCTAGGTATTCCTGCACCATGTATATCAGACGCTGGCGATGGTTGCTGGAACCGATCATACCTTGGGGCTGCGGACTAAAGAATTGTCTGAACGCTTCGGTCAGACAGCCACCTTCCCCACCGCTCCTTCTTTGACTGACCGAAGCCTCAGCAACTTGTTGTCCAGGACCAGGAGTTTGTAACCTCCCAGTCTCTGGGAACGCGTTGCACAGACCTTTCTGCAAGGCCTCCCGGAGTTGTCTCATCCTCTGCTCCCTCTGCGACGGTAAGATAAGGTCCACAACCTTACCCTTGTACCGTGGATCAAGGAGAGTGGCCAGCCAGTAATGGTCCCTCTCCTTGATCCGAAGAATACTAGGATCCTTCCGCAGACTTTGCAGGATCAGGGAGGCCATGCAGCGTAGGTTAGCTGAGGCATTCAGTCCGGAGTCCTCTGGGTCACTAAGGACGACATGATCCGCAGCCACCTCCTCCCAGCCACGTACAAGTCCACTGGTTTCTTGGGACTGTAAATCATCCCTAAAAGACTGCTGCTGATGATGCTGAGTGCCAGGCTCCACCTCCATGCTGACACAATCCTCCTCCTCCTCCTCCTCTTCTTCCTGTGCGATGGGTGGGACAGAAGGAACACTGTCTGGGTAAAGGGGGCCTTGAGAGGTAAGGAAGTCCTCCTCTTCCTGCCTCTGTTCTGCCTCAAGTGCCCTGTCCATTATTCCACGCAGCGTATGTTCCAACAGGTGGACAAGAGGTACAGTGTCACTGATGCATGCACTGTCACTGCTCACCATCCTCGTGGCCTCCTCAAATGGTGCCAGGACAGTGCATGCATCCCTGATCATGCCCCACTGGCGTGGTGAAAAAAATCCGAGCTCCCCTGACCCTGTTCTGGTGCCATAGTCACACAGGTACTCATTGTTGGCCCTCTGCTGCATGTGCAGCCGCTGCAGCATGGCCAACGTTGAGTTCCACCTGGTGGGCATGTCACATCTAAGGCGGTTCTTGGGCAAGTTCAACTCCTTTTGCAGCTCAGCCAGGCGAGCACTGGCATTATAAGATCTGCGGAAATGCACACAGACTTTCCTGGCCTGCCTCAGGACATCCTGTAAGCCCGGGTACCTGCCCAAGAACCGCTGCACCACCAAGTTAAGGACGTGAGCCACACAGGGCACATGGGTCAGTTGTCCCTGTCGGAGAGCAGAGAGGAGGTTGGTGCCATTGTCGCAAACTACCATTCCTGGCTTAAGCTGGCGTGGCATCAACCACATCTCGGCCTGCCCCTGCAGAGCAGACAGAACCTCTGCCCCAGTGTGGCTCCTGTCCCCCAAACACACCAGCGCAAGCACGGCATGGCATCTTTTTGCCTGCGTACTTGCATAGCCCCTTGAACGCCTACGGAGCACCGCTGGTTCCGAGGACAAAGCACAGGAAGAGGCCACGGAGGAAGAAGAAGAGGAGGGGGTGGAGGACAGAGGTGTGTCACAACCAGTAGTAGCATTTTGGAGGCGTGGCGGTGGAACAACCTCCAACACTACTGCACCTTGTCCTGCATCCTTCCCAGCTGCCAAAAAAGTGACCCAATGGGCCGTGAAAGAAAGGTAACGTCCCTGTCCATGCCTGCTGGACCATGAGTCAGCGGTAATATGCACCTTACCGCTGACCGCCCTGTCCAGCGAGGCCAAGACATTGCCTTCCACATGCCGGTAGAGAGCCGGAATCGCCTTCCGTGAGAAAAAGTGGCGTTTGGGAACCTGCCACTGAGGAACCGCACATTGCACAAACTCACGGAAGGGGGCAGAGTCTACCAACTGAAAAGGCAGCAGTTGAAGCGCTAGCAATTTAGCCAAGCTAGCATTCAACCGCTGGGCATGTGGATGGCTGGGAGTGAACTTCTTTCAATGGTCCAGCAGCTGGGGCAGGGAAATTTGCCTGCTAGAATCGGACGTTGGTGTACTGCTAGCAGAGTGCCCGCAAGTACTTGGCTGTGACACACCTAATTATACACCTTCATTCCTCTCAGAGCAGGTTTCAGAGAGGACTGAAGGTATAGTGGGGTTAGAGATCCCAGCTGATGCGGTGCAAGAAGAGGTCAGCTTTGTTCTTTGGTGTGGGTCTTTAAGGTAGGCTTGCCAACGAGCTGCATGGCAGGTCAACATATGTCTGGTCAAGCATGTGGTGCCCAAGCGGGTGATGTTTTGGCCACGCGATATACGCTTGAGACATATGTTGCAAACAGCAGCTGTGCGATCTGACGCACTCGACTCAAAAAAGGCCCACACCAAAGAACTTTTTGAATAACGGGCAGAGGCAGCGCCCTGCACAGGCGGAGCTCTGCGGTGTGATTCCGTCGGTGTGCTGACCTTACGCTGGCCCCCCGAAGGCATCCTGCCTCGTTGGAGATGTGCCTCCTCCTCATCCTCCTCCTCCTCCTCCTCCTCTCTCCTATTAGGCACCCACGTGGAGTCAGTGACCTCATCATCCCCTCCCTCCTCATCACTGGAGCCAATCTGGCAGTATGCTGCAGCTGCTGGAACATGACTGCCAGATTGGTGTCCTTCTTGAGCATCCCCTCTCTCTGCTCTCTCGCTACTGCCTTCCTCTAGCTGGGTATCATCATCAGACCCTTCGAAACGCTGGGCATCCTCCTGGAGCATGTACCCAACACTGTGCTCAAACAGTTCGGGGGACTCCTCAGGAGGATATGGTTGGTCTAGGGAAGGAGTGACTGATGATGACATTGATACCAGGGAAGAGGACGCTTTGGCAGCTGCTTTGCCAGTACCCTGAGCCTGGGTGAGAGAGGATGAGGAGGATGAGGAGGGCTTGGTCATCCACTCTACCAAGTCTTCGGCATGATGCGGCTCAACACGTCCAGCTGCCGAAAAGAAGGACAAGCGTGTCCCATGGCCACGTGCTGATGGCGATGCACCGCGTCCACGACCAGCACTGTTGTCTCTAGACACAGAGCCTGCTTGCCCTCTTTTTTTGGCTCCTGACTGTCTGCCTCTCCTTGTTTGCCTTCCAGACATTCTAATGGCCTGCAGGGAAATGGAAAAAGCAGCAATACAGGCTAAGTTAAGGTGTAATATAGTCAGGAGGCACACTCCGCCCGCTGTAAGTGCCGCAAAATCCTGTTGGTGTAACACACCTGGAAAAAGCAGCAATACAGGCTAAGTTAAGGTGTAATATGGTCAGGAGGCACACTCCGCACGCTGTAAGTGCCGCAAAATCCTGTTGGTGTAACACACCAGGAAAAAGCAGCAATACAGGCTAAGTTAAGGTGTAATATGGTCAGGAGGTACACTCCGCCCGCTGTAAGTGCCGCAAAATCCTGTTGGTGTAACACACCAGGAAAAAGCAGCAATACGGGCTAACTTCAGGTGTATAATGTGCAGGAGGCTTAGCAACAATGACACTGACACTGTCCCCTGCCTATCCTTCTCTCTCCCTGCACACAAGGTTTATCAAAGTATATGACACTGACACTCTCCCTGCCTATCCTTCTCTCTCCCTGCACACAAGGTTTAGCAAAGAATATGACACTGACACTGTCCCCTGCCTATCCTTCTCTCTCCCTGCACACAAGGTTTATCAAAGTATATGACACTGACACTCTCCCTGCCTATCCTTCTCTCTCCCTACACACAAGGTTTAGCAAAGAATATGACACTGACACTCTCCCTGCCTATCCTTCTCTGTCCCTACACACAAGGTTTAGCAAAGAATAGATTTCACAAGATTTGACACTGTCCCTGCCTATCCTTCACTTTTCCTGCTCCGGAACACACTACACAAGGCCGCCGCACTGGCGGCCTTTTATAGTGTGGGGCGTGTACTAAACCCCCTCAGCTATAAATGGCCACAGGCATCCTGCCTGTGGCCAATCATTGCTCTCCTCGCTGCCGGCGCTGTGATTGGCCAAGCATGCAGGGTCACAGTGCATGCTTGGCCAATCACAGCGCCGGGATTACACTGCGATGGCACAGTGTATTGTGGGCCGTTCGCGTCACTCGAATTTGGCGCGAACGGCCCAAATCGTTCGTTGTTCACCGAACGAGCGAACAGCCGATGTTCGAGTCAAACCTATGTTCGACTCGAACACCGAGCTCATCCCTAATGATCAGCAAAATAGAAAAATGTGTGTTGATTACAGTGATTTACTGAATGTTTTCATGAGTTATTGTAGTATAAAATGTATTCTCCTAATAAGATATATACACAACACTACAACCTTTATTTTTAACAGTCCAGAGTGATTTAGTATGAACGTTTTGACCACCACTGGTCAAGAGCACCCTTCGCCTACTACCTTCTGAGCTGCTTTAATGACGAATGGCCATCACTATCACAAGCCAATAGAAGGGTGCAGAAAGCAAGAGTGGGTGACGTCAAACTCTCAACCACAGCAGGTGGTTAAAATGTATATTCTAAAGTACCCTTTACCACAGGCTTTGGGGAGCACAATAACCTGATGTGTAGACACCTGGAGGTGCTTGTAGTAGTAATGTAGTAAATAGCACTGGTAATTTGCCAGCTTCTGCACTGTTGAAGGTTTCCATTAAGAAATATTGTGGGTAGTCAATCACTGTTCGAACGTATTAAAATTAGGATCCATCAATGATCATCATATTTATGGGGTGGCCTGACTCCCATAGATAGAGATGTAATTTTGGAGAACCTTTTTTTGTCTGCTAAGCCAGCAAGTCATTGTTCATCTACTATGGTGAAACTTTATAACTTTACCAACTTGATTCAAGTAAAGTTTTATAAATACTGAGTAGGGATGAGCTTTATGTTTGAGTCAAACATGAGTTCGACACGAACATTGGCTGTTTGCCCGTTCCGCGAACAGCAAACAATTTGGGGTGTTCGCAGCAAATTCGAAAAGCCGCGGAACACCCTTTAAAAGTCTATAGGAAAAATCAAAAGTGCTAATTTTAAAGGTTAATATGCAAGTTATTGTCATAAAAAGTGTTTGGGGACCTGGGTACTGCCCCAGGGGATATGCATCAATGCAAAAAAAAGTTTTAAAAACTGCCGTTTTTTCGGGAGCAGTGATTTTAATAATGCTTAAAGTGAAACAATAAAAGCAAAATATTCCTTTAAATTTCATAGCTGGGGGGTGTGTATAGTATGCCTGTAAAGTAGCGCATGTTTCCCGTGCTTAGAACTGTCCCTGCACAAAATGTAATTTCTAAAGGAAAAAAAGTCATTTAAAACTACTCGCGGATATTCAGGAATTGTCGAGTCCCGGCAATACAGATCAAAGTCCATTACCAGGCCCTTTGGGTCTGGTAGGAATATTAAGGGGAACACCAAACCAAAAAACAAAAAAACAAAGCGTGGGTGTCCCCCCCAAATTCCATATCAGGCCCTTCAGGTCTGGTATGGATATTAAGGGGAACCCCACGCCATTTAAAAAAAAAATGGTGTGGGGTTCCCATCCAAAAATCCATACCAGACCCTTCAGGTCTGGTATGGATTTTAAGGGGAACCCAGCACCAAATTAAGAAAAAAAATGGCGTAGGGTCTCCCTCAAAAATCCATACCAGAACCTTATCTGAGCACGCAACCTGGCAGGCAACAGGAAAAAGGGGGGACGAGAGAGCGCCCCCCACTCCTGAACCGTACCAGGCCACATGCCCTCAACATGGGGAGGATGTCCCCATATTGATTGGGTCAAGGGCCTCATCCCCACAACCCTTGCCCGGTGGTTTTGGGGGTCTGCGAGTGAGGGGCTTATCGGAATCTTGAAGCCCCCTTTAACAAAGGGGACCCCCAGATTCCACCCCCCCTATGTGAATTGGTAACGGGGTACATTGTACCCCTACCATTTCACAAAAGAAAGTGTCAAAAATTTTAAAAACCACACAGACACAGTTGTGATAAGTCCTTTATTAAAAATAAAAAAATGAAAAAAACATTCCAGCGATGTAATCCAGTCTGTCCAGCGTTGTAATCCATTCTCGATGTCCCGCGGTGATCCATTCTCCAGCTATGCTCCAGTCTCCACTCCACACGAAACCCCCATGACGCGTAAGAGGGGGCGGGGTCACCCGTCCCCGTCATTGGGTAACCCCCGGGTTGCACAATGACGGGACGGGTGACCCCGCCCCGTGACATAAATTTATAAACATAAACTCAATCTAGAAAAAATATACTTTCAGTAGTTCTTCAAAAGTAGGATAATGGGGGTTATTTACGAAAGGCAAATCCACTTTGCACTATAAGTGCAAACTACAAGTGCAAAGTGCACTTGAAATTGCACTGAAAGTGCACTTGGGATGCAGTCGCTGTAGATCCGAGGGGGACATGCAAGGAAAATATAAAAACAGCATTTTCGCTTGCACATGATTGGATGATAAAATCAGCAGAGCTTCCCTCATTTCAGATCTTCCCCTCAGATTTACAGCGACTGCACTTCCAGTGCAATTTCAAGTGCACTTGTAGTGCAAAGTGGATTTGCCTTTCGTAAATAACCCCCATTGTGTTTATCCAACTACAGAGTTAGGACCTAGTCATATTACTAGTGATAAATAATGTTATCCAAACACAATGGAAGTTACCTGAGAGAAGAAGCAACCCAGTAAGGGGGGGAAAGAAGCATAGAAAGGAGCAAGAAAAGAAAAGAAGGAGGAGAGGAAAATGGGTCCCCGAGGGTTAAGCTAACCCCAACATTATTCAGGTAAGGGCTTATAGTAGAGTTCCTTCTACCAAATTAAAAGTGTGTAATCCACGGTCTCCATAAATTGTCAAATACGTTACGGTTTTCCTTATTCAGAGCTTCCATCTTAGCGTGCTTAGTCTCTGTAATATTCAATGTAGGTGATTTCCATGCTTCAGCTATAGTCTGCTTTGCGGCCGTCATGAGCTGAATAAGTAGTTTAAATTGTTTACGTGTTAATGATTCTGGTTTCAGGTTTAAGTGGACCATTGCTGGGTCTGGTGTGAGAGAGCATTCAAACATCTCTGAGGCAAGCATGAAAACCGCTTTCCAAAATTCTTGCGCCACTGGGCAACTTCACCAGATGTGTAAGTGTGTACCCAGCTCGAAAACAGAGAGCCGAGTGATCGGGTGAAAATTTGGCAATTCTGGCAGGGATTAAAAGAGCTTTTCTAGAGAAAAGATGACTGCCACTGTATGACTCTGTTTGCACTGTGAGCACTGTGCACATCACACTTGTAGGAGCAAAACCAAATGTCAATCTAACAGCAGTCCTGCAATTTACAGAGGAGCCTGTCAATCTAAGAACTGGTGGTTGGACAGCTGTAGTCTGTCTGTGTCTGCTTTTGCATATAGCTGCAGTCCCTGAGCATGCACATAAGGGTGGCTCAGGACCCTGCAAGGTAATAGAGCTACCCTGCAAGGCAATATAGCCACCCTGCAAGCATAATTGTTGTTGGGAAATTTTCTAGTTCTTTATCAGAAAGAAGGGGTTGAGGGTAAAATTAAATGGCAAATGATCAAGAATGTGAATGGTACTTCTACATTTTATTTAAAGGCTAAATTCTCTTTTTCCAAAAAATAGACTATGCAGTTCAGGGGCCCGGTGTGTTAAAGATGCTGTGCAGTTCTGTTAAAGAGCAAAGGAGAGGTGAATGAATAAACAACACTGCGGCCTGAATTTAAGTGTAGACATGAAAAGAAATTTGAGCAATCCTTAAAGCGGCATACATCTCAAGAGAGTTAACTTTTTTACACAACAGATTTTAATCAAAATGCTGGTCTGGAGTTCTCTTCCAATATAACATTTATATTCTGTGCAAATATAAACACAATCAAGACAAAACACAAAAACACCTTTATCCTGCATGCTTTACTGTAAGTGTAAGTGTCATTGGAATAACACAGTGATTTAGTCATCTATTCCTGTTCAGATCACCAGCGTTCATCATTTAATCTCTGTTGATGCAGATTGTGATTTTACCTCGAAAGACTGTAATGTCGGAGAAACATTAGGTATGTTCACATGAAATACATGAACCATTTCCGATTAGAAGAAATCCACTATTTTATGGATTTTAAACCAGCCCATTAATTTTGCATTGCATAAAACCACCAGGTTGGAGTTTTTTAATTGAATGGGCTTGCTCTTTCCAGTCTCCTAACAGTTACTGTCTCAGAAAAGCACAATAGATGTTAATGTTATCACACTCTACAGAGTAGGGTTTTGTGGATATTAAATATTCTAGATTAAGTACAGCATACTCCTTGCCATTGTAACTGCTTCCCCCCACCCCTATATTCTTGTCTCTGGCTGGGCAGTCATCTACTTAATGCAAATGTGAAAAAAATAACTTCTTGTAAAGTCTAAAAACATCACAGTTTTACAAAAGTTTGTTACATATAGGAGCGTGTCATTTTTAAGGTTGACACTGCAGAATCAGCTGAAAGCACATTGGTACATGGGAAGGAGGTTTTAGCTTCTCCCTGGCCAGTAAAATTACATATAGCCTTGTGTGCCATTATCACATCACCATGGCAGAAAGTCCAGAAATCTCTTCATAATATTACTATGTAGAAAAAGCATTTCAGTAACATCCGCTCTGAATCTGGGATCATGAAATGCAGGTTGACCAGACTGGTTAGTTTCTAATGGCGCGTATACACGATCGATTTTCTCGACGGTGAAAACACCGTCGAGAAAATCGACGGGAAAAAACGACGAACGGCTTGTTCCCCTACACACGGCCGTTTTTCCCGTCATTTTTTCTCTTGGTCGAGAAAAACTACCGTGTGTAGGCTCCCCGGCAGTGTTTCCCTATGGGAAAACTGCAGCGGAAAAAAATGCTGTAAATCACGACGAGAAAAATAAGAGCATGTTCTAATTTTTCTCGTCGTGATTAATGCCGTTTTTCTCGTCGGGAAAAATGATCAAAAGCCCACACACAGTCGTTTTTCTCGTCAAAGACAAAAAATGAAATTTTTCCAGATGAGAAAAATAGTCGTGTGTACGCGGCATAAGCATTGTTAAAAAAAAACTCCTTTTTTTAGCTATTAATTTTATTTGGGACTATAGCTCCCATTAGTGAGATACATTGGGGTTGATTTACTAAAGGCAAATAGACTGTGCACTTTGCAGCGCAGTTGCTCCACAGCTTAGTGAATGAGGTAAGGCTTCATTTTGCCAAGAGTACCCAATCACGTGCAAGGAAAAAAAAAAAACAACAAAAAAAAACAGCATTTTTGCTTGCACATGATTTGATGATGGAAGTCAGCAGAGCTTCTGCTCATTAACTAAGCTCTAGAGCAACTGCACTTGCAGAGTGCAACTGAATTTTGCAAAGTGCACAGTCTTTTTGCTTTTAGTAAATCAACCTTATTGTGAGAATTTTTTTTTCTTTTTTTGGTCTGACAATCTTGATTGGAAGCCACACCAGGTAAAGGATCATATACATAGGCTTCCAATCCAAGTGAAGGATGACAGGCTTTTGGTTCAGCATTATGATAGCAGGTTTTTTCAGTAAGGCAGTACAGTGCAAATCCATTTAAATCATACAGGGGTTGATTTACTAAAGGCATATAGGCTGTGCACTTTGCAAAGTGCAGTTGCACTCTCTATGTGCAGTTGCTCCAGAGCCTAGTAAATGAGGTAAAGCTTTACTTTGCAAAGAGTACCCAATCACGTGTAAAGCCGGCCATACACGGTTCGAATTTCGAAATAATTTTCTTTTGAAAATCGTATTAAAGAGTTTTCGCACGAATTTCGCACCGTTAGTGGGCTGCAGCAACAGCCGATTTTCGTGCGGCAATCAAATTTGAGGAATCAGACATGTTGGAAATTTTTTGAAAAACTAACGATTTTATAATCAATGATGGGAAAATCGTGCGAGAAATGTAATAGAAAAAAAAATACACATGTGCAAGAAAATAAAATTTCCCGGAGAGAAAAGAATATTCCCGGAGAGAAAAGAATATTCCCGGCCGAATTTCGAAAATCAATGGTGGCATCATCGGATCACAAAAAAAACAAAAACTTTCTGATTTTGAAAAGAAAATTTGTTTGAAATTCGACCGTGTATGGCCTGCTTAAGGGAAATAAAAAAAAAACAGCATTTTTGATTGCACATGATTGGATGATGGAAGTCAGCAGAGTTTCTGCTTATTTACTAAGCTCTGGAGCAGCTGCACTTGGAGAGTGCAACTGCACTTTAAAATGTGCACAGCCTATTTACCTTTAGTAAATCAATCTCACAGTCACCAACCCTGCCAAATTTGAATCTGTGACCTGCCTTGCACATTGAATTATCTACCATAGGTCGCTGCTAATTAGTGGATCTGACCTAGCCTACAAAGTGCCCAAGGTAACAAAGAGGTAGCTCACCTTTACCAAAAACTGCCTATACAGATAAGGGGTGTCTTGAGTTAAAAAACCAAACTGCTAAAGTTGAAAAATTCACTTTCTATAGGTGGAGGGCATTAATATACCTCATGAAGCCTGACTGGAAACTCCTAAACTCAGTGATTTGTAGCTTCAGCGCAGGTACTGCTGGAACTTGCAAAAAATAAATATTAAAAGGAACTTACTGTACAATATGTAAGTTTTATGTAAAATCTTTATCCTGACTTGAGTTTCCCTTTAAAGCAACAGATGTTTGATGCAACTTATCTTTCTTTAAAAGACGTGTTTTGCAGTTTTCAGGTAGTGGACCCATCTGGCCACATCCTAAGTAGTCCTATAATGCAGAATGACAGAAAAATGATGTACCTGTAATTTTGAAATGGCAACATGACACCACCTCCATAACTTGTACCGTAAATCTATTCATGTGCCACTTGGACATCTCTGGACTGGGGAGGCTTCTGTAAAATGTAATTATGAAAAAAATTGGTAACTTTACACCAGCTTGGCATTAAGGTTTTAGATATAATAGTATACTTTGCTCTCACCTGGGTATATCTGTACAGCCCGACAATCTCAGTACAATTTAGCATTATAGTCTGCCTACATGCACATTATGTGACATTATGTGACTTTTCCATACCACTGAGTCAGATCTCACTTGGGGATTATAAGACAGGCATCATAACTTAACAATATATACCGTATAACACGCACCCCAAGTTTAGGAGGGAATTTTAAGGATTTTTTTTTTTAGGAGGGAAGTTCAAGGAAAAAAAACTTACATTTAAATGCAGCCTTGTCCATCATTGCAGCCTTGTCCAGTGTCCATCTGCAGCCTTGCCCAGTGTCCATCTGCAGCCTTGCCCAGTGCCTTTGCAGCCTTGCCCAGTGTCCATCATTGCAGCCTTGTACAGTGTGCATCTGCAGCCTTGCCCAGTGCCTTTGCAGCCTTGCCCAGTGCCTTTGCAGCCTTGCCCAGTGCCTTTGAAGCCTTGCCCAATGCACTTGCAGCATTGCCTAGTGCCTTTGCAGCCTTGCCAGTCTCTGCGATATTTAAAATTGGCGCAGATTTTCATGTGGAGAGGAGCGAGCGGGGCCGAGTGTACTTCAACTAGACTCGGCTCTTCTCGCAGTCCCGCCCATCTCCACTGATTACGCCGCTGACATACAGAAAGCCGATTGTACTTCGGCTAGACTCGGCTCTGCTCACAGTCAGGGGCGGGACTGCGAGAGGAGCCGAGACTAGCCGAAGTACACTCGGCCCCGCTCGCTCCTCTCCACACGGAAAGGCTTTCTGTATATCAGCGGTGCAATCAGTGGAGATGGGCGGGACTGCGAGAGGAGCCGAGTAAAGCCGAGTGTACTTCGGCTTTGTGTATCTCGGCTCCTCTCGCTCGTTTCAGCCGGGGATCGGCGGGGGATCAGCGTATAACACGCACCCACGATTTTCCCCTGATTTTAAATACGGTAAATACCTGAAAAGAGAAAAATAAAAGTCAGAGACGGTACATGTAAACTATTAAGAAAAAAAGAAAATATAATTTAGTTCACACATTAAAAACAAACACACCTGATGATGACATGCAGTCAGCAAGTGCAAATTTGCAGCTTAAGAGAATAAAACACAACATCAAACACTTTTACATATAATTTTTTAACAGATCTGCTTGACAACAGAGCTTATCCAAAAATTATAAAAAATAGAGATCTGATCATTGATGTATAAATTGGCTTTGGATACAAAGGAGTGACTATAACATCTTTTATCTTCTGTTTGGTAGCCTTGCAATTAACCACTTAAGCCCTGGACCATTTCGCTGGCCAAAGACCAGGCCACTTTTTGTGATTAGGCACTGCGTCGCTTTAGCTGACAATTGCGCGGTCATCCCACAAATAGAGCTTTCTTTTGGTGGTATTTGATCACCTCTGCGGTTTTTATTTTTTGCGCTATAAACAAAAATAGAGCGACAATTTGGAAAAAAAATCAATATTTTTTACTTTTTGCTATAATAAATATCCCCAAAATATATATAAAAAAACATTTATTTTCCTCAGTTTAGGCCGATACGTATTCACCTACATATTTTTGGTAAAAAAAAAATCGCAATAAGCGTTTATTGATTGGTTTGCGCAAAAGTTATAGCGTCTACAAAATAGGGGATAGTTTTATGGTATTTTTATTAATAATTAATTTTTTTACTAGTAATGGCGGCGATCAGCGATTTTTATTGTGACTGCAACATTATGGCGGACACATCGGACACTTTTGACACCATTTTGGGACCATTGTAATTTTTACAGTGATCAGTGCTATAAAAAATCTCTGATTACTGTAAAAATGACACTGGCAGTGAAGGGGTTAACCTGTAGGGGGGCACATAAGGGGTTAAGTGTGACCTAGGGAGTGCTTCTAACTGTGTGGGGGCGTGGCTCACCGTGATACATCACTGATCGCTGTTCCCGATGACAGGGAACAGACGATCAGTGACATGTCACTAGGCAGAACGGGGAGATGTTGTGTTTACAGTAACATCTCCCCGCTTTTCAGCTCCGTGACACGATCGCGGGACACCGGCGGCGGCACTCGCACGACCACACAGCGGCAATTTAAAGGGGACGTATGTATACGCCCATTTGCCTGTCCGTGCCATTCTGTCAACGTAAATGTTCGTGCAGCGGTTGGCAAGCAGTTAATGAGACATTAACCACTTAACGACCGCTCACTGTATATGTACGTCGGCAGAATGGCACCGACAGGCACAATCACGTACAGTGTACGTGATTGCCTTTGTACAGTTGGGGGGTCCGATCGGACCCCCCTCCTATACAGTGAGCGGCCGTTTATCGTTGGGGAGCGATCAGAGATGAGGGGGTGACCATTCGATTTCGGCCACCCCCTCGCGATCGCTCCCGGCGAATGAAAATGCTCCCTCTGCCTGTGTAATGTAACACAGGCAGAGGAAGCAGGAGGAAGTGATGTCATTTCCCTCGCGACGGTCTTTTCATCCTTAGCGCTGAGGAGAGAAGACACAGGTTAGTGCACCAACAGTCCACTGACACATAGGTACACATAGGCACACATTTCACCCCCCAGTCACCCCCAGATCACCCCCCAGGTCACCCCCCAGCCCCCAATCACAGTGTCACTGATTGCAGTGATCATTTATTTTACTGATCACTGCATTTAGTGTCATCTGTGATAGTAAAAAGTTGCAGGGCAGTTAGGTTTAGGCCCCTTTAGGTCCAGGGTAGCCCCCTAACCCCCCTAATAAAGGTTTAACCCCTTGATCGCCCCCCAGGTAACCCTCTCACCCCCTAACGCCAGCGTCACTAAGCGATCGTATTTTCGATCGCGGTATTTAGTGCCGGTGGTGCTCTAGATAGCCAGTTATTTATTTTTAGTTTCGCCGCAGGTTTTTAGAGCGTCAGGTACCCCATATATTATTTTAACCCCCTGATTGCCCCTAGAGTTAACCCTTTCACCAGTGATCACCGTATAAGCGTCACTGGTGACACTGGTTAGCCAGTTAGTTATTTAGTTATTTAGGTAACCCGTCAGGTTTTTATATAGCGTTGGGTACCCCCATATTTAACCTAATAAAGGTTTTAACCCCCTGATTGCCCCTAGTTAACCCTTTCACCAGTGATCACCATATAAAGGTTACGGGTGACGCTGGTTGGTTAGTTTGCTTTTTATAGCATCAGGGCACCCGCCGTATATAACCCAATAAAGGTTTAACCCCCTGATCGCCCGACGGGTGAGATCAATTAGGTTTTAGCGCCAGAGAGGGTCTGCGTCGCCCCAGGCAGCGTTAGGTTAGTGCCAGTAACGCTAACACTCACGCGTAAAACATACACCTCCCTTAGTGGTATAGTATCTGATCAGATCTATACTAGCGTCCCCAGCGGTTTAGGGTTCCAAAAAACACAGTGTTAGCGGGATCAGCCCAGATACCTGCTAGCACCTGCGTTTAACCCCTCCGCCCAGCCCAGCCCACCCAAGTGCAGTATCGATCGATCACTGTCACTTACCAAACACAACACACATAACTGCAGCGTTCGCAGAGACAGTCCTGATCCCTGCGATCGCTAACAGTTTTTTTTGTAGCGTTTGATATATTTGCTGATGACAGTCGGGTGCTTTTTTTCCTGTGAATCTTACTAGTGTACCCCTAAATTTAGAGCCCAAAATGGCAAGACGAAGGTACACTAGTAAAGAGGCCTACGAGATTCTGAGCATGACAGATAGTGAAGAGGAGGTCACGTATCTGTCAGATTCAGGCTCAGAATATCTTCCCGTAGAAGACAGTGACGTCTGCAGCCCCACGTCAGATAGCTCTGACGACGAAGTTGAGGTCCCTGCTAAGGTCAGGCGTACTCGATCCAGATCTTCTGAGGTTGTTGAGGAGCAAGAACCGCAGGGCTCTCGTATCATGGAGCAGAGGAGTACTAGCGCCGCTATTCCTTCTGGTGAATTGGCAAGCACCAGCGGCCTAGTACAGCCTGGGCGTACATCCAGCACTGCAGTATCACTTGGTGACGTGGCGAGTCCTATAAGTGCAGTTCAAGCTGGCGAGGTGGCAAGCACAAGTAGTGTCCCGCTGCCACCAATAAGAAGACAAAGGCAGGCCCGTCGTACCCATAGTGCTCTTCCTGCAGAATTCGCCTATCCTGATTGGGTCCCCACCACTTCTGCAGAACCCGTACTTCCCCCATTCACTGCCCAATTGATTATTATTCGCTGTTTTTCACGGAAGATCTCTATAGATCTATTGTGGACCAGAGTAATTTATATGCTGGTCAATTTATCGCCGCTAATCCCCAGTTGCCTTCCATTGCCAAAGATTGGAAACCAATTACGGTTTCCGAATTTAAGACCTTTCTGGGCCTTTCCCTCAACATGGGCACACATAAATTCCCGTCATTGCGTGCTTATTGGTCCACGCACCCAATTGACCACATGCCCGTGTTCTCTGCCTCCATGCCCAGGAAACGATACGAGCAGATTTTGCGGTTCATGCACTTCAACGACAATGAACTTTGTCGTCCACGTGGGGACCCTGAATACGACCGGCTCTATAAAATTCGGCCCCTCATAAACCACTTCAACGAACGTTTAGCAGCCTTGTTTACTCCCGATCAAGTTGTCTGCGTTGATGAGTCCCTGATTAAATTTTCTGGCTGCTTGGCTTTCAAGCAGTACCTTCCCAGCAAGCGTGCCAGATACGGGGTCAAGCTCTATAAGTTCTGTGACAGGGCAACAGGCTATGTATGGAGCTTTATGGTTTATGAGGGAAAAGATAGTCAGGTTGAGCCGGTCAACTGCCCGGATTACATAGGGAGCGCTGGCAAGATAGTGTGGAAATTGGTGTCACCCTTATTCGGAAAGGGGTACCACTTGTATGTGGACAATTATTACACGAGCGTGCCACTGTTTAGTCACTTGTTTGATCATCAGATTGGAGCATGTGGCACCGTGCGACCTAATCGCCGGGGCATTCCCCAGCGGCTTGTAGATGCCCGTCTTAGGCTGGGGGAGAGAGCCTGCGTAAAGTGTAATAACTTGCTCGCTATGAAGTGGAGGGACAATAAGAATGTTTTCCTTCTTACCTCCCTTCATGCAGACACGACAGTCCAAATTCCTACGGCGACTGGTGTTGTGGAGAAACCCCTCTGTGTCCACGAATATAACAAAAATATGGGAGGGGTGGACCTCAACGACCAGTTGTTGGTGCCGTATCTAATTGACCATAAGGCGAGACGCTGGTACAAAAAAGTGTCTCTATCCTTATTTCAATTGGCTTTGCTGAACGCTCATGTGCTATACAGAGCTTCAGGCGGGACGTTATCTCTTCTAAAATTCCAGAATGAGATAGTCACAGAACTCCTGTATCCAGGCGGTTCTGCGCCTCACCATCCCCTACCAAATGCAGTAAGCCGGCTGCATGAGAGGCATTATACGCATGTCCTCCCGAGTACCCCTACCCAACGAGCCCCCCAAAAAAGATGTTGTGTCTGTAGCAAGCGCGGATTTAGGCGTGACACCCATCATTATTGTCCACTCTGTCCTGACAAGCCTGGTCTTTGCCTTGGTGAATGTTTTGAACGCTACCACTCAAAAGTGACGTTTTAGCGTAGGGTACAGCATTTCACAGACTAGGACACACTTACACAGGGTCTCCCAAGATGCCATTACATTTTGAGAGACCCGAACCATTACAGTTGTTAAAGTTACAAAAAAAAAAGTGTAAAAAAGAAAAAAAAATACGTAAAAAACAAAACACAAAAAAAATATAAAATAAAAAAAACTAAAATAGTTGTCGTTTTATTGTTCTCTCTCTCTCTCTCTATTTCCTCTCTATTGTTCTGCTCTTTTTTACTGTATTCCATTCTGCAATGTTTTATCATGCTTGCTTTTCAGGTATGTAATTTTTTGTTTTCAGGTGCGCCATTCAACTGCAGCGCGGAATTATTTATCTTAACAGCAACAGCGTTTGCTCCCACGATACATAAAGCCGTGACTCCAGTGCTGTAGGAGGTGATTTCACCACCACAGTTAAAAAAAAGAGCATATATGCCGAAGCATGGGGGCAGCAGGGGCGGAGGAGCGATTTTGCTCCTAATGCCGCGTACATACGGTCGAAATTCCGACGGAGGCTTGCCCGTGGAAAAGTCCGACCGTGTGTACGCGGCATAACTTTTTTGCGGGAGGATGCCCCCATGCTTCGGCATATATATATTTTAGGCACAGGTTGCGTTAAAAAAATGTTTTATTTTTTACTAGGTTTTGTTTTGGTATTTGCTTTGCAGGTATGGTATGGTAAGGTCTTACTGTTGTACTGTAATGTTACTTTGTTTTAATGTTAACCATCATTTGCTTAGCAGGTACGCCATTCAGTTGCATCGCGGATTTATTTATCTTAACAGCAACAGCGTTTGCTCCCACGATACATAAAGCCGTGACTCCAACGCTGTAGGAGGTGATTTCACCACCACAGTTAAAAAAAGAGCATATATGCCGAAGCATGGGGGCAGCAGGGGCGGAGGAGCGATTTTGCTCCTAATGCCGCGTATATACGGTCGAAATTCCGACGGAGGCTTGCCCGTGGAAAAGTTTGACCTTGTGTACGCGGCATAACCTTTTATGCCGCGTACATACGGTTGAAATTCCGACGAAGGCTTGCCCGTGGAAAAGTCCAACCGTGTGTACGCGGCATAACTTTTTTGGGGGAGGATGCCCCATGCTTCGGCATATATGCCCATCATTAGAAGTGGGTGGATGAAGGGAGGTATTCTAATGGTGGGCATACCCACCGATCAATATCTTTTTTTCGTTCAGCCAACAGGCTGCATGAAAAAAAAAGATTACAATACATGTCCAACAAGGACCAGCAACGTACTGGTATGTTGCTGGATTTGAATGTTTATACCAGAATGATGCCTGCAGGTTTAGGTATCATCTTGGTATCATTCTTTTCAGCCAGCGGCCGGCTTTCATGTAAAAGCAATTCTAGCAGATAATTAGCTTCTAGACTGCTTTTACAAGCAGTGGGAGGGAATGTCCCCCCCAGATATAAACAGCGCCATTGGGAAATTGGGAAAGCATTTTATCACACCGATCTTGGTGTGGTCAGATGCTTTGAGGGCAGAGGAAAGATCTAGGGTCTAATCCCCCAATTTTTTTCAAAAAAAGAGTACCTGTCACCACTTATTGCTATCATAGGGGATATTTACATTCCCTGAGATAACAATAAAAATGATAAAAAAAAAAATATGGAAGGAACAGTTTAAAAAAAAAAAAAGCAAAATAAATAATAAAAAAAATAAAAAAAAAAAGCACCGCTGTCCCCCCCTGCTCTTGCGCAAAGGCGAACGCAAGCGTCGGTCTAGCGTCATATGTAAACAGCAATTGCATCATGCATGTGAGGTATCACCGCGAAGGTCAGATCGAGGGCAGTAATTTTAGCAGTAGACCTCCTCTGTAAATCTAACGTGGTAACCTGTAAAGGCTTTTAAATGCTTTTAAAAATGAATGTAGTTTCTCGCAGCTGCGCGTTTGTGCGCAATTTTAAAGCATGTCGTGTTTGGTATCCATGTACTCGGCCTAAGATCATCTTTTTTATTTCATCAAACATTTGGGCAATATAGTGTTTTTTAGTGCATTAAAAATAAAAAAGTGTGTTTTCCCCCCAAAAAAATGCATTTGAAAAATCGCTGCGCAAATACTGTGTGGAAAAAAAAATGCAACACCCACTATTTTAATCTGCAGGGCCTTTGCTTTAAAAAAATATATAATGTTTGGGGGTTCAACATAATTTTCTTGCAAAAAAAGAGAAGAGTGGATGATGTGTGACATAAGCTTCCTAATGTTGTGCATAAAATGCCAGGACAGTTCAAAACCCCCCCAAATGACCCCATTTTGGAAAGTAGACACCTCAAGCTATTTGCTGAGAGGCATGTTGAGCCCATTGAATATTTTTTTTTGTCCCAAGTGATTGAATAATGACAAAAAGAAAAAAAAAAGAAAAAATGTACAAAAAGTTGTCACTAAATTATATATTGCTTAAACATGCCACGGTTATATGTGGAATTAGACCCCAAAATACATTCTGTTGCTTCTCCTGAGTACGGGGATACCACATGTGTGAGACATTTTGGGAGCCTAGCCGTGTACAGGACCCCGAAAACCAAGCACCGCCTTTAGGATTTCTATGGCTGTAAATTTTTGATTTCACTCCTCACTGCCTATCACAGTTTCGGCGGCCATGGAATGCCCAGATGGCATAACCCCCCCCCCCCAAATGACCCCATTTTGGAAAGTAGACACCCCAAGCTATTTGCTGAGAGGTATGTTGAGAAAATGATTTTCTTTCTTAATTTTCAAAAACAAATGAGAGCTGTAAAATACTCACCATGCCTCTCAGCAAATAGCTTGGGGTGTCTACTTTCCAAAATGGGGTCATTTGTGGGGGTTTGGGGCTATCTTGGCATTTTATGGCCTTCAAAACTGTGATAGGTAGTGAGGAGTGAAATCAAAAATTTGTGCCCTTAGAAATCCTGAATGCGGTGCTTGGATTTCGGGGGCCCGTACGCGGTTGGCTCTCAAAAAGTCCCACACATGTGGTATCCCCGTACTCAGGAGAAGCAGCCAAATGTATTTTGGGGTGCAATTCCGCATATAACCATGGCATGTTTGAGCAATATATCATTTAGTGACAACTTTTTGTACATTTGTTTGTTTTTTTTCTTTTTGTCATTATTCAATCACTTGGGACAAAAAAAACATTCAATTGGCTCAACATGCCTCTCAGCAATTTCCTTGGGGTGTCTACTTTCCAAAATGGGGTCATTTTGGGGGGTTTTGTGCTATCTTGGCATTTTATGGCCTTCAAAACTGTGATAGGTAGTGAAGAGTGAAATCAAAAATGTATGCCCTTAGAAACCTTGAAGGCGATGCTTGGTTTTGGGGTCCCGTACGCGGCTAGGCTCCCAAAAAGTCCCACACATGTGGTATCCCCGTACTCAGGAGAAGCAGCAGAATGTATTTTGGGGTGTAATTTCACATATGCCCATGGCATGTGTGAGCAATATATCATTTAGTGGCAACTTTGTGCAAAAAAAACAAAGTTTGTCATATTCCCGCAACTTGTGGCAAAATATAAAATATTCCATGGACTGAACATGCCTCTCAGTAAATAGCTTGGGGTGTCTACTTTCCAAAATGGGGTCATTTGGGGGGGGTTTGTGCTATTTTGGCATTTTATGGCTTTCGAAACTGTGATAGGTAGTGAGGAGTGAAATCAAAAATTTACGCCCTTAGAAATCCTGAAGGCGGTGCTTGGTTTTTGGGGCCCCGTACCCGGCAAGGCTCACAAAAAGTCCCACACATGTGGTATCCCCGTACTCAGGAGAAGCAGCAGAATGTATTTTGGGGTGCAATTCCACATATAACCATGGCATGTGTGAGCAATATATCATTTAGTGACAACTACTTTTTGTACATTTTTTCTTTTTGTCATTATTCAATCATTTGGGACAAAAAAAATATTCAATGGGCTCAACATGGCTCTCAGCAAATAGCTTGGGGTGTCTACTTTCCAAAATGGGGTCATTTGGGGGGGTTTGTGCCATCTTGGCATTTTATGGCCTTCAAAACTGTGATAGGTAGTGATAGTTAGTGAGGAGTGAAATCCAAAATTTATACCCTTAGAAAGCCTGAAGGCGGTGCTTGGTTTTTGGGGTCCCGTACGCGACTAGGCTCCCAAAAAGTCCCACACATGTGGTATCCCCGTACTCAGGAGAAGCAGCAGAATGTATTTTGGGGTGTAATTTCACATATGCCCATGGCATGTGTGAGCAATATATCATTTAGTGACAACTTTGTGCAAAAAAAACAAAGTTTGTCATATTCCCGCAACTTGTGGCAAAATATAAAATATTCCATGGACTGAACATGCCTCTCAGTAAATAGCTTGGGGTGTCTACTTTCCAAAATGGGGTCATTTGGGGGGGTTTGTGCTATTTTGGCATTTTATGGCTTTCGAAACTGTGATAGGTAGTGAGGAGTGAAATCAAAAATTTACGCCCTCAGAAATCCTGAAGGCGGTGCTTGGCTTTGGGGCCCCGTACCCGGCTAGGCTCCCAAAAAGTCCCACACATGTGGTATCCCCGTACTCAGGAGAAGCAGCAAAATGTATTTTGGGGTGCAATTCCACATATAACCATGGCATGTGTGAGCAATATATCATTTAGTGACAACTACTTTTTGTACATTCTTTCTTTTTTTTTCTTTTTGTCATTATTCAATCATTTAGGACAAAAAAAAAATATTCAATGGGCTCAACATGGCTCGTACGCGACTAGGCTCCCAAAAAGTCCCACACATGTGGTATCCCCATACTCAGGAGAAGCAAAAGAATGTATTTTGGGGTGTAATTTCACATATGCCCATGGCATGTGTGAGCAATATATCATTTAGTGACAACTTTGTGCAAAAAAAATAAAGTTTGTCATATTCCCGCAACTTGTGGCAAAATATAAAATATTCCATGGACTGAACATGCCTCTCAGTAAATAGCTTGGGGTGTCTACTTTCCAAAATGGGGTCATTTGGGGGGGTTTTGTGCTATTTTGGCATTTTATGGCCTTCGAAACTGTGATAGGTAGAAGTGAAATCAAAAATTTGCGCCCTTAGAAATCCTGAAGGCGGTGCTTGGTGTCCGGGGTCCCGTACGTGGCTAGGCTCCTAAAAAGTCCCACACATGTGGTATCCTCGTACTCAGGAGAAGCAGCAGAATGTATTTTGGGGTGCAATTCCACATATAACCATGGCATGTGTGAGCAATATATCATTTAGTGACAACTTTTTGTATTTTTTTTTTTTTTTTGTCATTATTCAATCACTTGGGACAAAAAAAAATATTCAATGGGCTCAACATGCCTCTCAGCAATTTCCTTGGGGTGTCTACTTTCCAAAATGGGGTCATTTGGGGGGGGGTTTTGTACTGCCCTGCCATTTTACCACCTCAAGAAATGAGATAGGCAGTCATAAATTAAAAGCTGTGTAAATTCCAGAAAATGTACCCTAGTTTGTAGACGCTATAACTTTTGCGCAAATCAATAAATATACGCTTATTGACATTTTTTTTACTAAAGACATGTGGCTGAATACATTTTGGCCTAAATGTATGACTACAATTGAGTTTATTCGATTTTTCTTATAACAAAAGGTAGAAAATATCTTTTTTTTTTTAAATTTTCGGTCTTTTTCCATTTATATCGCAAAAATTAAAATCGCAGAGGCAATCAAATACCATCAAAAGAAAGCTCTATTTGTGGGAAGAAAAGGACGCAAATTTTGTTTGGGTACAACATTGCATGTCTGCACAATTTACAGTTAAAGCAGCGCAGTGCAAAATTCTGAAATCACCTCTGGTCCTCTAGCTACCAAATGGTCCGGGGCTTAAGTGGTTAAACCCCCACAGAGTTCAGTGATCTAGTATGAGATTAGATGTCAGAACTCAAAAGGACACCCTTTATATGTACAGAAAGGCTGAACTTCTCTGGAAAACATTATGTGAATGAAAAATAGTAATCGTATCTTAAGTCCATCAGCACATCTTCCTGCCGCGAGGTCTACTGACTAGTGTGAACCTCAATTCATCTTAAGCCATGTCCAAAAGACACAAACTAATGGTTGTACTTGCAATACAGTACAGTGAACAAATAAAACTTGTGTTTATTTATAGGGATAAAAAGAGAGGATCTGGCAAAAAGAATGTTGCCACATATTAAAAAATTCTCCACTGGCATAGTTTTGCCTAAGCAGAGACTCACAAATCTACCCTTTGAGATGTCTTGGCAAAATTTGCTTGAAAAAATTTGCTTTTGATTGGAGTGCATTGAGGATAGTTTTGTTTATTTCATTTAGGGGTATATTTTTTCACATAGGAATCACACAACTTTTACCCAGGATTCACACATTTTTCTAATTAGACTCAAATATAAACCATATACAGGTGCATCTCCAAAAAAATTTATATCATTAAAAGTTAATTTATTTCAGTAATTAAGTTCAAAGAGTAAACCTCATATATTATATAGATTCATTACACACAGAGTGATATATTTTAAGCATTTCTTTTTTTTTTTTTTTTGATGATTATGGCTTACAGCTAGTGAAATCCCCAAATTCAGTATCTCAGAAAATTAGAATAATGTGAAAAAGTTCAATATTGTAGACTCATGGTGTAAAGGTTTCCTGAGCGTTTAAATGGTCTGTCGGTCTGGTTTAGTAGGTTAGGTTACATAATCATGGGGAAGACTGCTGACTTGACAGTTGTACAGAGAACAGTCATTGACACCCTTCACAAAGAGGGTAAGTCAGAAAGGGTCATTGCTAAAGAAGCTGGCTGTTCACAGTGTTGTATCCAAGCATATTAATGGAAAGTTGAGTGGAAGAGAAAACTTGTGGTAGAAAAAGGTGCACAGGCAACAGGGATAACCGCAGCCTTGAGAAGGATTGTGAAGCAAGGGCCATTCAAGAATTTAAGGTAGATTCACAAGGAGTGTGCTACAGCTGGTGTCAGTGCTTCAAGAGCCACCACACACAGATGTATCCAAGACATGGGCTACGACTGTTGCATTCCGTGTGTCAAGCCACTCCTGAACAGGGATGAGCCGAACACCCCCCTGTTCGGTTCGCACCAGAACCTGCGAACAGACAAAATGTTCGTGTAAACTTTAGAACCCTATTAAATACAATGGACTCGAACGTTCGAAATCTAAAGTGTTAATTATAAAGGCTAATATGCAAGTTATTGTCCTAAAAAGTGTTTGGGGACCTGGGTCCTGCCCCAGGGGACATGTATCAATGCAAAAAGAAGTTTTAAAAACGGCCGTTTTTTCGGGAGCAGTGATTTTAATAATGCTTAAAATGAAAAAATAAAAGTGAAATATTCCTTTAAATTTCGTACCTGGGGGGTGTGTATGATATGCATGTGAAGTGGCGCATGTTTCCCGTGCTTAGAACTGTCCCTGCAAAAAATGTCATTTTTGAAAGAAAAAAAATGCATTTAAAACTGACTTGCGGCTATTAATGAATTGTCGGCTCCCGGCAATACATACAAAAGTCATTGAGAAAAAAAAAAAGCGTGGGGGTTCCCCAGAATTCAATTACCAGGCCCTTCAGATCTGGCATGGATTTTAAGGGGAACTCCACCCCAAGTTTAAAAAAAAAATGGCGTGGAGTCCCCCTAAAAATCCATACCAGACCCCTTATCCGAGCATGCAACCTGGCCGGCCGCAGGGGAAAAGGGGGGGACGAGAGAGCGGCCCCCCCTCCCTCCTGAACCGTACCAAGCCACATGCCCTCAACATGGGGAGGATGTCCCCATGTTGATGGGGACAAGGGCCTCATCCCCACAACCCTTGCCCAGTGGTTGTGGGGGTCTGCGGGCGGGGGGCTTATCGGAATCTGGAAGACCCCTTTAACAAAGGGGACCCCCAGATCCCGCCCCCCCCCTATGTGAATTGGTAACGGGTACATTGTACCCCTACCATTTCACGAAGAAAGCGTAATTTTTTTTTAAAAAAAAACACACAAACACCTTGAAAAAGTCCTTTATTTAAAAAAATAAATAAATAAACATTCCAGCGGTAAAATCCAGTGTCCCGCGGCGATCCCGATGTCCAGCGCTGTCCTTCATTGGTTGTGCCTGAGCGGACCTGATGGGGAACTCCCTCTCAGTATTTTAAATGTATAGACCCGCCCCTTCTAATGTTCCCCATCAGGTCCGCTCAGCGGACGAGATGCAGAACATGAGAAGGGGCGGGTCTATACATGTATTACCAAAGTGAGAGCAGTTCCCCATCAGGTCCGCCCCCTCGGTATGTCAGACCCGCCTACGTCATTGGCTTGAGCGGGGAACTTCCTTCACTATGTAAATTTAAATTTACATAGTGAAGGAAGTTCCCCGCTCAAGCCAATGACGTAGGCGGGTCCGACATACTGAGGAGGCGGACCTGATGGGGAACTGCTCTCACTTTGGTAATACATGTATAGACCCGCCCCTTCTCATGTTCCGCATCTGGTCCGCTGAGCGGACCTGATGGGGAACTTTAGAAGGGGCGGGTCTATACATTTAAAATACTGAGAGGGAGTTCCCCATCAGGTCCGCTCAGGCACAACCAATGACGGACAGTGCTGGACATCGGGATCGCCGCGGGACACTGGATTTCACCGCTGGAATGGTTTTTTTTTTTAAATAAAGGACTTTTTCAAGGTGTTTGTGTGTTTTTTTAAACATTTTTTTACGCTTTCTTCGTGAAATGGTAGGGGTACAATGTACCCCTTACCAATTCACATAGGGGGGGGGGGCCGGGATCTGGGGGTCCTCTTTGTTAAAGGGGTCTTCCAGATTCCGATAAGCCCCCCGCCCGCAGACCCCCACAACCACCGGGCAAGGGTTGTGGGGATGAGGCCCTTGTCCCCATCAACATGGGGACATCCTCCCCATGTTGAGGGCATGTGGCTTGGTACGGTTCAGGAGGGAGGGGGGGCCGCTCTCTCGTCCCCCCCTTTTCCCCTGCGGCCGGCCAGGTTGCATGCTCGGATAAGGGGTCTGGTATGGATTTTTAGGGGGACTCCACGCCATTTTTTTTTAAATTTGGGGTGGAGTTCCCCTTAAAATCCATGCCAGATCTGAAGGGCCTGGAATGGATATTTGGGGGAACCCCACGTCAATTTTTTTTTTATTTGCGGCGGGGTTCCCCTTAATATCCATTCCAGACCTGAAGGGCCTGGTAATTGAATTCTGGGGAACCCCCACGCTTTTTTTTTTTTTTTTTATCAATGACTTTTGTATGTATTGCCGGGAGCCGACAATTCATTAATAGCCGCGAGTCAGTTTTAAATGCATTTTTTTCTTTCAAAAATGACACTTTTTGCAGGGACAGTTCTAAGCACGGGAAACATGCGCCACTTCACATGCATATCATACACACCCCCCAGGTACGAAATTTAAAGGAATATTTCACTTTTATTTTTTCATTTTAAGCATTATTAAAATCACTGCTCCCGAAAAAACTGCCGTTTTTAAAACTTCTTTTTGCATTGATACATGTCCCCTGGGGCAGGACCCGGGTCCCCAAACACTTTTTAGGACAATAACTTGCATATCAGCCTTTATAATTAGCACTTTAGATTTCTCCCATAGATTTTTCGAATTTGCCGCGAACACCCCAATTTGTTCGCTGTTCGGCGAACGGGCGAACAGGCAATGTTCGAGTCGAACATGAGTTCGACTCGAACTCGAAGCTCATCCCTACTCCTGAACCAGAGACAACATCAGAAGGATCTTACCTGGGCTAAGGAGGGAATTACGGAACTTTTGCTCAGTGGACATGGTCCTCTTTTCAGAGGAAAGTAAACTTTGCATTTCATTTGGAAATCAAGGTCCCACAGTCTAGAAAAGAGTGGAGAGGCACACAGAATCCAAGTTGTATGAAGTTTCCACAGTCAGTGATGATTTGGGCAGCCATGCCATCTGCGGGTGTTGGTCCACTGTGTTTTAATCAAGTCCAAAGTCAGTGCAGCCTTCTACCAGGGAATTATAGAGCACTTCATGCTTCCCTCTGCTGACCAGCTTTGTGGAGATGCTGATTTAATTTTCCAGCAAGACTTGGCACCTGCCCACATAGCCAAAAGTACCAGTACCTGGTTTAATGATCATGGTATCACTGTGCTTAATTGGCCAGCATACTCACCTGATCTAAACCCCATAGAGAATCTGTGGGGTATTGTCAAGAGGTAGATGAGAGACACCAGATCCAACAATGTAGACGAGCTTAAGGCTGCTATGAAAGCAACCTGGGGTTCCACAACACTTCAGCAGTGCCACAGGCTAATCACCTTCATGCCACGCCGCATTGATGCAGTTATTCATGCAAAAGGAGCCCCAACCAAGTATTGAGTGCATACTATACTGTACATGGACATATTTTTCAGTAAACCAACATTTCTGTATTTAAAATCCCTTTTTTATTGGTCTTATGTAATATTCTAGGAGATACAGAAGTTTGGGTTTTCACTAGCTGTAAGCCATAATCATTAAAATTAAAAGAAAAAAATGCTTGAAATATATTACTCTGTGTGTAATGAATAGATATAATATAATATAATATAATATAATAAATATAATATAGTTTCACTTTCTGAATTGAATTACTGAAATAAATTAACTTTTTTAAAATATTCTAACTTTTTGAGATGCATCTGTATATCTTGGTGGAAAGTTGTGAGAATTGTGTGTGAAAATATTTGCAAATAGACCGTTATCAGATCTATTTATAAAACATTCTCAGTCAAATCGACATTCATGCAAGCATAAAAAAACCTGTAGTGTTTGTAATATGAGTATAATAGTTTCCCTGTTGCCACTTGATGGGTGAATGAACCAGCAGCGCCGGCGGGGGACCCGAGAAGGGAGGCGCCATTGGATTTGAACTTCCCATTTATAGTGCCGTCATACGTGCTGCACGTTACGGCGTTTTGGACGGTCGGAATTTTGTCTGATGGTGTGTAGACAAGACTGATGAAAGTCAGCTTCATCGGAATTCCGACGAAAAATTCCATCAAATTTTATTCCATCAGAAATGTGTACAGGGCATTACACCTCTGGGAGAATGGGCTCAGGTAGGGAAGGAAGAATCTGTTCCCTGAGAGCAGAAGCCCTGGAAATATAGGCAAAATAACCACTCAGCCAAGTGGAAGAGGAGGAGGAATCTCATGGAGGAACTACCCTGTAAGGAAAGACATGTCTGACAGCCATAGATGACAGTCCTGACCCCATCTATAAGATGAGTCCTAGATTATTTGACATGCCTTCAAGGAATGACATGAATGGCATTCCCACAGAAAGTAATTGGAAGAGCACCAGGGAAGTATACTTACATAGTTACATATTTACATAGTCAAGTTGAAAGAAGACACAAGTCCATCTAGTTCAACCAATAAAAAATAAAAATAAATCATACAATCCCATATACACAATCCTTCATCCACAATTGATCCAGAGGAAGGCGAAAAACCCCAGCAAAGCATGATCTAATTTTCTACAGCAGGGGAAAAAAATCCTTCCTAATCCCTCCCAAGAGACAATCAGATTTTCCCTGGATCAACTTTACTCATAAATGTCAGTACCCAGTTATATTATGTACATTAAGGAAAGAATCCAGGCCTTTTTTTTAAAGCAATCTCCTGAGCTGCCCAGAACCACCTTTGGAGGGAGTCTATTCCACATTTTCACAGCTCTTACTATGAAGAAACCTTTCCATATTTGGAGATGAATTTTTCTTTCCTAGACGTAAAGAGTGCCTCCTTGTACTTTCTGATGACCTTAAAGTGAACAACTCAACATCAAGTTCACTATATGGACCACCTCTTCCCAAGAGAGAATACATTTTAGTTCCTGTAATCTTTCCTCATAGCTGAGTTCCTCCATGCATCTTATCAGTTTAGTTGTCCTTCTCTGCACTTTCTCCAGTTCCCCGATATCTTTTTTGAGAGCTGGTTCCCAAAACTGAACTGCATATTCCAGATGATTTGTACAGGGGCAAAATGATATCTCTCTTTCTGGAGTCCATACCTCTCTTAATACAAGAAAGGACTTTGCTCACTTTGGAAACTGCAGCTTGGTATTGCATGCTATTATTAAGCTTATGATCTACCAAAACCCCCAGATCCTTCCCCAATATGGATTCCCCCAGTTGTACTCCCCCTAGTATGTATGATGCATGCATATTCTTAGCCCCAAGTGCATAACTTTACATTTATCAACATTAAACATCACCTGCACATTAAAGGGGAGTTCCAGCCTTTTTTATGTTTATTAAAAGTCAGCAGCTACAAAAAGTGTAGCTGCTGGCTTTTAATAAACAGACACTTACCTGTTCCACTGTCCAGCGATGCGGCCAAACGGAGCTTCGCTCCTCTCCCCCCCTCTCCGCCGGTGCCTCCATTCTAACTGTGGGCACCCGGCCGTGACAGCTTTCGGCTTCACGGCCCGGGCACTCACTGCGCATGCGCGAGTGGCGCTGTGCAATCTGAGTGGACAGGCGTTCGCCTGGGACCTGTCACATGTCCCAGGTGATCGCTTACAGGGAGGGGCCTCCTTAGGCGATATGACGAGTCACCTAAGGGTCCCTGGGTGGAAGGAGGAAGTGGGACAGGGAGTCCCACTCCCCCCCAAAAAAATGACATGCCAAATGTGGCATGTAAGGGGGCAAGGAGAGGTTTAAGCGGAAGTTCCACTTTTGGGTGGAACTCCGCTTTAAACAGTGCATTGGGGTTGGCTTGTAAGTTGGAGACATCCTGTAAGGATTTTATTCCACTGCATAGCTTGGTTCCATCTGCAAAGACTGAAATGGTACTTTAAATCCCAGACTAGGGATGAGCCGAACATCCCCCGATTCGGTTCGCAGCAGAACATGCAAAAAATTTGTCCGAACACGCGAACACCGTTAAAGTCTATGGGACACGAACGTGAAAAATCAAAAGTGCTAATTTTAAAGGTTAATATGCAAGTTATTTTCATAAAAAGTGTTTGGGAACCCGGGTCCTGCCCCGGGGGACATGTATCAATGCAAAAAAACGTTTTAAGACAGAAGTTTTTTCGGGAGCAGTGATTTGAATAATGCTTAAAGTGAAACAATAAAAGTGAAATATTCCTTTAAATTTCGAACCTGGGGGGTGTCTATAGTATGCCTGGAAAGTGGTGCATTTTTCCCGTGTTTAGAACAGTCCCTGCACAAAATGATATTTCTAAAGGAAAAAAAGTCATTTAAAACTTCTCGTGGCTATAATGAATTGTCGGGTCCCGGCAATACAGATAAAAGTCATTAAAAAAAACGGCATGGGTTCCCCCCCCCAGTCCATTACCAAGCCCTTTGGGTCTGGTATGAATATTAAGGGAAACCCCAAACCAAAATAAAAAAAAAAGCATGGGGGTCCCCCCAAATTCCATACCAGGCCCTTTAGGTCTGGTATGGATATTAATGGGAACCCTGCGCCAAAATGTAAAAAAAAAGGGCGTGGGGTTCCCCCCAAAATCCATACCAGACCCTTATCCGAGCACGCAACCTGGCAGGCCGCAAAAAAAGAGGGGGGATGAGAGAGCAGCCCCTCCCCTTCTGAACCGCACCAGGCCACATGCCCTCAACATGGGGAGGATGTACCCATGTTGATGGGGACAAGGGCCTCATCCCCACAACCCTTGCTCGGTGGTTGTGGGGGTCTTCGGGCGGGGGGCTTATCGGAATCTGGAAGTCCCCTTTAACAAAGGTGACCCCCAGATCCCGGCCCCCCTATGTGAATTGGTAACGGAAATCCCTGTTGCATCAGGGGGGGTCACTCGTAGATGTCACTGGGTAACCTCCAAAATTTCCCTGCATCAGAGGGGGGGTCACCCGCGCATGTCACAGGTGGCCCCGCCCTCAGCTATTTAAGAGCTGTCACGGCAGGTCTCGCGTCATTCAGCGGGCGTCTCCCATGGAGGCGGATCGGATCGTGGTGGCGTGTTTTTCGGATCGTCAGGTCGTGGAAAGATTACATCGCTGGAATGTTTTTTTCTTTTTTAATAAAAGACTTGTCCTAAGCTGTGTCTGTGTGTTTTTTTAAATTTTTGACACTTTTTTGGGTGAAATGGGAGGGGTACAATGTACCCATTACCAATTCACATAGGGGGGGTGGGATATGGGGGCCCCCTTTGTTAAAGGGGGCTTCCAGATTCCGATAAGCGCCCCCGCCTGCAAACCTAACAACCACCGGGCAAGGGTTGTGGGGATGAGGCCCTTGTCCCCATCAACATGGGGAAATCCTCCCCATGTTGAGGGCATGTGGCCTGGTACGGTTCAGGATGGTAGGGGCCGCTCTCATCCCCCCCTCTTTTCCTGTGGCCTGCTAGGTTGCGTGCTCGGATAAGGGGCTGGTATGGATTTTTGGGGGGAACCCCACGCCATTTATTTTGTAATTTTGGCACGGGGTTCCCCTTAATATCCATACCAGACCTGAAGGGCCTGGTATGGAATTTGGGGGGACCCCCACGCATTTTTTTTTCCATTTTGGTTCGGGGTTCCCCTTAATATTCATACCAGACCCAAAGGGCCTGGTAATGGACTGGGGGGGAACCCATGCCGTTTTCTCCAATGACTCTTATCTGTATTGCCGGAACCTGACAATTCATTATAGCCGCGAGTAGTTTTAAATTACTTTTTTTCCTTTAGAAATGTCATTTTGTGCAGGGACTGTTCTAAACACGGGAAAAGTGTGCCACTTTACAGGCATACTATAGACACCCACCAGGTATGAAATTTAAAGGAATATTTCACTTTTATTGTTTCATTTAAGCATTAATAAAATCACTGCTCCCAAAAAAAATTACATTTTTAAAACTTTTTTTGCATTGATACATGTCCCCTGGGGCAGGACCCAGGTCCCCAAACACTTTTTATGACAATAACTTGCTGTGAGCGGGTTAGCTCGGCAGCGGGTGTGTGTGACCCCCGGGATGGGCTCCCCACACAAAAAACAGGCCCAGCAAACGGAGGTTGTGGTTTTCAAAATCAAAAAAGGTGCGGTTTATTTTCTATTTACAGTGACAAAACACAGCAAAGCCAAAAGAAACATAAACAAAATAAATCCTGGTCAACTTGACCTCTGACTAAACATACAGGTTTCCTAACTAACAACTGGGATCAGCCTAGTGCTGTCCTAGTCCCTAAGTCCCTGGTTTTAAATGTCCAAGCAAATAGCCACACAGGCTTTGTCTCACCGCACAGGGGTTCACTCTCCCTAGACAGTCCACACAGGTCTGGTTCCAGGCATGAGCTAACATCTAATGAAGCTGGGAGTTCTTATAGAGGCCTAAATGAGCTGACAAGCTTCAGCTGGTCTCATCAACTCCCTGTCTGCACGACGCCCCACACTCTCCCTAGACATATGAGTCATCCATGAGCCCACTAGCCTTAGCTGGGCTTATACAACTCTCCACCTAGTTGTATAAGTCGGCGTAAAGCCTGAATCTGGGCGAAATATATCTACCCCCCTGGATGCAACCAGGTGACTTTACCTTCCTGCTGTCACATACCCCCCCCCTCTTGTTTTAACCTCGGGGTTGGAACACCAGCAATCAGGCATTCATGTACTCGAGACAAAGCATCCACATTCCCCATTTGAACGCCAGGGCGATGCTTTACTGTGAAGTTGAATTCCTGGAGGGCCAGGAACCACCTATTCACTCTTCTATTTGTTTCCTTGTTTTGAGCCATCCACTTTAACGGAGCGTGATCCGTAACCATGTCAAAGTGCCTACCTAGCAGGTAGTACCGAAGGGAATCTAGAGCCCACTTCACCGCTAAACACTCCTTTTCAACGGTGGCGTAATTTACCTCATGGGACTTCAACTTCCTGCTGAGGTAAATGACTGGGTGCTCTTCCCCGTTCCAGACCTGGGACAATACTGCTCCTAACCCCACATCTGACGCATCACTTTGTACGACAAAGTCTTTAGAGAAGTCGGGTGAGTACAACACTGGCTGGCTACATAAGGCTTGTTTCAAGAATTGGAATGCTGCCTCAGCCTCGGGGGTCCATTTAATCATGACCGACCCTTTCCCCTTCGTTAGGTTGGTTAGGGGCACAGCCTTAGAAGCAAAGTGGGGAATGAAGCGCCGATAATACCCAGCGATTCCCAGAAAGGCTCGTACCTGCTTCTTGCTGTTGGGACGTGGCCAACTCTGGATGGCCTCGACTTTGTTGAGTTGGGGTTTTATTACTCCCCTCCCAATGGTGTACCCAAGATATTTGGCCTCCTCCTGCCCAATGGTACACTTCTTGGGGTTAGCCGTAAACCCCGCTTCCCGAACAGAGTCCAGGACTGCTTGCACTTTTGGCAGATGTGAGGCCCAATCTGTGCTATGGACAATTACGTCATCCAGGTAAGCCGCAGCATACTTCCGATGGGGCCTCAGCATCTGGTCCATTTTCCGCTGGAATGTGGCCGGCGCATTCTGTAACCCGAACGGCATTCTTTTATATTGGAACGCCCCGTCTGGGGTTACAAATGCGGTTTTCTCTTTGGCCAATTTGGCCAGGGGGATTTGCCAATACCCTTTTGTGAGGTCAAGAGTCGTCATGTATCGGGCTGTTCCCAGCCGGTCGATCAACTCATCTATACGTGGCATGGGGTAGGTGTCAAATTTTGTAACTTTGTTCAACTGACGAAAATCGTTACAAAATCGCCAGCTCCCATCCGGTTTAGGCACCAACACAATGGGACTAGACCAATCACTTTGGGACTCCTCTATCACCCCTAAGTTCAGCATTTTCTGTACTTCCTCCCGTATTGCCTCCCGTCGGGCCTCTGGGATCCGATAGGGTTTTAACTTCACCCTTTCACCGGGCGGGGTAATGATGTCATGCTCTACCCCAAATGTTTGTCCCGGCAGCTCAGAGAATACCTCCTTGTTGCGAAGCACAAACTCCTTAACCACCTGTTGTTGGGGTTGTGACAAGGTGGCTGCTATTCCAACCTCAGGAATCACGCAACCAGTTTGAGCTGGTGACCAAGTGTCTGCGACTAGGGACTCTCTATCCCTCCAGGCTTTCAACAGATTAACGTGATAGATCTGTTCGGGCTTTCGCCTTCCTGGTTGTCTGACCTTGTAATTCACTTCGCTCACTTTTTCCATTATCTCGTAGGGGCCTTGCCATTTGGCAAGGAATTTACTTTCAACCGTAGGGACAAGTACCAGTATCCTATCCCCCGGGGAAAAGGTACGGGTCTTGGCTCCACGGTTGTACACTCTCTGCTGTGCTAACTGCGCTTGGGCCAAATGTTCCTTCACGATGGGCATTACCTGTGCAATTCGGTCTTGCATCAGGGCGACATGCTCAATCACACTCCTGTGGGGAGAACTCTCACTTTCCCAAGTTTCCTTGGCAATATCCAACAGCCCTCTTGGGTGTCTCCCATACAGTAACTCAAAGGGGGAGAATCCCGTAGAGGATTGGGGCACCTCCCTAATAGCAAACATCAGATAAGGAAGTAGACAGTCCCAATCCTTTCCATCTCTATCCACCACTTTCTTCAACATTTGTTTTAGGGTTTTGTTGAATCTTTCAACCAGCCCATCGGTTTGGGGGTGATACACAGATGTACGTAATTGCGTCACTTTGAACAATTTACACAGCTCCTTCATAACCCAGGACATAAAGGGTGTACCTTGGTCCGTAAGCAGTTCTTTACAAATACCCACCCGGCTAAACACAAGAGATAGCTCTTTGGCTATGGTTTTGGCCGAGGTATTTCGGAGAAGGATCGCTTCTGGATAACGGGTGGCATAGTCCATTATACCTAATATGTACTGGTGCCCCCTAGCGGACTTGATTATAGGACCTACCAAATCCATGGCGATCCTCTCAAACGGGACCTCAATGATGGGTAGAGGGACCAGCGGGCTACGGAAATGTGGCATCGGGGCCGACCTCTGACACACAGGGCAGGAGGAACAATAATTTTCTATGTCCTTCATCACCCCCGGCCAATAGAATCTCTGTAATACCCTCTCTCGGGTTTTCTCTGTCCCCAGATGACCTCCAAGAATGTGCCCATGGGCCAACTCCAACACCAACTTCCTGTAAGGTTTGGGCACCACAAGCTGCTCAACGGTTTCTTCTGCCCTTTTTGCCACCCGATACAGTAGGTCCTTCTCTACGCTGAAGTATGGGTAAGTGCAGGTATTATCTGGGTTCACTAACTCGCCATCTATTTTCACTACGTTTTCCCGTGCCTTTATTAGGGCGGGGTCTTTCAACTGATCTGTGGCAAAGTTTTCCCTGTGAACCTCAAGATCAGAAAACTCCACAGACGGTAGGTTTTCGTCTGAGGAGGTGGGCTCCTCTCCAGTTTCTTGAGTCTCCCCTGCCAATACTGATAAGGGAAATTCCGGAGAGTCCTCACCACTCTCAGGGGAGTTCTGGCTATCACATTCCTGGTACATAGGGGCACCAGTGGGGGGCTCAGGATCATCCCACAGTTCCCAGAACTTCGGAAAATCCCTTCCCACAATGGCGTCATACAGTAACTGAGATACTAAGCCCACTGGATGAGAGAGGGTACCTTTGGGGGTCTCGAAACACACTGTAGTCACTGGATACTCTCGGGTGTCCCCATGCACACAAATAACAGCTACCTTGCTATTCCCAGAGACCTCTGTTTTAACTAACTCAGCCTTTATCAGGGTCACAAGGCTACCTGAATCCAGCAATACCACAACATTTCTACCATTAACACACATTTTGCATAAATGTTTCTCAGTTCCTCGAATGGCAGTGCATGCGACTGTCGCACACAGCGACTGACGTCTGCCCGTCAGAAAGTCACACTGCATGGGTTCCTCCACAACCGGGCAATTGGCTGCAATATGTCCCGCTTGCCGGCAGCGGTAGCAAACGATCCTTCTTGCCGCCTCTTGAGCCGCTGATTTCCCAGGCTGTTCTCGCCAAACTTGGGGTAGAGCTCCCACCCTCTCACTCTCTCCACCCTTACCCCTTGGAATCCTCTTATCCGCCCCTGGGGATGGTCTGGTCTTAGGGTGGAAAGTCCGAGTGTCTCTGGAAGAGGCCGTCAGGTTCTCTGTAGCCAAGTATTTCTCCACACGATCCACAAGACCATCGGCCGTCTCTGGGTCTCCATGGCTTACCCACTTTTGGATGGCAGTAGGAAGAGCTCTCAAAAACCGATCCATTACAACACGTTCCACAATCTTTGGTGCGGACAAAGTCTCTGGCTGTAGCCACTTTCTGCTCAGGTGAATGAGATCATACATTTGAGACCTGGGGGGTTTTCCAAGCTGGAAAGTCCAGTTATGCACACGCTGAGCCCGGACAGCCTGGGTGACACCCAGCCTTGCCAATATCTCAGCTTTTAGCATCACATAGTCTTTTGCTTGGTCAGGCTCTAGGTCATAGTAAGCCTTCTGCGATTCACCAGTTAACAGAGGAGCCACCAGTCCAGCCCACTGCTCCTCAGGCCACTTTTCTCTTTCAGCAGTCCTTTCAAATGTGGTCAAAAATACCTCTGGATCATCCTCTCCAGTCATTTTTGTCAATAAACGACTCACCCCAAAGGACGCGGTATTAGTGGGAAGGCTTTCCTCACTGGTCTGCGGACGTTGCTGCATTACTGCTTCCATTTGTTGTAGTCTCTGCTCTTGCTTCTGTAACAGGTCTATGAAGCGGGCCTCAGATTGCTGCTGGGCTTGTTGCTGAGCTTCCAGACTCTGTTGGTGAGCTTGCTGCTGAGCTGCAAGGCTCTGTTGATGAGCTTGCTGCTGGGCTGCGAAGTTCTGTTGTTGAGCTGCAAGGCTCTGTTGATGAGCTGCAAGGCTCTTTTGCAAACCTGCATTTGTCTGCTGTTGATTGGCATTTGCTAGAGCCAGCTGCTTCAGTATCTCCTCCATGCTGGCTTAAAAAAAACTGCCACTGGTTCTCCACCAACTGTGAGGGGGTTAGCTCGGCAGCGGGTGTGTGTGACCCCCGGGATGGGCTCCCCACACAAAAAACAGGCCCAGCAAACGGAGGTTGTGGTTTTCAAAATCAAAAAAGGTGCGGTTTATTTTCTATTTACAGTGACAAAACACAGCAAAGCAAAAAGAAACATAAACAAAATAAATCCTGGTCAACTTGACCTCTGACTAAACATACAGGTTTCCTAACTAACAACTGGGATCAGCCTAGTGCTGTCCTAGTCCCTAAGTCCCTGGTTTTAAATGTCCAAGCAAATAGCCACACAGGCTTTGTCTCACCGCACAGGGGTTCACTCTCCCTAGACAGTCCACACAGGTCTGGTTCCAGGCATGAGCTAACATCTAATGAAGCTGGGAGTTCTTATAGAGGCCTAAATGAGCTGACAAGCTTCAGCTGGTCTCATCAACTCCCTGTCTGCACGACGCCCCACACTCTCCCTAGACATATGAGTCATCCATGAGCCCACTAGCCTTAGCTGGGCTTATACAACTCTCCACCTAGTTGTATAAGTCGGCATAAAGCCTGAATCTGGGCGAAATATATCTACCCCCCTGGATGCAACCAGGTGACTTTACCTTCCTGCTGTCACATTGCATATTAACCTTTAAAATTAGCACTTTTGATTTCTCCCATAGACTTTTAAAGGGTGTTCCGCGGCTTTCGAATTTGCCGCGAACACCCCAAATTGTTCACTATTCGGCGAACAGGCGAACACTCGATGTTCGAGTCAAACTTACGTTCGACTCAAACATCGGGCTCATCCCTATCCCAGACTCTATATCATTTATAAAGATATTAAAAGGTAAGGGTCCCAAGACTGAACCTTGGGGTACACCACTGATAACCTTAGACCATTCAGAGTAAGAATCATTAACCGCTACTCTCTGAATTCTGTCTTTTAGCCAGTTTTTATCCATTTACAAACTGATCTTTCCAAGCCTGTAGACTTTACCTTACACATTAACTGTGTCAAATGTTTTTGCAAAATCCAAGTATACCACATCCACAGCCACCCCTCTGTCCAAGGTTTTACTTACCTCCTCATAAAAAGAAACTAGGTTTGTTTGACAACTTCTGTCTTTCATGAACTTAAAATATTATTTTCCAGCAAAAACTCATCTATGTGGTCTTTTATTAAATGTTCCAATATCTGAGAAGTTAAACTAACAGGTCTATAGTTACTTGGTAAAAGTTTGATCCCTTTTTAAATATGGGCACCACATTGCCCCTTCGCCAATTCAGTGGTACCATTCCAGTCATTAAAGAGTCCCTAAAAATTTGAAACAATAGCTTTGAAATGACAGAGCTCAATTATTTTAGGATCCGTGGGTGGATGCCATCTGGTCCAGGTGCTTTATCCACCTTTATTCTGTCCAAATATTTCTGGACCATATCACTTTTGTGTCAATACCATTCCCATTATGGACATGAGCTCCCCCTTATTCTCCTTTGTATACACAGAGCTAAAGAAAGTATTTAATACATTTACCTTTTTTTGTCCCCATTCACCCACTCTAGATTATTTTGTAAAGGGCCTACATGCTCAGACCTGACCTTTTTACTAATAATATATTCGATTATTATGGGGTTTGTCCTACTATCTTTTGCAATCTGTCCTTAGTTTTGAATTTTTGCGTCCTTGATTTTCTTTTTACATATTCTGTTATATTCTTTGTAACATTTAAATGCTGATAGTATTTCTTCATTTTTATATTTTTTAAAAGCTCTTCTTATCATTTATAACTTTTTTAACTTTGGCCGTGAGCCACATACGGTAGATTATATTTTTAGCCTTTTAAACTTATTGCCCATGGGAATATACTTTGCAGTGAGTTTGCATACAGTCTTTTTGAAGAATTGCCATTTCTGTTCTGTGTTCATCGATGCTAATATTCCCTCCCAGTCCTGAAGAGCAGCCCTCATCCTTGGAAAATTAGCTTTCTTAAAGTTAAGTGTTTTTTTCTTTCCCATATGTGTTTGTTTCTTACAGCTAACATTAAATTAAATCATGTTATGTTCACTGCTACCCATATATTCTTTTATATGAATATTGGTAATAAGTTCTGCATGGTTTGAGATTACCAGGTCCAGCAGAGCTTCATTCCTAGTAGGGGCCTCAATAAACTGGACCATAAAATTGTCTTGTATATTCGGTTTATACATTTTTGCCCTTTAACTGTCCCAGCAGTGCCCTTACTCCAGTCAATTTCCGGGTAGTTAAAATCCCTCATTATTATCACTGTCCCAGCCCTTGCAGCCCTTTCCATCTATGAATGGAGCTCAGTCTCCACCTCCTCTTTAACACTGGGAGGTCTATAACAAACTCCAACGCTAACCTTTCTAGTACTTGATCCCCACTTTAAAGAAGAAAATAGGGGGAGCAGAACTACAGCTTCTGGGGGGAACTTCTTTGCTATGAAAAGGACATATAAGGCCAAATTAAGACCTGCAGGGTACGAAGGGCTATGTCTTTGGTGATTTCAAACAAAAGAAGTTACAGGATGAGAAATAAGAACAAATTCTGGGAAGGGGTTCACTTTTGTCGCACTAGTTGAGAGCTAACATATGATAGATTGCAGAGTATGGGGGAATATATTTACAGGGCATGGCCAAAGAAAAGAGCACCACCCAACCTAGAGATAGGAATGTACCCAACTGATGAATATCAATGAATTAGAAATGCTGGGAGATCATTGCACATAATTCTGTAGAACAGTCATATAACTGAAGATATTTGTTGACAGATACCTAAAGACTGTATGTAAGGAGGGAAACAAAGCATAAAGGAAGCACTACAGACAGGATCAATGCATACTTTTTTTTAGTACAAAACAGGTGAGTAGTCAGGTGTTTGAAAAGGTGAGAGCAGAATGGCTTCTTAGCCCAGGAAACGGGTGATTTAGTAATCTACAACCCTGATTTGGGAAAAGAAGAGCATATTGGCATTCAGGGCAGATGAAGATTGTAAACCAGGAAGATATGTGTTATCATAATAAGGAGGAAAAGAGGCTTGTGGTAGTGGAACTAACCTCCTCACTTAGTGAAGAGGAGAGTCCCGGTAACTCTGAGTGGAAAAAACTGGGCACTGGCTTGCTTGAAAGAGTCCACCTGTATAACCTGAGAGAGATTATCATGGAGGAGCAACCAAGGGGTCCAAATGAGAGTATTTTCTTGAACATGGGACCAGACATAGACAAAAATGCCATATAAACAAAGACACAAAAAGACAGACAAAACCCAAGCTCAACTTACCAACCAATCAGCAACCAACCAAAATCACCTGTCTAATAGTGCGTTTAAAAACATGGGTTTAGTTGCACGCATTTGCAAATACATGTGTAAGTTGCAGGCCTCGTCAAGGCTCCCTGTATGCTGCAGACCTAACTCTAAAATTTTAAGTCTTCTCAGTGGAAGCACATGTATGCTGATAGATAGATAAAGGGCAAATAACTGGAGGGGGCCCACCCTCCTTTAAAGGGGCAGGAGCACACTAGGCACCCAGCGCATAGAAGCAGAGGTGCCAGTGCGTTGCCTGACCACAATGACAAAAAATGCTAACATTACAACAAACAAAATGTCACTGCCCTTATCTATGACTGGTCTTCACAGCAAGGAGCACTGGGGTGGGCGAATTGAATATAAACAAAGACACAAAAAGACATGCGATTCCTCCTCAATGGCCTTGACTGATAGAAGCAGAAGCCAATGGCTTCCGCTGCTGTCTCCGAGTCTATCATGAGGGAGAAAGCTAGTGCTCTCATGCACATCGCTGGATCAAGATCAGGCTCAGGCAAGTATAAAAGGGGACTGGGGGGGGAGGGGGTAGAAGCTGCCCTCAGAATGTTTTTTACCTTAATGCAGAAAACGGATTAAGGTTAAAAAATTTGTTTTAGCATTTAGAAGGTAAATATCTCTCATATAGTAGACATGGTGACAGGTGTGCAAGAAACATGTTTTAATGGCCTGATAGGACATGCATCCCTAAACAGACAAGGGTCACTGTGTAGGATTTAGAAATTCCTGATTTTTGGGGGAAAGACCACCTCTTGTGACTGTTAAGGCGCAAGGTGGTATAGGAATTTTTTTTTGTTTTTTGTGAAGCAGCAAGTAGAAAAGAGTAATAGAGAGGAACAGAGAGAGGACAGAGATAGATTTTCCTTCTGCACTTCTCCCAAAGACAGAGTGAAATAAAATGGCAATAAGTCTTTATTCTAAGCTGGAAAAAATGTCAGTAGACATTTTACCACTTCCAAGGGTGAAGATGAACCATCAATGTAAAGAAGGCTTCTAGGTGGATCTGGTGATCTTGGAGATGGAGGGTACCTCTTCTGCGCATGTTCCTCTTGTCTCTCATGCTAGGACACAGACATAGGCTTAGACCACTGAGCTATATGTGGCTACCCTTTAGGTGATTGAACATGGACAAACAGAACTGTCCCTCATAGAAACTCCTCCCACTTACAGTTTGGTGCCCCCACTGAGAGTACCATTCTTATCGATCTAGTTCTGCTACCTACCTTATGTGTGGGATCTGCTTGCATGACTACCTGCTAGCTCAGGAGTCCATGCTTTGAGGTGAGCCTAGAACTTAGATCGAAGGTGGAGGGATTGTCACCATTATTGAAAAAGTTGATCTTCACCGGTAAAGCCTTATGCCGCGTACACACGATCGTTTTTCACATTGTTAAAAATGCCATTTTTTAAATTGGGCATTAAAAACGATCGTGTGTAGGCTCCAGAGCATTTTTAACAACGTGAAAAATGGGCTAAAAAAAATTAGAACCTGCTCTATTTATTCACGTAGTTTTTTTTAACGACGTGAAAAATGGTAGTGTGTATGCTTTTACGAGGGGAAAAAAACGCGCATGCTCAGAATCAAGTATGAGACGGGAGCGCTCGTTTTGGTAAAACTAGCGTTTCGTAATGGAGATAGCACATTCATCACGCTGTAATGGACTGAAAAGCACAAGGCTGAAAAGCGCGAATCGTCGCTCAACAAACTTTACTAACATGAAGGGTGGCGACATTCGAACGGAACTTCCCCTTTATAGTGCCGTTGTACGTGTTGTACGTCACTGCGCTTTGCTCGAGCTTTTTTTTTGAATGAACGTGTGTATGCAAGGCAGGCTTGAGAGGAAACATGAAAAATCACGTCGAGAAAAACGTTGTTTTTGAAAATGACATTAAAAACGATCGTGTGTACGCGGCATTAGAGGGGACTTGTTGTTCATCAGCATCTCGGACTGTGTTTTATTGTTTGTTTGCGCTGCACTTCCATTTTTTTTATCATTTGCTATTTTGACTTTTTTGAAAATCTTTTCAGTGTTCAGCTTGCATTCTTGGGGTTTTTTAAATATTTTTTTGTGCTGATTGCACCCTCTATTTTACATACATTACATACATTGTAGCCAGCATGTGGCAAGAAGGTGAATAATTAACTTCACAAAATGTTTGTGGTTAAGCCAGATTTAAAAAAATACACAGTATTCAGAATCGCCGTTTTCGGCTTTGAAGTGCGAAGGATCCCTCCTCGATTCCTCCATAAAGAGTACCTGTCACCACCTATTACTGTCACAAGGGATGTTTACATTCCTTGTGACAGCAATAAAAGTGATCAAATTTTATTTATTTTTTTAAAACACAATTTAATATTATAAAAATAAATAAAAGAAATAAGATTTTTTTTTTTTAAAGCGCACTCCTCCCCGCGAGCTCACACAGCAAAGAAAACGCATACGGAAGTCGCGCCCGCATATGTAAACGGTGTTAAAATCACACATGTGAGGTATCGCCACGATCGTCAGAGCGAGAGCAATAATTCTAGCACTAGATCTCCTCTGTAACTCTAACTTGGTAACCGTAAAAAAAGTTTAAAGCGTCACCTATGGAGATTTTTAGGTACCGTAGTTTGTCGCCATTCCACGAGTGCGTGCAAATATAAAGCATAACATGTTTGGTATCTATTTACTCGGCGTAACATCATCTTTCACATTATACAAAAAAATTGGACTAACTTTACCTTTTCATTTTTTTTAATTCATGAAAGTAAATTTTTCCCAAAAAGTTGCGTTTAAAACACTGCTGCACAAATATCGTGTGACATAAATTATTGCAACAATCACCATTTTATTCTCTAGATGCTCTGGTAAAAAAATATATATAATGTTTGGGGGTTCTAAGTAATTTTCTAGCAAAAAATACGCATTTTAACTTGTAAACACTAAATGTCAGAAATAGGCATACACACGACCGTTTTTCCTGTCAACGTGATGCGTTGTGATTCCTCTCAAGCCTGCCTTGCATACACACGTTCAGGAAAAAAAAACGCTTGAGCAAAGCGCGGTGACGTACAACACGTACGACAACACGTACGACGGCACTATAAAGGGGAAGTTGCATTTGAATGGCGCCACCCTTTGGGCTGCTTTTGCTGATCTTGTGTTAGTAAAGTTTGGTGAGAGACGATTCGCGCTTTTCAGCCTTGTGCTTTTCAGTCCGGTACAGCGTGACGAATGTGCTATCTCCATCACAAACGCTAGTTTTACCAGAACGAGTGCTCCCGTCTCATACTTGATTCTGAGCATGCGCGTTTTTTTCCCCTCGGAAAAGCATACACACGAGCGGTTTTCGCGACGAGAAAAAGAACGACGGGAAAAACGACGAGAAAAAATAGAGCAGGTTCTAATTTTTTTGCTGGCAGTTTTCTCGTCGTGAAAACTGCTATGGAGCATACACACGACCGGTTTTCAAGACCAATCTAAAAAATGGCAGTTTTCTCGTCATGAAAAACAGTCGTGTGTACGCGGCATTAGACATGAAAGGGATAATTATAGTATGAATAACAAACAGTGTAAAGTTTTTTTGTTCCATATATCAATCTTCTTTAATAAGTTGGTATAACATGAACCCCCAAATGGATAACTCATGCAGCGTTCATTTTTCCTGAATATTTATAACTTTAGGCCCCTTTCACACGGACGGATAGAATGGTGCTTTTAGCTGCGGATTTTCTAGTTTTCTATCGCAGCTAAAAGCACACAATGCTTTCCTATGGCCCCATTCACACACAGCGTTTAGCTGCGATTTCGTTACATGCGGTTCGGTGCGAATAGAAAAAATAGAATTGAATGCGTCCAGGTGCGATGTAGCGCAGCTATCTGCACATAACTGCAGGTAATCGCAGCGCACTGTGTCAGCTGCGGATAGTAGCATGAACAAAAGAAAAAAACAACAGGAAGCACATCAAAATAAAAATGGTTGCTATGGGGATGACAATAATGGCCAATCGCAGCTAAACGCAGCCGCATGTAAACGCAGCTAATCGCAGTGTACAAATGCAGTTGATCGCTGTGCCTGGGGTCTTGAATTTCAAAAGAAAGAAACATGCTTTTAACTGCGGCAGAACAGCCGCCCGTGTGAAAGGGGCCTTATGCCAATAAAGTTATACAAAACAAGATAGAGAAAAAAAAAAAAGAAAGAAATGCAGAGTAGTCCAAATCCTAGAAACTATGCAAGTTACAATTACATTAAAGGTCTAAAGGTTTTGAGATTGATTTACTTAAAGAGCAATTTTCACATTAGCCTGTGTTCATTTAAATACTCAGTCAGGGTTTGGGGAATTAAAAAAAAAAAACAGGAATGTCTTCTAAATTTGAGCATTAAAAGTGAACACAGGCAAGGGTGAAAACTTCATCTGTAAATCTTGTCAGCCCTGCAATTTTAATTTTCACTGACATGGCATTCAATGCGTTGTCAAGGCACTCCCTCTTGTGGCAAATATCTGTATGACAGTTACTAAATATTTTCTTCAAGATCAGCAAACCCTGACATTGAAATCTAAGCAGTAAAGTATCATAAAACTATATATTTAGGAGAGTTATGTGGGGATTAGTTATTACACATTAGATTTTACATATAATTTTATTCTGTAAACTCATCTTTAACCACTTCCTTACTGGGCACTTAAACCCCCTTCGTACCCGGACCAATTTTCAGCTTTCAGCGCTGACGCACTTTGAATGACAATTGCGCAGTCATACAATGCTGTACCCAAATGATATTTTAATCATTTTTTTCCCACAAATAGAGCTTTCTTTTGGTTGTATTTGATCACCTCTGCGGTTTTTATTTTTTGCGCTATAAACAAAAAAAGACAGAAAATTTTGAAAAAAAACACAATATTTTTTTACTTTTTGTTATAATAATATCCCAATTTTAAAAAAATATATATTTTTTTCTCAGTTTAGGCCGATACGTATTCTTCTATTTATTTTTGGTAAAAAAAATTGCAATAAGCGTATAGTGATTGGTTTGCGCAAAAGTTATAGCGCCTACAAAATAGGGGATAGAATTATGATATTTTTATTATATTTTTTTTTTTACTAGTAATGGCGGCGATCTGCGATTTTTGTCAGGCCTGCGATATTGCGGGGGACATATCGGACACTTTTGACACTATTTTGGGACCATTCACATTTATACAGCGAACAGTGCTATAAAAATGCATTGATTACTGTATAAATGTGACTGGCAGGGAAGGGGTTAACACTAGGGGGCGATCAAAGGGTTAAATATGTTCCCTATTAGTGTTTCTTACTGTGGGGGGAGGGGACTGACTGGGGGAGGAGACCGATCTGTGTCCCTATGTACAAGGGACACAGCATTGGTCTCCTCTCTCCCTGACAGGACGTGGATCTCTGTGTGTAACACAGAGATCCACGTCCTGCCTCTGTCACAGCCGATCGCATGTACCTGGTGGACATCGCGGCCGCCAGGCACGCGCATCGGCATCACGTGATGCGGAGCGCACAGCTGTTCCCGCCGCACGCCGCCAAGGGCGCGCGGCGGGATGTAAACAGAGAAGGACGTCCTGGGGACGTCCACTCGGCACTTGAGAGCCGCGCTGCAGCCGTCTTTCGGCTATAGCGTGGATCTCAAGTGGTTAACCACTTCAACACCAGGCTTTTTTTACCACCTCAATACTGGGAATATTCTGGCACTTCTCTCCTACATGTACAAATCCTCATTCTTTTGCTAGAAAATTACTGAGAACCCCCAAACATTATATATATTTTTTTAGCAGACACCCTAGGTAATAAAATGACGGTCATTGCAACTTTTTTTCTTGCACGGTATTTGTGCAAAATTTTTTCAAAAGCCTTTTTTGGGGAAAAAAAATGGTTTCATGAATTAAAAAATAACAAAACAGTAAAGTTAGCCCAATCTTTTTGGAAAATATGAAAGATGATGTTACGCAGAGTAAATAGATACCTAACATGTCACGCTTTAAAATTGCGCACACTCATGGAATGGCGCCAAACTTTGGTACTTAAAAATCTCTGTAGGCGACGCTTTAATTTTTTTTACAGGTTACCAGGCTAGAGTTACAGAGGAGGGCTAGTGCTAGAATTGTTGCACGCGCTCTAACACACGCAGCGATACCTCACATACAGTATGTAGTTTGAACGGTGTTTACATATGTGGGCGGGACTTACGTGTGCGTTCGCTTCTGATCACGAGCTACCGGGGACAGGGGCGTTTTCATTTTTTTAATTTTTTTTTATTTTACTTATTTTTATTTATTTTTACACTTATTTTACATTTTTTTTTTTTTTTATCACTTTTATTCCTATTACAAGGAATGTAAAGATCCCTTGTAATAGGAATGTGTGTGACAGGTCCTCTTTATTGAGAGATGCGGGGTCAATAAGACCCCACATCCCTCCTCCAGGCTAGAAAGAATGAGATCGTGAAAAAATTTCACTGATCTCATGTTTACTAGCCGCAATGGCGGCTTTGTTTACATCTGAGGACCCAGGCGTGACATCATCACATCGCACCCGGGCCTCTGACGGTCATAGGGATGACTGGTGACCATCTTGTCACCAGTCATCTCTATGCTTTCTATCGTGCGCCGGACGATTAATTCTCCGGGCCCCCGATGGCACGGGAGAGCCCGGAGAAGCATCGGATGGCGGCGGGAAGGAGGATGTCCCCTCCCGCCGCCTATAAGAACGATCAAGCGGCAGAATCGCCGCTATGATCATTCTTATGGTGCACAGAATCGCCGGCAGAACAGAAGGATATCTGAATGATGCCTCTAGCTGCAGGCATCATTCAGATATCCCCACACAAAGCCCAGGACGTCATATGATGTCCACCCAGGATGGGAGATCCCATCTGTGGACGTCATTTGACTATGGCTGGGTAGGGAAGTGGTTAAAATTTGCAGTACAACAACAAGGGATAGAGTTAAATGAATACTATAGGAATAGTGCCTTACCAAGTTTATATGTAAAACTTAGTTAGCTTAATATGTATTTATGAACATAAAATAATAGATAATATAATAAAAGAGAAGACTGCAGAAAAACAAGTAAAACCTATGTAGGAGGATTTGTTTCATTTCTGTGTATCACCTGAGGCTGTTCACTCCACTGGGTATATGAGAGGGTTTACAACCATTTTAAGAACATATAATTTTATGGGTTTTTTTTTAAACCCGAGTTTAGTGTCACTTTAAAGCAACTGCAGATACACCCAATAATTCTGTTATGTCTTCATTAAAACCATTAAATATTTTTAATGCAACTAGTATAAGTGTCAGAAGTTGGTATCACTCTCTTATCATGCTCTTTATAGTAGAACTCAGACAGTGAGAGGAAAGCCAGATGTTGGGGCAGTTGTGCAGCACGAGCATACACTGACAAAAGAAATGTTGCAGGTCTCATATATGTATTTCTGGCTTTTAAACCAGAGTTTAGTGTTAAGCAATGCTTTTTTGTAAGTTCTGAGGGTACCTGCTCTGTGTTGAATTGTGTATATTCTTTGTTGTCAAGTCCATATTTGGTCAATGATGTTACCTAGGATATCACGCCCCTTAGTTTACATTCATCAATCCACATGCTTTTTCTTTCAGTGGGTGTCGTTTTGTGATCTGGTTCAGCTGTCTGCTGGAGGCCACCTCTAAAGCCTTGGGTCACTGGCATTTTTTTTTTTCTTCTCCCCTGCTAAATCCAGCTCAGATATACTGGATTTTTCTAGGTCAGCCAGATCACATTGTGGATCTATTATTATATGGAGATTTTATGTCCTCACTTGAGGAAGAATAGTTCTGACTGATTTTGATCCACTGCTATTACACCAAAACCAGAGAATATGTTTTTTTCTTTCCCTTTTACGGTTGCTTTGCCTTCTATCACTCGCCTCAGTTATTCTACCTCTAAGCACATCACAAAGTCTTCCCAGTGATTTTTTTTTAATATTTTTTTATCAGCTTTATACAAGGTATTCAAAACACATAGTGGGGGACTGGTGCCCATGCAGGGGTCACTGTCCAGTGTATAACAAACAATAAAAAACAGCAAAAACAAAATAAAATAGAATGGGGTCATTACTGCAAAACTAATGAATAAAATAATAAAGTAGTAAAATAAAAGGGGCAAGGCTCAAGCATGAAGTTAGGGTTAGGGTTAGGGCTTAGGGTTAGGGTTAGGGTTAGGGCATAGGTAGTTTATTTAAGGTGATGAACTTTGGTATTCTCATATAAGAAACATTTGTTAGATACAGTCTTTTTGGATTCAATCCAGATACTATTTATCTAGGACACTACAGTCCTAGACTACAACAAGAGCACCTATTTTGCACAGTGGAAGATGCCTACGAAATAGCCTGCTAAGTCTTTCCCTTTTCTGATTGTTACGGAACATTCCTTTTTTTCTCCACTTCTTCATCAAGATCCTCTAAATATTTTTCTCAGTCTGCCAACAGATCTGAAAAGTCAAATCTGACAGTTCCTTGAACAAGCTTTTCTCAAATTGAAATTGTGCCTCTTAATTTCCAGAGGGGGAATAACTGTTACCTTTATTGGACACTTGGACAATTTGCATCTGTGATGCTTAGGTGCAGGAGGTACAATTCCAGGGCAACAAACGGGTGTTTTGCTCCCTACTCTTTCCTTGCTATATCAGCCCAAAATGTCCTGTGTCACCACACAGATTATCAGATCTCTATTGAGCCCTCTCAAGTCTTATGGATCAAGGTGTCATTGCCTCAGATCCTGCGGTAGAACAATTTCAATAGTGTATACTACAACTTGTTCACAATTCCTATTAGGTATGATCCAAATGTTCCTGGATTTGGTTCAAGGCAAGTTCACAGAACATGACTATATTTTTTATGTCAAATCAAAAACTCCACTTTGAAAAAGAAGTAAAGCAAAAGCTTGTTCTGCACTCCTGTGACCCGCTTTCAGCAGACAGCGGGCTGACAGCACAGAGCCAGTCCAGGCTGGGGAAAGATCGCAAACATATGGTCATAATCCACCTAAAAGCATGGACCGACACCTGACTCAGCCACTCTCACCCCCTCCACAGCCTATGCACTCCAGTGAGCGTAGGAGCAGAGAAGAGAGCCAGTGACAGTCACCAGCTCTCTGCTCACAGAGCACTGAGAACTGAGCAAACAGTGGTCTTTTATCACTTGGTTCTCAGTCTTGGAGATGGCAAGGGGCAGATACATCATTGGACCAATGCTCCATCCACCTAGGTAAGTATAATTTAGGCTTGTGCAATTCGTTTCGTAACGAATTGAAATTCGTCCGAATTTAGCAACTTTCGGACATTCGGAAGCATTCGAATTTCCGAACAAAGCAATTACGAATAAGACCGAATCCGAAATAAATTATACCGCAAATAGCGAATGCCCGAATGTCTTCGGCATAATTCGTTATGAAAAAGTTACGAATGTACGAATCCATACGAAGCACAATAACACTCACTCTGCTCTGCTCTCTGCTTCTCCCACACCGTGCTGAACTCCCTCTCAAAATGGTGTACAGGGGCGGAGGTTATAGCCGCATGTAAAAAACGAAAGTAAAATACGAGATTTAGAATCCATTCGAAGCACAATAACACTCACTCTGCTCTGCTCTCTGCTTCTCCCTCACCGTGCTGAACCCTCTCAAAATGGTGTACAGGGGCGGAGCCTATAGCCGCATGTTAAAAACGAAAGTAAAATACGAGATTTCGAATCGTTACAAATAACCGCAATGTATTTAGAAAAGTACAAATCCATTCGAAGCACATTAGGCATAATAGGCAGCGTCGTTGTGAGAGAGACACGGAAAATTACGAATCAACGAACCCAAAAAAAGTTACGAAAGTAGGAGTTGTGTCCAGAATCAACGAAAAACAACGTACTCTACCGAAAGTACGAACCCAAAAAAAGTTACGAAAGTAGGAGTTGTGTCCAGAATCAACGAAAAACAACGTACTCTACCGAAAGTACGAATTATAAAGCAACAAAAAATTCAACGAAAAATGTCGCTTGCAAAAATACGAATGAGTCCGAACACGAAAAATCCCGTCTAGCAAAATTACGAATGATTACGAATCAACAGGACCGGAAAGAAACGAACCGAAACGGAACGAATTTTTCCGTTGTGCACAAGTCTAGTATAATTCTTAAAATAATAACTTCTCTTTTAAGTCAATGGGACCTAATTATTAAAAAAACAGTAATGGCTATTTCCTAGGTTAATAAGCAAGGGTTTGCTAAACACTAGGGATGAGCCGAACACCCCCCCAGTTCGGTTCGCCCCAGAACTCACGAACAGGCAATAAATTTGTTCGAACATCCGAACACCGTTAAAGTTTATGGTGAAAAATCGAAAGTACTAATTTTAAAGGCTTATATGCAAGTTATTGTCATAAAAATTGTTTGGGGACCCGGGTCCTGCCCCAGGGGACATGTATCAATGCAAAAAAAAGTTTTAAAAACTGCAGTTTTTTCGAGAGCAGTGATTTTAATAATGCTTAAAGTGAAACAATAAAAGTGAAATATTCCTTTAAATTTTGCACCTGGGGGTGTGTGAATAGTATGCCTGTAAAGCAGCGCTTGTTTCCCGTGCTTAGAACTGTCCCTGCACAAAGTGTCATTTCTGAAGGAAAAAAAGTAATTTAAAAGCACTCGCGGCTATAATGAATCAGTGTGGTCTTATATGTTCACATTAGCCATAGGCTATCATTCCACCATTGCATTGCCATTTTTTCATTGTTGCAATATGGTCGTGTGATGATGGGATATGTTGTATATTTTTATATATGTACACACAGTGGTGGAGCAGTTCCCCATTGAATCCTTAGCCTACGGCTTATTTTATTATACAATTTATGATAACAGTCATCGATTGTCAGGTTGTGCCTGTTTTTATTTGTGTATTTTTTATGGATACATGCATCATTATGTTTTCGTTTTTTATACCTTTACTTGTCCTGATGTTTTATGACATTCATTGTCTGCCCTTCCTGCCCGTCATTCCTTGTCCCTGGTTGATGTTTCCTTATGCACGCATGAGATATTGCTGCGTTTCCATGGGGATGCCAGTGCTTTTGCAGAGCGACGCGCCGCTATGTTCCAGCCACGTCATGTGTCATGTGACGGTAGGCGGAACTGAGGCCTGGAACACAAACACCTCTGCTGGGATGACGTGGTGACGCGAGTTGGCGTTGACGCGATGACGCGTTATCATGTTGATTGGATGCTTGGAATACAGATATCCCTGCTTGGTTTGCGTGATGACGCTCTCGGGCGGCATCGCGATGACGTGCCACTGGCTTTACTCAGGTATGATTGGATGCAATGACCAGAAGCTTATGACGAGTCAGGAAGCAGCTATTTTAAAATTCTGATTGGATACCATAGTCAGGGGGAGTTGTATGTAACAGCTGACGGTTCCAATCAGCAAGGTTTTACTATATAATGGCATGGTGTGTTATATGCAGGTTGATGCCCCAGTTGATGCACACTGCTACGAAACATGTCGGGTACATGAACCTGCTTCAAGCTTTACTACGCCATACATGAACTCTTTGTGATCACTATTTTACAAGCAGCCTCAGGACGCCTGTACCTTTTTATTGTTTATGATTGTTATTTTGATGTGTTCATTTTTGGAATAAAACAAGCTTTTTTTACCATAAACCACCCGATTGATCTATACTATGTGGAGGCTTCTATGGTGGATATCGGTGTCTGCATGTCTGGAGTTCGGAGATATTAAGGCAGGAGAATTACAACTTTCCATGCATGCCTTGTCTGGTGTTGATATAGGACGTCACTCTCCATAGGAGTTCCAGTCTACATGTGAATCCGAGTGGACCATCTCTATGCCTATTTGACCAACCGCTGCTGGGGTGTGAGTCCACACATAGGGGTAAGAGTATTTATTTCTACCCCCCTCCTCCCCCGGTGTTGGAAGTCATGTCCCTGGGTGTTGTGCATCCTTAACATCCACCCGCATTACAGCTACTCCACATGGGTTAATGTGGACATTGCATTTGATGTAGGATTTCACACCGATTCCTTCTCTTTCATAATTTTTCACATTGAATATTTGTATATGGACTTTATACACCCATTTATATGTATAATATTCTTTACTCACAGTGTCATTTATATATGTTATTTTATTTTTCTATATACTATCACATTTGTTGATTGTACACGTGTGGACTAATGTGTGTGCATTTTAGTCCATGTGCATTTAGTCCATCTCATGGTGGTCACGGCTTCACAGGCCACATTTTATTTTCGTTAGTTACACCTATATTCATTTATCACAGCTTCACAGGTCACATTTTTATATGTAGCATTAGTGGTTGGTATTTATATATGTCAATTTTCAGGATTTATATTTTCTCCTGGCGCCGCATTTATTTATTTTCTATTTTTTGTTTACAATATGTCTGATCGTTGATGCTGTGTCATGGATATGCAGTAGTGTTTGTCTGTCAGCTTACCTTCCTTCCCATGTGTTCATCTTAGAGGCCTGAGCCCTTTCACCTGGCTTCCTTTATAATCTCCTCCCAGCCAGACTCCACCCCAGGCCCTATCACAGAACACTATATTAACCTGTGCACTGCAAGCCTGCTTTGCTGATCAACGTGTTTGTTAGGCATTGTGTGTTTGGGTTCCTGCCTGCCGTGTGCTACGTCTGTCTCTCTGTTACGTTATTGGCTTGTCCCCGACTATCCCTGTCTGCTCGTGACCCTTGACCTTCGGCTCGTTCTTCGTTATCCTTGTCTGCTTGTGGCCCCTGACCTTCAGCTTGTTATTCGGTTCTCTCTATCGTGTGCTGCTGCTTCCCCTCTTTTCCCCTTATCCTACGGGGCGTGAGCTAGGAAACTCCAGGGGCCGCGACCTGGTCCCAGCCTGCAGCGTAACATCCTCACCACTAGAGGCCCTGGAGAAGACCAGCTGGGTCTTAGACTCCGCGCCCTGGGGAATCTTGGCTCTCGCTTCCGTTGGGATCCCGGTTGTGCTCCTCTGGTCCCGCTTTCCACAACCACCCAGTTTCCTATCCGCAGAAGCCAGCCATAGGGTTCACTACCTCGCGGTGCACTCCTGTCCCCCTACGGTGTGCATCTGTCACCTGACCACAGGTGACCCTGACAGTTTGATCAGCCATGAACCCGGCTGACATCCCGCTACCCGCGGATGATCCATTGCAGGGCATAGTTTGCAGACTTGAATCCCAGGAATCGAATCAGACTCAGGTGATGCGATTCCTCCAGGATCTGGCTTCTCGCTTCGAGCAGCTTCAGGCCTCCTTGGGAACCCTGAATCCGCAACCTCAAATACAATCAGCGGCTGCACCTATTGCACCAGTCGCAGCCACACACTCGCTACAACTGCCAGCTCCATCCCGTTTCTCTGGGGACTCCAAGGCTTGCAGGGGGTTCCTTAGCCAATGCACGATTCATTTTGAGCTCCAGCCCCAAAACTTCCTGTCTGATCGGGCTAAGGTAGCCTATATCATTTCCCTCCTCTCTGGTGAAGCTTTAGCCTGGGCAGCCCCTCTGTGGGAACTGAATGATCCAGTGGTTTCTAGCCTGTCTGGCTTCTTGAAACTTTTTTGGAATATCTTCGAAGAACCGGCTCGTGTCTCTTCAGCGGCCAGCGCCCTTTTACGTCTCCGCCAAGAGTCTGCTTCTGTGGGACAGTATGCCCTTCATTTCCGCATACTGTCGGCTGAGTTGAGCTGGAACAATGAGGCCTTAGTCGCAACCTTTTTGCATGGCCTGTCTGATAGAGTGAAGGATGAATTAGCTGGAAGAACCATCCCCACTGATCTGGCCGGCGTTATCTCCTTGTGTAACCAGATTGATATTCGCTTTCAGGAGAGGACCTTAGAAAAGCAACGCCAGCACTCCTTGGTTCTTAGTCAGCCTGAGCTCCCCTCTCTTCGACCCGTAGAGCATCTCCTACCAGCTGAGGAACCCATGCAGCTGGGTCGGACCAGGCTATCCCCCGAGGAACGTGCTAGGCGCAGAACTCTTGGTCTGTGTCTTTACTGTGGGGGCAAAGGTCATTTTCGTGACACTTGCTCTCTTTGTCCAGAAAAACGTTCGGGTCCACTTCATCTGGAAAGTGGAGTATTGGACCCAGAAATATCACCTTCCCCTTCTCGTCTTCTGCTTTCTGTGTTCCTTCATGTTGGTGCTTCTTCTCATTCGGTCTCAGCATAACTGGATTCCGGAGCCGCTGGTAATTTCATGGACTGGGAAATCGCATCGTCCATGAGACTTACTCTTTTGCCCCTCACCACGCCATTGGTGGTCTTGGCGAATGATGGTACTGTTCTCCCAGGGGGACCTATCCGCTTCCAGACCCTCCCTGTTAAGATGTCGGTAGGGACACTCCACCAGGAGTGGATATCCTTCCTTATCTTACCCAAGGCCTCAACGCCTATAATTTTGGGTCTCCCATGGTTACAGCTCCATTCTCCTCATGTGGACTGGACTACTGGACAGATCCTGGCTTGGGGTCCCTCCTGTTCCTCGTCCTGCCTACCCAAGGTTGCCCCCTGTGAATCTGAGCCGGTCATTCATTCCAGGTTGCATAACCATTTACATTTCTCTGTCCCTAACCACCCTTGGACGCACAGCCAGGCTAGCTTGTCTACAAGTCCTGTAGTCGCTACGTCTTGCGATGCGATTCAGGTAGTCGCTACACCTGACTCAGCTATTCACTCTGCCTCTGTACTAGTTATGCCAGTCCAGCCCATGCCCAGTGAGCCTCTTACTTTTTCTTGTTTGGGACATTCTGCTTGTCCTTCAGCTATTCAGCTTGACTCCGGCGACATGTCACCTTCTAACCAACCTGACTTCAGGGTTCCACTGACATCTGCCCAGTCTGATAGTCCTGTGCAAGATGACCAGTTCCCCTTTAAGGGTCTAGGGGATCCTCCTCAGATTCCTGTTGATCCTCTCATGCCCTTGCTTATTCCTAGAGAGCCTTTGGTCCTCAATAGATCTTCTTGTCATCTCCCTACCTCGTTTTCGGTCTCTGAGGATAATTTTAAGTACGAGGTTAGACAAGTTCTGGATTCTCGGCTCTGCAGAGGCATTCTTCAGTACCTTGTGCATTGGAGAGGTTTTGGTCCTGAGGAGGCGTCTTGGATCGCTGCATCTGATGTCGCTGCACCTCATCTGTTGAGAAGGTTTCATCAGATTTCCCTTTAAGCCTGGGTCCAGGCGGGGGAGGGCCCATAAGAGGGAGGGTACTGTCATGGATATGCAGTAGTGTTTGTCTGTCAGCTTACCTTCCTTCCCATGTGTTCATCTTAGAGGCCTGAGCCCTTTCACCTGGCTTCCTTTATAATCTCCTCCCAGCCAGACTCCACCCCAGGCCCTATCACAGAACACTATATTAACCTGTGCACTGCAAGCCTGCTTTGCTGATCAACGTGTTTGTTAGGCATTGTGTGTTTGGGTTCCTGCCTGCCGTGTGCTGCGTCTGTCTCTCTGTTACGTTATTGGCTTGTCCCCGACTATCCCTGTCTGCTCGTGACCCTTGACCTTCGGCTCGTTCTTCGTTATCCTTGTCTGCTTGTGGCCCCTGACCTTCAGCTTGTTATACGGTTCTCTCTATCGTGTGCTGCTGCTTCCCCTCTTTTCCCCTTATCCTACGGGGCGTGAGCTAGGAAACTCCAGGGGCCGCGACCTGGTCCCAGCCTGCAGCGTAACATCCTCACCACTAGAGGCCCTGGAGAAGACCAGCTGGGTCTTAGACTCCGCGCCCTGGGGAATCTTGGCTCTCGCTTCCGTTGGGATCCCGGTTGTGCTCCTCTGGTCCCGCTTTCCACAACCACCCAGTTTCCTATCCGCAGAAGCCAGCCATAGGGTTCACTACCTCGCGGTGCACTCCTGTCCCCCTACGGTGTGCATCTGTCACCTGGCCACAGGTGACCCTGACATGCTGGCAGCCTATCACATAGCTTCTTTTTCACATTTTGGTAGCGCTACTTTTTTATTCATACTTTACTTAAGAGCTGTCACTGGCTGAAGCCGCGTCATTCCCGGGGTGTCTCCGCTCCAGTGAAGAGTGCTCCTCACTGCGCTGGACATCATCGTTGGACCCTGGACCCCGGAGAGGAGAGATCATCCATTGCTGGACCAATTCACATAGGGGGGGCCGGGATCTGGGGGTCCCCTTTGTTAAAGGGGTCTTACAGATTCCGATAAGCCCCCCGCCCGCAGACCCCCACAACCACCAGGCAAGGGTTGTGGGGATGAGGCCCTTGTCCCCATCAACATGGGGACATGGTGCTTTGAGGGGTCACAGACCCCCAAAGCATCCTCCCCATGTTGAGGGCATGTGGCCTGATACGGTTCAGGAGGGGGGCCCTCTCTCGTCCCCCTCTTTTCCTGCGGCCTGCCAGGTTGCGTGCTCGGATAAAGGGTCTGGTATGGATTTTTGGGGGGAACTCCACGCAATTTTTTTTTTATTTGGTGTGGAGTTCCCCTTAAAATCCATACCAGACCTGAAGGGTCTGGTATGGATATTTGGGGGGAACCCCACATATTTTTTTTTTATTTGACGCAGGGTTCCCCTTAATATCCATACCAGACCTGAAGGGCCTGGTAATTGAATTTGGGGGGACCCCCACGCATTTTTTTTGTTTTATCAATGACTTTTCTCTGTATTGCCGGGAGCCGACAATTCATTATAGCCGCGAGTGAGTTTTAAATGACTTTTTTTTCCTTCAGAAATTACACTTTGTGCAGGGACAGTTCTAAGCACGGGAAACGAGCACTGCTTTACAGGCATACTATACACACCCCCTAGGTACGAAATTTAAAGGAATATTTCACTTTTATTGTTTCACTTTAAGCATTATTAAAACTACTGCTCCCGAAAAAACTGCAGTTTTTAAAACTTTTTTTTGCATTGATACATGTCCCCTGGGGCAGGACCCGGGTCCCCAAACACTTTTTATGACAATAACTTGCATATAAGCCTTTAAAATTAGCACTTTAGATGTCTCCCATAGACTTTTACAGGGTGTTCCGTGGCTTTTTGAATTTTCCGCGAACACCCCAAATTGTTCGCTGTTCGGCGAACGGGCGAACAGGCAATGTTCGAGCCGAACATGAGTTAGACTCGAACCTCATCCCTACTAGGAACCATGATCTGTAATTTCCTCTAGGTCAGTCCCTTCCCCCTTCAGTTATAACACACATTAGGGAACACAATTAACCCCTTGATCACCCCCTAGTGTTACCCCCCTTCCCTGCCAGTGAAATTTTTACAGTAATCAGTGCATTTTTATAGCACTGATCGCTGTATTAGTGCCAATGGTCCCAAAAATGTGTCAAAAGTGTCCAATGTGCCAGCCATAATGTCGCAGTCCCGATAAAAATCGCAGATCGCCGCCATTACTAGTAAAAAAAAAATGCTATAAATCTATTGCCTATTTTGCAGACGCTATAACTTTTGCGCAAACTAATCAATATACGCTTATTGCAATTTTTATTACCAAAAATATGTAGAAGATCACATATCAGCCTAAACTGAGAAAAAATTAGCTTTTTAAAAAAAAAAAATTGGGGATATTTATTGTAGCAAAAATTACAAAATATTGTGTTTTTTTTAAAATTGTCACTATTTTTTTGTTTATAGCGCAAAAAATAAAAATCACAGAGATGATAAAATACCACCAAAAGTAAGCTCTATTTGTGGGAAAAAAAGGACGTCAATTCTGTTTGGGTACAGCTTCGCACGACCGCACAATTGTCAGTTAACCACTTAACGACCGCTCACTGTATATATACGTCGGCACAATGGCACCGACAGGCACAATCACGTAGAGTGTACGTGATTGCCTTTGTACAGTTGGGGGATCTGATCGGACCCCCCTTCTGTACAGTGAGCGGTCGGAATTCGTCTGGGAGCGTTCCGAGATGGGGGGGGCGGCCGTTCGATTCCGACCACCCCCCCGCGATCGCTCCCGGCGAATAGAAATGCCCCCTCTGTCTGTGTACTGTTTACACAGATAGAGAAAGCAGGAGGAAGTGATGTCATCTCCTGTGCGGCGCTCACATATACCGAGCGTCGTACAAGAGAAGACACACAGGTCAGTGCACTAACACTACACTAACACCAGCACACATAGGCACATAAATCGCCCCCCCAGATCACCCCCCAGCCCCCCCAGATCACCCCCCAGCCCCCAGTCACAGTGTCACTGATTGCAGTGACCATTTATTTACTGATCACTGCAATCAGTGACATTTGTGACTGTAAAAGTGTCACTACATTTAGTTTTAGGTCCAGTGTAGCCCCCTAACCCCCCCCTAATAAAGGTTTAACCCCTTGATCACCCCCCAGATAACCCTTTCACCCCCTAGCACCGCCGTCGCTTGGCGATCATTTTTCTGATCGCTGTCTTGGCGTCGGCGATGCAGATCGGTACCCAGTAATTTTTTTTAGGTTCGCCGCAGGTTTTTATAGCGTCGGGTACCCCCATAAATTATCTAATAAAGGTTTAACCCCCTTGATCGCCCCCCAGGTAACCCTTTTACCCCCTATCACCACTGTCACTAAGCAATCGTTTTTCTGATCGATGTCTTAGCGTCGGTGATGCTGATCGGTAGCCAGTATTTTTTTTTAGGTTCGCCAAAGGTTTTTATAGCGTCGGGTACCCCCATAAATTATCTAATAAAGGTTTAACCCCCTTGATCGCCCCCCAGGTAACCCTTTCACCCCCTATCACCACTGTCACTAAGCAATTGTTTTTTCTGATCGCTGTCTTGGCGTCGGTGATGCAGATCGGTACCCAGTAATTTTTTTAGGTTCGCCGCAGGTTTTTATAGCGTCGGGTACCCCCATAAATTATCTAATAAAGGTTTAACCCCCTTGATCGCCCCCCAGGTAACCCTTTCACCCCCTATCACCACTGTCACTAAGCGATCGTTTTTCTGATCGATGTCTTAGCGTCGGTGATGCTGATCGGTAGCCAGTATTTTTTTTTAGGTTCGCCGCAGGTTTTTATAGCGTTGGGTACCCCCATAAATTATCTAATAAAGGTTTAACCCCCTTGATCGCCCCCCAGGTAACCCTTTCACCCCCTATCACCACTGTCACTAAGCAATTGTTTTTCTGATCGCTGTCTTGGCGTCGGTGATGCAGATCGGTACCCAGTAATTTTTTTAGGTTCGCCGCAGGTTTTTATAGCGTCGGGTACCCCCCATAAATTATCTAATAAAGGTTTAACCCCCTTGATCGCCCCCCAGGTAACCCTTTCACCCCCTATCACCACTGTCGCTAAGCGATCATTTTTCTGATCGATGTCTTAGCGTCGGTGATGCAGATCGGTAGCCAGTAATTTTTTTTAGGTTCGCCGCAGGTTTTTATAGCGTCAGGTACCCCCATATATTATCTAATAAAGGTTTTAACCCCCTAATTGCCCCTAGTTAACCCTTTCACCAGTAATCATCATATAAATGTTACGGGTGACGCTGGTTAGTTAGTTTGCTTTTTATTGTGTCAGGGCACCCGCCGTATATAACCCAATAAAGGTTTAACCCCCTGATCGCCCGGCGGGTGATATCAATTAGGTTTTAGCGTCAGAGAGGGTCTGCGTCACACCCCAGGCAGCGTCAGGTTAGTGCCAGTAACGCTAACACCCACGCGTGAAGCATACACCTCCCTTAGTGGTATAGTATCTGAACAGATCAATATCTGATCTGATCAGATCTATACTAGCGTCCCCAGCAGTTTAGGGTTCCCAAAAACGCAGTGTTAGCGGGATCAGCCCAGATACCTGCTAGCACCTGCGTTTTGCCCCTCCGTCCAGCCCAGGCCACCGAAGTGCAGTATCGATCGATCACTGTCACTTACAAAACACAACACACATAACTGCAGCGTTCGCAGAGACAGGCCTGATCCCTGCGACTCCAGTGCTGTAGGAGGTGATTTCACCACCACAGTTAAAAAAAAAAAAGAAGCAAATATGCCGAAGCATTGGGGCAGCAGGGGCGGAGGAGCGGAGGAGCGATTTTGCTCCTAATGCCGCGTACATACGGTCGAAATTCCGACGGAGGCTTGCCCGTGGAAAAGTCCGACCATGTGTGTGCGGCATAACTTTTTTGCGGGAGGATGCCCCCATGCTTCGGCATATATAAATGGTGCATGTATGCCCATCATTAGAAGTGGGTGGATGAAGGGCGGTATTCTAATGGTGGGCATACCCACCGATCAATCTCTTTTTTCGTTCAGCCACCTGGCTGCATGAAAAAAAAAGATTACAATACATGTCCAACAAGGACCAGCAACGTACTGGTATGTTGCTGGACTTTGAATGGTTATACCAGATTGATGCCTGCGGGTTCAGGTATCATCTTGGTATCATTCTTTTCAGCCAGCGGCCGGCTTTAATGTAAAAGCAACCCTAGTGGCTAATTAGCCTCTGGACTGCTTTTACAAGCAGTGGGAGGGAATGTCCCCCCCCGGATATAAAAAGCGCCATTGGGAAATTGGGAAAGCATTTTATCACACCGATCTTGGTGTGGTCAGATGCTTTGAGGGCAGAGGAAAGATCTAGGGTCTAGACCCCAGTTTTTTCAAAAAAAGAGTACCTGTCACTACCTATTACTATCATAGGGGATATTTACATTCCCTGAGATAACAATAAAAATGATAAAAAAAAACATGGAAGGAACAATTTAAAAATAAAATAAAAAAGCAAAATTAATAAAAAAAAAAAAAAAGCACCCCTGTCCTGCCCTGCTCTTGCCCAATGGCGAACGCAAGCGTCGGTCTGGCGTCATATGTAAACAGCAATTGCACCATGCATGTGAGGTATCACCGCGAAGGTCGGATCGAGGGTAGTAATTTTAGCAGTAGACCTCCTCTGTAAATCTAATGGGGTAACCTGTAAAGGCTTTTAAAGGCTTTTAAAAATGTATGTAGTTTGTCGCCAATGCGCGTTTGTGCGAAATTTTAAAGCATGTCGTGTTTGGTATCTATGTACTCGGCCTAAGATCATCTTTTTTATTTCATCAAACATTTGGGCAATATAGTGTGTTTTAGTGCATTAAAATAAAAAAAAGTGTATTTTTTCCCCAAAAAATGCGTTTGAAAAATCGCTGCGCAAATACTGTGTAGAAAAAAAAAATGCAACACCCACCATTTTATTCTGTAGGGCCTTTGCTTTAAAAATATATATAATGTTTGGGGGTTCAACATAATTTTCCTGCAAAAAAAAATATGTTTTCATGTAAACAAAAAGTGTCAGAAAGGGCTTTGTCTTCAAGTGGTTAGAAGAGTCGATGTAAGCTTCCTAATGTTGTGTATAAAATGCCAGAACAGTTCAAAACCCCCCCAAATGACCCCATTTTGGAAAGTAGACACCCCAAGCTATATACTGAGAGGCATGTCGAGTCCATGGAATATTTTATATGTTGACACAAGTTGCGGAAAAAAGACAATTTTTTTTTTTTGCACAAAGTTGTCACTAAATGATATATTGCTCAAACATGCCATGGGCATATGTGGAATTACACCCCAAAATACATTCTGTTGCTTCTCCTGAGTACGGGGATACCACATGTGTGAGACTTTTTGGGAGCCTAGCCGCGTACGGGACCCCAAAAACCAATCACCGCCTTCAGGCTTTCTAAGGGTGTAAATTTTTGATTTCACTTCTCACTGCCTATCACAGTTTCGGAGGCCATGGAATGCCCAGATGGCACAAAACCCCCCCAAATGACCCTATTTTGGAAAGTAGACACCCCAAGCTATTTGCTGAGAGGTATTGTGAGTATTTTGCAGAATCTCGCTTTTTGTCACAAAGTTTTGAAAATTGAAAAAAAAAAAAAGAAAAAAAAAATTCTTTCTTCATTTTCAAAAACAAATGAGAGCTGTAAAATACTCACCATGCCTCTCAGCAAACAGCTTGGGGTGTCTACTTTCCAAAATGGGGTCATTTGGGGGGGTTTTGTGCTATTTTGGCATTTTATGGCCTTCGAAACTGTGATAGGTAGTGAGGAGTGAAATCAAAAATTTGTGCCTAGAAATCCTGAAGGCGGTGATTGGTTTTCGGGGTCCCGTACGCGGCTAGGCTCCTAAAAAGTCCCACACATGTGGTATCCCCGTACTCAGGAGAAGCAGCAAAATGTATTTTGGGGTGCAATTCCACATATAACCATGGCATGTGTGAGCAATATATCATTTAGTGACAACTTTTTGTAATTATTTTTTTTTTGTCATTATTCAATCACTTGGGACAAAAAAAAAAAATATTCAATGGGCTCAACAGGCCTCTCAGAAATTTCCTTGGGGTGTCTACTTTCTAAAATGGGGTCATTTGGGGGGGTTTTGTGCTATTTTGGCATTTTATGGCCTTCAAAACTGTGATAGGTAGTGAGGAGTGAAATCAAAAATTTGCGCCCTTAGAAATCCTGAAGGCGGTGCTTGGTTTCCGGGGTCCCGTACGTGGCTAGGCTCCTAAAAAGTCCCACACATGTGGTATTCCCGTACTCAGGAGAAGCATCAGAATGTATTTTGGGGTGCAATTCCACATATAACCATGGCATGTGTGAGCAATATATCATTTAGTGACAACTTTTTGTAATTTTTTATTTTTTTTTGTCATTATTCAATCACTTGGGACAAAAAAAAAATATTCAATGGGCTCAACAGGCCTCTCAGCAATTTCCTTGGGGTGTCTACTTTCCAAAATGGGGTCATTTGGGGGGTTTTGTACTGCCCTGCCATTTTAGCACCTCAAGAAATGAGATAGGCAGTCATAAATTTAAAGCTGTGTAAATTCCAGAAAATGTACCCTAGTTTGTAAACGCTATAACTTTTGCGCAAACCGATAAATATACACTTATTGACGTTTTTTTTTACTAAAGACATGTGGCTGAATACATTTTGGCCTAAATGTATGACTAAAATTGAGTTTATTCGATTTTTCTTATAACAAAAAGTAGAAAATATCATTTTTTTTCAAAATTTTCGGTCTTTTTCCGTTTATATCGCAAAAAATAAAAATCGCAGAGGCAATCAAATACCATTAAAAGAAATCTCTATTTGTGGGAAGAAAAGGACGCAAATTTTGTTTGGGTACAACATTGCATGTCCGCACAATTTACAGTTAAAGCAGCGCAGTGCAAAATTCTGAATTCACCTCTGGTCCTCTAGCTACCAAATGGTCCGGGGCTTAAGTGGTTAAAGTGACGCAGTGTCGAATCGCAAAAAATAGCCCGGTTATTGAGCAGCAAATTCTTCCGGGGCTGAAGTGGGCAACAACGAACGAGTCACCAGCTGTCAACAGCTGAATGAAAAAAAAAACATTGCCAGCCATAGAAAAATGTTTAAAAAAATGGCGTGGTGGTCCCCCCAATTCATACCAGGCCCTTTGGGTGTGGTATGGATTTTAAGAGGAACCCGACAGCAACATTGTAAAAAAAATGACGTGGGGTCCCCCTTAAATTTATACCAGACCATTATCCAAGCATGCAGCCTGGCAGGCCAGGAAAGGGGAGGGCGAGCGAGCACCCCCCCCATCCTGAAGCATACCAGACCACATGCCCTTAACATGGGGAATGCTTTGGGGTGGGGGGGCTCTGTCCCCCACCCCAGAGCACCTTGTCCCCATGTTGATGGGGACAAGGGCCTCTTCCTCACAACATTGGGCTGTGGTTGTGGGGGTCTGCAGGCTGGGGGCTTATTGGAATCTATAATCCTGCCCCCCATGTGAATGAGTATGGAGTATAGATCCTGCCCCCCATGTGAATCAGTATGGGGTACATTGTTCCCCTACCCAATCACCAAAAAAAGTGTCAAAAATAAAAAACACAGACACGGTTTTTGACAACTGACCCAAAGGGCCTGGTATGGATTGGGGGGCACACCATTTTTTTTATCATTTTTTTTTATAATTTTTCTATTTGCAGCAATAGTATTGTATTGCCACCAATTTAAATGTAATTTTTTTTCTTTATAAATGTAATATTTGCTGCAGCAGATTCTATACATGGTACAGATGCACCACGTTACAGGCAGACTAAGGGGACCCCAGGCAGTATATTTAATTTTTTCATTTTTATTGTTTCATGTTAAGCATCATAAAAATCACTGTTCCTGTAAAAATTATGTTTAAAAAAAAAATAATTGCATTGATACATGTCCCCCAGGGCAGTACACGGGCCCCCATACCCATTTTATGGCCAATAACTTGCATATAAGCCTTCAAAATGGGCACTTTTGATTTTTCAAGTTCGGGTCCCATAGACTTTAATAGGGTTCGGAGCTCAGGTCCGAACTTTTGCAATGTTTGAGAGTTTTGGCAAGAAACCGAACCGGGGGGTGTTCGGTCCAACTCCACTGCCCAGCATTGCACTTACTATTTAGGGTGTTAAAACAGTTTAAAGTGTCATTTAACCCATATCATTAAAAGCTTTCAGTACATACTGTAATACTGCCCATACCATGTTGTTGCCAAAAAAATATAAAGATTTGTTTTTAAATATATATTTGTATGACAATTTAAACCAGATTTTTGATGTTAAATATTTATTTTTATTTTTTTAATTTTGAGCATGCTTTTACTGCCACTTTTTCCCCACAGACAGGCTGTGAAAGAGCAGGGTCAAGCACCAGCTGTACATTGATTAGGAAAAAAGGTACCTTGATTTTTAGATTCGATTTTTTTTAAACACTTTTTGGCAGCAGCTGCAGGCCTGTCACCCAGCACATGCACACTGGACACAGTGCATTGTTGCTCCTTGTACCCTGCTGCGTTGAGTGGCCAGGAGATCACATAATTCCAATGTAAACACAACTGTTATGAATGGGTTTCATTCATAACAGCTGTGCTTAGTGATGCTGTGATTGGCCCACAGCTATCATATGGTACCTGGGCCAATCACAGCACCCTGTACCATTTGCCAATTACAGATCACTAGTAATCACAACTGTCATGAATGTAACACATTTATGACAGTTCAAAACATTGCTGTCACAGTGATAATTAAAGTGTAAAAAAAAAAAAAAAAAATCTCTTATCACCCCCACAGAGTAGTACAGTGTCATTATGTTGACACTAAAATACAGTAATGTTGAAAAAAAAGAAAAAAATTAATAAAACAAAAAAAAAGCTAAACAAAGTTTAAAAAGTTGAATAAAAAATAAACATATATATTTTTTTTTTATATGCTGTCACGAGTCAGTATGCCTGATCATTGCCACACCAGTCTAATGATGATGCTGTACTGCACTTGTGACAGTATGTTAAAACATAAAAAAAAAAAAAAAATTTAACTTTTTTTACTTTTATTTAAATTTTTGCAAAAAAGTGTGGCAAAAAATTACAACTTCAATAATCTCACTGTGCATAAATACTTCAGACTGTCTACTTTCCGAAAGGGGTATTTGTAGTGTCCAGGCATTTTAAGGGCCTCAAGAAATTAAATAGGCCGTCAGCATATCAGGAATGATCAATTTACAAATATACATACCATAGTTTGCAGAAGCTATAACTTTCACGCAAACCAATTAATATACACTTATTTGGATTTTTTTTTTACCAAAGGCATACATACATGTATAGCAGAATAAATTTTTGCCTATATTTATGAAGAAAATCGATTTTTTGGATATGTTTTATAACAGAAAGTAGGAAAAAAAATTTTTTTTTTTTTTTTTGTCTTTTTTTTGCTTATATTGCAAAAAATAAAAACACTGTGGTGATCAAATACCACTAAAGGAAAGTTCTATTTGTGTGAAAAAATAATATAAATGTAATTTGTGTACAGTGTTGCATGACCACGCAATTGCCAATTAAAGTAGCACAGTGTACCGTGCACCCTCCCCATGTTGAGGGCAAGCAGCCTGGTGTGGTTCGGGGGGGGGCGCTCACTCGCCCCCTCCCCCTATCCTGCTTGCTCGAATAAGGGTCTGGTATTGATTTTGGGGGGACCCCACGCCAATTTTTTTTTAAATGTTGGCGTGGAGTTCCCCTTAAAATCTATGCCAGACCCAAAGGGTCTGGTATGGATTTTGGGGAGGACCCCACACTGTTTTTTTTCTTTTAAATTTTGGCGTGGCGTTCCCCTTAAAATCCATACCATATGCTGATTTTGAAAATGCTGATTTTTACATGTATGTGAAAAGTGTGAGAATTGGTCCAGAAGAGAAGTAGTTAACTTGTGGAAGGGGGCTGATACCACAAGCTGGAATGGAAGCAGTTGCAAATCCAGCAGTTTTGCCAAGCTGGGCAGGGGCAGCTTGCAGGAGACTGGAGGGAACAACAAGATCCTGGAAAATGCAGAGTAATGTGGGAACAACACCAATGTTATGAAGCCTATCTGAAAAAGACTAACCCTTTGAAAGTGAATAAAGTGAAACAAAGTGAACATTTACATTTTAAAGAATACCCAATCAGGGGTCTGGTGGATCCCTGTTCTCAGTTTCAAGGACAAATCAGGCCCAAATTTTTGCCTGAATTCGGACCTGAAATGGAGATGTGTGAACTGGCTCCATTTAGACCCGGTCACAATCTCCTGTAAAAACCTGCATCCAATTTGCAATAGTGTGAACCCAGCCTAAAGAATGAGGTGAAGTTGTGCTGACTTCCACCAACATTTAGTCATGGTCATGAAGCATGGACAAAAAAAAATGGTCCAATCCAGTGGGATTGGACTGAATTTTTTTTTGCATGTTTCAAGTATACAGATCCCAGACAAGAGCTATGGTATGTGGAGTTCCCTCATGCATTTTCAAATTACTTAAGAAAATGTTACTGTTTTTCCACAAAAATAATTTGTTCCTTACAATTTGGTGTGGTTCCTGTTAAAGCAGCATTATTGGTGTGTGTGCAATATGAGGATTAGGAGCAAGTACTAGGCTCGTGGAATAAGTATGGCCTCTAAAAATACAATGCCCAGCTCTGGGTATGAATAGGACCCAGAGCAGTGGAGAGTTTTTAGCTAAAGACTGTACTCGAACAATTGAGTGGTGATTTTGAAATTCCCTTACCCCCTTAAAGGCACAGATAATTACAGTAGGGAAAATTTTAACCTTTAATATACACTTCTCAAAGCACCATGTCTGCTAACTTGTATAATAATAATATTTCACACGGGGCTTTTTGCAGCCGGAAAGTGTCGGAACGGGTTCTGCCACCTCAAGTGCTGGCCCTGTGCTTTGCACTTACTATTGTCACTTCTAAGCACAGAAGCCTGGCCACAGCAGTTAGAAGTGACAGCACTGCTCTCTGAGTGGCTGTGCACCGAATTCCACCCTGAGCGCAGCTGGTGTAATGTACATGTGGGGGGGGGGGGGCAATGGCACCACTAGTGCCGGGCATCCAGGCATTGTCCTGCTGCAATTCCTGCCACCTGCATCTCTCCCTACTGACTGTTGCCTATCACACTACTGTAACAAAGATGAGGAAGCCTCGACTAGGCTCCTCCTGGGCTCTGACGTGTTTTATGACAGACTTTGTGTACACAGCGCTCCCAACCTGCCCAAAAATGCTGCTTGCAGGACTTTTTTTTCCATCCCGCAAGCACACCGCCCTAGTGTGAAAAGGCACACTGGAATGAATGAGAGGTGGTTTTCAGGCATTTAGCAGAGGCTATTTCTAGCGCTAAAGTGACTGAAAACTGCCCCAGTGTGAAAGGGTTCTAAAAGTGATAATAAAGTCTTGTTTTTTGTTTTGTTGTTTAAATAACAAACATGTTATACTTACATGCTCTGTGTAATGGTTTTGCACAGAGCAGCCTTGATCCCCCTCTTCTCGGGTTCCTCGCTGGCGCCCCTGGCTCCATCCTCCTTCCGAGTGCCCCCACAGCAAGCACTCTTTAAAAAAACCTTGTGCCTTTACAACCACGTTAACAAAGCATGTGCTGTACTTAGAATGCAGTAGTTAGGAGTCAGAAATGTAAAACACAGTGAGGGGAATTTATCAAAACTTGTGCAGTCAGAATCTGGAACAGCTGTGCATGGCAGCCAATCGCCTTCTATCTTCAGCTTGTTTAGCTTTGAAAATTAAATCTATGAGCAGATTGGTTGCCAGCTGCTCCAGATTCTGTCTGCTCTAATTTTGATAAATTCCCCTAAGGGCTCAATCATACAGGCGTCTACGCTGAGCCACTTTTTGCTGCATCTGCATCCACCAGAGAGCTTCACCTATAGAAGTGGGTGCACTGATCTGAATGCAGATGCTGTGCGTTTGGATACATGCATCCCTTCCTGTCTGCGTGTCAAGTTTTGACGTTGACTATGTCCATGCAGCTGCTGTGTCCCAATTGACTTTGACTGGACTGCCTGCACAGGAATGCACAGAACACCAAGTATCCCCATGTGGTACATGGCTATCACACTGGACATGGACACATATGCTGGAATTACTTGTGACCAGGGCCTCCTCTGCACCACCACCCCAGCCTAGGGCCTCCTCTGCACCACCACCCCAGCCTAGGGCCTCCTTTGCACCCCCCCCATCCCAGGGCCTCCTCTTCAACCCCCCCCCCAAGTCCAGTGTCTCTCCTCAACCCCCTCAGTCCAGGGCCTCCTCTGTACACCCCCAGCCCAGTGTCTCCTCCGCACCCCCCATCAGCCCAAGTTCCCCACTTCACCCCCCAGTCCAGGGCCTCCTCTGTACACCCCCCCAGCCCAGGGCTTCCTCCGCATCCCCCCAGTCAAGGGTCTCCTCTGCCCACCCCAGTCCAAGGCCTTCTCTGCACCCCCCAGGCCCCCAATCCTTTGCCATACCAACCCCAACTTCCTAGTCCAGGGCCTTCTGCACACAAACCCTTCTCCTTGTCCTAATAAATGCCTTCCAATTCCACAAAGGCTCTCCCATGCTGAAGAATTACTCTGGAATGCTTTTCTATAGCGCTTGCTGATGGGAGGAGCAGAGTGATTCAGCGCTAGTGCACCTGTGAAGTCCCCCTCCTATTTGGTTCTCCGATGTTTGACAAACTATGCAGCTGGTGGCAGTGACAGCCTTAGAGGAGCTCTTCCCAGAGTGGGTGGGGGTGATGGAACCCCTGTCGGCACCCTCCCTAGGTGTGTCACCCGGGGCGTGTGCCCTCCTTACCCCCCTAGTTTCAGCCCTGGGGCAGAGATAATGTATCCTCTTCAAACCATAGCAGGCTACATGCTGTAAATATTGGGAGGGTATCTTGCAGGGACGGAGGCACAAAGCCTCCCCCTGCAAGGCACCCTGTCCCCAAGTTTGTGTGAACAAGGGCCCCATCCCCACATCCAGACTGCCTATGCAATTGAGTATGGGGTACATAGCCCCTTGTTACGCAATCACAAAGAAAAGTAACATAGTAAATAAAAACATACACACACTGAAGTAAAAAAAGATTTCCAGCTTCAGGATGGAAAGTGGTTTGAGAACAAGGCATATCTATGTCACACTCTTACATGTAAACAAAGAAACTGAAAGGGATGATGATTTAGTCACTCCTTTACGTCAAAAGTGGATTTAGACCAGCTAGAAAACAGTGATAGTAAATTAGAACACTTGCAGAATTGAGTGATAGTGATTTGTGGGGAAATTAATTGTATTATTATTATATTATATTTTTTTATAATTATTTATAGTTATTTATTATATTATAATTTATGATTTTGTGTTTCCAACTTTATCATACCCGGGATGTCTACTAGACTCTTGTTTGGACAGATTTAAGTGTGTTATTACTAAGAATTACAGGCCTACAATAAAAAAGGCCAAATTTCTATGCAAAACAATGTACCGCTTTGAGACCCAAAAATCTGACATAATCATACCGCCAGGGTGGTTAAATGGTTTGAAGAGCAGGGGAGACACTGGGGTCTATTAGACACCTAACGTCTCCAAAAATAGTGCCCATCACCTGTCCAATGTCACATAAATATATAAAAGAAAAAAGTAAAAAAAAAAAAAAAAAAAAAATGTATTTAAAGAAATGCCGTATCCCCTGTTTGGGCGCACACATTTGTAAGACTTGGCATGCTTGGTATCTATTTACTTTACGCAACCTCATCTTTTATCAAAAAAAAAAATGGGTATTGTGATGTGTGTTTGCACTAAAATTCATTTTATTTTTCCTGAAAATGTTAAAAAATATATATATATTATAATTTTTTTTACATATAAGCATTTAATTTAGAGTGCACCTATGGCAATGGTTTAGCAGAGCATTTTGGATTTTATAACGAAAGAACATAGCTTTACTTACTGGCTGAAAATAGTGAATATGAAATATTCATACTTGGTATTTAATATTAACCCAACTACAAAAATATATATATATATATATATATATATATATATATATATATTGTGGGGGGGTTAGCTCGGCAGCGGGTGTGTGTGATCCCCTGGATGGGCTCCCCACACAAAAACAGGCCCAGCAGACGGAGGTTGTGGTTTTCAAGATCAAAAAGGTGCGGTTTATTTCTCTATTTACAGTGACAAAAAAACACAGCAAAGCAAAAAGAAACATAAACAAAATAAACCCTGGTCAGCTTGACCTCTGACTAAACATGCAGGTTTCCTAACTAACAACTGGGATCAGCCTGGTGCTGTCCTAGTCCCTAAGTCCCTGGTTTAGTAAATGTCCAAACAAATAGCCACACAGGCTTTGTCTCACCGCACAGGGGTTCACTCTCCCTAGACAGTCCACACAGGTCTGGTTCCAGGCATGAGCAAACACCTAATGAAGCTGGGAGTTTTTATAGAGGCCTTAAACGAGCTGACAAGCTTCAGCTGGTCTCATCAACTCCCTGCCTGCACGACGCCCAGCACTCTCCCTAGAGGTATGAATCATCCATGAGCCCACTAGCCTCAGCTGGGCTTCATCAACTCCCTCCCTAGTTGTATAAGTCGGCATAAAGCCTGAATCTGGGAGAAATATATCTACCCCCCTGGATGCAACCAGGTGACTTTACCTTCCTGCTGTCACATACCCCCCCCTCTTGTTTTAACCTTGGGGTTGGAACACCAGCAATCAGGCATTCATGTACTCGAGACAAAGCATCCACATTCCCCATTTGAACGCCAGGGCGATGCTTTACTGTGAAGTTGAATTCCTGTAGGGCCAGGAACCACCTATTCACTCTTCTATTTGTCTCCTTGTTTTGAGCCATCCACTTTAACGGAGCGTGATCCGTAACCATGTCAAAGTGCCTACCTAGCAGATAGTACCGAAGGGAATCTAGAGCCCACTTCACCGCTAAACACTCCTTTTCAACCGTGGCGTAATTTACCTCATGGGACTTCAACTTCCTGCTGAGGTAAATGACTGGGTGCTCTTCCCCGTTCCAGACCTGGGACAATACTGCTCCTAACCCCACATCTGACGCATCACTTTGTACGACAAAGTCTTTAGAGAAGTCGGGTGAGTACAACACTGGCTGGCTACATAAGGCTTGTTTCAAGAATTGGAATGCTGCCTCAGCCTCGGGGGTCCATTTAATCATGACCGACCCTTTCCCTTTCGTCAGGTTGGTTAGGGGCACAGCCTTAGAAGCAAAGTGGGGAATGAAGCGCCGATAATACCCCGCTATTCCCAGAAAGGCTCGTACCTGCTTCTTGCTGTTGGGACGTGGCCAACTCTGGATGGCCTCGACTTTGTTGAGTTGGGGTTTTATTACTCCCCTCCCAATGGTGTACCCAAGATATTTGGCCTCCTCCTGCCCAATGGTACACTTCTTGGGGTTAGCCGTAAACCCCGCTTCCCGGATAGAGTCTAGGACTGCTTGCACTTTTGGCAGATGTGAGGCCCAATCTGTGCTATGGACAATTACGTCATCCAGGTAAGCCGCAGCATACTTCCGATGGGGCCTCAGTATCTGGTCCATTTTCCGCTGGAATGTGGCCGGCGCATTCTGTAACCCGAACGGCATTCTCTTATATTGGAACGCCCCGTCTGGGGTTACAAATGCGGTTTTCTCTTTGGCCGACTTGGCCAGGGGAATTTGCCAATACCCTTTTGTGAGGTCAAGAGTCGTCATGTATCGGGCTGTTCCCAGCCGGTCGATCAACTCATCTATACGTGGCATGGGGTAGGTGTCAAATTTTGTAACTTTGTTCAACTGACGAAAATCGTTACAAAATCGCCAGCTCCCATCCGGTTTAGGCACCAACACAATGGGACTAGACCAATCACTTTGGGACTCCTCTATCACCCCTAAGTTCAGCATTTTCTGTACTTCCTCCCGTATTGCCTCCCGTCGGGCCTCTGGGATCCGATAGGGTTTTAACTTCACCCTTTCACCGGGCGGGGTAATAATATCATGCTCTACCCCAGATGTTTGTCCCGGCAGCTCAGAGAACACCTCCTTGTTGCGAAGCACAAACTCCTTCACCTCCTGTTGTTGGGGTTGTGACAAGGTGGCTGCTATTCCAACCTCCGGAATCACGCAACCAGTTTGAGCTGGTGACCAAGTTTCTGCGACTAGGGACTCTCTATCCCTCCAGGCTTTCAACAGATTAACGTGATAGATCTGTTCGGGCTTTCGCCTTCCTGGTTGTCTGACCTTGTAATTCACTTCGCTCACTTTTTCCATTATCTCGTAGGGGCCTTGCCATTTGGCAAGGAATTTACTTTCAACCGTAGGGACAAGTACCAATATCCTATCCCCCGGGGAAAAGGTACGGGTCTTGGCTCCACGGTTGTACACTCTCTGCTGTGCCAACTGCGCTTGGGCCAAATGTTCCTTCACGATGGGCATTACCTGTGCAATTCGATCTTGCATCAGGGCGACATGCTCAATCACACTCCTGTGGGGAGAACTCTCACTTTCCCAAGTTTCCTTGGCAATATCCAACAGTCCTCTTGGGTGTCTCCCATACAGTAACTCAAAGGGGGAGAATCCCGTAGAGGATTGGGGCACCTCCCTAATAGCAAACATCAAATAAGGAAGTAGACAGTCCCAATCCTTTCCATCTCTATCCACCACTTTCTTCAACATTTGTTTTAGGGTTTTGTTGAATCTTTCAACCAGCCCATCGGTTTGGGGGTGATACACAGACGTACGCAATTGCGTCACTTTGAACAATTTACACAGCTCTTTCATAACCCGGGACATAAAGGGTGTACCTTGGTCCGTAAGCAGTTCTTTACAAATACCCACCCGGCTAAAAACAAGAGATAGCTCTTTGGCTATGGTTTTGGCCGAGGTATTTCGGAGAGGGATCGCTTCTGGATAACGGGTGGCATAGTCCATTATAACTAATATGTACTGGTGCCCCCTAGCGGACTTGATTATAGGACCTACCAAATCCATTGCGACCCTCTCAAACGGGACCTCAATGATGGGTAGAGGGACCAGCGGGCTACGGAAATGTGGCATCGGGCCGACCTCTGACACACAGGGCAGGAGGAACAATAATTTTCTATGTCCTTCATCACCCCAGGCCAATAGAATCTCTGTAATACCCTCTCTCGGGTTTTCTCTGTCCCCAGATGACCTCCAAGAATGTGCCCATGGGCCAACTCCAACACCAACTTCCTGTAAGGTTTGGGCACCACAAGCTGCTCAACGGTTTCTTCTGCCCTTTTTGCCACCCGATACAGTAGGTCCTTCTCTACGCTGAAGTATGGGTAAGTGCAGGTATTATCTGGGTTCACTAACTCGCCATCTATTTCCACTACGTTTTCCCGTGCCTTTATTAGGGCGGGGTCTTTTAACTGTTCTGTGGCAAAATTTTCCCTGTGAACCTCAAGATCAGAAAACTCCACAGACGGTAGGTTTTCGTCTGAGGAGGTGGGCTCCTCTCCAGTTTCTTGAGTCTCGCCTGCCAATACTGACAAGGGAAATTCTGGAGAGTCCTCACCACTCTCAGAGGAGTTCTGGCTATCACCTTCCTGGTACATAGGGGCACCAGTGGGGGGCTCAGGATCATCCCACAGTTCCCAGAACTTCGGAAAATCCCTTCCCACAATGGCATCATGCGGTAATTGAGATACTAACCCCACTGGATGAGAGAGGGTACCTTTGGGGGTCTTGAAACACACTGTAGTCACTGGATACTCTCGGGTGTCCCCATGCACACAAATAACAGCTACCTTGCTATTCCCAGAGACCTCTGTTTTAACTAATTCAGCCTTTATCAGGGTCACAAGGCTACCTGAATCCAGTAATACCACAACATTTCTACCATTAATACACATTTTGCATAAATGTTTCTCAGTTCCCCGAATGGCAGTGCATGCGACTGTCGCACACAGCGACTGACGTCTGTCCGTCAGAAAGTCACATTGCATGGGTTCCTCCACAACCGGGCAATTTGCTGCAATATGTCCCGCTTGCCGGCAGCGGTAGCAAACAATCCATTTGGCTGCCTCTTGAGCCCCTGACTTCCCAGGCTGTTCTCGCCAAACTTTGGGTAGAGCTCCCACCCTCTCACTCTCTCCACCCTCACCCCTTGGAATCCTCTTATCCGCCCCTGGGGATGGTCTGGTCTTAGGGTGGAAAGTCCGAGAGTCTCTGGAAGAGGCTTTCAGGTTCTCTGTAGCCAAGTATTTCTCTACACGATCCACAAGACCACCGGCCGTCTCTGGGTCTCCATGGCTTACCCACTTTTGGATGGCAGTAGGAAGAGCTCTCAAAAACCGATCCATTACAACACGTTCCACAATCTCTGGTGCGGACAAAGTCTCTGGCTGTAGCCACTTCCTGCTCAGGTGAATGAGATCATACATTTGAGACCTGGGGGGTTTTCCAAGCTGGAAAGTCCAGTTATGCACACGCTGAGCCCGGACAGCCAGGGTGACACCCAGCCTTGCCAATATTTCAGCTTTTAGCATCACATAGTCTTTTGCTTGGTCAGGCTCTAGGTCATAGTAAGCCTTCTGCGATTCACCAGTTAACAGAGGAGCCACCAGTCCAGCCCACTGCTCCTCAGGCCACTTTTCTCTTTCAGCAGTCCTTTCAAATGTGGTCAAAAATACCTCTGGATCATCCTCTCCAGTCATTTTTGTCAATAAACGACTCACCCCAAAGGACGCGGTATTAGTGGGACGGCTTTCCTCACTGGTCTGCGAACGTTGCTGCATTACTGCTTCCATTTGTTGTAGTCTCTGCTCTTGCTTCTGTAACAGGTCTATGAAGCGGGCCTCAGATTGCTGCTGGGCTGCAAGGCTCTGTTGATGAGCTTGCTGCTGGGCTGCGAAGCTCTGTTATTGAGCTGCAAGGCTCTTTTGCAAACCTGCATTTGTCTGCTGTTGATTGGCATTTGCTAGAGCCAGCTGTTTCAGTATCTCCTCCATGCTGGCTTAAAAAAAAACTGCCACTGGTTCTCCACCAACTGTGGGGGGGTTAGCTCGGCAGCGGGTGTGTGTGATCCCCTGGATGGGCTCCCCACACAAAAACAGGCCCAGCAGACGGAGGTTGTGGTTTTCAAGATCAAAAAGGTGCGGTTTATTTCTCTATTTACAGTGACAAAAAAACACAGCAAAGCAAAAAGAAACATAAACAAAATAAACCCTGGTCAGCTTGACCTCTGACTAAACATGCAGGTTTCCTAACTAACAACTGGGATCAGCCTGGTGCTGTCCTAGTCCCTAAGTCCCTGGTTTAGTAAATGTCCAAACAAATAGCCACACAGGCTTTGTCTCACCGCACAGGGGTTCACTCTCCCTAGACAGTCCACACAGGTCTGGTTCCAGGCATGAGCAAACACCTAATGAAGCTGGGAGTTTTTATAGAGGCCTTAAACGAGCTGACAAGCTTCAGCTGGTCTCATCAACTCCCTGCCTGCACGACGCCCAGCACTCTCCCTAGAGGTATGAATCATCCATGAGCCCACTAGCCTCAGCTGGGCTTCATCAACTCCCTCCCTAGTTGTATAAGTCGGCATAAAGCCTGAATCTGGGAGAAATATATCTACCCCCCTGGATGCAACCAGGTGACTTTACCTTCCTGCTGTCACAATATATATATATATATATATATATATATATATATATATATATATACAGTGCCTTGAAATAGTATTCATACACCTTGAAATTTTCCACATTTTGTCATGTTACAAACAAAAAAGGTAAATGTATTTTATTGGGATTTTGTGTAATAGACCAACACAAAGTGGCACATAATTGTGAAGTGGAAGAAAAATTATAAATGGTTTTCCAATTTTTTTATAAATAAATATGTGAAAAGTGTGGCGTGCATATGTATTCAGCCTCCTTTACTCTGCTACCCCTAACTAAAATATAGTGGAACCAATTGCCTTCAGAAGTCACCTAGTTAGTAAATAGAGCCCATCTGTGTGTAATTTAATCTCAATATAAATACAACGGTTCTGTGAAGCCCTCAGAGATTTGTTAGAGAACCTTAGTGAACAAACATCATCATGAAGGCCAAGGAAAGTTTAAAGCAGGGTTAGGTTTTAAAAACATATCACAAGCTTTGAACATCTCACAGAACACTGTGCAATCCATTACCTGAAAATTGAAAGAGTTTAGCACAACTACAAACCTACCAAGACATGGTCGTCCACCTAAACTAACAGGCCGTGCAACGAGAGCATTAATCAGAGAAGCAGTCAAGAGGCCCATGATAACTCTGGAGGAGCTGCAGAGATCCACAGCTCAGGTGGGAGAATCTGTCTATAGCACAACTATTAGTCGTGCACTCCACAAATCTGGCCTTTATGGAAGAGCGGCAAGAAGAAACCATTATTAAAAAAAAGCCATAAGAAGTCCAGTTCGCAGTTTGTGAGAAGCCATGTGGGGGATACAGCAAACATGTGGAAGAAGGTGCTCTGGTCAGATGAGACCAAAATGAAACTTTTTGGCCTAAAAGCAAAACGCTATTTTTGGCGGAAAACTAACACTGCACATCACCCTGAACATACCATCCCCACTGTGAAACATGATGGTGGTAGCATTGTGTTGTGGGGATACTTTTCTTCAGCAGGGACAGGAAAGCTGGTCAGAGTTGATGGGAAGATGGATGGAGCCAAATACAGGACAACCTTAAAAAACCTGTTAGAGTCTTCAAAAGACTTGAGACTGGGGCGGAGGTTCACCTTCCAGCAGGACAATGACCCTAAACATATGGCCAACGCTACAATAGAATGGTTTATATCAAAGCATATTCATGTGTTAGAATTGCCCAGTTAAAGTCCAGACCTAAATCCAACTGAGAATCTATGGCAAGACTTGAAAATTGTTGTATACAGACGCTCTCCATCCAATCTGACAGAGCTTGAGCTATTTTGCAAAGAAGAAATTTCACTCTCTAGATGTGCAAAGCTGGTAGAGACATACCCAAAAAGATTTGCAGCTGTAATTACAGTGAAAGGTGGTTCTACAATGTATTGACTCAGGGGGGCTGAATACAAATGCATGCAATACTTTTCACATATTTATTTGTAAAAAAATGTTGAAGATCATTTATCATTTTCCTTCCACTTCACAATTATGTTCCACTTTGTGTTGGTCTATCACATAAAATCCCAATAAAATACATTTACGTTTTTGGTTGTAACCTGACAAAATGTGGAAAATTTCAAGGAATATGAATACCTTTTCAAGGCACTGTATATATATATCTATATATATATAGATATATATATATACAGTATCTCACAAAAGTGAGTACACCCCTCACACTTTTTTAAATATTTTATTATATCTTTTCATGTGCCGACACTGAAGAAATTACACTTTGCTACTATGTAAAGTAGTGAATGTACAGCTTGTATAACAGTGTAAATTTGCTGTTTCCAACAAATAACTCAACACACAGCATTAATGTCTAAACCGCTGGCAACAAAAGTGAGTACACCCCTAAGTGAAAATGTCCAAATTGGGCCCAAAGTGTCAATATTTTGTGTGGGCACCATTATTTTACAGCACTGCCTTAACCCTCTTGGGCATGGAGTTCACCAGAGCTTCACAGGTTGCCACTGGAGTCCTCTTCCACTCCTCCATGACGATATCACGGAGCTGGTGGATGTTAGAGACCTTGCGCTCCTCCATCTTCCGTTTGAGAATGCCCCACAGAGGCTCAATAGGGTTTAGGTCTGGAGACATGCTTGGCCAGTGCATCACTCACCTTTGCCCATAGCTTCTTTAGCAAGGCAGTGGTTGTCTTGGAGTTGTGTTTGGGGTCGTTATCATGTTGGAATACTGCCCTGCGGTCCAGTTTCCGAAGGGAGGGGATCATGTTCTGCTTTAGTATGTCACAGTCCATGTTGACATTCATGGTTCCCTCAATGAACTGTAGCTCCGCAGTCATGCAGCCCCAGACCATGACACTCCCACCACCATGCTTGACTGTAGGCAAGACACACTTGTCTTTGTACTCCTCATCTGGTTGCCATCACACACGCTTGACACCGTCTGAACCAAATAAGCTTATCTTGGTCTCATCAGACCACAGTAATCCACGTCCTTAGTCTGCTTGTATTCAGCAAACTGTTTGCAGGCTTTCTTCTGCATCATCTTTAGAAGAGGCTTCCTTCTGGGATGACAGTCATGCAGACCAATTTCATGCAGTGTGTGGCGTATGGTCTGAGCACTAACAGGCTAACCCCCCACCCCTTCAACCTGTGCAGCAATGCTGGCAGCACTCATACATCTATTTCCCAAAGACAACCTCTGGATATGACGCTGAGCACGTGCACTCAACTTCTTTAGGCCTGTTCTGAGTGGAACCTGTCCTGTTAAACCGCTGTATGGTCTTGACTACTGTGCTGCAGCTCAGTTTCAGGGTCTTGGCAATCTTCTTATAGCCTAGGCCATCTTTATGTAGAGCAAAAAAATTTTTTTTTAGATCCTAGGAGAGTTGCCATGAGGTGTCATGTTGAACCTTCAGTGACCAGTATGAGAGAGTGAGAGCAATTACACCAAATCTAACACACCTGCTCCCCATTAACACTTGAGACCTTGTAACACAAATGAGTAGGGATGAGCCGAACACCCCCCCGGTTCGCACCAGAACCTGCGAACGGACCGAAAGTTTGTGCGAACTTTAGAACCCTATTAAATACAATGAACGCAAACATTTGAATTCAAAAGTGCTAATTATAACGGCTAATATGCAAGTTATTGTCCTAAAAAGGGTTTGGGGACCCAGGTCCTGCCCCAGGGGACATGCAGCAATGCAAAAAAAAGTTTTAAAAACGGACGTTTTTTCAGGAGCAGTGATTTTAATGATGCTTAACCACTTAAGCCCTGGACCATTTTGGCTAGTTAATGACCAGGCCCCTTTTTGCGATTCGGCACTGCGTCGCTTTAACTGACAATTGTGCGGTCGTGCGACATGGCTCCCAAACAAAATTGACGTCCTTTTTTTCCCACAAATAAAGCTTTCTTTTGGTGGTATTTGATCACCTATGCGGTTTTTATTTTTTGCGCTATAAACAAAAATAGAGCAACAATTTTGAAAAAAATGCAATACTTTTTACTTTTTGCTATAATAAATCTGCCCCAAATATATATATACATTTTTTTTCCCTCAGTTTAGGCCGATACATATTCTTCTACATATTTTTGGTAAAAAAAAACGCAATTTATTGATTGGTTTGTGCAAAAGTTATAGCGTTTACAAAATAGGGGATAGTTTAATGGCATTTTTATAAAAAAAAAATGTTTTTACTAGTAATGGCGGCGATCAGTGATTTTTTTCGTGACTGCGACATTATGGCGGACACATCGGACACTTTTGACACATTTTTGGGACCATCGTAATTTTTACAGCGATCAGTGCTATAAAAATGCACTGGTTACTGTAAAAATGACACTGGCAGTGAAGGGGTTAACCACTAGGGGCGCTGAAGGGGTTAAGTGTGCCTAAGGGAGTGATTACTACTGTTAGGGGGCGTGGCTACGAGTGACCCGTCACTGATCTCCGCTCTGATTACACGCGCGCGACCCCCACGTCGGGCAGTTAAAGACGACGTACAGGTACGTTGATGTGCCTGTACGTGCCATTCTGCCAACGTATATCAACTGGAGGGGGTCCTTAAGTGGTTAAAGTGAAAAAAAAAATATTCCTTTAAATATCGTACCTGGTGGGTGTCTAAAGTATGCCTGTGAAGTGGCACGTGTTTCCCGTGTTTAGAACTGTCCCTGCACAAAATGACATTTCTAAAAGAAAAAAAGTAATTTAAAACTGCTTGTGGCTTTAATGTAATGTGTGGTCTCGGCAATATGGATGAAAATCATTGAAAAAATGGCATGGGTACCCCCCCCCCCCCCAGCCCACTACCAGCCCGTTTGGGTATTTGTATTTGTATTCAAGTAAGCTTTAGGTGCACACTGTGCAAAGAACACTAAAACAAAATACTGGAGGTCCCTGCCTCACTGCCTGTATTTTTATGAGAACACCAGCAATTGTATTAAGGTAAGAATTAGGTGCACACTGTGCAAAGAACAATAAAACAAAATACTGGAGGTCCCTGCCTCACTGCCTGTATTTTTATGAGAACACCAGCAATTGTATTAAGGTAAGAATTAGGTGCACACTGTGCAAAGAACACTAAAACAAAATACTGGAGGTCCCTGCCTCACTGCCTGTATTTTTATGAGAACACCAGCAATTGTATTCAGGTAAGCTTTAGGTAAACGCTATGCAGCTAGCACAATCACCTGCCTGTCTGTCACAGTATAGAAAATAACAGGAACGGATCTAGCTAAACTGAATACAGTGTATAAATATATATACAACACCTAGGATGCATATATATCCTCTACACACTGTAACTGAAGCTAACTGACTTGCCTGCCTGCTCTATCTAACTCAAAATAAATGACAATGTCTCTCTCTCTCTATCTGTCTTTAACCATCACAACACAGTACACAAGGCCGCCATGGAGGCGGCCTTATATAGTGTTGGGCGTGTACTAAACCCCCTGAGACATAATTGGCCAAAGCCACCCTGGCTTTGGCCAATTATGGCTCTCTATTTTTTGCGCTCTGTGATTGGCCAAAGCATGCGGGTTATAGTGCATGCTTGGCCAATCATTAGCCAGCAATGCACTGCGATGCCGCAGTGAATTATGGGCCGTGACGCGCCACTCGAATTTGGCGTGAACAGTCCATAATGTTCGAAATTCGGCAAACGATCTTACAGCCGATGTTCGAGACGAACATGGGTTCGACTCGAACTCGAAGCTCATTCCTACTAATGAGTCACATGACTCCGGGGAGGGACATTTTCATATAGGGGTATACTCACTTTTGTTGCCAGTGGTTTAGACATTAATTGCTGTGTGATGAGTTACTTTGAGGGGACAGCAAATTTACACTGTTATACAAGCAGTACACTCACTACTTTGCATTGTAGCAAAGTGTAATTTCTTCAGTGTTGGCACATGAAAAGAATAATAAAATATTTACAAAAATGTGAGGGGTGTACTCACTTTTGTGAGATACTGTATATATATATCATAGTATTTTTTATTCTTGAACATACTATGATAATTTGAATAAAATGAACAAAGAAAATAAAATAAGAAAAAACTACACACATAAGCAGTACATTCTCTGTAATGCTATAAAACACACCAGTGTAATGATTTATCAAGAAAACATGCTATAATGTAAATTGCATGCTTAATAGTACATCCTGCAGTCATTAACATCACAAGGTACTGCACAATGAGAATCATTTATCAATGAATGGAAAATATGGCTTCTACAAGATAAAGTTGTGTAATTAGCTTATATTTTGCATACATTAGTCAAGTGCAGTTTCCTGATCATATTTCTGTGATCGTACATGTAAACTGCATGTATTTCATTAGAGCTTGCATTCAATTATACATGCTCTTAATTTACGGTAATGCATAAAAACATTCATGGTGCTTAGTGCATCAAAGTGATTCTTTGGTCAAACAATGTGTCAAGAAATTATTTCTGAAAGGCATTTAAACCCCATCAAAAAAATAAACAGGGCGAACAGACAGCTGCTTATATAAAGCTTAAGCAAAAACTTTAGAATATACCTAAGGCTAAAACATTTTTTTCGTTTGGATAAAACTGAGATGGTGTCAAAACCCCTAATGTGGTATTAAGTTTATTTGTGTTAAAATTATCAAAAGTAATCACAAACATAAAAGCTTATTTGTTACCATCTAAAATATTATGGCCCCAGATGGACACCAGACTCCAGCATGGGGTAGGGAAATGAATGAAGGAAAATAGAACTGCATATGCCAAAAACATGCCTCAGTGTACACCAGGTTTACATGTTTAAAGGTTGGACCTGCAAATGTTCGGAAGAAAATGAGGTCCCCCTGCACCCCCTCCACCTTCCACTATACCGTTTTTCCAGGACCCCCTTTACTGCTCCTCTAGACAACCTCCAGCTCTCCTCTTTCCTCTGTACTACTCCTCTCTTCAGCATCCAGCAACCACCTATACTTCTCCCCTTGTTTACTTTCAGCCTCCCTCCCGCCCTCTGCCCCCACTGTACTACCTGTTCATTCACCTCCAGTGCCTCTCTCTTACCACCCCATACCACTTCTCTCTTCTGACACCTAACCCATCCTGCAGATCTACCCCTCATCTAACACTACATTTACTTCTACTGTACCACCTTCTCCATCAAGTGCACCCTTATACATTTCTCCTGTCCTTCCCCATTGAGCATATTCCAGCATACTGTGTTTCTCCTATCCATTCAGAATTCTACAGCTTCCCCCAACCAGTGGGGGCCCGTCCATTAGGGGCACACGGGTGCTGCCCTTTCTATCATGCCAACCTCCTATATGTATTTTGGATAGATTCATGCATAGCATGAATCTATCCATGGCCGCTGCAGCCACCCCCTATTCAGGTGTCCAGCCCCTTTTAGGATGCTGGGTGCCTGAATTCGAGCGGCAGATGTGTTTTTTTGAAGTACCTGATTAGAGTCATAGGCTCTAATAGGCTTCAAAATAGGATGGAATCGGAGCACAGAGCATTGTGTTCGGAGCCCACCCAGATGTGTTAGAAAAGCAAATGAACATTCGCTTTTCTAACACTGAACCGCCTCTCCACCAATCAGGAAGCATGTTTCTAATACCATCACCTGATTGGCTGAAAGAACAGGCACTCCTATTGGACGCCTAGCAGGAAGAATGAAAAGACGCATGGAGGACACAGCTCGCTGCTGCCTGACCCGCTGCCCGTCCCACAGCTCACTGCTGTCACCCACTGCCTGACCTGCCACCAAGATGTGGTAAGTGCCGGTCAGACAGCGAGCGGGGCGGGTGGGGGGGTCACAGTGGCTGCAATTGATGGGCACAGTGGCTGCAATTGATGGACACAGTGGCTGCAATTGATGGGCACAGTGGCTGCATTTAATGGCACAGTGAGGCTGCAATTGATGTTTTTTTTTCCGTATTTTTCAGTTTGTTTGCGCCCCCCCAAATATTTGGAGCACCAGCACTGCCCGCAACCCACATATATACACTTCTCTCCTTATGGTATCCTACCAGAGGGTAGTCAGCAAGCCAAACACAAACAAGTGAGATTGGAAGATTAGTTTCCCAGCCAGTAGAAACATTAAGGTGAATTTCTCTTAATTCCTTTCAATTTTATACAACTTTATACAATTTACAACCTGTTTTTTCTGTATATTATAATGCAGCTGGTTTTTCTTTTTTAGCTGTATTATTTTTTCCTTTTTATTTTGGATGCCAAGCTGTGATTGTGTGTAAAGAGCTGCATATGCTATTTTTCTAACTGTAAATATAGTATTTAAAGTAACACTAAACCTTCAGGTTTAAAAAAAAAATAACAAACATGTTATACTTACCCGCTCTGTGCATTGGTTTTGCACAACGCAGCTCCGATCCTCTTTTTCTGGGGTCCCCCGGCTGCGCTCCAGGCCCCTCCTCTTTGGTGGGTGCCTCAATGGAGAGCTGCTTTGCATGGGGGCACCCGTGTGGGCTTGCTCCTAAGCCTCCCTGTCTGTGTCTATTGACATAGACCGGGCAACTAGGACTTGCCCCCTGATCCCTCATCACAGCATTTGATAGACAGCAGTAGGAGTCAATGGCTTCCGCTGCTATCAATCTGCCCAATGAGGAGGGAGACAGTGGCGAGGGCCGCTGCTTTTGTGCACATCAATGAATTGGGTCAGGCTCAGGTAAGAATAAGGAGGGGGGATCCTGCAGCAGAGAAGGTTTTTTACCTGAATGCATTCAGGTAAAAAACCTTGAGGCTTTAGAACCACTTTAATGGTAACACATACTCACTTAGAAAAAATGTACCTTTGTTTTTTTTAAGTGGTGTATTATTTGTGGTATACTAAATATATATAATGCAGCAAGTGTTTTCCAGTTTGTGACCCATATATTACCACAACTTCCAGTATGTTTCCAAATTATTACCACAACTGCCAGTGTGTTTGTAAGGGCAGAGTGTGTTGCAGTAGTTGCAGTTCCCCTCCCTGTGGGGCGCCAATTTGGGTCACATAGGAGGCCTACCCCAGGGTGGGTTCTTCTGGCTACACTTGATGCCCTGTACAGGGTCACTTTTGCTACATATGGGGTACCTTTGCTTTGTGCGGTTTTCATCAATGCCTTGGGACAAGGCTGAGGCTGCCCTGGGAGTATATTCGACCTTAAAAATGGGCCTCTAAGAGATGAGCATACATCGCGAACACTTGCACTATAAAAGTTTTTTTAGTTAATTCTCAGGTTCCTGTGACAATGTACACTTTCTCTGTACTTTGCATTAAGGAGGGACATAATGAGCCTTGTACACATTCATCTGTTTAGCGATTTCCACTACCATTCCCCAGTAGCATAGTGGGCACCGCAGTGCACTCTGTGTGGTGGGCTCCACACGTGCACTTAACTTATTTTTTCTACTCTAACTACAGGCAGGTGCTGCCCTGGCATACCTGCAAAGGTAATGTTTCGGGCAATACAGAGTCCATTAGAGGCATTCCACCAGGGCTGGTGTCTTCAGGGTGAACCCCAGGTTCTGATGACTTCACATCCAGATGATAATAAGCAAGATACTTCTACTCCTCGTGGTTGTCGTTCATCATCTCACTCCCTTATGGGCATCGTTCTTGTTTCCACTAGGCCTTTACCAGGAACAAAGGAAAAAGTGCAGCGCTACAAATGCGTATATACCCTAGGTGTGAACCTAGAAATGCGTGAACACAATAACAATTATGCTAAGAAGCGTGAAGTGCTAGACACTCACACAATGAAAGTATTAGACAAAATATAAAAAATGCAAATTGCTTGTGCACTGACAATGAATCCAGTACAATCAATAATAGCATGGATCAAGTGACATCATATGATCAGGTGACACCTTACAATCAAAAAAAAAAAAAAAACAACTATAGCAAAAAAGTGCATATGTTATAAAAACAAAATTGTAAAACAGGCGCAGTGTGTGGAGTTTAGCAAGCAATAACCCAATGTGTTTCGTCCTATGGGACTTCAACTGGAGTGAAGTCCCAAAGGATGAAATGCGTTTGCGTATTGCTTGCTAAACTCCACACACTGCACCTGTTTTACAAATTTATTGTGATCACTTTTTATTGTACACATCTTGAGCGGTGTTTGTACAATTTTTTTATCATTAAATCCATACATTGTTCGATCTACACCATGTGGAAGCCTTCTTTTTTTCCTTTCATGATCACCACTTTTTAATTGCTGGAGGAGAACTTTAAGGAAACTGTAAAAACCAGGAGATTGTGGTTGTGTTCCTATTTCCTGCATTGCTGGTCTGCTGCATCACTGCGAGTGTGCGTTCATATCCTTCCAACCATAGGAGTTTGTGGCCTGAGATCCGGGGTTTCCATCCTTGCTTGTTTGGCCCACCGCCACTGGCGTGTGTGTCCAAATCTCATGGTAAGAGTACATACCCCTCCCCTGGGTGGTGAAAGCACAGTCCCGGGTGTTTTGGGAACATTGGAATATCACCATCTTGGTTTTGAGATCCATTAACATTCGTTACCCTTGTTACTATGGACTGTTCCAGAAGAATACATCATATTTATCAATGATGGACTTTACACTGAGTTATAATGTGTTAAAGTTAATTTGATTATCCTTGATACAACATATGTACATTTTGCTATAGTTGTTTTTTTTTTTTATTTCGATTGTAAGGTGTCATCTGATCACATGATGTCACTTGATCCATGCTATTTTTGATTGTACTGGATTCATTGTCAGTGCACAATCGATTTACATTTGTAGCACTGCACTTTTTCCTTTATATATTCACATGCAATTAGTCTTATTGTTGGTGCTGGCAGCTTATCTCTCTATATTAGTAGTGCAGTAATTTTCCACATTATCATCCTTTACCAGGAGCATGTTGTTAGAGGCAACTCAAACTCAGACCGACCCTAGCCAGCCCTCTTGGGGGCTCTCTCTAGATGGACTCCGTGTACCGGCCCACTGTCCCTCTTTTTACATTACAGGATTAGTGGGCTGGACCAAGAGAAGAACCCACCAAAAGACCAAAGAACCCAGGAAAGGCATTTACTCTTACCCCCCTGTCCGGGGCAGTACCTAACTGGCTTGTTCAACCTGCTTACATGCTGCCTATGTATTAAAAAGATTCTCAGTGTGTTGCCCACATTTATTAACCATGTATTGTCAATGTGCTGCCTATATTTATTACACCCATGTACTGTCACAATCACCCTTGTGCAGCCCACTCATTCTCATAACTGTCAGTGTGTTGACTGTCTTTACAGCATATACTACATCTTAAAAGTACAGTGCCATCTGTGTGAATGTGTGACCTAGTCAATACAGTTTGGTTTAGGGACCATATTACCACACGTTTAAGTATATCTAAAGCCCAAACTTGTTCAGAGTGTGAAAAACCTTTGTGGGTTTTTTAAACTCATTCAAGAAATGTATATTAAATTCCCATCCTGTAGGTACAAGATTTTTTTTCCCCACATCCTGTGGTGGGGATAACTTAAAATTGAGTTCCCACTATTTTTAATCTCAGTGACAATGGTCATTATATGGTACTATACTGTATGTCAAATGAGTTGTTCTTGTGGGTTCTTTAGTAAACCCATTGTCTCAGCTTGCCATTATTCAAGACTCTAGTTGAGAGCATTTATCTCGAGGCAAACCGACAATGGGCTTTAGTTTGGAAGTGGATGAGTAGCCTTTTTTCCCTTCTCATCTCCCATGCCTTGCTGTTTATTACTGAAGTCATCCATCATATTTAGCAGCAATTGACAAGATACAGAAAGCAGGAGGGGGTGGGCTAAAAAACAAACTTCTAAATAGATATTAGCATTATAGAAGCTCTCTGAAAGGGAAATGACTATGCATGTAGACACCGCTAGATATGTTCTCTGAAGTCCAGATGCCAGTTTATGGTGCTCAGTGCCAGTACTGTTTTATTTCCGTCATATAGTCCATACTCATGCAAGCCTCTAGTATAATAATATTGTGTAATCAAGCAGGTGCATGGACTGAGAACATAATTACAAATGTTCTGGAAATCTTTCAAACTACTGGTATCAGCAATTTTTATACCAAATGAAATGTTCAAAAATAGATGCAGTGTATTTATACCCATTTTATAGATTTTACACTGATCTTGGGGTTAGCTTAAGGCAGAAATGTGTGCAACACCAGTGATTTAGAGATTTCCTAATGGCATAAATCATGCAGAGTACAATGTTGCCTCACTGCCATTTTACAAAAAAATGACACCAAATACTTATTGCATGATTAATGGTGAACGAATTTAAGAATTCCTTAGGGGAATGTGTTGAAAAACTAAAGAATCTAAACCAGAGGCTAGATTTAGAACAAAGGAGACTATTTCTATTAGAAAATCTTTTTAAAATAACTTTATTTAAGAAATCACACATTGAAAGTGATCTAAAAGCTATAGTGTATCAAAACATGAATTGTAATTATCTTCCATTCTTTTTTCATAAATCTGATCAAGTACAAATTTTCTATTGATTTAGCTTTAAGCTGACATTTTGCTTAAAAAAAATCCCTACATCTTTAGTCACATACCTTACCTGTAATGAAATATGCCCCACTTTGTGCAGGCAAATAGATCACGGAAAAATCTTCTGTGCAGAAATGCCTTGTCCTCTTCCTGTCTCTGAACCTCCAGCACTGTAGTGGTTAAGAGCTTCAGATCCTCAGCAAGAACATCTGTTCAGTTTGTCCAATGGGGACACACTCTCACTTTCCTTCTACTCAACTGAGAAAAGTTATTTCATTGATTACACTGCTTGTAATAAATCTGTGAATAGCGGAAAGAATCTTTTGACTGATCAGGCTCTCCCCCCATTCACAGATCGTGATGCAGACAATGTCATCAATGAAAGAATGTGTCTTGATGGAGTAGGAGGAAGAAGGGTGCTTTTCCCCATTAGACCACCTATACTACTGTTCTGCCTGAAAACTGTTAACCATTGCAGTACCAGAAGTTCAGGGACAGTGTCACATCTACCCCAACGCAGGTGGTCAGACACTATAGCTAGCTACAGTGTGCTTCGCCTATAGCAGCCCCCTTTCCCTTAGGGCAAGCAGGTCTACAGGTACTTGGTTGCCCCCAGGACTTATACACAACACTATAGAGCCTGGCCACCATGCCAAGGCAGATGCGAACTGAGCAAAGCAAACAGATTCTTGCTGTTTAGCAGACAGATAGCATGTGTAGCACCCTCTACCATAGGTAGGTGCTAGATGTGTAGTGTTTAAGGTTCTGTCAGCGAAGGTAAATTTAAACAGGACTAATGCTGCAAGCTAGGCCTGTTTGTTTTCGATCTGGGGGCAGGGAGTGGTTAGTGTAGCAGTGGGTGTGACTGACATGCGCTTCAGCTCTTGGGTGCCTCCCCTGCTTTCAGTGAGAATGTTCTGGAAGAGGGGCAGGTCTGAGAGTTGGAGTGGCATGGAGTACATGTGAGGAGCCCTGACCAATCCCCAACTAGGATTGGCAGGGGGCAGGCCTCCTACATATACTCACAGTCAGCCTGCTGGGGAGGAGTTGTCGACTGGGTGAATTTAAAGATGGAGTGCTAGACTGTGTGCTGGAGAGACACCCCCATCTGTGGGGGGTGGATTCGGCGGAGGAGCTTGGGAGCTGGGAGGGAGCCTCTCCTTACACGGTCAAGGAGAGGTGTCCTGGAACAGGAGCTGGAGGAACAGTTGGTCCACACGGTCCAGGAAAATCTTTCAAGAAGAACTCAGGACAGGAGTCGGTGAATGAGGCACAGTGGAGATCTGGAAGAGGCATGCCAGGGGAGCTGGGTGCAGAGCCAGAGGAGAGACTGTGGGGTTTTGTGTCAAGTCACTGCAGTCTGAGGACTCAGGATTTACAAGTCGGGCTTGCTGGGAGTCCATCATCAAGTATGCTTTATTAATTAACTGTTCAGGGCCATCAAGAAGGGGTACTGCAGGCCCCTGGCCTATTATTCATCAAGAGAATTTTCAGCTAGGAATTATGCAGAGTGAGGCCTAGCCTATTCAATATGGTGGGACAGGATGTCTAATGCTGTGACAGGGAAGTGTTGCACATAAGGTGAAGAGTCCTGGAGGTAGAAGTCTGCAGGGAGAGTGCAGAGGCTGGAGAAGTTTTGAGGTGAAAAAGTCTGTCAAGATCCACCATTTTTGTTCTGTGAAGATAATGAGTAACCATTTGCCAAAGTGAAGCCGGATCAGCTCCAGCATTGCAAACACCAATTGTTCTATCCCATATCCCTTTCCCCAACCAAGTTAAATTCCCAAAATAAAACAACAAAACAAAGCAAAAGACTTTTCATTGTCTACAAGTGTGACGTATGGATGTCTGGCAGCAGGGTGAATATGCGTGGATGTTAGTAACTAGTGGCAACACACCACTAGTTCAGTCCAGGTAAAATGCAGGCTGAGTTTAGGAAATAGTCCAATATCCGATCCAGGTCATACACAGGGAAATCCAAACTAGAAAAACAGGGCAGACGAACGAGGAACTCGAACAGAAACAATGCCGATATCACTCTCTCTATCACAAGCAAGGGGCAGAGACAGTGGGACAGTGGGACATTTGGCTTGCTTATAACAGGTGACTGACCATATCAATCACCTTGCAGGTAAACACAAACAGGGAGAATGCAATAGCCAAAACCCAGATGCTGGAATGAGGAGCAGGAGCACATAAGTGATCCTGACAGACAGGAAGAGGACAGGCATTCTTGTGCAGAACATTTCTCTAGGATCCAGATGTCTGCACAACGTGGGGCATACTTCATTACAGGTAAGTGATGTGAGTAAACCTGTAGGGATTATTTTTAGCTAAAATTCAGCTTTAACTGTTTAATAGGTTGTGCTTTTTTATTACAGAGTGTGGGGGGGTATAGTTCCCTTTAGCCCACCTCACCATAATGCGTTTACCCAGATAGCAAGGATAACTTGCCACAAACTTGTGGCAGCGTTGAATTGTAAGTCTGTTAACTTTCTGCACATTTTCACTGGCAAGTTGTACACTTGCAGAGCACTTGAAGCATAAATTCTAGTTGACACTTTTCCAATTTGTAGCAAATTTGCATGGCAAGTCTCTAGCAAGAGCAAAGATGCAGTAGTGAGTCTACAGCATGAAAATTCAGTCACAGTGACCCCTGTGGTGGGATGACTATAGCACAATATAATTGAAGAAGAACTTGCAGCAGACTTGCAGAATGTTTGAAAGTTGATCTGGAGTCAGGAAATGCGGACTTGCGGCAATTGCGCAACAAACATGTGAAGCCTGGCAAGTCTAGCAATAGCATAGAAAGTCACTTTCAAACTTGCAGCTCAATTGCTTGCTATCTGGGTAGATGTTCTGTTTTTTTTATTTCTGCCATCATACTGTCAATAGACCTCTCTCTTGAGGGATAATTTGTTAAAGGGATAAAATGCTCCTCCCACCACTGACTTTAAAGTATCACTAACCCACATAATTAAAAACTATCAATAAATGCTGTATTACATGTTGTTTATACTATAGGATTTATTTTATGTCTATTGTAAAAAAAACGTGAGGTTGATCCTGTTGTTCTTTATCCCTCCCTCCTGTTCTTGTCCCCACTGCAGCTGGGGACTCTGTATAGCAGCTGTTGGCAGCTAGTGCACAATCTCAGTTTTCAGTGTGCTACTATACAGAGCATTTCCTCCTTGATCACATTTGAGCAACTCATGTGACTATAGTCACACATGTGGGTGTATACACAGTGGTAAATGGCAGCCCACTCACTCGTTCCTTCTCCCTGCCCATTAAAACAGCTAAACATAGTAGGTTGGGATATTACATCTTGATTGATGGAGGCGTTACCACCCTCACTTACACACAATAGACACAGGCTGGACCACTCACATCATGTTATTGCCAAAAATAATAAAGTTTTGATTTTAAAGCTATTTTGGTAGGAAAATTTAAAAAGTTTTTGATATTTTTTTGCCCTGTATTCCAAAGGCTGTTTTTTTAATATGTGACAAGCAGCATGGGCCAAAAAGCTCCTCCTTGTACCGCTTCCCTGCAGACAGGTTGAGAAAGAGCTGGGTCATATGACAGCTGTATATTGATTAGGAAAATAGATATTTTTTTTAAATTAAAATAATTACAGTGCCATCATCCATATACAGAAAGAGACGTTATAGGTTAAATTAAACAGTGTGTGTTTAGTATCACTTTAAAGGGTCAGTCCAACCTAGAGTGAAATGTTGGATATAGCAGAGTGTGCTGAGTCAGCTTCAGGCTTCTTATTTTCCTTGGATACTTCAACAGCTATATCTCCTGCCATAATGCTTTGCACCTGGGAGTTTGGAAAATGTCCATCTTTCCTTGCATTTTTCTGCATATATGTTGCCTTCTCCATACTTTTGCTAATGGAGAGCGAGAACCCCTCATAATGGTCACAGCAGGTGTGCATAGCCAGGAGCACCAACCAAGATATCTTATCATAAGGGAAATATATATAAAAATGTGAGGTGGTTTAACACTTCAATAACTACTAACAGCTGAAAAATATGTTTATGGGTGTACTAACACCTTTAATGGCAAATAAGAAACTGAAAAAAGTTATCAAAAGCCTCAGGAAAATTTTCAGTCGCACACAACTTAACTTCAGGGAGAACATTTTTTTCCCACTACCCTCCCCAACCTAACCTATATCTTTTATTATAAATGTTTTATCTACCTAAAACCCCAAATTTTTTACCTATAGCTCTACTCATGTGACATGGCAGGTTCCAGGTCCTGTATTGTGAGAGGATCCATTCTACAGTGTGGGAAATGCTTCCTGATGTAGTGGTTGGTGTCCATCATCAGGACATCACATGGTCTTACAAACAAGGGAAAGACACCACTGGTTAAAGAGGTTTTAGGGGCCAAAGATTGGGTGGGTGCGGGTGTAGTGGTAACAGGGAGTTTAAGTCGGATAAAGAGGGTGGGACTTTATATGAGGCAATACCTAGGATTGGCCTCCATCCCTGATACTTGAAAACAGAAGGGAGGTGGGACTTTATATGAAGCAACACTACTGAATGGAATGAATCAATCAGTGTAAACATTGTTTATTAGGTGCAAAGAGGCATACATACACCATGAAGTAGTAATAAGGATAATAATGAATAGTAGTAATATAATCATATAGTTAATAATATAATTATTAAATAGTAACAATATAATGATTATCTCAACATAATGTACAGAATACTAAACCTGGGGTACGCAGACCATAATTGCAATATTAATAGCATATAAACAATGATGGATTGATGCATTATGATAGGCTATAAAAAAAGGGTACAAATGATAAAACATGAACATTGTGACGTCGCATCATAGAAAGCTCTACGCGTTTCGTGGTTAGTATACCACTCATCAGGAGCTGATGCTAGTTGGATCTATAATAAAATTAATTTATCAAATTGGTAAATTGGTAGTATAAAATATAGAATACAGAGAGGGAGGAGGGAAAACTTCCAAACAATCTCACCTCATTGTAGTCGGATGGTAAATTATTGATAGTATTCATGGTAGAAGGGTTTGTTTGTTTAGTATAGATAGCGTCCTCCCCGGGAGATGAGGTGGTATAAACCAGAGGCACAACGGCGGCAACAAGTAGCCAAAGTGAAGATAGGAATCTCCCGTGATCAGCTATAGTCCGTAAAGTTGGTGCTGAATAGCGTTTATGTTGTAGATAATTCCCAAGGGTAGCTGAAATAATAAGTAAATTAACCATAAGCGGATCATACAGCCGGAAAACTGAAGAGGGATAACACACCAGGGTGAATGTCAGAAAAAGTGAATGTAGTAAGTGTAGATCATAGTAGAAAAACAAGTTCTGACCAAAATAGTGAACAGTTCAATAAATAAATAAAGTGATCCATAGAATACCTGGAGGGGTAAGGAAGAGGAATAATCCAAAATGTGCAAGGGTAAGTTGCAGGTGAATTGAGCCAGTGTGTTGGTCCAGTGCATAAATGAGGTAGGTGCCAGCCGTGTACCAAAGGAGACTACCAGCGTCACGCAGCGTGGATGAGAGGAAATCGGCAACATCGCCTGGGCAATAACTGCCACTCAGCGTTGTGGCGTCTGACCCTCCTCGTGGAACACGCAGTTGGATATAGCGTGTCGATGCCATGACGTCAGAGCTGACGTAAACAGGGAGTTGTTATATTTTTAACTGGATATGAGCTTTAATTGCCAAAGTATTGAATCCCAGATTCAGTATACAGTGCTGTAGTAATGAAAAGGCGAAAGAACTTTATAGAAGCAATGCATTTACAAACTAGAAAATCTAAAAATCAATAAAACTAAGGTTTAGTTTGTTTGTTTTTTTTTGGGTGGGGGGGGGGGGGTGTAGCTTTAGTCACAACGTATCTGAAATTAAGTGTATCCCATGTCTTGCTGACTGCTCCTTACATTAGAAATATTCTCTTCAGTGAAGCCAGGCACTCTTCACAGCTCTGAACTTTGGCCACTCCTTAAGGTAACACTATGGAATATAAGGTTGTATAACAATGACTTGATATGTTGAACTTTAAATTAAAAAAAAAATTGATAATAAAAAAAAAAAACTAACAGCTTTAAAGCTGAACTCCAGGCAGATATAAAGACAAAAATATTGCAGCTTTGTATTCATAGATACATCATTTAATGTATTTTTCAATGCATGCAGTATAAATCACTGAATTTGACTTTACATCAGCCTCTTGCAGCCCCCCTGTAAAGCAGATTTTAGGCTGGGGGAGGGAAAACAGCAAAAGGAGCCAACCAGTTGCTCAGAAGTGCAAGGAGCATGCCAGACAGGACTGCATTGTGTATTGGCTGGATATACAGAAATGCACCTTTAGCGAGTGAAATGTGATTTACCTGTATGTACTGTAGCTGTTTGCCTAATGCCGCGTACACACGATCGTTTTTCATGCCGTTAAAAATTCCATTTTTAAAAATGGCCATTAAAACCGATCGTGTGTATGCTCCAGAGCATTTTTAACGGCGTGAAAAACGGCCATTAAAAATTTCGAACATGCTCTATTTTTTCACGTCGTTTTTCATGACGTTTTTTTTAACGACGTGAAAAACGATAGTGTGTATGCTTTTACGAGGTGAAAAAAAAACGCGCATGCTCAGAATCAAGTATGAGACGGGAGCACTCGTTCTGGTAAAACTAGCTTTCGTAATGGAGATAGCACATTCGTCACGCTGTAACGGACTGAAAAGCACGAGGCTGAAAAGTGCGAATCGCCGCTCAACAAAGTTTACTAACATGAAGGGTGGCGCCATTCGAACTGAACTTCCCCTTTATAGTGCCGTTGTACGTGTTGTACGTCACTGTGCTTTGCTCGAGCGTTTTTTTTAATGATCGTGTGGATGCAAGACAGGCTTGAGAGGAAACAAGAAAAAAAACGACGAGAAAAATGTCGGTTTCAAAAATGGCATGAAAAACGATCGTGTGTACGAGGCATTAGGTTCAGCTTGCAATTTCATCTAAATGTTATCATTTGAAAAATATTTACAATATCTGATAATAGTTCATAATCATTTACTGCATATACTTGGTCAGTATACATTATATACAGTACATTCAGTGTTTCATTGGAAAGTAGACACTGCACGATAGTTATATCTAACTCCTGCTGCTTATGCAAAGACTGTAGACGCTTCTAAGCTTGTGCTGAATAATATGCAGTCACAGCATGTGCCAACCTTTACTGCATAGCCATTCAATCATATTTAACTACAGATTACACGTTACTGGAGTCAGAAGAGTGAAAGATGAATTCTGATTATTTGCTATGGGTTACCTTCACTTTGCTATATTTAAATAAGCCTGACAGCATGCAATATGATATTGTGTTCAGCCATTCTCACAGCAATCATCTTCTAAAGCCTCGTACACACGGTCTGATTGTTGGACGACCAAGCTTCTGATTTTTGTCAAAAGGGCGTGTGCCAGGATCTTGTCTTGCATATTAACATTACGCAAATTGTCGTTTGACAAACACAAACGTAGTGATGTACTATGAGAGTATAAAGAGGAAGTTCATTTCTCCAGCACCACCCTTCTGCTAATTTTGTGTTAGTAGAAGTTTGGTGAACGTTGATTCGCGATTTTCAGATCGTACAAAACAAATGCCTTTTAAAATACGTTTGGCAAAGCCGCTAAATTAGTATCCCATTAACCACTTGCCGACCGCTGCACGCCGATATTCGTCGGCAGAATAGCAGTGGTAGGTAAATAGACATACCTGTACGTCCCCTTTAAGAAGCCTGCGGCGGGCGCGCGTGCCCGCCGCACTCTCCGCAAACTCGAAGTTTGCCGGCGGCCCGCAATCATGTCACGGAGTTCTGCCTAGTGACAAGACACTGATCTTCTGCTCCCTGTCATCGGGAGCAGTGATCAGTGAATGAATGACTTTTATAGCGCTACAAATGCAAACTGAATCGCCTCAAGGTGCTTTTTGCAGCCAGTGTTAACCCTGTAGGATCTCGACATGCTTGGGATACACATTCGTACACATATATACTGGGCCAAATTGGACAAGATCCAATTAATCTACCAGCATGTCTTTGGAGTGTGGGAGGAAACCAGAGTACCCGAAGGAAACCCACGCAGAACATGCAAACTCCAGGCAGATGGTGTCGTGGTCGGGATTTGAACCAGCAACCCTTTTGCTGCTAGGCAAAAGTGCTAACCACTACACCACTGTGCTGTGTCACTGGTAGCCCAGCCCCCACACAGTTAGAATCATTCCCTAGGACACACTTAACCCCTTCCTCGCCCCCTAATGGTTAACCCCTTCCCTGCCAGTGTCATTTACACAGTAATCAGTGCATTTTTATAGCACTGATCGCTGTATAAATGACAATGGTCCCAAAATAGCGTCAAAAGTGTCCGATGTGTCCTCCAAAATGTCATGATAAAAATCGCAGATCGCTGCCATAACTAGTAAAAAAAAAACTTAATAAAAATGCCATAAAACTACCCCCTATTTTGTAGACGCTATAACTTTTGCGCAAACCAATCCATATAGGCTTATTGAGATTTTTTTTACCAATAATATGTAGAATACATATCGGCCTAAACTGGAGGAAATTTTTTTTTCAAAATTGACGTTTTTTTTTTGTTTATAGCGCAAAAAATTAAAACCGCAGAGGTGATCAAATATCAACCAAAAGAAAGCTCTATTTGTGGGAAAAAAAGGACGTCAATTTTGTTTGGGAGCCATGTTGCATGACCACGCAATTGTCAGTTAAAGCGGCGCAGTGCCGAATCGCAAAAAATGGCCCGGTCATTGGGCAGCCAAATCCTCTGAGGCTGAAGTGGTTAAAGAAGATGAGAATTTTGACATTTAATCAATTGCCGCGTCACGAATGATAATTCTAGATTACGAACTGTAGTTTACAAGACAAAACTCTTCCCATTTTGTTCCTTTATTCCGCGCATGAGTGTTTGTACTTTCGACTTTTGTGTGACGGATTTCTGTACTGACCACCTGAAAATCAGACGTGCAACCTTCGTTCGCCCAAAAATTTGCTAGCCTGTCATCCAACATTTGTTTTCTTAAAATTGGAAAACAATTGTCTAAAGGAGCATACTAACGGTAAGAATTTTGGACAACAGCCTTTCAAATGACAATGCCCTTCTGATTTTCATACCGTGTGTACGAGGCTTTAGAATGTTAAAGCAGGAGAAAACTTCTAGCATCTTCCACCTTCTGTGCTGTCCTCCATTATGACAGGTCCAGGATCCTGCCACTGTCATGCCCCACACAGTCGCCATATCCACTTTCAATTCTTCTGGGTCCTGCTGCAATCCTCTCTAGTCATTGGGCGGACACTAATGATGTAAATCACGTGCATAGTTGCATTGTCTGCAGCATCAAGTTCTATTCTCCGCATGCACCATGCAGTATACATAGGAAACAAAAGATTACCAGGAACTGGAAGTTTTTTTTGTTTTTGTTTTGTTTCTTGCAAAAGAGACTTTGAATGTCGCTTCTGCCACAAAACTGTACCTCTAGGGGACCTTTTGTTAAAGTGAGTTTAGTTACTTCTGTCCCACATACAAAAAATTGCAGCTGTAAAGGTGAAAATTAAATGTTGTTAAATGCCCAACTGTGTTGAAGTTAAACTAAAATGTGTAACATGTATATTTAGTAACATTATTATAAAGTGGCTCTCCTTGGAAAAATACATATTTTTTAATCTCAGTTCCAGAAAAAAAAAAAATTAAGCTGTAAATAGAGTGGAAAAGGGTTAGAACCTATATCATGTACACCCCTGAATGAGCAACCAATGTGTGAACCTCAGTTTGAAATTGCCCATATACAGTATGTGAGATGAGTGAGATGCAAAAAAAAAAAAACACAAAAAAAGCCAGATTGCTCTGGGCGACCTTTGTTGTGAATTTAATGTTTATGGGTAAAACAATGATTTATATAGTGATAAAAAAAAGATGCAAAAAATATGTTTAAAATTAAATTTTAAGAAAAGCATCTAAATAAAAATTGACTTGGCCATTGCCGTCACTTTTTTTTTACTATCTTACTACAGCAATTGTTAAAAACCTGTGAACTTAAAAAATGCTTGGCTAATCAATGGCTTGTTCTTTTATAATTCAATACAAATGAGATGCTGTTAGGCTAATTGGCTTGTGTGATTGTAAGTGCTATTGGTAGAAACATTTGAATGCATATAATAGGTCTTGTAACCCAAAAATGGATAATTAAGACTATAACAGCTTCAACTCTTCTGGGAAGGCTGTCCACAAGGTTTAGGAGTGTGTCTATGGGAATGTTTGACCATTCTTCCAAAAGAGCATTTGTAAGGTCAGGCACTGATGTGGACAAGAAGGCCTGGCTCGCAGTCTCCACTCTAATTCACCCCAAAGGCGTCCTATCGGGTTCTGGTCAGGACTCTGTGCAGGCCAGTCAAGTTCCTCCACCCTAAACTCGCTCATCCATATCTTTATGGACCTTGCTTTGTGCACTGGTCCAAATCATTTGGTGGAGAGGGGATTATGGTGTGGGGTTGTTTTTCAGGGGTTGGGAACTCTTAAGGCGTCAGAATACCAAGACATTTTGGCCAATTTCATGCTCCCAACTTCGTGGGAGCAGTTTGGGGATGGCTTCTTCCTAGTTCAACATGACTGCGCACAAAGAAAGGTTCATAAATACATGGATGAGCGAGTTTGGGATGGAGGAAATTGACTAGCCTGCACGGTCCTGACCTCAACCCGATAGAACATCTTTGGGATGAATTAGAGCGAAGACTGCGAGCCAGGGCTTCTCTTCCAACATCAGTGCCTGACTGTCATGTACCTGATGTAGAGCCCGATATGCAGGGAGCGGCTTCTTTTACACCTCTGACTCTGGAACCCCTGATAGTGCAGACAGGGAGCTTGAGAGTGCAAAGTCGCACAAGTGCCTGGCGAGAACACTAATGTTGAAGCTGAGCTGAACTTCAGGAGACTCTGTAGAGATGCCAGCAGTACAGGAGAGGACTGCAGACAAGCTGGAGGCAGAGATGCTGGAAGCTGGAAGCTGCAGTCAGCGGGGGAGGTGTTCTGTAGTACAGGACACAAGCAAGTCTAGGCAGGCCGGGTCGTACACAGGCAGGCGGATCAGGTACAGATTCGGAAGCAGAGGCAGAGTCGTGGTTCAGGCCGGGTCAGCAACAAGCAGGCAGTCCAGAGGGAGAAGCAGAAGCGTAGTCAAACAAGCCAGGGTCAAGGCAGGCAGCAGTAATCAGGAACAAGCCGGGTCACAGGAACAGGTAAGCAGACAGGTTTAAACAGGTAGCAGGTGGGTCTCAGGAATGCTGTAGACCGAACAAAAGGGAGCCCGGGCATCAGTCCCTTTAAATAGCCCCGTTTGGCGCCAAGAGCCGTCACCGCACGTGCCTGCGCACCGCTACCGCATACGCGCGCGTCAAACAGTACCAATCGCGGGAGACCCACGCACAGACACTACTCCGCCATTTTGGGTACTGGCTTGCCCTTCTTGACACTAACCTCAAAAATGCTTTTCTGGAAGAATGGTCAAGCATTCCCATAGACACACTCCTAAACCTTGTGGACAGCCTTCCCAGAAGAGTTGAAGCTGTTATAGCTGCAATGGGTGGGCCAACTTAATATTGAATCCTACGGACTAAGACTGAGAAGCCATTAAATTTCATGTGCGTGTAAAGGCAGGTGTCCCAATACTTTTGGTAATATAGTGTAAATTATATGATATATCACTGGTATCTCCCCCTACTGGGTTTCAGAAATCTGGCTGATATTACTGAGAGTTTAAAGATATGAATTAGACAGATGTAATTGGACTAAAAGTTCTCTGAAAAACACAATAGTATATAATATGCCATATATAAAAATAATACAATAATATTTGAATTACAGTGGGTACGGAAAGTATTCAGACCCCTTAAATGTTTCACTCTTTGTTATATTGCAGCCATTTGCTAAAATCATTTAAGTTCATTTTTTTCCTCATTAATGTATACACAGCACCCCATATTGACAGAAAAACACAGAATTGTTGACATTTTTGCAGATTTATTAAAAAAGAAAAAAGAAAATATCACATGGTCCTAAGTAATCAGACCCTTTGCTCAGTATTTAGTAAAGCACCCTTTTGATCTAATACAGCCATGAGTCTTTTTGGGAAAGATGCAACAAGTTTTTCACACCTGGATTTGGGGATCCTCTGCCATTCCTCCTTGCAGATCCTCTCCAGTTCTGTCAGGTTGGATGGTAAACGTTGGTGGACAGCCATTTTTAGGTCTCTCCAGAGATGCTCAATTGGGTTTAAGTCAGGGCTCTGGCTGGGCCATTCAAGAACAATCACGGAGTTGTTGTGAAGCCACTCCTTCGTTATTTTAGCTGTGTGCTTAGGGTCATTATCTTGTTGGAAGGTAAACCTTTGGCCCAGTCTGAGGTCCTGAGCACTCTAGAGAATGTTTTCGTCCAGGATATCTGTTTTTTAGCTGTCCCTGTAGCTGATAAACACCCCCACAGCATGATGCTGCCACCACCATGCTTCACTGTTGGGACTGTATTGGACAGGTGATGAGCAGTGCCTGGTTTTCTCCACACATACCGCTTAGAATTAAGGCCAAAAAGTTCTATCTTGGTCTCATCAGACCAGAGAATCTTATTTCTCACCATCTTGGAGTCCTTCAGGTGTTTATTAGCAAACTCCATGCAGGCTTTCATGTGTCTTGCACGGAGAGACTTCCATCGGACCACTCTGCCATAAAGCCCCGACTGGTGGAGGGCTGCAGTGATGGTTGACTTTCTACAACTTTCTCCCATCTCCCGAATGCATCTCTGGAGCTCAGCCACAGTGATCTTTGGGTTCTTCTTTACCTCTCTCACCAAGGCTCTTCTCCCCCGATAGCTCAGTTTGGCCGGACGGCCAGCTCTAGGAAGGGTTCTGGTCGTCCCAAACGTCTTCCATTTAAGGATTATGGAGGCCACTGTGCTCTTAGGAACCTTAAGTGCAGCAGAATTTTTTTTGTAACCTTAGCCAGATCTGTGCCTTGCCACAATTCTGTCTCTGAACTCTTCAGGCAGTTCCTTTGACCTCATGATTCTCATTTGCTCTGACATGCACTGTGAGCTGTGAGGTCTTATATGGACAGGTGTGTGGCTTTCCTAAAGTCCAATCAGTATAATCAAACACAGCTGGACTCAAATGAAGGTGTAGAACCATCTCAAGGATGATCAGAAGAAATGGACAGCACATGAGTGTCACAGCAAAGGGTCTGAATACTTAGGATCATGTGAAATTTCAGTTTTTCTTTTTTAATAAATCTGCAAAATGTCAACAATTCAGTGTTTTTCTGTTAATATGGGGTGTTGTGTGTACATTAATGAGGAAAAAAATGATTTTAGCAAATGGCTGCAATATAACAACGAGTGAAAAATTTAAGGGGGTCTGAATACTTTCCGTACCCACTGTAGCTCAAAAGATTCCTACAGTTGGTGGTGTTACATTTTTATGCTAGAAATGTAGGTCTAAATCTATTCACTACTGGTAACAAATGCAAAAAAGCTGAAATCATGTCAAGCAGCTAAAAACACAGTTGAAATGCATATATGCAAACTGTTTTACCTGCCAAGGACTTCTAATTCTTCACAGAAAGTATGGTGATCCAGACTCTGCCAGAAAGAACAACTAGATTCTTGTTCTCCACTGCAACAGTAGCACATACACATAAACACTGGTACAGTTAAAGGTAGATCTTACAGTCTCCTTTAAAGAAAAAAGAAGCATCCTAACATCCTGATTGGACAATGCAGGAGCAGCAGCACACATGCAAGGTCATCCCTATGCTCGCTCCTCTCATGTTTCTCATCAGCACATCAACAAAAGATGATTGGGGCTTATTGCTCACTCTTCCCCACATGAATGATGCTATACAGGGGAAAACTGCATCAATTGTTTCAATTTTCTTCTTTAACTGCTTGCCGACCAGCGCACGACAATATACGTCGACAGCATGGCACGGACAGGCAGAAGGACTTATATATACGTCCCCTTTAAGTAGCCGGCATTGTGCATGCGCGTGCGCCGCGGGCATACCCGCGATCGTGTCATGGTGAGGAAGAAGGGGGAAATGCTTATGTAAACAAGCATTTCCCCAGTCTTCCTGGTGACAGGACAGTGTTCACAGCCTGTCTTGTCACACACAGCCCATCTCCCCTACAGTAAGAATCACTCCCTAGGGCACACTTAACCCCTACAGCGCCACCTACTGGTTATCCCCTTCACTGCCAGTGTCATTTTGACATTAATCAGTGCATTTTTATAGCACTGATCGCTGTAAAAATTACAATGTTCCCAAGCATGTGTCAAAAGTGTCCGCCATAATGTCGCAGTCACGATAAAAATCGCTGATTATTGTGCTATGTATTTCATACGGATTAACCTGCTGTGGCTATGTTGGGGGTTTGAAAATATTGATTTTTTTGTTCTACAGATGGAGCTGTGCCTCTTTGAGTTTTCAATAAAAATTCTTTATGGGGGAAAAAACTAAAAAATTATTAATAAAAATGCCATAAAACTATCCCCCATTTTGTAGACGCTATAACTTTTGCGCAAACCGTTCAATAAACGTTTATTGCAATTTTTTTTACCAAAAATATGTAGAAGAATACGTATCGGCCTAAACTGAGGAAAAAACATATTTTTATATATTTTTTGGGGATATTTATTATAGCAAAAAGTCAAAAATATTGCATTTTTTTCAAAATTGTCGCTCTATTTTTGTTTATAGCGCAAAAAATAAAAACCGCAGAGGTGATCAAATACCACCAAAAGAAAGCTCTATTTGTGGGAAAAAAAGTACGTCAATTTTGTTTGGGAGCCACATCGCACAACCACGCAATTGTCAGTTAAAGCGGCGCAGTGCCGAATCGCAAAAAGTGGCCTAGTCTTTGACCAGCAAAATGGTCTGGGGCTTAAGTGGTTAAGGAGAATGCATACTTTAACAATTACCTTCCTTTCCTTGCTCCCTTTTGGCCTGTTAAACATACGGTGCAATTGTAAATAATTTATTATATCTGTTTGATAAGTGCAAATAATACCTAAATACCTATTGAATTAAAAAGTGTATTTTCTTTTAATGTGTATAAAAAAAAAAACGAAGCAAAACATTTAACACTATACATTATTTGTACCGTAATACGTTTTTCATGTGCAGTATTTGAATCATACAATCTCCGAAAAAATTATACAAAGGAAAATTAGTTTTTTACCAATTGTTCCTGAAATCCTGGCATACGTATGCCATCTTCATATTCTTGGTGTGGTGCCATATTTGTTAAACAGCATGAAAATATTCATAAAACGATAATGATTCCTTCAGTGTATGCAAAACTAGCTTTTAAGCAGAGATTTACGGTTGTGCTACAGTTCCAATTCTATTTACAATAAATCTAGCAGAGTAAAAGAAAGAGAGAACTACAATAAAAGAGATAAACATGACACAATTACTCTCTCCATGATAGCTTTCTCCAAATTATATAGATTTTTAAAAGAAATCACCAAGATAAATACTGCATAAATAATTAGGTACGTGTATCATTTTTCCAAAGAAGCCCCCAAAACTATGAACAAGTAGGAAAAAAGTGATTAAGTTAAAAGAATATTACTTCACATTTTATAGCATTACAATATTGTAATGAAGACACATTTAAGGGTGTAATGAGAAGGTGCTTTAACCCCTTCACATCTGCAATCTGTATATTAATGATCCAAAGCATAAATGTCCTACTGTATGTTGGATTAATAAATGTCCATCTATTGAGAGCTACCAGCTGATACTGTGTGTCTTAATTCTAACAGTCACTGACTGCTCCAGTCCCCATTGTTAATTAGGAACCAGTCAGATAGGTCCCTGGTCATGTGATCGTTACAGTGTGTCAGCTATGACATAGGGATGACAAGCAGATTAGAGACCTCATTGACAAAATAAGCCTTCGACCTTCAAATGACACCGTAGGTGCCACTACAGCTGAAATTGTGTTAATCTGTTAATTACTGTAATCTCACAATCACAGAATTAAAAAATACATTTTTTTTTCACTTTTGGTCCAATGTGCAATTTTCACAAAAAGTGTATCAAATTAAATAAAAAAATGAAAATAAAGTAAGTGACATGGGGATGCCTGTTTGGGCAGTGAAAGGGTCCCTGAATGATCAGAACAGGCATCCCAAAGGGAGAGGACTAATTGGAGACAGGTAAATTTTGCAACCAAGAGTAGTTTTCTTTCACTATTAGAGTCCCAAGCTGAACAGATCATTGTCTGAAATTGAACGTTAACATCTTCCCACCTGGCCTATTGTAATAATACAGCCAGAGAACATGTTCTTTTATCCCAGGTGGACATCATATGATTTCCCCCCCAGCACGTGCGCCTCATGTGCACCCTAGGAGCCATGCGGCAGCTCCACAGAACACAGCAGAACACAGATTGTTATCCCAAGACACTGTGCGCAGCCTTGATACCATGTGATCGCTATGATCCATCACAGCGATCACATGTCAGTTGTAAACAATGACTGTCATTCATAGCCATTGTGTACTATTGTAATCTCTGTGATTGGTCACATTGATCATATGGTGCAGGGCCAATCACAGCAGAACTAAACTATGTGATATCTGTGAGTTACCCGCAAGTTATATTTGAGATTTAATATCACTCAGATATGATTTGGGTTAATGAGAGTTATTTGACCATAAGAGAAAGCTTTAACACAATAACAAAAATGGATTGGTATACAGTAAGTAGGCCTAGACCATGGATATGCAATTAGCGGACCTCCAGCTGTTGCAAAACTACAAGTCCCATCATGCCTCTGGGTGTCATGCTTGCTGCTGTCAGAGTCTCGCTATGCCTCATGGGACTTGTAGTTTGGCAACAGCTGGAGGTCCACTAATTGCATATCCCTGGCCTAGACTAATACACAGCAATCTATCTAATTGTGCAGAAAATGGGTAAAAATCATGGATTACATGAAGGAATACAGAGTACCGTATATTCCTTAAAACATTATTCTACAAATAGGACAGAAAAGACATAAGACAAAACATATTTAGTTACAATCGTTACCAGGCTATGGTCCACAAGGGTTCCATTCAGGTGACCGCTCTACCAGAGATTGTGTACTTCCCTCCCATCTAGTCTGTGTATATCATTATAGGCTGATGCCTCATTGGTTGGCATGGCGTGGCTCTGATTGGTGGGCTTCCCTATTCCTGGGTAAGGAATAGCTAAATCTCCAATCCCTATACTTTGCATAAATCAGCCCCCTTTAATGCAAATCGTTGACACAAAAAAAACGTGAGATATAACCTTGTAGGTAGACATTTTCAAGGAAATGAAGTATTCATGATGGGCTGGCCACCCTCATTGCATATCTCAACAAGGGATCCTTTGAAGTGAATATTTGTAGAACAAAGTGTTTTGGGTCCCATTGCTTAGGTACACAAGCCTAGGCACTGACTCGTCTGTATAACAGGGCCTTTTGGGAAGCTATGTTATACCCCTACATAGATACAACTCTAAATGAAATATATTCATAATTACAATTATTTTACAACAATTAATGGAGATTTTCACGTAAACTCATGAGACAACATGTGGTCAATCACAGCTATCACAATAATACACCATGGCACATTAATGGATGCAAAAAGCAATCATAGTGTAAAAAAAAAAAATCCTGATCACCTAACCAGAGAATTACAGTGTCACTATGGACAGTATGTAAAAAAAATGTAAAGAAAAGCCTACTTTCATTTAATTTCTTAATTTAAAGAAAAAAAATTTAAAGTGTCAAAAATTACAACTTCAATAATCTCACTATGCCTCTTTCTAAATACGTTGAGGTGACTGCTTTCCGAAAATGGGTCATTTGAGGAGTATTTGTCCTAGCATTTTAGTGACTGCAGAAAGGGGGTATGCTGTCAGTACATCAGGAGTAGGGATGAGCCGAAAACCCTCCGGTTCGGTTCGCACCAGAACCTGCGAAGGGACCGTAAGTTTGCGCAAACTATCGAACCCCGTTAAAGTCTATGGGACTCGAACGTTCGGAATCAAAAGTGCTAATTTTAAATATGCTAATATAATAAAGGCTAATATGCAAGTTATTGTACTAAAAAGGGTTTGGGGACCCGGGTCCTGCCCCAGGGGACATGTATCAATGCAAAAAAAAGTTTTAAAAACTGACGTTCTTTCAGGAGCAGTGATTTTAATGATGAATAAAGTGAAAAAAAAAAAGTGAAATATTCCTTTAACCACTTAAGCCCCGGACCATTTCGGGCCATTAGGACCAAGCCTGTTTTTGGGATTCGGCACTGCGCTGCTTTAACTGTAAATTGTGCGGACATGCAATGTTGTACCCAAATGAAATTTGCGTCCTTTTCTTCCCACAAATAGAGCTTTCTTTTAATGGTATTTGATTGCCTCTGCGATTTTTATTTTTTGCGATATAAATGGAAAAAGAACGAAAATTTTGAAAAAAAAAGATATTTTCTACTTTTTGTTATAAGAAGAATCGAATAAACTCAATTTTAGTCATACATTTAGGCCAAAATGTATTCAGCCTCATGTCTTTAGTAAAAAAAATGTCAATAAGCGTATAATTATTGGTTTGCGCAAAAGTTATAGCGTTTACAAACTAGGGTACATTTTCTGAAATTTACACAGCTTTAAATTTATGACTGCCTATCTCATTTCTTGAGGTGCTAAAATGGCAGGGCAGTACAAAACCCCCCAAATGACCCCATTTTGGAAAGTAGACACCCCAAGGAAATTGCTGAGAGGCATGTTGAGCCCATTGAATATTTTTTTTTTGTCCCAAGTGATTGAATAATGACAAAAAAAAATTACAAAAAGTTGTCACTAAATGATATATTGCTCACACATGCCATGGTTATATGTGGAATTGCACCCCAAAATACATTCTGCTGCTTCTCCTGAGTACGGGGATACCACATGTGTGGGACTTTTTAGGAGCCTAGCCACGTACGGGACCCCGGAAACCAAGCACCGCCTTCAGGATTTCTAAGGGCGCAAATTTTTGATTTCACTCCTCACTACCTATCACAGTTTCGAAGGCCATAAAATGCCAAAATAGCACAAAACCCCCCCAAATGACCCCATTTTGGAAAGTAGACACCCCAAGCTATTTACTGAGAGGCATGTTCAGTCCATGGAATATTTTATATTTTGCCACAAGTTGTGGGAATATGACAAACTTTTTTTTTTTTTGCACAAAGTTGTCACTAAATGATATATTGCTCACACATGCCATGGGCATATGTGAAATTACACCCCAAAATACATTCTGCTGCTTCTCCTGAGTACGGGGATACCACATGTGTGGGACTTTTTGGGAGCCTAGCCGCGTACGGGACCCCAAAAACCAAGCACCGCCTTCAAGGTTTCTAAGGGCATAAATTTTTGATTTCACTCCTCACTACCTATCACAGTTTTGAAGGCCATAAAATGCCAAGATGGCACAAAACCCCCCCCAAATGACCCCATTTTGGAAAGTAGACACCCCAAGCTATTTGCTGAGAGGCATGTTGACCCCATTGAATATTTTTTTTTTTTTTTGTCCCAAATGATTGAATAATGACAAAAAGAAAAAAAAGAAAAAAAAAAATGTACAAAAAGTTGTCACTAAATGATATATTGCTCACACATGCCATGGTTATATGTGGAATTGCACCCCAAAATACATTCTGCTGCTTTTCCTGAGTACGGGGATACCACATGTGTGGGACTTTTTGGGAGCCTAGCCGCGTACAGGGCCCCAAAAACCAAGCACTGCGAACGCTGCAGTTATGTGTGTTGTGTTTGGTAAGTGACAGTGATCGATCGATACTGCACTTGGGTGGGCTGGGCTGGGCTGGGCTGGGCGGAGGGGCTAAACGCAGGCGCTAGCAGGTATCTGGGCTGATCCCGCTAACACTGCGTTTTTGGGAACCCTAAACCGCTGGGGATGCTAGTATAGATCTGATCAGATACTATACCACTAAGGGGGGTGTATGCTTTGCGCGTGGGTGTTAGCGTTACTGGCACTAACCTAACACTGCCTGGGGCGACACAGACCCTCTCTGGCGCTAAAACCTAATTGATCTCACCCGCCGGGCGATCAGGGGGGTTAAACCTTTATTGGGTTATATACGGCGGGTGCCCTGATGCTATAAAAAGCAAACTAATCAACCAGCGTCACCCGTAACCTTTATATGGTGATCACTGGTGAAAGGGTTAACTAGGGGCAATCAGGGGTTAAAACCTTTATTAGGTTAAATATGGGGGTACCTGACACTATATAAAAACCTGACGGGTAACCTAAATAACTAAATAACTTACTGGCTAACCAGTGACGCTTATACGGCGATCACTGGTGAAAGGGTTAACTCTAGGGGCAATCAGGGGGTTAAAATAATATATGGGGGTACCTGACACTAATAAAAACCTGCGGCGAACCTAAAAAAAAATAACTGCCTATCTAAAACACCAGCGACACGAATACAGCGATCGGAAAAACAATCGCTTAGTGACGCTGAAGTTAGGGGGTGAAAGGGTTACCTGGGGGGTGATCAAGGGGTTAAACCTTTATTAGGGGGGGTTAGGGGGCTACCCTGGACCTAAAGGGGCCTAATCCTAACTGCCCTGCAACTTTTTACAATCACAGATGACACTAAATGCAGTGATCAGTAAAATAAATGATCACTGCAATCAGTGACACTGTGATTGGGGGCTTTGGGGTGACCTGGGGGGTGATCTGGGGGTGACTGGGGGGTGATTTGTGTGCCTATGTGTACCTACGTGTCAGTGGACTGTTGGTGCACTAACCTGCTTCTTCTCTGCTCGGCGCCGGGAACGGAAAGACCGCGGCGAGGGAGATGACATCACTTCCTCCAGCCTTGTTTACATCACATGGCGGAGGAGGCATTTTCATTGGCCGGGAGCGATCGCTAGGGGGGCGGCGGAATCGAGCGCCCCCCCCCCTCATGCCTGATCGCTCCCGAACACTTAATGGCCGCTCACTGCAGTGAAGGGGGGTCCGGATGGACCCCCCAACTGCACAAAGGCGATCACGTAGATCTACGTGATTCTGCCTGTCCGTGCCATTCTGCCGACGTAAATCGGCGGTGGGCGGTCGTTAAGTGGTTAAATATCGCACCTGGGGGGTGTCTGTAGAATGCCTGTGAAGTGGCACGTGTTTCCCGTGTTTAGAACTGTCCCTGCACAAAATGACATTTCTAAAGGAAAAAAAGTAATTTAAAACTGCTTGCGGCTTTAATGTAATGTGTGGTCCCGGCAATATGGATGAAAATCATTGAGAAAATCGGCATGGGTACCCCCCCCCAGCCCATTTGGATCTTGTATGAATATTAAGGGGAACCCTGCACCCAAATTAAAATAAAGGAAAGGCGTTGGGTCCTGTGGGCCCTATATACCCTGTACAGCAGTATGCAGGCGGTGCAAACAAGACAGGGACTGTAGGTTTGTTCTTAAGTAGAATCTGTTTGTAATTTAGAACTGGTACATTTGTAAAGTGTAGCTCCAGCCAAAAAATCTATTTTTAAGCTTTTTGGAAAACATAGGGAGGGTTATCACCCCTGTAACATTTCTTTTGCTGTCAGTGCACCTGTTCAGAAGATTTCACCTCACTTTCTGTCCCAATGACAATTGGTTTTTGAAAATTTGGGGTTTTTAGTGAAACAAGGATTGGTGATAAAGCACAAGTGGAAAGGGCACACGTTTTTCCCATATTAACTCTTACAGGAGAGAATTTCCCCTTCTAGGGTTAGATTTCCTCTCACTTCCTGTTGTCTCCCTCCGCTTGCAAGTAGGAGTCATTTGTAAGTTGGATGTTTGAAAGTAGGGGCCTGCCCTATATACTCTGCAGAAATTTGGGCCTTAGGTGTTGGTGTTGCCACAACACTGTAAGGCCTCACAGTTACTCTTGGTGGGCACAGGAACGAGCTCTGCTGTGAAATATTAGATCAAGAATTGTAATTACATGCCCCTGTTCAACAGGGTCAGAAAAATTGGGCCTTAGGCACAGATGCTGGTGCCACAAACCTGCAACCCCTCACAGAATCTCTAGTTGGAGCGCATGAATAAGCCCTGCTGCAAATTATTGCATCAAAATTTGTAATTACACGCCCCTGTTAAACAGGGGCAGAAAAATTGGGCCTTAGGCACTGGTGCTGGTGCCACAACACTGCAACCTCTCACAGATACTATAGTTGGAGTGCAGGAATGAGCCCTGCTGCAAAGTATTGCATGAAAAATTGCAATTACATACCCCATAAACAGGAGCTTGGTAGCTGGTGATCCAAGACTCATTCATTTTTATGAAGGTCAGCTGATCGACCGATTCGGTGGACAGGCACACCCTGTGATCGATTACAAAGCCTCCAGCAGCACTGAATGTGCCTTTCCGAAAGAACGCTGGATGCAGGACAGGCCAGTAGCTCAATTGCATACTGTGCAAGCTCTGGCCAGTGATCCATCCTCAAGACTCAGTAACCCAGAGGATTTTCGGTGGGAAAGGTGTCCAAGTCTGATCTTGCCCCTAGGTATTCCTGCACCATGTAAAACAGACGCTGGCGATGGTTGCTGGAACCGATCATACCTTGGGGCTGCAGACTAAAAAATTGTCTGAACGCATCGGTCAGACGGCCACCTTCTACACCGCTCCTTCTTTGACTGACCGAAGCCTCAGCAACACGTTGTCCAGGACCAGGATTTTTTAACTTCCCAGTCTCTGGTAACCCGGTGCACAGACCTTTATGCAAGGCCTCCCGAAGATGTTTCATCCTCTGCTCCCTCTGCGACGCCAAGATATGGTCCGCAACCTTACCCTTGTAACGTGGATCAAGGAGAGTTGCCAGCCAGTAATGATCCCTCTCCTTGATCACACGAATACGAGGATCCTTCCGCAGGCTTTGCAGGATCGGGGAGGCCATGCAGCGTAGGTTTGCTGAGGCATTCGGTCCGGAGTCCTCTGGGTCACTCAGGATGACATGATAAGCAGCCACCTCCTCTCAGCCACGTACAAGTCCATGGGTTTCTTGGGACTGTAATTTATCCCTTGAAGACTGCTGCTGATGCTGAGTGCTAGGCTCCACCTCCATGCTGACACAATCCTCCTCCTCCTCCTCATCGTCTTCCTGTGTGATAGGCGGGCCAGCAGGAACACTGTCTGGATAAAGGGAGCCTTGAGAGGTAAGGAAGTCCTCCTCTTCCTCCCTCTGTTCTGCCTCAAGTGCCCTGTCCATTATTCCACGCAGCGTGTGCTCCAACAGGTAGACAAGAGGGACAGTGTCACCGATGAATGCACTGTCACTGCTCACCATCCTCGTGGCCTCCTCAAATGGTGCCAGGACAGTGCATACATCCCTGATCATGACCCACTGGCGTGGCAAAAAAAAAAAAAAACAGCTCCCCTGACCCTGTCCTCGTGCCATATTGGCACAGATACTCATTGATGGCCCTCTGCTGCGTGTGCAGCCGCTGCAGCATGGCCAACGTTGAGTTCCACCTGGTGGGCATGTCACAGATTAGGCAGTTCTTGGGCAGGTTGTATTCCTTTTGGAGGTCATCCAGCCGAGCACTGGCATTATATGACCGGCGGAAATGCATAGAGTTTCCTGGCCTGCCTTAAGACATCCTGTAAGCCCAGGTACCTGCCCAAGAATCGCTGCACCACCAAGTTAAAGAGTTGAGCCAAACAGGGCACATGGGTCAGTTGTCCCTGTCGGAGGGCGGAGAGGAGTTTGGTGTCATTGTCGCAAACCACCATTCCTGGCTTAAGCTGGTGTGGCGTCAACCACCTCTGAGCCTGCCCCTGCAGAGCTGACAGAATCTCTGCCCCAGTGTGGCTGCTGTCCCCCAAGCACACCAGCTCAAGCACCGCATGGCATCTTCTTGCCTGCGTACTTGCGTAGCCCCTTGAACGCCTACGGAGCACAGCTGGTTCCAAGGACAAGTAAAAAAGAGTATTCAGTGCTGAAACACAAATAAATGAAAAAAACTGTCTAAATACAAGCCAGCACTAAAGGTAAATTCATAAATAATCCCTCATAGGTAACATAATAATAAACAGTGCAGCGCAATTTTTTTTTAAAAGTGATGAAAGTCCATAAGATGAGAGAAATCCAAAAAAGTAAAGGATGATACACCATAAACTTCAGAGCATGCGATGTTGATTCAACAGTTGACCAAGAAGAAATCCCACCACCGCACACAGATTGGCCTCTCACCTCAATGCTTCGACCCACAAGAGGTCACAAAGCATAAATTGATGTTGACATCCAATGGCTCAGACTCCAACCTCCAATCAGCATATTCAGTATGTCAAAATAAGGAAACCACATTCCTGCTTTTTTTTGTACACCATCGATCTGAACTCTTGTCTGCCACACTCACTGGCTGTCTGCCACAACCAATGGGGAATGATGAGTCCCAGATACTGATCATTCCTCTCCTCAGTATCTGTGACTCATCATTCCCCGTTGGTTGTGGCAACTGAACACTGGTTGCACACTAACTGAAAATACTTGCAGTTCCCTGCCTGTGGTATTAATATGAGAACACCAGCAATTGTATTCAGGTAGCTTTAGGTGCACACTGTGCAAAGGACACTGTACACTAACTGAAAATACTGCAGCTTCCTGCCTTTGGTATGAGTATGAGAACACCAGCAATTGTATTCAGGTAGCTTTAGATGCACACTGTGCAAAGGACACAGTACACTAACTGAAAATACTTGCAGTTCCCTACCTGTGGTATTAATACGAGAACACCAGCAATTGTATTCAGGTAGCTTTATGTGCACACTGTGCAAAGGACACAGTACACTAACTGAAAATAACAGGAACGGATCTAGCTAAACTGAATACAGTGTGTGTATATATATATATATATATATATATATATATATATACACACATATACACACACACACACACACAAACACCTAGGATGCATATATATCCTCTACACACTGTAACTGCAGCTAACTGACTCGCCTGCCTGCTCTAACTCAAATGAAATGGCACTATCTCTCTCTCGCTCTCTGTCTCTTTCACCACCGCAACACACTACACAAGGCCGCCACGCAGGCGGCCTGTCACGTACCTGATGGTAGCAAGCCCGAATTGCAGGGGACGGCCTCCCTTATGGCCCCCACTCCCGGCCCCCTGGTAAGGTGACAGTTGGCACGGGAGTAATGAGTGGCACGGGTGCCTGGCAGGATCAACTGTGGTGATTCAGACACCCGGAAGCTTCCTTGCAGAATACCGGAACTGGAACGGCTAGCAGGCCGGATCGGAAGTAGCACAGCAGACAGGATCAGCTAGCAGGCAGGTTCAGCTTAGCAGGCTGGATCGGTCTCGCAGACTGGATCGGAAGCAGCACAGCAGACTGGATCGGTCTTACAGACTGGATCGGAAGAAGCACAGCAGACAGGATCAGCTAGCAGGCAGGTTCAGCTTAGCAGGCTGGATCTGAGACAGCTCAGCAGACTGGATCAGTTAAGCAAACTGAATCGGAACCAGGAACAGGGTAGTAAACAGGCCGGGTCAGATATCAGGCGGACAGCAGAAGTACAGGGTGCAGGCAAAAGGGTAGTCACAACAAGCCGGGGTCGGGTGCAGGCAGATAACAGGTTGGTCAAGGTAAGCCGGGTCTTTAGCACGGGTATGATCTCAGATCAGGGTTAAGCACACAACGCTGTAGAGCAGACAGCAGGGACTGTCTGTAATTGACAGGTTTAAATAGTCTCTCTGGCGCCACCCGCTGGACGCACACGCAAACGGAGACCAGGAAGTCCGGGGCGCCTGTTTCTGGCAGGATCTCCATGACATTGCCCCCCCCCCAAGGGGCAGCCTCCGGATGCCCATCCGGGCAAACTTTTCAGGGTGAGACCTTTTAAAGGACTGTACCAGACTCTTAGCGTGGATGTTCCCCTCGGGCTCCCAAGAATTCTCTTCGGGTCCATACCCCTTCCACTTTATCAAAAACTGGTTCTGGTTCCTTCTCCTCCTGTAATCCAGGATAGCCTCTACTTCAAACTCCTCTTCCCCGTCTATAATAACAGGGTCAGGGGTAACAGAGCTTCGGCCAGGAAAGGGACTTTCAACAGTGACACATGGAATACTGGGTGGATCTTCAGTGAAACCGGGAGTTCCAGTTCAAAAGCCACTTCATTGATTTTCCTTTTAACTGGAAATGGTCCTAGAAACTTGGGGCCCAATTTCTTTGAAGGGCATGCCATCCTTAAGTTCACTGTAGACAGCCACACCAGGTCACCGGGTACCAGTACCAACTCCCCCCGTCTCTTCTTGTCAAAAGTTAATTTGTTGTGTTCCTGGGTCCTGGTCATAGTTTCCTGCAAAAGTTGGTTATTGGTGGAAAATAAATTTATTTTCTCCTGTACTGCTGGCACCGCACATTCGGGAAGAGAATTGGGTAGGAATGAAGGGTGAAAACCAAAGTTGGCAAAGAACGGGGTCTGCTTGGTGGCGGAGTGGGTGTAGGCTAATTCGGCCAAAGGGAGCAGGGAAATCCAGTTATCTTGTGTAAAAGAGGAGAAGCAGCGCAGGTACTGCTCCAGAGTTTGGTTAGTCCTCTCAGTCTGTCCATTGGTCTGGGGGTGATAGGCAGAAGAGAATGACAGTTCTATATCCAAGGCCTTACAGAGGGACCTCCAGAAGCGGGAGGTGAACTGTACCCCTCGATCTGAAACAATGTTGGCTGGTACCCCGTGAAGTCTGACGATTTCCTTGATAAATGCCTGTGATGTTTCAGGGGCAGAGGGAGTGCCTTTCATAGGAATAAAATTTGCCATTTTGGACAGACGATCGACTATCACAAAGATAGTGGTATGATCTTCTGCTGGAGGTAACTCGACAATGAAGTCTAAAGATAATATCCTCCATGGTCTGTCTGGAACAGGCAAAGGTCTTAATAACCCCCAGGCCTTGGTTCTATGAGTCTTGTTCCTGATGCAGGTAGTGCAGGACTCCACAAATTCTTTACAATCTTTCCGTAATCAAGGCCACCAAAAGGTACGCTGTACCAAGTCGGTGGTCTTGGCTATGCCAAAGTGCCCGGCTAATGCATGGTCGTGGCAGAGTTCCAGGACAGATACTCGTAGATCCTCAGGGATATAGATCTTGTCCTTATGCCAGAGCAACCCATCCTTAACCTGCAGTTCCAATTCAGGAGAGGGCAACTGCCCTGTGGAGGCTTGCTTAAGTCTGGAGAGCAGGTTTTCCTGAAGCAAGAGGAAATTCCCAGGGGCAAGGATGGTATCCGGAAAAGAAACTTCTTTGGGTTTGTGAAACATCCGAGACAAGGCGTCAGGCTTAGTGTTCTTGGAACCTGGACGATACGTGACATGGAACGAAAACCTGGAGAAAAAGAGCGCCCATCTGGCTTGTCGTGGTTTCAGTCTCTTTGCAGATCTCAGATATTCCAGGTTCTTATGGTCAGTAAATATCAGAATTGGATGGGCAGCTCCCTCCAGCAGATAGCACCATTCTTCTAGCGCAGACTTAATCGCCAGCAACTCCCGATCCCCCACGTCGTAGTTCCTCTCTGCTGTTGACAACTTGCGTGAGAAGAAGGCCACTGGGTGAAGCAGGGCCTCGGTTCCTTGTCTCTGGGACAATATTGCCCCTACAGCGATTTCGGATGCGTCTACCTCGAGGACGAATGGCAAAGAGGAATCCGGATGCTTCAAGACGGAGGCAGAGGTAAAAAGTCCCTTAAGGGCCTCAAAGGCCTTTTGGGCCTCGGAGGACCAATGGAAGCGGTTCCCCTGTTGGGTTAATTGAGTGATTGGTGCAATGATGGCCGAGAATACTCTGATGAACTTGCAGTAAAAATTGGCAAAACCGACGAAACGTTGGATTCCCTTCTTGTCTGTAGGGACTGGCCAGTCTAGGATTGCAGCAATCTTCTGGGGGTCCATCTCGATTGCCCTCACTGGAGATGATTAATCCCAAGAATGGTATACTTCCCTGCTCGAACGCACATTTTTCAGCTTTCGCATATAGGCCATGTTGTCGAAGCCGGGCCAACACACTCTTGACATGCCTGCGATGGGATTCGAGGGAGGAAGAGAAAATTAATATGTCGTCTAGATAGATGCTAACAAATAAGTCCAGAAAGTCCTGAAGGGCATCATTAATGAAGTATTGAAACGTGGCGGGGGCATTGCACAACCCAAAAGGCATCACCAAATACTCGAAGTGCCCAAATCGAGTACGGAAAGCAGTCTTCCACTCATCTCCGTCCCTGATGCGGACCAAATTATAGGCTCCACGGAGATCAAGCTTGGTGAAGACATTGGCAGCCCCCAGTCTCTGGAATAACTCTGGCATCAAAGGAAGGGGATAACGGTTCTTCACCGTAATTTTATTTAATTTGCGGTAATCCACACAAGGTCGAAGGGTATGGTCCTTTTTCTCGACAAAAAAGATGCCCGCGCCTGCTGGAGACGTGGACGGGCGAATAAACCCCTTCTTCAGGTTTTCGTCAACGTATTCCCTTAGTGCCCCCTGTTCAACCTTTGTCAATGGAAAAATCCTTCCAAATGGGAATTCAGCCCCCGGTAATAGTTCAATGGGGCAGTCGTAGGCTCGATGGGGTGGTAGAACCTCCGCCCGTTGTTTACTGAATACATCCAGGTACTCGTGATAGACTTTTGGAATAGACTGACGTAATTCAGCTTCTGAGTCCAGGCAGAGCAGGTTAGACGGCCCATGAGGGGCGTGAGAGCCACAGAACTGCTGGCAGTAAGGTGACGAAAAGGTGACTTCCCCTGTGGCCCAGTTGATGGCAGGGTTGTGAGCTTGCAGCCAGGGCATACCAAGGATCACAGGGAATAATGGAGAAGAGATGATGTCCATACGTAACAGTTCGTGGTGGGAGCTGGAAATGACAGCAGGAATAGGAGCAGTCTCTAGAACTACAGGGCCGGATTTAATAGCAGACCCATCAGCCAGGTGAACAGAGAGTCCATGGGTCTTGGGAAGGAGAGGAATACGATGTTTAGCAGCGAATGAAGAGTCCATGAAACAACTGCAGGCCCCAGAATCAATAATGGCGGGGGTTGGTAGGGTCTTTCCTGAAAGCTGCAATGAGACTGAAAGGGCAAGATGAGATGCAGTCTTGGCTATAGGACCCGTGTATTCAGGAATCATAGAGAGACATTTACGGAGCTTCAGAGGGCAGTTCCTAACGTAATGTCCAGGCTCTCCGCAATAGAGACACAGATTGTTCATCCGACGACGTTGTCGCTCCTCCGGGGTAAGGGAAGGACGAAGAACCCCAAGCTGCATGGGCTCAGGTGCGTTGGGTGTGGAAGCTAGTGATGCAGCGGGTACTGGGTGCAGGTGACTTGGAGCCCTTGGGAGCATCCAGGTTGGGTGAGAAAACCCTGCAGCTCTCTCAGCCCTTCGTTCTCTTAGGCGTCGATCGATCTGTATGGTTAAATCGATCAACGCATTCAAAGTCTGTGGCCCCCCAACTCTAGCCAGCTCATCTTTCAGAGGATCAGAGAGTTCCATGCGGAACTGGTGACGGAGAGCGGCATCGTTCCAGTCCGTATCTGCGCTCCACCGCCTAAACTCGGCCACGTAGTCCTCTGCTGCCCTGCGTCCCTGCTGAAGGGTACGCAAAGCCGCTTCTGCAGTTGCTGAAAGCTGGGAATCCTTGTATAGCTGAGCCATAGCGTCAAAGAAGGAGGCAAGGTTGGTCAGAACTATGTCCTTTTGTTCCAGGAGACGGTGGGCCCAGGCTTGGAGGTCCGCGGTAAGTAGGGAAACCACAAAGCCCACTTTAGTGATTTCCAGAGCGAAGGTTCGTGGCTGGAGGGTGAAGTACAGTTCGCAGGAGTTGCGAAAAGCCCTAAAGCTACTTCGATTTCCGGAAAAACTTTCGGGTGCAGGGACCCTAGGTTCTGGAGGAAGCATTACTATTGTTTGGGTTGGTTCAGTCCCAGCGTAAGAGGTGGAAGCATAGGGAAATCCTTGGGTTCCGGTAGGGTTGGGAAGAACCAGTAACCATCCTTCCAGCTGGGTGTAGATTTGTTAAAGGCCCTTGACTGCTTTGGTTAGATCTGCCAGATGCTGACACAGATCTTCCATAGTGGAGGCTCCCTGCTCAGGCTCAGGCATGGCTGTCTGCTACTATCACGTACCTGATGGTAGCGAGCCCGAATTGCAGGGGACGGCCTTCACTCCCGGCCCCCTGGTAAGGTGACAGTTGGCACGGGAGTAAGGAGTGGCACGGGTCCCTGGCAGGATCAACTGTGGTGAGGTGGTGATTCAGACACCCGGAAGCTTCCTTGCAGAATACCGGAACTGGAACGGCTAGCAGGCCGGATCGGAAGTAGCACAGCAGACAGGATCAGCTAGCAGGCAGGTTCAGCATAGCAGGCTGGATCGGTCTCGCAGACTGGATCAGAAGCAGCACAGCAGACTGGATCGGTCTCGCAGACTGGATCGGAAGAAGCACAGCAGACAGGATCAGTTAGCAGGCAGGTTCAGCTTAGCAGGCTGGATCTGAAACAGCTCAGCAGACTGGATCGGTTAAACAAACTGGATCGGAACCAGGAACAGGGTAGTAAACAGGCCGGGTCAGATATCAGGCGGGCAGCAGAAGTACAGGGTGCAGGCAAAAGGGTAGTCACAACAAGCCGGTGTCGGGTGCAGGCAGATAACAGGTTGGTCAAGGTAAGCCGGGTCTTTAGCACGGGTATGGTCTCAGATCAGGGTTAAGCACACAACGCTGTAGAGCAGACAGCAGGGACTGTCTGTAATTGACAGGTTTAAATAGTCTCTCTGGCGCCACCCGCACGCGCAAACGGAGACCAGGAAGTCCAGGGGGCCTGTTTCTGGCAGGATCTCCATGACACTGCCTTATATAGTTTGGGGCGTGTACTAAACCCCCATAGACATAATTGGCCAAAGCCACCCTGGCTTTTTGCCAATTATGGCTCTCCGTTCTTACCGCGCTGTGATTGGCCAAAGCATGTGGGTCAAAGTGCATGCTTGGCCAATCATCAGCCAGCAATGCACTGCGATGCCGCAGTGAATAATGGGCCGTGACGAATTTGGCGCGAACGGCCCATAATGTTCCAAATTCGACGAACGGTCGAACAGCCGATGTTCGAGTCGAACATGAGTTCGACTCAAACGCAAAGCTCATCCCTAATCAGGAGTGATCAACTTTCAAATAGATATATATATATGTACACATACATACAGTATATGTAATATATTATATACACCATAGTTTGTAGACTCGATAACTCACACAGAATAAATAATATACACTGATTTGGGTTTAAGAAATGTAGCAGAATATATTTGGCCCACATTTATTAGGAATATTTTAATTATAAATATTTGATATATGTTATCATTTTAAGTTATAATTTTTATTTGCAAAATGTTATAATAGGAATGAAGAAAAACTTTTTTTTTTTTATTTCAAAATTGTTGATGTTTTTTCGCTTATGTGATGCCCTGGAGCCCGTACGGGATACCGTAGAAGAGCTGCTTACCGATTGTGACTGTTGTGATTTTGACACCATCTCCTGCCTTTCTTGGCCTGGGGAGAAAGTTGGGGTCGCAGGGTACCAATCATACCTGATATTTCTGTGTCTTTTAAAGAAGTTGTAATATCTCCCTGAGGATCCAGAGGTTCAAGCTGCGGAAAACATCAGACTGGGATATCTAAAAGAAAGCACTAGCATTACTATATGTATACTTTGTCCTAGTACCAAATCTTTCTGACTGTTTGTGAAATTGTGGAAGCAAAGCTTATATAACTGTCCAAATTTTTATCAACATACTATACTGAATACATTTTGTACATTTTTTTTTACAACTGTGTGGTTACTGCCTTTTGTACGAAGCCTTTAAAATCCCCTTTATTTTACAGAAAGGTTGTGTTTTGTCTAGTTGCATAACTTTCATCCTGATACCATGTATTCATTACCTTCTGAGCCACTGAATTAGAACAAGTGTGGGATCAGGAGGTCTGAAGTGGAAAAATGGTTTAAAGGAAGCACCATGCAGGAATCAAGGGTCATCCAACTTGTAGGCCCCCTTCCCAGTATGTATCATGTTAATACACCTGCATTTGTGTATTAAGGTGCATTAAGGTGCATTAAGGTGCACTGGCAGTATACCTTAATGCACAGAAAAGCATACATAAACTTTTTATTAACACAGCACTGAAGTGGTGGTTCCATTTAAAATGAATGGAACCACAATGTACCACTGCATGCAGCAAAGTGCATTGTAGTAACCTGAAATAAAATGTACATTTTTACCATAATGCATCAATATAAATGGGCTCTACAGCCACAACTGTTACCCTTAAGGTATACCGGTATATATATAGTTATTACCACTGAGGCAGTGGTTGGTGTTTACATGGCCTGGGGACAGGTTTTCTTGATGGCTACTGGATCTTAGGGATTCAGAATCCCCCTACCCTGTGACACCAGCAACCTAAAAAGGAATGTATTACCCAGCAGCAATGTCACAAAGGGAGTGTCCCTGTAAAGAAGTACTCACAAATGATTCTAATTAAATATTACTCTAAAACATGACAGTACTTGAGTGACACAAAAATGTCTTTATTATCCAGCTTTTTCATGCTAAATGAATCATTTCCCTAATTGTCTAACATTCTAACTAATACAAAGACATCCGCAAAGGGACTTCAGTGTGTGGATTGCTGGAAATTATTTTTCTTTCCTTAGGATATTCTTACTGAAACCATTTAGTTTCCCATAATTTGACAACTTTCAACAAGGACACAGAATGTTACTCATCTTAATATGTGGAATAGTGTACGTACAGTACGTGTGTGCTTTGTTTTCTGTTTATTCATTCTAAACTAATACTAACCTAAAAGAACATATAATAACAACATAAAGATAAAAAAAATAACCATTTTATTCTATGTACATATATTATCGAATAGTAATTGTATTTGATTTTTGCAAATTATAAAATTTTTGTATGCAGAGACTTGTAGCCACTACATAGAAGGCTCATTTACATATAAAACAATGCAGTAAGCATCTTTGCTGAAAGACTGATGTACGAAAATTAATTACAAGTTGAGCCCCCTGGAATGTGTAGTCAGAATCTATATCTCTATATCTCAGTTGTAGCAAGTTTCCTGGTTGCTAAAAGCCAACTACTGTTTTACTCTAGTTTTCTTTGCACCAAATTTTGTACAACATGCCATGTACATAATAATGTGTAAGCTAAAATGTGTCTTCTCCATAGTTTTCTATGTAAAAGCAATACAGAACCATTCATACACTAGAAAAAGCTAACCTGACATAATCTGTGCAAAATGGGAAAGTATGACAATCTACACATATACTGTAAGCTAATAACTTGCTTAAGGCAAAACCCCCCTCAAAAAAAAAAACAGTTGATACATTTACTCAACTCCACTTAAATAAACAGTTATATGTTTACAGTTTTGCCTGCCAAATTTTCTACTGTGTGATTTACTCAACTGCCATGCTGCATGGAAAAAATAATCACTCTTCTACTTCTTGGTTTTGATCTATGCTTCCTTCTGATCTTGTTTGTTAATTCAACAGAGGCAATGATGCTGATTTATTTCCTAATAAACAAGCTAGACGTGAACATGTGACATCTCTAAACTAGGTAAAACCTGTATCACCTCTCTATTGTCCATTGGTCACACACACATATATAGACACTAAGATTACCATTTGTTACCATTTGCTGGGGACAGTCCCTATTTTGAGGGGTCTGTCTCTGGCAAACAAATCCCTGTGGTGGATGCCAACGCCGTGACTGCCCACATTTTTCTTCTTATGCAGGAAATATGGTGTGGTGTCCTATAGTCTGACCTCTATTCCTACTTCCACCAGCTGATCTTGTGGAACAACACAGCCACCAGACACTATATATAAATAAACACAGCAGACGCCACAGCAAGGAAATAGATGCTACTCAGAAACTGCTCACTATATGCATAGGAGAACATTCCAATGAGGCAAAAAACAATATTCCAACAGGGGTAGTAAGAAGTGGCTTTCACCCCTGACTGGAATGCTTTATACCCCCTATTAAAAAGGTACTGTGCTTACTATACTAGCTTCATGAGATAGCTTCATAAGCTATCTAAGAAAGACATCTGAGAGGGATATACGACTTCTTGAGGTAATAGTTGTCATGTTATTGATGGGACTGAGGGAATAGTTATCATATGATTAATGACACAATGCAGTGTTACTGTCTTTCAGGATTTAGGGGAGCCAGACTGTGGCAAGTAGAAGTAAAATGCCCTGGTGTAAATGGAAGAGGTATCCCATCACTGGTTTTAGTTGGTAGAATAGTCCCTTATTGTTGGTATTGGTGGGAAGAATAGTGCCCTATTGTTCTGCAGCAGCTTCTGTTGAATAGTCATGTTGGAAAACCAGAATGGATCAGCACTTGCAGTGCATTCCGGTGGGGTGGGAGGATGTCAGCCCTGTTAGAATACAATAACTCAGTGGGAGAGATCCCTCTGTATCACACATTGTTTGTGTTGATGTGGGGATCTGTCAGGTTTATTTGACTGCAAGAAAAAAAAACGTTGTGTGTATACACAGCTTTAACCACCTCGCGCCCGCCGTACGAGAATATACGGCCGCAAGGTGGTTGTCAAATGCCGGGAGGCCGTTAATATACGGCCTCCGCTATTTGGCCACTGGGGGCGCGCGATCGGCGGTTACAGAGACAAGGACATGGATCTCTGTGTGTAAACACAGAGATCCATGTCCTGTCAGGGAGAGGGGACCGATGCTGTGTCCCTTGTACATAGGGACACAGATCGGTCACCTCCCCCAGTCAGTCCCCTCCCCCCACAGTAACAATCACACATAGGGAACACATTTAACCCCTTCCTCGCCCCCTAGTGTTAACCCCTTCCCTGCCAGTCACATTTATACAGTAATCAGTGCATATTTATAGCACTGTTCGCTGTATAAATGTGAATGGTCCCAAATTAGTGTCAAAAGTGTCCGCCATAATGTCGCAGTCACGAAAAAAATCACTGATCGCCGCCATTACTAATAAAAAAAAATATATATATAAAAATGCCATAAAACTACCCCCTATTTTGTAAACGCTATAACTTTTGCGCAAACCAATCAATAAACGCTGATTGCGATTTTTTTTTACCAAAAATATGTAGAAGAATACGTATCGGCCTAAACTGAGGAAAAATATATATAAAAAAAAAAAAATTGGGATATTTATTATAGCAAAAATCAAAAAATATTGCTTTTTTTTCAAAATTGTCGCTCTATTTTTGTTTATAGCGCAAAAAATAAAAACCGCCGAGGTGATCAAATACCACCAAAAGAAAGCTCTATTTGTGCGAAAAAAAGGACGTCAATTTTGTTTGGGAGCCACGTCGCACGACCGCGCAATTGTCATTCAAAGCGTGACAGTGCTGAAAGCTGAAATTTCGCCTGGACAGGAAGGGGGTATATGTGCCCAGTAAGGAAGGGGTTAATATACTTCTCGTGATGATAAGTATGACTTGATTGAACTGAGGAGCAACTCATAACTAACTGTAAACAGAGATAAGTGAATATTAGTGGCATTGGCAATTGTTGAGATTTTTCCCTAAAATTAACTTTGCAAAGGGAAAAGATCACCCTAATGCCGCGTACACACGGCCATTTTTAATGTCATTGAAAAAAACAATGTTTTTCTCGACATGATTCTTCTCAAGCCTGCCTTGCCTACACGCTATCGTGAAAAAAAATGCTCGAGCAAAGCGCAGTGACTTACAACACGTACGACGGCACTATGAAGGGGAAGTTCCATTCGGATGGCTCCATCCTTTGGGCTGCTTTTGCTGATCTCGTGTTAGTAAAGTTTAGTGAGAGACGATTCGTGCTTTTCTGCCTCGTGCTTTTCAGTTCGTTACAGCATGACGAATGTGCTATCTCCATTACGAACGCTAGTTTTACCAGAATGAGCGCTCCCATCTCATAACTTGCTTCTGAGCATGCACGCTTTTTCCCGTCTTTAAAGCGTACACACGGCCATTTTTCACGTCGAGAACAACGACGACGTGAAAAACGACGAGAAAAAATAGAGCATGTTCTAAATTTTTAATGGCAATTTCTCATCGAGAAAATGCTCTGGAGCCTATACACGATCGTTTTTAATGACCAATTAATTTATTTTTTATTTTTCTCGCCTTGAAAAACGGTCGTGTGTACGCGGCATTAGTGTAGGCACACTTACTGTATACTGAATCTTACCCAGCTTCAGTCTCCTTGCTAGCCTTATACTCTCCGATCTTTGATATATCACTGACAAGGTCACTCTGCTGCTTGTCAGAATGTTTTGAGCCACATTTGCACATGAGCTGTGCAGTCTCTACACTTCCTCTGCACATTCCTTTAGTCTGGGAGGGAGGCTAGGGGCAGGTAATAGGTACAGTTACACTTTAAAGTGTGTAAAGGGAAATCTCTCCAATGGTACATAGACATAGAAAATTATATTAAATTAAAAAATAAAAAGAAATTTGTGCTATAGATACAATTTAATTATCAAAATATAGCTACCTCTTTTTACAAAAACAATTGGTCTGAATCTTTGCTCAATGTATGGCCTGTAATATCCATCCTGAATTCTGATTCTGCTCCATGACACTAACCTTTTTTCCAGCCAGTGGAGAAAATAATGTGATTGCAGGCAAAGGTAGCATTATAAGGTCTTATTCACATTGGCATTGACATGCTTACATTTATATGTGTTTTTAGTACATTTATAAACATGTACGTGATTTTTTAATGGTATAATTCACACTGAACATTTACTTGTGTTTATGTGCATCCAGTTTATCTGCTTTTAGAAAAAATTTAAATTGTGGGCATCCAGGGACAGATTAGAATGATGCAATTTTATTCACCTCATGGGAAGTTTTCTGCAACCTTGTTGTGGGAGTGTCTCTTTGCCAAGAGAAGGATAGTTGCTCCTGTGCAATTGTTGCATGCTTAAATTGTAGCCGTTTTATTTCCCAAAATGGCATGTGATGCATAGTGATCTAATGGTGATGGTTGAGCAGTATCACGTGGTATGGGATATAGAGTGTCTTTGCTATATTTGTACTGCACAAAAAGGTCTGGAATCATGTGTACAAATCCCTGACCCCCAAGTAGATTTTTCCTTAGTAAAGGGTGCAAAGGAGACCATATGTAAAAGTTTGGCTCTATCTTTGTTTTTTTGTGACATAAAAAGTTATAGGGATATTGGGGTGTAGATAACTTATATACACACAAGGACCCCTGAGGAAGTCACGTGATCATGACAATACGCCTTGGGCAGAGTCAGGTGATGCAGGACTGTGAATCGGGAGAGACACGGGAGCTGCGGCCCCGTTGTATAATTTTCCTACGAGCGCAAGTTCTCTGTTTTTAATGTATGTCTTGATTATGTTAATAAATGTAGAAGCTTGATATACTACACCATGGGAGTATGTTTGTCTCTTAAATGAGGTTACTGGTGGACGAAGGAAGATTCCACTTCAGCCCTGGAAGGTATTACCCACTTACTGACCAGGCCATTTTTTTTTGCGATACGGCACTGCGTCGCTTTAGCTGACAATTGCGTGGTCATGCGATAGTGTACACAAACAACATTTATGTATTTTTTTCTCCCACAAATAGAGATTTATTTTGGTGGTATTTGATCACCTCTGCGGTTTTTATTTTTTGCGCTATAAACAAAAAAAAGAGTGTCAATTTTGAAAAAAATATATATTTTTTTTACTTTTTGCTATAATAAATATCAAAAAATAAATAAAAAAATCTTCATCAGTTTAGGCCAATATGTATTCTTCTACATATTTTTGGTAAAAACAAGGGCAATAAGCACATATTAATTGGTTTGCACAAAAGTTATAGCGTCTACAAAATAGGGGATATACGTATGGCATTTTTATTACAATGTTTTTTTTTACTAGTAATAACGGTGATCAGCGATTTTTAGTGGGACGGACAGATCGGACACTTTTGACACTTTTTTGGGACCAATGACATTCATGCAGCGATCAGAGCTAAAAATAGCCACTGATTACTGTATAAATTTCACTGGCAGGGAAGGTGTTAACACTAGGGGGCGATCAAGGGGTTAAGTATGTCCTAAGAAGGTGTTTCTAACTGTGGGGGCAATGTACTGACAGGGAGTAGAGAGAGATCGCTGTTCCTGTCTACTAGGAACAGCAGATCTCTCTCTACTTCCCTGACAGAACCGGGATCTGTTTGTTTACATTGACAGATCCCTGAACAGTTCCTGTGGCAGTTGTGGCTGAATTCTTTATTGATCTACCTGACCTTGGCTTGGTATCAAGAGATCCCCAAATTATCCACTTCCTAAAAAGTGATTAAACAGTACTAACTGGCATATTTAAGGCTTTGGATATCTTTTTATATCCTTTTCCATCTTTGCAAAGTTTCATTACCTTGTTACGCAGGTCTTTTGACTGTTCTTTCCTACCTCCATTGGCTCAGTGTTTAGCCTGCTTAGCGCATCGATGTGAGAGCTAACCCATTAACTATTTATACACAGACACTAATTGTGATTTAAAAAGCCACACATGTGGGAAATTAAACTTTAATTGCCATTTTAACCTGTGTGTGCCACCTTCAGTGTCTGTACCAAGGCCAAATATTCCAGGGTATGTAAAAAAAAAAATCAGGGTCATTTGGGTTATTTCTGTTATCATTATGATTTAAAATGGATCCAAAAAACTATGTGATAATAAATGGCTCATGTGATTGCTATCCTTAAATAAAAGGCATGATCAGTCATTTTTTCAATATTAATGCAAAAAGGTCACAATTTATGCCAAGGTATGCAAAGTTTTGAGCATGACTGTATATATTCAAATTGTTTGATTAGTTGTGGGAACACAATAATTTGGCTTGCTGCCATTGGATAACACGGTTTTCAGGAATATAGAAGGGGGAGTGCAGGATTACACACACTTGTTTATAAACAACATATTGACGCATTGCAGCTTCCCCTTCTAAGAGCCGGTTCACACTGGGGCGTCTCGTCAGGCAACTCAGCCGTCTGACAAGTCGCGCTCCGCTCTATTCAATGGAACCGTTCTAATAGGAGCGACACAAGTCGCTCCGACTTAGAAAAAGGCTCTTGTATGACTTTGGGGGAGACTCGGGGCGACTTGCATTGACTTCAATACAGAAGTAATTTTGCAAGTTGCCTCTCAAGTCATCTTGAGATCGCCTTGCCGAGTTGCCCCCAAAGTCGTGCCGCCCCAGTGTGAACCGGCTCTTAGTCTCCCTTTCTAAAGCGTCTATCCAGACAATCGGAGGGAGCACGGAGGGAGCAGGGTGCTGGTATAGTGATGGCACTGCTCACAGCACCATATACAGTTCTATTTCCCCATTATATTTTGATGTTATATTCATTTTATTTTATATTTTAGTTTGAGATTTCAGTGTGCGCTAGAAGTCTCTACATAACCACTACATTAAAAAGCCGAAGGAGAAAACAGTAAGTTCTTGTAGTTATGCTACTGCAAATGGAAGAGATCATTTCCATATAAGGAGGAGATGGGATTCTTAACATGGGCCATAGAGATGAGAATGTAATTTTTTAAGAGTACTGGAGGAGCTAAAACATGTACAACAGCGAAACTGTAATTTTATCCACTGTGCAAAAAAAAAAGGTTGTTTACACTTTTTCATAAAGAAGGTACAGATAGGTGTGCTTATTGGAGATAGGTAATATGGTAATGATTAGAGGTGGGTGGTGTATATTGCTGGGAAAAATCAATTGCCTGTTAACTGTTATCTGTGGGTGGAAGATCAATAAGGTGGAACTGAAGCAAAGAAGGACTTTGTAGGATGGTAGGTAATTATGGTGCATATCAGCCCAGGCTGTGACCTCTGACTATGCTCATAGTCTCCCTGCTGTGGTCCAAAAGGACCAAAAGCAGGATTCCTATAAGCAACAGAGTTGGCACAAGAGGAGAGTGTATTATAAAGCAACACTGTTGGAAATGGAAACCTTATACAATATTCTATTCAGACAACAGCAGGGAGGCTACGGGCATAAGGTCACAGTCAGGGCCCGCTAACACCCATACAAGCTATCTTGCACCACAGTCATTCTCTTCTCCAGCTCCTGCATATATAATAAACAACCCACTGATACAAGCTCACACCCTCTTGATTTGTCTCTGCACTATACTACATTTACCTGTCATTACCTTCGGTATGAAAATGTATAATTTTTTTTTCACACACTGTATGAATTTGCAGTTTCCTTGTTGTACACTGAATTACATTTTTGTATCATTAAAAACTTTCAATATTTGGTCTTATTACTTTCATTTATAGCCATTTGGATTGGTTACCATATTCACACAGTAGCCTTGAAGTGCTGTATCCAGATTTGGACACCCTCCTACACTGAACAATTTTTTTGTGAAAATCTTGAGATTAAATGAATAATAACAGAAAAAATACAAATAGTAAAAATTGTAGTGTCCCCTAAAATTAGTGGTTAGTGTAGGTCCTTTGCATTGATGGTAAGTGTAGATTAAATATCAGTTCCCCATTACTCACAGCTGTAGGAATCCCTAGCAACCTCAGAAGGGACCCTAGGGTTCCACAGAAAACTGGTTGAGAAAGCCTAAAATACATCTCCAGTGTGGCACATGTAATATAATTGTCATTGTACCCGAATGTGCCTTAGCTTGGAAAAAAAAGAAAAGAAAACATGGCCCATAAATTCAAATTATTATTACAGATTATAACGAAGCAGTCATACACTTACAAGAGAACATTTAAATGTGGTTGATTTGCCATGGAACAATTCTATTTGTGGTCAATATGCCATGGAACAATTCTATTTGTGGTCTAGTTGCCATGGAACAATTCCATTTGTGGACATAGAAAATCTGCAAAATGATTTATGATAGCATGTTATTCATTTGTGGGTGTGAAAACAAAGTGTAGCGGTAAAATTTGTGATATTTCACATAGAAATTATATGTATATAAACATATGATGTGTAGAAACAATAACGTGTAATAAATTAAAATAGGGATATAGTCCAAGAAAAGTGGATACCCAATTAGGAAAACCCACATGGTGAACTTCCCTAGGTAAATGTCCACAAAGTAGCTGACTCAGAATCTACTTATAAGGATGATCCTGATATGGTGAAATGAAGATAAAAACTGGCCGTGGATCTGTCAAGAAACAGGATGTTCTTCTATCAAAGTGTTATTATATGTACTCTTACCAGACCGCAGTGATGGATCAATAGAACAGGAATCAGAGCTAGAACCCAATGAAAGATCCGTCTGGAGACTGGTACTGGTCGAGGTGGTGCTCTGAATTTGATGCGATTCCAGTCTCTTGTAATCCCACGTAAGGACTTAGTGAGGCAGGGGCGACACTAGGATCCAATCAGGTGTCTTGCTTTCACATGTGCTAACAAGGTACATGCTGTTCAAGGCTCCCGACAGGCATTGACAGATCCACGGCCAGTTTTAATCTTCATTTCACCATATCAGGATCATCCTTATCGAAGATTTTGAGTCAGCTAGTTTGTGGACATTTACCTAGGGAAGTTCACCATATTGGTGTTCCTAATTGGGTATCCACTTTTCTTGGACTATACCCTATTTGAATTTAGTGTACGTTATTGTGTTTACACATCATATGTTTATATACATATATTTTCTATGTACAATTTCACATTGTTTTATGAAATTTAAGCGCTACACTTTGTTTTCATATGTATTTAGGACTTTGTTTGGTTTAGCGCAGTAATTTCTCCCACTCTTCAATATTCATTTGTGGGCCTGAGATTACTAAACTGCACATTTTGAAGGACATCAATAGAAATGCTGTGTCCATCTGAAAGAGTACAATTTTCACCTTTTCAAAAATTGTGCAGTGCATACTTTGCTGACATTTATGCTATAACATTTGCCAAATCAAGCTGCATTATTGATAGTAAAATTCTTAATTTTCCACAACATATTCTGAATACACACACCACCATTTGCCTTGCACAACTAAGGTGGTAGTTACCTACTCTTCTGTGATCTCTGATACCACTCCTAATTAACAAATGGGATGCCATGTCTTCTTCCACACACTGCAAGACAAGAGGAAGAGGCCCTTGCTTATACAATATAAAAACTTGGGTATCGATACACCTCAAAACGAAGGTTTCAGCCTTTTCCAATTTAATTTTAACTCTGAAATAGAAACTGGTACTGGTAGCCCGGTTAGCCTGTTTCTTTCGGATTCGTCTGCTGGAAAACCAGCAGATGACCAGCTTCCGATCAGCACTCTCAGCCAATGACTTAGAGCGCTGACCGGAGTGTTCTGGTGGGGGGCCTATTAGAACACAAAAGCACAGCAGAGGAGATCGCTGTACTAACATTGGATTGCTAGTACAGTGGCTCCAACCTGAGCTGTGAGGATTTTCTTCGTTAAACCCAGCAGTTTTTAACCATTGACACCACTAAGCTTCTAATTCATACCCTGGTTATCTCTCACCATGACTACTGCAACTCCCTCCTTATTGGATTACCTTTACATAGGCTATCCTCCTTCAGTCCATCATGAATGCTGTTGCCAGACCCATCCACTTTACCAACTGTTTGGTGTCTAGTACCCTTCTCTGCCAATCCCTCCATTAGCTTCCGCTCACCCAACAAATAAAGTTCAAAATACTAACAACTTACAAAGCCATCCACTTAAAGTGCTATACAACCATCCTACGGCTGCAGTGAAAATTAATGGCAGCTTGTCACCTACCTTTCAAATGTCGAATGGTACAAGACAGGGGTGCCCGTTCTCACCCCTCTTGTTTGTTCTGTCATTGGAACCATCATTGGCAACTATACAAAACAATGCAGATATAATAGAGGTGAGGATAGGGGAAGAGAAACATAAAATAGCAGCATATGCAGACAATGTCTTATGTTATATAACTAACCCCAGAATTACATTACCAAATCTGGTAAACTGTAAGGTACCTGTGATAGGTAGTGTCCAAAGTGGAACTTGTGTGCTGAGGATTCAGGCGAAAACGTAGTCAGGCAGATTAGGTTGGCAACAGATCAGGCAAAACGGTACACAATCGAAATCCAGAGAGTGGTCAGGCAGGCAAAGGTCATACACGAGCTGGCAGTGAAGTACAAAATCAGCAGGCTGGAGAGTAGTCAGGAATTCAGGCAGAAGTTCAACACGAAAATCAGGATCAAAAAGCAGTCACAACACCCAGGGAGCTATTCCACACAAACGGGCGCTGAGAGATAGCATCACTTCCTTTTTAAGGGCTGCTTTGATAGAAAATTGTCCACAGCTGGCAGTAGGTGGGGCTGGTGAGTCCAAGGTAATGTTTAATACTGAGAGGACATTTCCAAAAGTCTAGATCTGCTCAGTAGCGCAACAGGTAAGGCTGCAGCTTTGGGACCAGGAAGATCCCGGTTCAAATACACCCAGGTACATGACAGGGCCCCCTCCCCAGTGGACCTCCTCCGGGGGCCTAGCGGGGCTTAGTGGGAAAGGAGGCATGGAAGTCTCGAATAAGAGAAGGGGCATGCAGATCTTTGGCTGGAACCCAGGAACGGTCTGTGACAGGATATCCCTTCCAATGAACCAGATACCGAAGGCCTTGACCCTGTCTTCAAGAATCTTGGAGACTTCAAACTCATTTTGTCCATCAACAAGAACAGGAGGAGGTAGCTGTTGTGTTCTGGAGTAGCGATTGAAAATTGCTTTTTTGAGGAGGGAAACGTGGAACACAGGATGAATCCGGAGAGAGGAGGGTAATTTCAACCGATAGGAGACTGGCCCGACTCGAGCAATAATTCTGTAAGGACCAATGAATCGAGGGCCCAATTTGGTAGAAGGTTGTTTCAGTCTCACATATTTGGTTGATAGCCAAACTCTGTCCCCCACCACATATGGAGGTATATGGCGTCTTTGTTTGTTGGAAAAAAGTGCATACTTGCCTGCTGACTTCCGTAGTAATAAGCGAATCTTTTTCCAATGTAGCAGAATATTTTTATCCCGCTGATCTGCTGCTGGTACACCAGAAGAAGGCTGAAGTAGGGGAAAAGTCTGAGGGTGATAGCCTAGGGCTGCGTAGAATGGTGTGGTATGAAGAGCACTGTGCCAACGGGAATTAATGGCGAACTCAGCTAAAGGCAAATACTCTGACCAGTTGGAGTGTAAGGCATTGACATAATGTCGAAGATAGGTTTCTAGGGTCTGGTTCATGCGTTCGGTTTGACCATCTGTTTGAGGGTGATGTGAGGTAGAGAGTGAAAGCGTTACTCCCAGTTTCTTGCAGAACGCTCTCCAGAATCGGGAAACAAACTGGGATCCGCGGTCTGAGATGACATTGGTAGGTATGCCATGATATCTCACAATATGGGAAAGGAAGAGAGTAGGACAGTGCTTCCGCTGTAGGTAATCCCGGGAGCGGCACAAAATGAGACATTTTTGAAAAGCGATCCACTATGACCCATATAGCAGTCATGCCCTCGGACTTGGGTAAGTCTGTAATGAAGTCCATAGTCAAATGGGTCCAAGGCTGACGAGGTGCTGAAAGTGGTTGTAACAGTCCAGTAGGCAATGTACGGGGTACTTTATTAGCAGCACAAGTTGGACAGGCAGCCACATAGTCAGTAACATCCCTTTTCATATGAGGCCACCAGACATGACGCTGCAAGGTCTTAAGAGTGATGGTGACACCAGGATGACCAGATAAAACACCATCATGTGCCCAGAGGAGTACAGGTTTTCTGAGGCTAGGGGCTACGAACAGGCGACCTGGTGGTATCTTCAAGCCTTGGGGAACACAATTCTGGGTTTCTTGTAACTGTTGGGAAAGAGCCGTAGAGATCTGTGCGACAATTTTGTGAGGTGGGATTATATACTGCTCGGTAGGTTGGTCTTCTTCAGAGGTAGCAAACTGTCTGGAAAGAGCATCGGCTTTCTTGTTTTTATGCCCAGGAACATAAGAAAGAACAAAATTAAAAACGGGAGAAAAACAGAGCCCATCGAGCCTGACGTGAGTTCAAACGTCTTGCAGTCTGAAGGTACAGTAGGTTTTTATGGTCAGTGAGGATAGAAAAAGGTTTGGGAGCCCCTTCCAGAAGATGTCGCCATTCAGACAATGCCAATTTGATGGCCAGTAGTTCTCGATTCCCAACATCGTAATTCATCTCCGCTGGAGAAAACTTTCTAGAAAAAAATGCTATGCTACTGGATGGATTCTACCAGACTTAGGCTGTCTCTGGGAGAGCACGGCACCTGCTCCTACCTCAGAGGCATCAACCTCAACTATGTACTGGAGATCGGGATTTGGATGCTGAAGAATTGGAGCTTTGCTGAACATGTCTTTTAATTGCTGGAAAGCCGATTCTGCTTCTGAGGACCATACCTTGCAATTTGTACCTTTCTTAGTCATAGCAGTAAGGGGGGCCGCAATGGAGGCAAAACCTTTAATGAAGCGTCTGTAGTAATTTGCAAACCCTAGAAAGCTTTGGAGCCCTCTTAAAGTGGTCGGTTGGGGCCATTGCAAGACAGCGGAAAGTTTTTGAGGGTCCATTTGGAAACCGGCAGCACTTATAATGTATCCAAGGAAAGGAATACGGCTTTGATGGAAACTGCATTTCTCAATATTCGCGTAAAGATGGTTTTCTCTCAGTCGTTGCAATACCTGCTTTACATGCGAGATGTGCTCTAGATGAGTCTTGGAAAAGATTAAAATGTCGTCCAAGTAGATGATCACAAAACTGTTGCTGAAATCATGAAAAATTTCATTCATGAAACGTTGGAAGACAGCAGGGGCGTTACACAACCCAAATGGCATAACTAGATATTCAAAATGTCCATTACGAGTGTTGAATGCTGTCTTCCATTCGTCCCCGTCTTTAATTTGAATTAGATTATAAGCCCCTCGTAGGTCTAGCTTGGAGAAGATAACAGCCCCCTTAAGTACATCAAACAGTTCAAGAATGAGAGGCAAAGGGTAGGAGTCTTTTACAGTGATTTGATTTAACCCTCGATAGTCTATGCATGGTCGAAGACCCCCATCTTTTTTTTCAACAAAGAAAAAACCTGCCCCTACTGGAGAAGAAGAGGGTCGGATAAAACCTCTTTCCAAGTTGTCTTTTATGTATTCCTCCATGGATTTTTATTCAGGCAAAGACAGGGGATAGGTCCTTCCTTTGGGAAGAGGTGCTCCAGGAATCAATTTAATTGCACAGTCAAAAGAACGATGTGGAGGTAAAACCTCTGCCTTTTGCTTGCAAAATACGTCTGCAAATGTATGGTATTCATGAGGCAAGGTAGGTGGGACGGCCACGGAAGCCAACATACAAGCAGGAAGTCTTTTGGGTTGAGACAAACAGTTTGAATGACAGAACGACCCCCAAGAGGTTAGTTCTCCATTTTCCCAATCAAAAGAAGGGTTATGTTGTTGTAACCATGGGTAACCAAGGATAACAGGCAGAAGTGGAGAATCAATAAGAGACAAGACAACTTCCTCTTTGTGGAGTACGCCTACCTGAAGGGTGATTGTCATAGTCTCAAATTTTACAATGCCATCTCCCAAGGGTTGTCCATTCACGGTGGTAATGTTCAGGGGTCTAGATTTTGGAACAAATGGGATATTATTTTTTTTAGCAAAAGTGTAGTCCAAGAATATGCCAGCAGCTCCAGAATCCACAAAAGCCTCACAGGAGACAAGTTTAGAGGGTAAATGGATAATTGCAGGAATGGTAATCTTGGTCTTGGAGGATATACCTGTAAGGTCTAAGCCAGCTCCTCCAACACTGGTTAGACCCTGCCTTTTACTGGACGGGATGGGCAGACAGATAATAAATGTCCTTTAAGTCCACAGTATAGGCATAGGCCCAATGCACGCCTCCTTTGTTTCTCAGACTCAGTTAGGTGGAGACGGCTTACATCCATGGGTTCCACAGGTGTCTGGGGTTCAACTGAGATTTCAGGTTCTGGCTGAGGTGGTGCTTGGAAGTTTGGGGCCAAACGGTAGACTGGCCGAGGAAACTTGCGAGTTCTAAGTCTCTCTTGGCATCTTTCATGATACCGGACATCCAGACGAACACAGAGCTCTATGAATTTCTCTAGGTCTTCTGGGGAATCCTTATAGACTAATTTGTCTTTGATGCGATCTGCAAGACCTTTTCGGAAGGCTGCACGTAATGCCCTTGAGTCCCAAGTAGTCTCAGCAGCAAGGGTACGAAACTCAATAGCATATTGTGCCACAGACCTGGTGCCTTGTTGCATGTCCAAGAGTGAGTACTCAGCTGCAGAAGCTCTATCTGGCTTGTCAAATACAGTCTGGAGAGAAGCCAGAAATTTGTCAGCATCTTGCAGCACAGGATCATTGCGTTCCAGATAAGGAGAGACCCAGGCCAGGGCCTTCCCCTTTAACAAGGAAATTACAAAAGTCACTTTGGCAGACGAAGTGCTAAAGGTCCCAGAGTTGTTGCGGAAATGCAAACGGCAAACATTTAAAAAGCCTCTGCAGTCCTCAGTATCACCACCAAATTTGTCAGGCAAGGGAAGTTTGGGTGGTACAGAAGAGGCGGGTTGGATCGTCGCAGGAGTAGGATCCGGAGTCTGGACCGTTTCAGAGGAAGCTGGCAAACAAGATTTAAGCATAGTACAAAGTTCATCTAGCTTGGCATCCAGGGAAGAAAGATGCTGTTCATGAGCTCCAATCAATTGTCCCTGACGTGAAATCGCCTTAACAATCTCAGCAGGGTCCACTGTCATTGTGGCCCGTTTGTAATGTAAGGTACCTGTGATAGGTAGTGTCCGAAGTGGAACTTGTGTGCTGAGGATTCAGGCGAAAACGTAGTCAGGCAGATTAGGTTGGCAACAGATCAGGCAAAACGGTACACAATCGAAATCCAGAGAGTGGTCAGGCAGGCAAAGATCATACACGAGCTGGCAGTGAAGTACAAAATCAGCAGGCTGGAGAGTAGTCAGGAATTCAGGCAGAAGTTCAACACGAAAATCAGGATCAAAAAGCAGTCACAACACCCAGGGAGCTATTCCACACAAACGGGTGCTGAGAGATAGCATCACTTCCTTTTTAAGGGCTGCTTTGATTGAAAATTGTCCACAGCTGGCAGTAGGTGGGGCTGGTGAGTCCAAGGTAATGTTTAATACTGAGAGGACATTTCCAAAAGTCTAGATCTGCTCAGTAGCGCAACAGGTAAGGCTGCAGCTTTGGGACCAGGAAGATCCCGGTTCAAATACACCCAGGTACATGACATAAACAAGTTAAAAAAATATGGAGAACTGTCTAACTTGAAGATCAATCCGATAAAGTCAGAGATATTAATTATAAGTAAGAAGGAAGAACAAGCTTTATGGGGAGAGTTCCCTTTCACATGAGGGGAAAACAGACTTAAATTATCTCTGAATAAAAGTAACTCCATCCCTTGGGAAATTATATCAAGCAAATTATATCCCATTATTAAACAAGATTGAAATAGAACTTAAAAAAATAAAACCCCTTTCCTGGATAGGACGAATAAATATAGTAAAGATGGTAATACTCCGGAAAATTCAGTATACATTTCAGATGATGCCAATAGCACTACCCCAGACATATTTTAAAATATTTAAAGGAATGATATCAAAGTTCATATGACAGAATAAGAAATTGAGAATACAGCACACGGTGTTGAGTAAGGACAAAGCACATGAGGGACACTGCTGTAGTGTTAGCACGAATGGTTGAGTGGTCCAGGATCAAAAATGATAAAAGATGGGTTGAAGTAGAAAACACATTGAGTAAAACATAATTGGATAAGAATATTTGGGTCCCACATGAAGACAGAACAATAAATAAAAGAGCTCCTGAACTAACTACAAATGTTTTCCCGAGTTTGAGGCAGATTGTATAGGCAAGTAAATTGGGAATACAATTCACCTTTAAATTTAATTAACGGGCACAATTTTTCTTCACCAGGGAATAGGGCACAATTTGAGGATTAGGTTAAGAAGACACAGTTAAAAGATATTATAAAAAAGTAAAAATATGCTAATTTCAAGAAATTATAAAAATGAACAAATGGAGGTATTCACAGCCAAAGCATTTTGTGTCCATGCTTCCACAACAGATAAGATCAGAAGAAAAGTTAAACTCATTTAACAACTATGTAATTCATGGGAGCCTGTTAAAGTGGTTGTAAACCCACTTTGGAAAAAAATAAAAAATACTAGCTCATTATGTAATACTCACCTGGGATCAAGGCACTCACCTGGGATCAAGGCCCCCGCTGTGGTGCCCGACACAGCACCGGCCGGCGACATGTTGTCCTGGAGTTACTTCCGGGTATCGCGGCTCCGGCGCTGCGATTGGCCGGAGCCGCGAAGACATCGGTCCCGCGCATGCGCGCGGGAGCCGCCGGTAACGGCACACTTACTAAAAGCAACGGCACGTACGTGCCATTGCTTCAGTGTGCATATGTCGATTAGATCGGCACATGCAAATACAGGGGATATCTCCTAAACCGTTCAGGTTTAGGAGATATCCAGGGTAGCTACAGGAAAGCCTTATTATAGGCTTACCTGTAGCAAAAAGTGTGTTGTAAGGGTTTACAACCACTTTAAACACTGTATAGCACAGTGTTTATAAAAAAATTACGGGCATGGTGGAGCCGAGAATACCTCCATTCATCAAAAAATGGGATAGGGAATTGGGTACACGGTTAACCGAACAACAATTGTATAAAATATTGAGAGCTGTATATACTGTAGCTATTCGATAGATATTAATAGTATAGCAGTGCACTATAACTGTCTGTCTAGATGGTACATAACCCCGGTTAAAGCACATACAGTATCTCACAAAAGTGAGTACACCCCTCACCTTTTTGTAAATATTTTATTATATATTTTCATGTGACAACACTGAAGAAAGGACACTTTGCTACAATGTAAAGTAGTTAATGTACAGCTTGAATAACAGTGTAAATTTGCTGTCCCCTTAAAATAACTCAACACACAGCCATTAATGTCTAAACCGCTGGCAACAAAAGTGAGTACACACCTAAGTGAAAATGTCCAACTTTGGCCCAATTAACCATTTTCCATCCCCGGTGTCATGTGACTCGTTGGTGTTACAAGGTCTCAGGTGTGAATGGGGAGCATGTCATGGATATGCAGTAATGTTTGTCTGTCAGCTTACCTTTCCTCCTCATGTGTTCATCTTAGAGGCCAGACCCTTTCACCTGGCTTCCTTTATAATCTCCTCCCAGCCTGACTCCACCCCAGGCCCTATCACAGAACACTATATTAACCTGTGCACTGCAAGCCTGCTTTGCTGATCAACGTGTTTGTTTAAGCATTGTGTGTTTGGGTTCCTGCCTGCCGTGTGCTACGTCTGTCTCTGTTGTGATACTGGCTTGTTCCTGACTATCCCTGTCTGCTTGTTACCCTTGACCTTCGGCTTGTCCTTCGTTTATCCTTGCCTGCTTGTGACCCCGACCTTGGCCTTTCCCCTCACTATTCTTGTATCCTGTGCTGCTGCTCCCCCTCTTTCCTCCTTACCCTACGAGGCGTGAGCTAGGAGACTCTAGGGGTCGCGACCTGGACCTAGCTGAAGCGTAACATCCTCACCACTAGAGGCTCTGGTGAAGACCTGCTGGGTCTTAGACTCCGCGCCCTGGGGAATCTCGGCTCTAGCTTCCTGTGGATCCTGGTTGTGCTCCTCTGGTCCCGCTTTCCACAACCACCCTGTATCCTATCCGCAGCAGTCAGCCATAGGGTTTTGTGGTGCACTCCTGACCCCCTACGGTGTGCATCTGTCACCTGGCCACAGGTGACCTGACAGAGCAGGTGTGTTAAATTTGGTGTTATCGCTCTCACTTTCTCATACTGGTCACTGGAAGTTCAACATGGCACCTCATGGCAAAGAACTCTGAGGATCTGAAAACAAGAATTATTACTCTACATAAAGATGGCATAGGCTATAAGAAGATTTCCAAGACCCTGAAACTGAGCTGCAGCATGGTGGCCAAGACCATACAGCGGTTTAACAGGACAGATTCCACTCAGAACAGACCTCCCCGTGGTCGACCAAAGAAGTTGAGTGCACGTGCTCCAGCGTCATATCCAGAGGTTGTCTTTGGGAAATAGACGTATGAGTGCTGCCAGCATTGCTGCAGAGGTTGAAGGGGTGGGGGGTCAGTCTGTCAGTGCTCAGACCATACGCTGCACGCTGCATCAAATTTGTCTGCATGGCTGTCACCCCAGAAGGAAGCCGCTTCTAAAGATGAACAAGAAAGCCCACAAACAGTTTGCTGAAGACAAGCAGACTAAGGACATGGATTACTGGAACCATGTCCTGTGTTCTGATGAGACCAAGATAAACTTATTTGGTTCAGATGGTGTCAAGCGTGTGTGGTGGCAAACAGATGAGGAGTACAAAGACAAGTGTGTCTTGCCTACAGTCAAGCATGGTAGTGGGAGTGTCATGGTCTGGGGCTGCATGAGTGCTGCTGGCACTAGGGATCTGCAGTTCATTGAGGGAACCATGAATTCCAACATGTACTGTGACATACTGAAGCAGAGCATGATCCCCTCCCTTTGGAGACTGGGCCGTAGGGCAGTATTTCAACATGATATCGGCCCCAAATACACCTCTGTGGGGCATCCTCAAACAGAAGATGGAGGAGCGCAAGGTCTCTAACATCCACCAGCTCCGTGATGTCGTCATGGAAGAGGACTCCAGTGACAACCTGTGAAGCTCTGGTGAACTCCATGCCCAAGAGGGTTAGGGCAGTGCTGGAAAATAATAGTGGCTACACAAAATATTGACACTTGGGCCCAATTTGGACATTTTCACTTTTGCTGCCAGCAGTTTAGACATTAATGGCTGTGTGTTATTTGAGGGGACAGCAAATTTACACTGTTATACAAGCTGTACATTCACTAATTTACATTGTAGCAAAGTGTCACTTCTAATTATATCTTTTCACATGAAAAGATATAATAAAATATTTACACAAATGTAACTTTTGTAAAATACTGTAAATACCAAGCAGGAAAATAAATCCCCATTGTGTTGGAGAGGTTGCAATTTGCAGGGCACTATGACACATCTATGGTGGGAATGCCCAAAGATACGGGAATACTGGGGGGAGGTGCAGCAATATATAGTTGAGTTTACTGAAGTGTAGGTACTTGACGATCCGTGGAGTTTCCTATTCCACAGCACAAATAAAACAAGAAAACAGTATAAGAACACATTAGTGCCATTTTTATTAAATGTAGCCAAAGGAGTAATACCAAAAAAATGTCTCAACCCAGAAAGACCTACAGTAAGGGAAAGGTTTAAAAGAATTGATAATATATATATATATATATATATATATATATATATATATATATATATATATATATTTTATCTCATGGAGTACCTGAGCAGTAGAGAGGAAGATCAGACCGAAAAGTTTGCTGGAATTTGGAAAAAGTGGATTTAAAAAAAAAATAATAAATACATGGCAAACTATATGGTAGTGTCGATTCCTAGGAGGAGGGTAGGAGGAGTGGGTTGGGGAGCTCTTGGCATGGGTGGGGGGGGAGAGAGATGAGGAATAGGGGAATGACAAAATGTTTTTTGATGAAGTTATGTAATAATCTGTTTTAACAAATTTTGTATATTGAAATTGAATAAAATAAACCCCCCCCCCAAAAGGAACAAAAAACAAAGCCACCCACAACACTGCCGTCAGCTACATCACTAACCTGGTCTCAGAATATCAACCAAACCACTCTCTTCTGTCCTCCCAAGACTTTTTGCTCTCTAGCTTCCTTGTCACCTCCTCCCATGCTCACCTCCAGGACTTCTCCTGAGCTCCTCCCATCCTTTGGGACTCTCCACTACAATCTGTCCAACTATCTCCTAATCTATCCATCTTTAGGCAATCCCTGAAAACCCTTCTCTTTCAAGAAGCCTACCCTGCTTCTAACATACACTGTGTTTTTATTTTCTCCATCAGCCCTTCTTCCACAGTTATTAGCTTTTGTATCACTTCTCTTCACCTCTTAGATTGTAAGCTCTAATAAGCAAGGCCCTCTGATTCCTCTTGTTCCAAATTGTATTGTAACTGTAATGTCTGCCCTCATTTTGTAAAGCACTGCGCAAACTGTTGGTGCTTTACAAATCCTGTATAATGATAATTATTAATAATTTGAAATGAAATGCATTGTTGTCTATGGGACATTGCACACAACAGAGTAAAGATCAGTAATACAGAATTGAGTACAAAGCAGTATAACAAAAATAGAACATTTTACATTTGAGTGAGTAATTTACTTTACGTTTAACCTCTTTATGCCGGCTGCACACATTATTGTGGCCGCTCAATGGGTGGACCTTAACACAGAGCGGCCGCATATATGCAGCACTGTGTAAACCTCTTACCGCATTGAGAGCGCAGTCCCAGCACGGTAGCTGGTGGGGATTGATAAGCTCCCGATGCTTGCAATTGGAAGCTTACCGATCATGTGACCACTGTGGCAGTCAATCACAGCAGTCACATGACCCAATTGCTGCCTCCCACCTTTAATGCCGCGTACACACGACCGTTTTTCCCGTCGAGAAAAATTACATTTTTTCCTTTGGACGAGAAAAAGGATCGTCTGTGGGCTTTTTGTTGTTTTTCTCGACGGGAAAAAACGGCATTAATCACAACGAGAAAAATTAGAACATGCTCTAATTTTTCTCGTCGTGATTCCCGTCGTTTTTTTCGGCGGCAGTTTTCCCATAGGGAAACACTGCAGCGGAGCCCACACACGGTCGTTTTTTTCGACCAAAAGAAAAATGTCATTTAAAAATGGCCGTGTGTGGGGGAAACAAGCTGTTCCTCGTTTTTCACGTCGATTTTCTCAATGGTGTTTTCACCGTCGAAAAAATTGATCGTGTGTACGCGGCATAAGAACTCTTAAAGAACTCTTAAAAGAGCCAGGAGGTGGTTGGTGCGAAGGGGTTAATGTTCACATGAGTATAAATAAGCATATTACAATACTGGCAATGAAGAAGAATTGTACTTGTGTATATGTTTGCACACCTCTACTTGCCTATACTCAACATTACTCAGGTTTTTACACACAGTTTTTTTCTCCTTGCACATGGGTGCCGCAAGTTCCTGAGTAAACATCAGTAAATTATGACAGAAAAAAGAATAAGTTACTGGGCAGGTGAAAAAAGTTAAATAATCAAATACAATTGAATATTCAAAAAGATAGAAGCTTAGTGGGGCGTGGATTCATACCATACCTATGTATAAATGTCTGACTGGATTTGTGCTATAATATTGTTTCAACAAACCACCACGGTTTTACGCTATGTTGGCGTTCTTCTCCTCTCTTTTTTACACCTCATTGTGAGTACTACATAGAGAGAACAACCAGTGGAATTGGTATCCCCATCACCCTGTTTATACCCAGAGGATGGATCCTAGGTATGGTATGAACCCACGCCCGACTAAGCTCCTTGCAAAGAAAGCAGCCAGTGGAATTGGTATCCAGCCCATCTTGTCTACATTCAGAGGACAGATCTTATGTTTGGTATTAACCCACGCTTTACTAGGAGGGCTCCTATAACGTGGAGTCTAGTTATCTGGTAAGGGCACAGCCTTTTTTATTTTCACTGTGGAAGGTGCACTCCGGGTGCTTAATCATACAATACTGTTGAGACACGAACACCAAGGATATTTTCACTCATTTTGGATTCCTACATGGACTGATCATTGTGATTTTGGATTCCTTTGTGGACTGATTATTACACATACATACTGTATATATATACATTCACAGTAAATTATGACGCCCATGTGCAAGGGGCCATAGAAAGTCTACAATACAGTAGCAAAGATGTATGTAGGAATGATATCACCTAATGGACACCAAAGACCAAACTATAATTTTTAGGGAAATATATGACTCTGAAAATAATATGGACCGCTTGCCAAACAGCCACCGTCATTATACTGTGGCAGGTCGGCACGATCCCGCGAGCTGTCGTAGCTGTACGTCGGCTCCTTTAAGCGGAATAGCAGGCGCGCATGCGCACCCGCTGCACAGCAGGGGTGCAGATGCTTGTGGCCATCAGTCGCGATGACCGTCGGCCAAGCGCGATCGTGGGCACGAGAGGCAGAACAGAGACATGTGTGTGTGTGTGTGTAAACACACACATCCCAGTTCTGTGAGGAGAGGAGAGAGAGATTGTGAATTCCTACGAGCTAGGAACCACGATCTGTCATTCCCTATAGTCAGTCCCCTCCCCACAGTTAGAACACACACTAGGGAACACAGTTAACCCCTTGATCGCCCCCTAGTGTTAACCCCTTCCCTGCCAGTGACATTTACACAGTAATCAGTGCGTTTATATAGCGCTGATCGCTGTATAATTGCCAATGGTCCCAAAAATGTGTCAAAAGTGTCCAATATGTCCGCCATAATGTCGCAGATCGTCGCCATTATTAGTAAAAAAAAAAAAAATAATAATAAAAATGCCATAAATCTATGCCCTATTTTGTAGACGCTATAACTTTTGCGCAAACCAATCAATATACGCTTTTTGCGATATTTATTACCAAAAATATGTAGAAGAATACATTCCAGCCTAAACTGAGGAAAAAAATAGCTTCTTTTTTTTTTTTAAATGGGGCTATTTATTATAGCAAAAAGTACAAAATATTGTGTTTTTTTTTTCAAAATTGTCACACTTTTTTGTTTATAGCGCAAAAAATAAAAACCGCAGAGATGATCTAATACCACTCAAAGAAAGCTCTATTTGTGGGACAAAAAGGACGTCAATTTTGTTTGGGTACAGCGCCACAGGACCGTGCAATTGTCAGTTAAAGCGACACAGTGCCGTATCGCAAAAAATGGCCTGGTCATTGAGCAGCCAAATCTTCCGGGGCTGAAGTAGTTAATAAGGACTACTAAAATATAAAAAAAAAAAAATGCATAAAAATTACAGGCAGACAAGTTCTATAAACAATGCATTCTTTTTTTTTATAAATGTTAATGTTGCAATATTGTTATGTATCCATATAAGGTAAATATAAAAAGAAAAATGTAATAGACATTGAAAGAAATGGTCAGAAAACAGATCCATGCAAAGATGAGCATACATTGCAAAAAGGAAAAAAAATCCATTAAAAAATCTGTGTTATTATTCAGCATGCATTATTCTCATTTGTAATTCTATACAATGTAAAATGAAACACATGCATATAATGTTGAATTATAAATACTAATTCATAGGTGATAACAGTTAACAATAAGTACATTTTGTAATGAACTATGCAAAAACGAATTCTGCACATATCTTCTGTCACATTGAGATGTAGATTGGTTTAGGCTGCAGAGATTAAAGTGATAATGGGAAAAGGAGGGCCTTTTTCACGTATTAACATATCTGTAAAGGGAAAAGATATTAAATGATGTAATTACAGGCACAATGCACAGACCTGCATTTGTACTGAGTAATTGCCCTTCACATTTGCTCACTCTATACTATAGTATGGTGTGTGTGTGTCTCTGTGTGTGTTTGTGTATGTGGGCATATATGTGTTACATGTGCATCTTTTGGCTTTGTACTATATATTGGTCATGTTCATTTGTTTTTGTAAGAATAGCAGAAATGTTTAAAATATTCATTATAAGAGGAATAATTATACAATATTTTTGACACATAAAAAATTATGAAATTAATTTGTTTTCTGTGACACTAGTCCTTGGCTCCTTCAATGTTCCCTTTTACAATAAATATGGTTTAGCCAAAATTAAGAGTTTTGTGGCCCAAGAGGCATATAAAGGGGTATTTTTTGTCGCTGATTCAATAGGCAATTTGTCCAACATTTGCTAATTCTGATGCCGCGTACACACGACCGTATTTCATGATGAGAAAAATGCAATTTTTTTATTTCGTCATTAAAAACGATCGTGTGTAGGCTCCAGAGCATTTTTCGCGACGAGAAAAATGGGCATTAAAAATTTAGAACATGCTCTATTTTTTCTCGTTGTTTTTCACATCGTCGTTTTTCTCGTCGTGAAAAACGTCCATGTGTATGCTTTAATGACGGGAAAAAAACGTGCATGCTCAGAAGAAAGTTATGAGACGGGAGCGCTCGTTCTGGTAAAACTAGCGTTCAGAATGAAGATAGCACATTCGTCATGCTGTAACGGACTGAAGAGCACGAGGCTCAAAAGCGCGAATCGTCTCTCACCAAACTTTACTAACACGAGGGTGGCGCCATCCGAATGGAACTTCCCCTTTATAGTGCCGTCGAACGTGTTTTCGAACGTGTTGTACGTCACCGCGCTTTGCTCGAGCATTTTTTTTTCACGATAGTGTGTAGGCAAGGCAGGCTTCAGAAGAATCACGTCGAGAAAAACGTTGTTTTTTTCAATGACATTAAAAAACGGCCGTGTGTACGCGGCATGAGACCAAGATTCGATTTTTCATACTCACTTTCTTTATCACAGTGAGCCCAGGTTCACGCTGAGCTGCAGGAATGAAGCTATGCGAGTTCGCCTGCAGTAAGTGTACAGTCAGAAAGTGGCAAGTGGACATCTTTTAACACCCACCAAAGTCTTTACGCTTATTTTTACAAGTAAACTGAGCTTATATCATGAAATACAGCATTTTGAAATCCGTCAAACTGTTTTGATGTCAAATCTTAAAAGCAGCGGTGTTCTGTCAGATTAGCAAACCTGTGAGATCAGCAGGCTTGCCGCTGCTTTTAAAATTCAACATCAAAACAGTGTCATGGATTTCAAAATACTGTATTTCACTATATAAGCTCAGTTTACTGGTAAAAATATGTGTGAAATGCAAGACTTCGGTGGGTGTATAAAGATGTCCGCTTGCCGCTCTCTGACTGTACGCTTTCTGCAGGCGAGTGTGGGTGTACCAAGATGGCCACGACAGAACGTCACTTCCATTGCATTTTCTGATGGGTAAAGGCTTTCTGACAGGACACTGGCAAAGCAAGTCCAGGAGGCAAGGCATGGTCAGTAACAGCCAGGCAAAGCGGTATACAGTCAGCAGGCAGATTGCGCCCAGTAAACAGGTCAGAGTAGTAAGGAGCTAGAGTGAGAAAGGAAGCGAAGTCCAAATGCAAGCCAGGTCATACATTGGTAAGCAGATACAGCAGATCAGGTCATGCACGAGTATGCGCACAATGAACTGGCACAGTATATGCAACATTGGTCCTTCGCTGCATGAGCACAAATCTGCACTGACTTTCTGATGCTAGGAATCCGGTTTACCTTACATAGGGGGTCACATACCCCCTGGTGAGCTGGTTTTAGGGGTCCCTCAAACCCCGCAAGTAAATGAAAGTTGCAAAAATAAACAGACAATCCAACAATATTTAATTCGCCTTTTTTAAACTAATATTTACTTTTCCAGGTTCCAGGGATATCCAATAATGTCTTGTGGCACCCACTGCCAGAGTTGTCAGGTACAGAGAGGAAAGGAGTGGAACTCCTCTTTCCTCACTGCATGAACTCCAAACTTCAAAATTGTCATGTACACAGTTTTAAATGCCTTGGAGTCCAAATTTGAGCAATAACATCCCCTGTTCTTATAAATCCATGCCAGTGGGGGAAAAGCCAACAGTGCTTTCTCAGTGCTGGATCAAATGCTGCAGGATTCTTTGGACATTGCTGTAACCTGGAAAGGTAAATATTAGTTAAATAAGAAAAATAAGCACAACTTTCACTTGCACATATCAGTGGACTAGTTAAGGATCCTAGGACCAGTTCACCAGGGAGGGGGAGACACAACCCTCTCCCCTTGCTTTTACCCCCCTTCTGAGTACACGGAGTGTCTAAAAAACTGTTGCTTTGGGGCACCAGTTCTTTGGAAGAGGGAATCCCATTGTTTGAGGGTAGGGATGGGCCCGATGTTCAAGTCGAACGTAAGTTCAACTCAAACATCAGCTGTTCGCCAAATAGTGAACACCATGGGGGGGTTTGTGGCAAATTCGAGCACCGCAGAATGCCTCATATTGCACTGCGAGATCACAGTGCATTGACGTCTGATGATTGGCCAAAGCATGCACCTGACCTGCATACTTTGGCTAATCACAGCGTGCTCTGCTGTGAGAGTCATGATTGGCCAAAAGGCAGGGAGCCTTTAGCCAATCATGGCTCAGGGGGCTAATTCCACGCCCACACTATATAAAGCTGCTTACACGGCAGCTGTGTATAGCATTATAAGGCCCATTTCACACTGAGGCGTTTTTCGCGGTAAAAACTGCGCTGTAAAAATGCCTGAAATAATCCTGCCCCATCATTCTCAATGTGAAAGCCCTGAAGGCTTTCACACTGAGGTGTTTTGCTGGCTGTGCGTTGGAAAAAATCCTGCAAACAGCTTTTTTGGAGCATCTTTGGGGCGCAACAATAGCGCTGTAAAAACGCCTATCCCCATTGAAATGAATGAGTACCGCGGTAAAAAACACCCAGAAGCTGTGGAAAGGTCACATGACCGCAGTAGAGTGGAGGATTGTGGGATACCAAATAATCCTTTTTACCGCAAAAACGCGGTAAAAACGCATATGCGTTAGCGCTATTTTTACCGCGAACGCGGTAAAAAAAACATAATTTTTTAGCGTATTGAGAGAACGTTAGCAAGGGGTAGGTTAGATAGTGGCGTGCAAGCAGTGTAGTCAGTGTAATGTAGACTCTATATACAGTGCAGGCAGTGTATTAATATATATATATATATATATATATATATATATATATATTGTGACATTGGGGGATGTCTAGCTCAGTGATAGATGCGTTTTAAGTGAGTTCACTGCCAACAGGAACTAAGGTTTAAGGGCATGGTAGCCCACTTTTATTGAAAGTAACAAAAGATGCATTGGTTTCTTCTCCCAAAAACAACAATAACAACTGAAAAATGCCAATCCACCTGGCTCTTAAGGCTCGCTCAGCCTTGGGTGCAGTACCTTGCTGCACAGGCCCACTCCTGGCCTCTAGGAAGGGCTCTCCTGACACTCCAGGCTTCCACACTCCTCCAGGACTCATGGTTCCCTCTGGTCCCCAAGACTCTCTCTTCCAGTTGTCTCAGCTATAGTCTCCCGCCCCTCTCAGCTGGCCCAACTCTCTCAGTCCACTGACCTGGAACCTCTCCCACATGGAGTACCGTCTCAAGGTTGCCTGAGTTCTTACACAGTAGCACACTTCCCTCCAGTAACTGCTGGCACACCAACTCCTTTCCCACACACACTGAGCTATGCTCAGCTCTGCCTTATAACAGGTGTGTGCACCTGGACATACACACACAACCTGCGGAGCTTCTGGAAAACCCGGACACATGTCATCCCTCCCAATGCTCTTTGAAGTCTTCAAGTTTCCAGCCCCAATCCGGGTTGGGACACCTCTGTGCCGGCTGTCAGCCGCGTAGGCCCAACCCTTTTTTCGGGTGTGCTTCCAGGCAAGTCCTTCCTTGACTCTCCATGGGATCCCACTAATTTCTATCCTACGTTTTTTTTCTCTTCTGGGGTTCCTGGGCTTATTTACTTTTCTCGGGGGAACTCTGCCTTCCCTAATACTCTCACTTTCTTGATATAGGGTACCCGTTCCTAATACTTCGCCTGATGGGGAACCACCTTTTCCCTCAGTAACACCAGTTTCTCATTACAACATATTTGTTTGGTTTAAGAACTTGTCTGAGGTTGCCCATGGCAATTAAACCCTTGTTAGCAGAACCAACTTGCGACAGATCACAAATTGTGATGTCGCCACTTCCAATACCATCAGTGCTTCCCCCCACAGTGTCTGCGGGTACTTTAATTTGTAGCTTTGTGCGAATGACATGAAAAATCTCTGCTACTGCCACATCTATTTTGGTCCCTTCCTTCACCTGAGGTCTAGTGGGTGAGGCAGTGTCCGTGCCCTCTACTGACGACTGCTCAGCCGCACTTTGGACCGCACCAGCAGAAGTTTTCTTAGTCACCGCATCACGCGGAGAGACCTCTGACGTTTTCAAACGTTCTCCTGAGCGCCTTCCATCCAAACCGGTAACTGGAAACATCCTCGCAGAGAACCTTGAGACCATTTGCCACACTGCTAATAAATATGGTACCAACCAGTTCCTCTCGTGAATTATATCAAGCATAGCTTGTACTACTTGGCTCCACCTACTGGTACTACGCAGTACCACCTTGTCCAACCACGGTGGAGACACCCAAGTGTACAGCAAATGTGCTTTTTGGACTTCAAGCATTTTCAACAAGACATTAGTCATCTTAATGCGATCCACATCTACATACCAGACCTTTCTAGGGACTTTTCTATTATCAAAGACGTGAAGGGGCTCATCCACTGAAGCAGGAAAAAGTATAGACATTTACAGAGACCTCCACCTCACTTGTGGTATTGGTCTTCACATCCTGGTGCTCAACTGGAGCCCTGTCAGATGTACATCTCACATTTATCCCTTCTGTCACAGCATCAGTGAGCCGCTGCAGGTCATAAGTCACATTGCCATTTTTGTACTCCCTATTTTTCAGCGGTTGGGCTGCGGATAACCCAACTGCCATGAATGCGCCATTAACTGGTCCTTCTGACTGGAGGGGACCAATCTCTGCCGGGGCCAACACGCCCTTGGTCACTGGCCACCCTGCAATCCCTCCGTTGGGCATAGCAAGTGTTATGTCCACATCTGTGTTACGTAACCTAGCCTTATTCAGCATGGCTAGCAATTGTTTGGCCCAGCTGTCCCAGTCAGTGGTACTTCCCCGACACGCATTCTGCAGCAGTGCATCACCTGTTCCAAGAGGCACGAAAAGGAACCTGGGACTCATTACCCAATACAGTACATTTGTCATCTCTATAAAGCATCACATTGTACAAGCACAGTTTCACTAATTTCACATTGGGACGATGCTTCGTCACATAACACAGGGTGCAATACACCATTTTGACCAAATTGTTCTGGTGGTGCTACCATCACATCCAGCTTTAACAGGGTGAATAAATTGTTCACCAATCTGGTCACATACCAGGCGGGTGGTCTGCACCCAAACACTCTCATTGTGTGGTGCAGTCCCTCCTTGTTCCCCCAGAGTAGTGCCAGAGCGGTCCTGGACAACCTCCAGTTCCAACACAGGGAGATCCCTGGAGGTTTCCACGGACAACCCTGCAGCTCTGCCTCTGGTGGTCACGGAAGACATCCTACTCCCAACCTTTTCAGTAAACACATTACCAACATTATTCTCAAATATGACATTTCCAGAAATACATTTCTCAACCTTTAGAGGATCATCATGGCACTTAGACAAAGCTGTAGCTATTGTGGGTGGCCCCTTACCCACTTGAGCAGCTCCACAGCTGACCTGGGAAACCCTCCGCTCCAACATTGTGGGCTCCTGGGAGGTTTCCCTGGGCAACCTTGCAGCACCTGTCTCTGCCACTAGGGAACATGGTATAAGGATTTATTTGGTCACCCCTAGTACAGCTCTTCCAGCATTCTGCTGGATTCCACCAGGTACATACAGAGCCCGCATGTCCTTTTTAGTCTTTAGTCCTGTTGCCAGTTGGGCTTTACACTGTGCCTCCCCCCTACTCTGGGTAGCAAACTGTAGCAAGTCCACCTGTACTGCGGATCTCCCCGCTGAACACACTTCAATTTCATTGGATTCTGTCCCATAAACTGCAACAGTCTTACCAATTCCTGTAGCCGTTGTCATAGCCTTCATTTGAGTGCGTTGTCTCTCATCTGTGGTGTCTCCACAGGCTGACTCTTCCATGTGGTCATGGAGCAACACTGCAGCCTTTCCAGACCCACCAACAACCCCTGCATGTAACACAGGATCCCTGATGCTAAGGGTGACAGTGGACCAGCACTTCAAAGATGGTTGGCTACACCTCATGGTGGTCACAGACTGTTGTGCCCTTCTTTCTGGGCTGACCACTTCACATAAGCAGCCATAATACACAGCTTTATATTCCTCATGCTCATTAGTACCCCCTGCAGGCCACACAGACTTCTTGCCACTGTTGCCAGGGGTGACAACCGATATGCTTGCAGAAAACCCAGGGCTGGTACACTGATGTACACTCATGCTCTCCTGAGCCATTGCTTGATTGGTGCTTTGTTGTCGCAGTAATGCCTCTCCCGTTGCTATGGGTGATGACCTCCCTTTGCTGGAGTGTTGCTTGCGGCCCATGATACGATGGAACTCTCCTGTAAGAAGGATTTCCTCTTTAAACTTGCGGTAGTTATCCTGGTCCCCGTCCATCAAATAGTAAACTGACCTGAACTCTATCCGTAACAAGGTTTGCAGCAATTTTGGCCACCGGTCCCTAGGCCATTTTCTCTTTACAGCAACTTTTTCAAATCTTACTAGGAAGTCTCCAACCTCCTCTGCATGCATGGGTTGCATGTAATCAGAGGCCCAGATCATAGCCCCTTGAACTGCATCCGACTCTTTAGTCTGGCTCCGCTTGAACCACTCATTCACGGTCTCATACACCATTGGCCCCTTTTGACTGGCCCTCCTAGGTGGAGACATATTCTCAGGCCACGCTGAGCTCACTTCCCCTTTAACTTGATTTAAAATGAACTTCTTGTGTTTTGACTGCCTCATCCTTGCAGTCACATGCACAACAGCTTGTTACACAGTTTAAAGCAGTAAAAAAAAAAAATTCTCACAGGTGCACCACCTGTATGCAACACAGTCCATCAATTGAACTCCTGCGCAATGCAGTTTGCCTGGCTGCCATACACAGCTAGCAGCAGTTCCTGAAATTACTCACTACTGGCACAGAGACCCGGATTTCACCGTCTGTATGCCCGCTGAATCCACCACTTGTTACATTGGGGGATGTCTAAGTGAGTTCACCACCAACAGGAACTAAGGTTTAAGGGCATGGTAGCCCACTTTTATTGAAAGTAACAAAAAGATGAAAGTTCACAGATGCATTTGGTTTCTTCTCCCAAACACAACAACAACAACAACAACAACTGAAAAATGCCAATCCACCTGGCTCTTAAGGCTCGCTCAGCCTTGGGTGCAGTATCTTGCTGCACAGGCACACTCCTGGCCTTCAGGCATCCACAGTCCTCCAAGACTCAGGGTTCCCTCTGGTCCCCAAGACTCTCTCTTCCAGTTGCCTCAGCTATAGTCTCCCCGACTCTCTCAGCTGGCCCAACTCCCTCAGTCCACTGACCTGGAACCTCTCCCACATGGAGTACGGTCTCAAGGTAGCACACTTCCCTCCAGCAACTGCTGGCACACCAACTCCTTTCCCACACACTCTGAGCTATGCTTAGCTCTGCCTTATAACGGGTGTGTGCACCTATACACACACACAACCTGCAGAGCTTCTGGAAAACCCGGACAATTGACTGAAGACTCCATCCCTCCCAATGCTCTTTGAAGTCTTCAAATTTCTAGCCCCAATCCAGACTTACAAAATCCAGAGAAAACTTAAAGCATCGTTTTCTCTGCTCACCAATCTTTTGCTGGAACTTCTCAAATTGCTTCTTTGAGAGTCCTGTGTCCATTTTAAGCACATTTTCACTCAGACAAAGGCTCTCACTCTCACAAATATATATATATATATATATATATATATATATATATATATATATTGTAGTGTTCGGGGAACCAGCTAGATCGCAGGACACAGGCTTTTCAAACAAAAGGACATTTATTAAACTTAAATGGCTTCACAGCAGCAAAACAAAAAGAAATAACAGTCTCACTGACTTGTAGAGCTTATAACTGCTGTTGCAGTTAAACAGTCCTTACTTGGTGTTGCAGGTAAGTTTCCCAGCTAGCAGGCTTCCATACAGGCCACTGCCATGTACATTCACAGCTTTACAGAGCTTTTCACAGCCTCCACAGCTTTTGCAGTGTCCACCATTCACCATGCACAGACATCACTACACTCCTTCCTCTCACCTAAAACTTCCTGTCTCTCTTAAACCACTTCCTTGGACAGGTGTGTTAACCCTTTCTGTTCCCTTAAAGGAACCACAGCCCAAACAGAGGGGAAATATAGCGTCCTTCCCGGACCCAGCCACGGCGTCCTGTACATATCCCCCCCCTGTGCCCCAACGCCAAGGAGGTGGAGGCAACAGTGGAGCTAAAACAATGGACTCGGGAGAGGGCATCTGCATTTTGATGCAGTCTCCCGGGCCTATGCTCCACTACAAATTTAAATTCCTGGAGCACCAGGAACCAACGTGTAATCCTGGCATTAGTCCCTTTACCTTGCCTCCTCCATGTTAAAGGGGCATGTTCAGAAATCAACCTAAACTTCCTTCCCAAGAGGTAATATCTGAGGGATTCCAGAGCCCACTTAATGGCCAGACATTCTCGTTCAACTATAGCATAGTTTTTTTCCGCTGGTGTCAACTTCCTACTGAGGAAGACTACTGGGTGCTCCTCCCCATGAACAACCTGTGACAACACAGCTCCCAATCCTACATCGGAAGCATCAGTCTGGACAACAAACTCGTTTGAAAAATTGGGTGCTATCAGGACAGGGTGTTGGCACAGTGCTGACTTGAGCTCCAAAAAAGCCTTCTCAGCATCTGCATTCCATTCCACCATGACCGATTTCCGACCCTTAGTCAGATCGGTCAATGGAGCCGCCAATGTGGCAAAGTTGGGTACGAATCTCCTGTAGTATCCCACCATGCCCAGGAATGCACGTACCTGCTTTTTTGTGAGGGGGCGGGGCCAATTCTGTATAGCCTCTACCTTGCTAACCTGAGGTTTCACCACCCCTCTACCCACAATATAGCCCAGGTATTTCACCTCCTCCATTCCCAAAGCACATTTTTCAGGGTTTATTGTAAACCCCTCCTTCCAAAGAGAGTCCAGTACTGCCTGGACTTTGGGCAAGTGTGATTCCCAGTCTCTGCTAAAAATGACTATGTCGTCCAAGTACACTGAGGCATACTCCCGGTGAGGTCGTAAAATCCTATCCATTGCTCGCTGGAAAGTGGCTGGAGCAGTTTGCAGTCCAAAAGGCATTCGTTTGTACTGAAAACTCCCCTCTGGGGTAGAAAAAGCAGTTTTCTCTCTAGCAGCCTTAGTCAACGGGATTTGCCAATACCCCTTGGTAAGGTCTAATGTTGTGATATACCTGGCTGGACCTAGTCTCTCAATAAGCTCATCTACCCGGGGCATGGGGTAGGCATCAAACCGTGAAACCTCATTAAGTTTCCGGAAATCATTGCAGAATCGCAGAGTCCCGTTGGGCTTTGGTACCAACACAATCGGGTTCGACCACTCACTCTGCGATTCTTCAATGATCTCCAGGTCTAGCATCTTCTTCACTTCCTCTGAAACGGCCTTCCTTTGAGCCTCTGGGATGCGGTAGGGCCGGACAAAAACTTTGACTCCAGGTTCCGTGATAATATCATGTTCTATAACACTAGTTAGCCCTGGCAAGTCTGAAAACTTTTCTTTATTTCTCTGCAAGAACTCCTTTGCCTGCTGACTTTGGATTTTAGACAGGGTACTTGCTACTTGGACACTCTCCACCCCAACCTGAGGCTCAAGTCTTGCACTAGCCAGGGAGGTCACCGGTTCCCTGTCGGTCCAGGGCTTTAACAAGTTGACATGATATATCTGATACGGTTTCCTCTTGCCTGGCTGGTGGACTCTATAATTTACCTCTCCCACTTTTTCCACAACTTCAAAGGGACCTTGCCATCTGGCCAAGAATTTACTTTCCACAGTGGGAATTAGCACCGCCACTCGATCCCCCACTTGGAAGTGCCTTATTTTAGCAGCCCTGTTATAAACCCGTCGTTGAGCCTCCTGGGCTTTTTGCAAATGCTCCTTGACTAGTGGCATCACAGTTTGGATCCTTTCCTGCATTTGGGAGACATATTCAAGAACACTCTTATGCTGAACAGGTTCACTTTCCCATTCCTCTTTAACAAAGTCAAGTAGTCCGCGAGGTCTCCGCCCATATACCAACTCAAAGGGCGAAAATCCCGTGGAGGCCTGGGGCACTTCCCTCATAGCAAACAGGAGAGCTGGTAACAGGCAGTCCCAGTCTTTCCCATCCCTTTGTACCACTCTCTTGAGCATAGACTTAAGGGTCTTATTAAAGCGTTCCACTAACCCGTCCGTTTGGGGATGGTAGACCGATGTGCGCAGCTGTTTAATCCGGAACAGCTTGCACACATCGGCCATAACTCTTGACATAAACGGGGTGCCCTGGTCTGTGAGTATTTCCTTGGGAAAACCAGTCCGTGTAAACAACTGGAACAATTCGCGGGCAATAGCCTTAGAGGAGGTATTCCGAAGGGGAAGCGCCTCAGGATATCGGGTGGCATAGTCAAGAATCACCAATATGTAGGAGTAACCTCGAGCTGACTTTACCAAGGGACCCACTATATCCATGGCTATCCTCTCGAACGGGACCTCAATTATGGGCAGAGGGATCAAAGGGCTCCGGAAGTGGGTCACCGGAGCGGTCAACTGACAGGTGGGACAAGAGGTACAGTATTTCTTTACCTCTGCTTTCAGACCTGGCCAGTAAAACCGGTCGGTGATCCGTGCCTCCGTCTTCTCAAATCCCAGGTGTCCCCCTAACACATCGTCATGGGCCAGGTCCAGAATCTTTCGTCTATATTGTTGGGGTACCAACAATTGTTCTACCACATTTTCTCTCACCTTGGTAACCCGATACAATAACTCATTATATATTGCGAAGTGTGGCCACCGCTCATTCGCACCTGGCTCTTGGGGAACCCCATTTACTACTACAACTTGTTCCCGTGCATGGGCCAAAGTGGGGTCCTGCATCTGAGCAGTACCAAACGCCCCCTGGGGAACACCCAAATCTGGCAGGGCAGGGGAAGAGGCCACTTCCTCGTCCTCTTCCCCCAGCATTACCTGAAGTAGGGAAGGTCCTCCCCCCTCAGTGTTTTGGTAGGTCTGTGGACCACATATCTTGACATTCTGAACAGTATCAGCTCTACTTTCATCACCATTAACCCAACCATTAGCAATTTCATCATTTGGATCCACATTAAGAACATTTGGCAGTTCAGGGTTATTCCTCTCAGCAGCAGGAACAGGGAGGCTAGTTTCTCCCCAATCTCTGAACTGTTCTCCTTGTTCCCACAGTTTTGTAAACAACGGACAGTCTCATCCTATTATAACATCATGTACCAAGTTCTTTACCACCCCCACCTCTTGAGTACCAGTGCCACATGCTGAGGAGATGGTCACCGAGATGAGAGGGTACTCTCTAGTGTCCCCGTGAATGCACACCACCCGTAAGGTTTTTCTTACCGGACCGATCTTCCCAATTACTCTAGGATGAACCAGGGTTACCATGCTTCCGGAGTCCAACAAAGCCCGGGCAGGGAGATGGTTCACTTGGACTTCACACTCAAATTTTTCCTCACCCAGGTCGAGCTGTGTGGTGCATACTTTATGGGCATAAAAAGACCCCCTCCGAAGAACCCCGCATTCCATGGGCTCCTCTTGCAGTGGACAGTGTGCCCGGGTATGACCCCAGGAATGACATCGCCAACATTGTACATCCCCTCCTCTTCGAACAGATACAGAACGATGAGGAGGTACCGGGAGTGACTCTTGACCTTCCGGGGTGTTTGCTCCAGGACTCCTTGGAACATCCTTTCGAAGGGCAGCAGTTGGTCGAACAGGCCATGGTAGACTGAGGCCTATGCGCTTGGTAGGTCCGAGCAGGTCCTCCACCACTGTATATCGTTTCACCATCTCGACAAGGAGGTTTGCTGTTTTGGGGTCTCCATGGCTGACCCACCGTTGAAGGTCGTCTGGCAGGGATCTCAGGTATCGGTCCAGCACAACCCGTTCCACGATTTGGGGGCCTGACAACACCTCAGGCTGCAGCCATTTTTTTACCAGTTGCACCAGGTCATGCATTTGAGACCGAGGTGGCCGATCTGGACGATACTTCCATTGGTGTACTCGTTGGGCGCGAACGACCGTAGTCACCCCCAGACGAGCCAGAATTTCTGCCTTTAACTTTTGATAGTCTTTAGCATCATCGGGTGGCAGGTCAAAGTAGGCTTTTTGAGGATCTCCGGTGAGAAAAGGGGCAAAGAGGCCGGCCCACTGGTCCTGAGGCCACCCTTCTCTCTCTGCCGTCCTCTCAAATGTAGCAAGAAATGCATCTACATCATCGCTCAAGGACAATTTCTGCAAAAAATGGCTTGCCCTCACCGTCACCTGGTTGCCAGGGGCAACAGCCGCTTGCTCCCGAACCTGAGATAGCTGCTGCACTGCTTCCTTTAAGACAGCCACCTGAGCCTGCATAACCTCTTGTTGGGCTGCTTGCTGGGCTGCCAACTGGGTCACCAACAGGCGAGTATTTTCTTGCTGCAGCTGATTTGCTTCCTCATGGCGAGTTTGCGCTTGCATATTAGCCAGGGACAGCTGTTTAATTAGCTCCTCCATTGCTTCAGCTTTCAACGTTTGTGCAGCTTTAACCCAGGACATATATCCAATGTACTGTCCCTTTTAACTGTTCAATGTCAAGTTCAATGCAAAGATAAAAAAAAGTTTTTTTTGGGGTGTGGTTTTGAGATGGCAGAGTGAGGAGGAACACGCTGTAGCCCTCTGACTCTCCACCCGGACACCCAGCGAGGATAATGGCCGCATAGCCTCCTGTATAGCTCCATGTGTGTACGGCTCAGTAACCCAGCCTACCTGGGATGAAGAGGAGGGAGAGAGCAGCGAAAAAAACGGGGTCGCAGCCGGAGATTGAATCCTTCTTCCCCCGCACACGAGCCGCGCTGACCAGGCTACAAGCGGTGGAGTCACGTGGGGCAGCGAGCGGTGAGACAGAACAGTGTAAGCGCCCAGAGAGACACCAGAACGAAGAGACATACGGTCCCGAAGCACTGGAGGAGTCGGCAGCATCGGCAGCAGCGACAGCACCCACCCCACAGGTGCAGGTACGGGGGTCTATGGAAGGGGGGAAGCAGAGTAGGCAAGGGGGGCAGGAGCATAGCCCCCAGGACAGGATGATACAGGGAACTCCTGACTTTGGTGAACTGGACCTTAGAGCTCTGCTGCAAGCCCTGCCAACGCGTGCAGACATAGAATCCCTCCCGACCCGCGCTGACATACAAACAATGATGCTACGTTTGGAAGAAATGCACCGAAAAGAGTGGGATCAAGTACATACTGAAGTGAAGCTTCTCTCAGAGAGATTGTCAGGGGAGGAGGGTCGGGTAACTACCCTAGAGAATCGGGTACAGCAACTGGAGCTGGGACAGGGTCTTAACTCATTACATGTTACCTCAATACAGCTGCAACTGGAGGAAATTGAGGACCGGGGACGTCGTTTGAACCTACGGTTTAGGGGGATCCCCGAGACAGTAGGGGGAGAGACATTACAGGCAACAGTCCTAGCAATATGTCAGCAGTTGGCTACCCCAGCGCCACCTCAAACATTGGAATTTGAGAGACTACACAGAGCCCTGGGACCCCCCTCAGTAAACATAGACAGACCAAGGGATGTTATAGGCCGTTTTCACCGATACGCACACAAGGAACTAATAAGTCGCATGGCCTGGGAAAAAGGTGAAATAGAACAAGAAGGATTTAGGGTAAAAATCCTGCCAGATCTTTCACGGGCTACATTGCAACGTAGGGCTATGCTACGCCCGCTCCTGGATAAAATTAAATCATTGGGGGGATCGTATAGATGGGGGTACCCCATTGCATTAATAGTGAAGAAAGACTCCCATACATTTACTTTGCGGCACCCGCGGGAATTATTAGACTTTTTTTCCTTCATGGAGATGGAAGCTATAGAGATCCCAAACTGGCTGCAGGAAATCCCAGGAACTGGGAGAAGAATGGAGACAATGAGGGATAGGAGACCCGAGGCTGTAAGGGGAAAGGGAGAAGGAAGCAAGAAACACTCTACTATCCCCCCTCCTCTAAAGAAGTGAAGATAGGAACAATGCTCTCTGTTTTTCTCCTCTCTAGCTCCTGACCCCCTAATAGTAACAATGGGGCTAGAATCAGAGGACCCCCCTGGTGGGAGATTCAACCTGGTCCACCAGCCCCCCTGGGAGAGGGAAGGGGGGAGTCCCCTCTCTTATTTTGTTTCCCCTTTATCTCCCCCTTGTCCCCCTTATGTGGGAGAATTCTATTTTCTGAACTTTTGGTGGGTCTTGCCTTGAAGAGGTATTCATATCCCTCTTTTTTTTCTTTTTTTCCCCCTCTTTTTCTTTTTTTTTTGGGGAGGATGTCTCCGTTTGCCCTCCCCCTCCCCCCTTTTTTTTTCCTTTTTCTTTTTGAGAAAGACTCAAGAGGGAAAGGAACGGGTGTTTCAGGAGATGATCTAACTGACGGGAGACAGATATGGTCGGGGTGTAATTACATGCACCCCTTTTTCCATTTTTTTTTTGTTGGTCCCCCCCCTTCAGGATTTGGGGAACACGGAAATATGGGGGATTGCTATCGCTTTGTCCTCTGACCCCTTTTTTATATATATTGGTAAATACGGGTGATAAATCCCTTTCTTTTTTTCTTCCCCCTCCCCTTTTTTTTTCCTTTTAGGAGAAGGGGGAGGGGAAACTATTTATTTACTTATTTATTTATTTACTTATTTATTTATTTATTTATTTTTTTTGTGTGTTGTTGATTATTAGATGTGGGGGTAAAGGGGATAATGTTAAGGGTAATGGGAGAGGATGTGTTGCAGCGGAATATACTATAAGATGTAATGTATGATATATGTGAGTATCCTCTAAAATTATATACACATGTATACACATATTGGCCCCCTTCAAGACGGAGGGGTGCCCGTAGGAGGGAGGGAGGGATGGACTGGGGGGTTTCACCCCCTGCCCCCCCCCCCAATTTATTTACTGTTTCTATATAACACTGGAGATCACTGTGCTCCTTTTTTTTTTTTGTGTGTTGGGAAACAATTTTTTTTTTTTTTTTTTTCGGGGGTGAGGATAGAAGGGGTTCAGAGGATATAATATATAAATGTATAAATAAGGTATATATAAGGTATAAATAATGTATGATGATATATGATGAAGGGAAGGGGGAGAAGGATGTGATTCGGTTTAATTCTGGAAAGGAGGGAATATGGGAAGGAGATATCAATAAGAGGGGAGGTTTAGAAATTTAGAAGAAATGAGAAGAAACCAATAGGAGTACTAGGTAAAAGTAACTAGATAGGGTTCCCTATAATTAAACAGAATGTCTTAGGGAAGGCAGAGGCCTGAATGGAAAAGAGGGAAGAAATTTCCAAGTGTGTGGGGTGTGAATGTTTTAGGTACTGTATAAGTGCCACACCTTTTTTTTTTTTCCCTAGTAGATTTAGGGATACACATATAGTCACGTACATATATAATAAAGGAAATAGGGGGGAGGTATTGGGTAGTAAAGGAGTAGCTAGGAGTTAAACACAGAGACACAGGGAGGGATTAGGATAATAAGTGGGTAGATTGAGGGTAGATCGAGATAATATAGGAGGGAGGGGAGATAATAGGTAAGGGAGGGGGGGGGTAGAAAATAAGGGGTTAAGGAGAAGAAAGGGATATTTAGAGAGTAGGAGGAGGGGGGCACGTATATATCACATTACACTTGTACACAATAGGATAGAATAGAAGGTACACACACTTGGATACAACTAAGGAGGTTAATGGTTAGAATGAGAAAGGAACCCCAGGCAGGAATAGGAATAAGCTAGTACTCGGAAGATCTATCATTAGGGAAGGAAAATGAGAAGGGGGGGGTCGAGGGATTAGGATATAGGAAGCAAAGGAAAAACAAAACAGATGGAATGGGGGAATGGGGAGAAAGGAGGGAAAGTGGTCCTGGCATATCTTATTTAAAATTAGTTATATCAAATTCCTAAAAAGCAAAATGTAACCTATGTAAGGGAATTTAAATTCTATATACAGTAAACACTAGCTGTTTAGATATATGGTTGATAATGGGGAAAAAGGGAAGAGGAAAGAAGGGAAGAAAGAGGAGAGAAAGGAAGAAAAAACTGGGATAAATTAGGATAAAACTGAATGATGGATGCCCCCTTGAAACTAGGATAATATAAAGTAAGGGGAGGGAAGAAGAGAGGGGAAGAAGGGAAAAAAATGGAGAGAGGAGCTGGAGTGAGATAGACGAAAGGGGCGTCCGGGGTGGAGGGTTGGGGGTGCACCTCTGCTGTACCAACACAACACCCCAATTAGGCTTGCGCCCACGTGAACCGTAGGGTAAAGGTTCAGAAGTGGGTGCCTCCCTTTGGGGTGGGGGTAAGGGGGGAGGGGTTAGTTGAATATTTAGGGGGGGGGATTGGAAAGGGGGGGGGGTTTGCAATTTTCTTTTTTTTTTTTTTTCTTTTTTCTTCTCTCTCTCCGTGCTTCACCCTCTGAATCTACCGGGATGGAGGAAATAAGGATAACTACCATCAACGCTAAAGGACTTAACGTCCCAGAAAAGAGGAGAATGCTCCTGAGCGAGTTAAAACGAGCCCGCTCAGATGTAGCATTCGTGCAGGAGACACATTTCAAGATGGGCGGACTACCATACCTACAAAATAGGTTCTATCCATGTACATACCACGCATGTAGTCAGATATCAAAGTCAAAAGGGGTGTCAATCCTAATTTCCAATAGAATATCTTGGTCCCTGGTGGACAAAATAGTAGATGTAGAGGGTCGTTTCTTATTCTTAAAGGGACAGATTGGAAGTACAAAGGTGACATTGGCAACTGTTTACACACCAAATATACATCAAGACGCCTTCTTGAGCAAAACTTTGGATAAACTGGCGGGGTTTGCAGAAGGGAAGCTGATCCTAGGGGGAGATTTTAACATAACATTGGAACCTAAGGTTGACACATCAACGGGGACCTCATCCACACCAGGGGGGGTCCGGAAGAATATTCTGCAGAAGTTGCGGGACCTGCAGATGGTAGACGTTTGGAGATTACTACATGTAGGGGAAAGGGACTATACATTCTTCTCCAACCCTCACCAACTGTACTCCCGTATAGATCTCTTCATGGTGCCACACTATCTGTTGACGGCGGTGAAGGAAGTAAAAATTGAGAATATAACATGGTCAGATCACGCGCCAGTGACGCTACATATTGTGCTGTCTGACTCATCTACCGCACCGGAGTGGCGTTGGCGTCTGAACGAGAGCCTACTGCAGATCCCCGAAATTCGGGAAGATGTAGCAAAAGAAATGGAGGCATATTTCCTGACGAATGACACCCCGGGGAGTGACCCGGGAATGATATGGGAGGCGCATAAGGCAGTAATGAGAGGGGTATTAATAAAACATGGCTCCCGATTAAAAAAAGCACGAGAAAGAAAAATAGCTAAACTGTTAAGAGAAATCCAGGCACTAGAGGTACAACATAAGAAAATACAGATGCCGTCAGTGGGGATAGAACTGGCCCATTTGAGGAGACAACTGACAGAGCTACTTAGATACAAAGCAGAAGCGGCAATACAAATAGGGAAAAAGGTAACCTATGAACTTGGGGAAAAAATGTAGTAAAATATTAGCAGGGAAACTTAGAGAGAAAGGGAAGACAGTATACGTACCCCATATAAAGGGAAAAAATGGACAACTGATTTCACTTCCTAAAAATATTGTCCAGAGATTTAGAGAATACTATTCATCCCTCTATAACCTGACCCCAACTCAGACGTCTCAGGCCACAATGGAAGAATACCTTCTATCAGCACATCTACCTTGTTTGTCACCAGCGGACCGTAATAAATTGGAGATACCTATCTCAGTGGGGGAACTAGAGACAGTGATAAAAACAGTTAAACGAGGGAAGGCACCGGGCCCAGATGGCTTTACTGTCCAATACTACAAATATTTTCTCTCAATACTAGGGGTGTACATGACAAAGACATTCAATGGGATCGGCCGGGCCCCCGCACTGCCGCCGGATGCCCTTATGGCATATATTTCGGTTATTCCGAAAGAAGGGAAGGACCCGGCGGAGTGCGGGAGCTACCGCCCGATCTCATTGTTAAATACAGATTTAAAACTTTTCACTAAAATACTTGCCTCCCGTCTTCAGCCGCTTTTGAATCAAATGGTACATCAAGACCAGGTTGGGTTTATCCCAACCCGGGAGGCCAGGGACAATACCGTAAAAGTCCTCAATCTGGTACACCATGCTAACATATCAAAAACGCCCTGTATTTTTTTGAGTACCGATGCGGAGAAAGCGTTTGACAGGGTTAGTTGGCGATTTATGTTCGAAGTATTGAGGCAAATGGGATTGGGAGAACATATGCGGAGCTGGATAGCCGGGGTGTATGCTACACCCCAGGCCTCGGTAAAAGTGAATGGAGTCTATTCGGAGACATTTAAAATTTTAAATGGAACGCGCCAAGGGTGCCCACTCTCTCCGTTGCTGTTTTCTCTCTCCCTGGAACCCCTACTGAATAGGATTCGGCAAAATTCAGATATTCAGGGTCTCCAAATAGGTGCCCAAGAATATAAAATATCTGCCTATGCAGATGATATGATGTTCTCCCTATCACAACCTCACATTTCACTGCCAAACCTGATGAAGGAAATAGAAGGATATGGGAGACTAGCAAATTTAAAAATTAATTACGCAAAATCGGAAGCGATGGGGGTAGCCCTCCCCCCAGAAGTCCAGCAAAACATACAACCCAATTTCAACTTTAAATGGGTAGGGTCGTCACTAAAATATCTAGGAATAAATATACCATCAAGACTAGAGAAGGTTTTTGCTGCAAACTTCCCCTCACTATATAATGCAGTTAGCTCCCTATTAGACAAATGGAAACAAGGATTCCATTCATGGTTCGGCCGATGTAACGCCATCAAAATGAACATTCTGCCAAAATTCTTGTACCTATTCCAAGCTGTACCAATAGGAATTAATAGGGCCTACTTTCGGCAAGTAAATGCACTTTTCACTAAGTTTATATGGGCCAACAAGCGACCAAGGATTAGCAGAAGTCAAATGACCCTCCCCAAATGCCATGGGGGCTTAGCAGTCCCAGACGTGTCTAAATACCACCAAGCAGTCCATTTGGGAAGGGTCATAGACTGGTGCAGACATGTAGAATTCAAACTATGGATAAAACTGGAGCAAGAATTTAGCCAGGTGCCTTTGAGCAGGGCACTCTGGTGTTATTCAAGGTTACCTGACTCACTTAAAAAACACCCTTTGATAGGACCAACATTATCTATAGGGGCAAAAATATGTCTGAACCCTAAATACTCATCAAGACATTCCCCATTATATCCAATATTGGGAAACCCAAGCTTTGATCCAGGGATGGAGACAAGAGCATTTCGGAGACTTCGAGAGAAGGGCTATACTCAGGTATCGCATTTTATGCAATCCGAAACTTGGCCCACAATGGTAGACCTGACGAAATCAGGAGGTCAATTTGAAGTAGAACACTGGCAGGCAATACAACTTCGATACTACCTGGAGACATTGGGCCCAATGAGTAATTTTAAACGGGAACTAACTAGGTTTGAAACATACTGTGAGGAGAAGGAACCCACCAACCGAATAATATCTAAAATATATACGATGTTAATGACCCCACCAGAGAATTTTGAGCTGCCAGTATTTAGAAAATGGGAAAGGGACCTAAATAAGACCTTTACACCAGCTCAATACCAGAAGATAATATATTTGGCATTAAACTCATCAATATGCACTAAAATGCAAGAATTAAATTATAAACTACTGATGAGGTGGTATTATACACCATCAAAATTAGGCAGGTTCTACCCTGATGCATCAGATCAGTGCTGGCGATGTAAGGGGGAGCGGGGAACTTTGTTCCATATATATTGGACATGCCCTCAGATCAGACAATACTGGCTAGAGGTAGGAAGGATCGCTCAAAAAATTGAGCCTTACCCGGTGCCGGACGATCCGGGTTTTTTCCTATTGCATATAACGCAAATACCCACACAGACCTATAAAAAGTCAGTATTATGTCACTTGGTCAATGAGGCTAAGGCGTGTATAGCGAGATGCTGGAAAAGCTCTAGCCCTCCAACAATCGCAGAATGGCTCAACAGGGTCAGACAAGTGGGGGCGATAGAGGAGTTGGTGGCTTCGGCCCAAGACAGAAAAGAGCAACATATTAAAATCTGGTCAACATGGGAAAAATTTACGCAGACAGAAGAAGGGAAAAGATTAATGGGGAAGTAAGTCCGTCCACCTAGCCAGAGAAGTATTGAGGAGGTTATGGTTTACCTAACGGGGGAGGAGGTTGGGGTGAGGAGGGGAGAGAGAGATTTATTTAGTTATCTACTTATCTATTTAATTTTTTTTCTTTTTTTTTTTCTTTTCCTTTCTTTCTTTCTTTCTTTTTTGGGGTTTGAGTTGGGAGGGAGGTAGAGGGGGAATGGATAAAAATGTAAGGGAGAAGAAAACAAGGGCGTGAGAATCAAAGACGTTTAATAGAGGAAAGGAACTTTATGTGTCCCTCCTGTCACGGGGAGACACGTGAAGGCCAAAAGGGAAGGGAACCCATTGACATTGAGGTTTAGAGGTGAGAGGATCTAATTAATGGAATGGGATGAGGAAAATAATATGAATAGAAATGTAATGGAAAATGTATAAACGATGTATTGTATGTATCCCTTTTTGAAATATAAATAAAGAATATTTAAAAAAAAAAAAAAGTTTTTTTTTTTTCTTCTTATGCTGTTATTCTGTCCTGCCTGCATTCGAGCACCAGTGTAGCATTCGGGGAACCAGCTAGATCGCAGGACACAGGCTTGTCAAACAAAAGGATGTTTATTAAACTTAAATGGCTTCACAGCAGCAAAACAAAAAGAAATAACAGTCTCACCGACTTGTAGAGCTTATAACTGCTGTTGCACTTAAACAGTCCTTAATTGGTGTTGCAGGTAAGTTTCCCAGCTAGCAGGCTTCCATGCAGGCCACTGCCATATACATTCACAGCTTTCCAGAGCTTTTCACAGTCTCCACAGCTTTTGCAGTGTCCACCATTCACCATGCACAGACATCACTACACTCCTTCCTCTCACCTAAAACTTCCTGTCTCTCTTAAACCACTTCCTTGGACAGGTGTGTTAACCCTTTCTGTTCCCTTAAAGGGACCACAGCCCAAACAGAGGGGAAATATAGCGTCCTTCCCGGACCCAGCCACGGCGTCCTGTACAATATATATATATATATATATATATATATATATATATTGTGAGGGGGTTAGCTCGGCAGCGGGTGTGTGACCCCCGGGATGGGCTCCCCACACAAAACAGGCCCAGCAAACGGAGGTTGTGGTTTTCAAAATCAAAAAAGGTGCGGTTTATTTTCTATTTACAGTGACAAAACACAGCAAAGCAAAAGAAACATAACCAAAATAAATCCTGGTCAAGTTGACCTCTGACTAAACATACAGGTTTCCTAACTAACAACTGGGATCAGCCTAGTGCTGTCCTAGTCCCTAAGTCCCTGGTTTTAAATGTCCAAGCAAATAGCCACACAGGCTTTGTCTCACCGCACAGGGGTTCACTCTCCCTAGACAGTCCACACAGGTCTGGTTCCAGGCATGAGCTAGCATCTAATGAAGCTGGGAGTTCTTATAGAGGCCTAAATGAGCTGACAAGCTTCAGCTGGCCTCATCAACTCCCTGTCTGTACGACGCCCAGCCCTCTCCCTAGAGGTATGAGTCATCCATGAGCCCACTAGCCTTATACAACTCTCCACCTAGTTGTATAAGTCGGCGTAAAGCCTGAATCTGGGCGAAATATATCTACCCCCCTGGATGCAACCAGGTGACTTTACCTTCCTGCTGTCACATACCCCCCCCTCTTGTTTTAACCTCGGGGTTGGAACACCAGCAATCAGGCATTCATGTACTCGAGACAAAGCATCCACATTCCCCATTTGAACGCCAGGGCGATGCTTTACTGTGAAGTTGAATTCCTGGAGGGCCAGGAACCACCTATTCACTCTTCTATTTGTTTCCTTGTTTTGAGCCATCCACTTTAACGGAGCGTGATCCGTAACCATGTCAAAGTGCCTACCTAGCAGGTAGTACCGAAGGGAATCTAGAGCCCACTTCACCGCTAAACACTCCTTTTCAACGGTGGCGTAATTTACCTCATGGGACTTCAACTTCCTGCTGAGGTAAATGACTGGGTGCTCTTCCCCGTTCCAGACCTGGGACAATACTGCTCCTAACCCCACATCTGACGCATCACTTTGTACGACAAAGTCTTTAGAGAAGTCGGGTGAGTACAACACTGGCTGGCTACATAAGGCTTGTTTCAAGAATTGGAATGCTGCCTCAGCCTCGGGGGTCCATTTAATCATGACCGACCCTTTCCCCTTCGTCAGGTTGGTTAGGGGCACAGCCTTAGAAGCAAAGTGGGGAATGAATCGCCGATAATACCCAGCGATTCCCAGAAAGGCTCGTACCTGCTTCTTGCTGTTGGGACGTGGCCAACTCTGGATGGCCTCGACTTTGTTGAGTTGGGGTTTTATTACTCCCCTCCCAATGGTGTACCCAAGATATTTGGCCTCCTCCTGCCCAATGGTACACTTCTTGGGGTTAGCCGTAAACCCCGCTTCCCGAACAGAGTCCAGGACTGCTTGCACTTTTGGCAGATGTGAGGCCCAATCTGTGCTATGGACAATTACGTCATCCAGGTAAGCCGCAGCATACTTCCGATGGGGCCTCAGCATCTGGTCCATTTTCCGCTGGAATGTGGCCGGCGCATTCTGTAACCCGAACGGCATTCTTTTATATTGGAACGCCCCGTCTGGGGTTACAAATGCGGTTTTCTCTTTGGCCGACTTGGCCAGGGGGATTTGCCAATACCCTTTTGTGAGGTCAAGAGTCGTCATGTATCGGGCTGTTCCCAGCCGGTCGATCAACTCATCTATACGTGGCATGGGGTAGGTGTCAAATTTTGTAACTTTGTTTAACTGACGAAAATCGTTACAAAATCGCCAGCTCCCATCCGGTTTAGGCACCAACACGATGGGACTAGACCAATCACTTTGGGACTCCTCTATCACCCCTAAGTTCAGCATTTTCTGTACTTCCTCCCGTATTGCCTCCCGTCGAGCCTCTGGGATCCGATAGGGTTTTAACTTCACCCTTTCACCGGGCGGGGTAATGATGTCATGCTCTACCCCAGATGTTTGTCCCGGAAGCTCAGAGAATACCTCCTTGTTGCGAAGCACAAACTCCTTAACCTCCTGTTGTTGGGGTTGTGACAAGGTGGCTGCTATTCCAACCTCAGGAATCACGCAACCAGTTTGAGCTGGTGACCAAGTGTCTGCGACTAGGGACTCTCTATCCCTCCAGGCTTTCAACAGATTAACGTGATAGATCTGTTCGGGCTTTCGCCTTCCTGGTTGTCTGACCTTGTAATTCACTTCGCTCACTTTTTCCATTATCTCGTAGGGGCCTTGCCATTTGGCAAGGAATTTACTTTCAACCGTAGGGACAAGTACCAATATCCTATCCCCCGGGGAAAAGGTACGGGTCTTGGCTCCACGGTTGTACACTCTCTGCTGTGCCAACTGCGCTTGGGCCAAATGTTCCTTCACGATGGGCATTACCTGTGCAATTCGATCTTGCATCAGGGCGACATGCTCAATCACACTCCTGTGGGGAGAACTCTCACTTTCCCAAGTTTCCTTGGCAATATCCAACAGCCCTCTTGGGTGTCTCCCATACAGTAACTCAAAGGGGGAGAATCCCGTAGAGGATTGGGGCACCTCCCTAATAGCAAACATCAAATAAGGAAGTAAACAGTCCCAATCCTTTCCATCTCTATCCACCACTTTCTTCAACATTTGTTTTAGGGTTTTGTTGAATCTTTCAACCAGCCCATCGGTTTGGGGGTGATACACAGACGTACGCAATTGCGTCACTTTGAATAATTTACACAGCTCTTTCATAACCCGGGACATAAAGGGTGTACCTTGGTCCGTAAGCAGTTCTTTACAAATACCCACCCGGCTAAAAACAAGAGATAGCTCTTTGGCTATGGTTTTGGCCGAGGTATTTCGGAGAGGGATCGCTTCTGGATAACGGGTGGCATAGTCCATTATAACTAATATGTACTGGTGCCCCCTAGCGGACTTGATTATAGGACCTACCAAATCCATGGCGATCCTCTCAAACGGGACCTCAATGATGGGTAGAGGGACCAGCGGGCTACGGAAATGTGGCATCGGGGCCAACCTCTGACACACAGGGCAGGAGGAACAATAATTTTCTACGTCCTTCATCACCCCCGGCCAATAGAATCTCTGTAATACCCTCTCTCGGGTTTTCTCTGTCCCCAGATGACCTCCAAGAATGTGCCCATGGGCCAACTCCAACACCAACTTCCTGTAAGGTTTGGGCACCACAAGCTGCTCAACGGTTTCTTCTGCCCTTTTTGCCACCCGATACAGTAGGTCCTTCTCTACGCTGAAGTATGGGTAAGTGCAGGTATTATCTGGGTTCACTAACTCGCCATCTATTTTCACTACGTTTTCCCGTGCCTTTATTAGGGCGGGGTCTTTCAACTGTTCTGTGGCAAAGTTTTCCCTGTGAACCTCAAGATCAGAAAACTCCACAGACGGTAGGTTTTCGTCTGAGGAGGTGGGCTCCTCTCCAGTTTCTTGAGTCTCCCCTGCCAATACTGATAAGGGAAATTCCGGAGAGTCCTCACCACTCTCAGGGGAGTTCTGGCTATCACATTCCTGGTACATAGGGGCACCAGTGAGGGGCTCAGGATCATCCCACAGTTCCCAGAACTTCGGAAAATCCCTTCCCACAATGGCGTCATGCGGTAACTGAGATACTAAGCCCACTGGATGAGAGAGGGTACCTTTGGGGGTCTCGAAACACACTGTAGTCACTGGATACTCTCGGGTGTCCCCATGCACACAAATAACAGCTACCTTGCTATTCCCAGAGACCTCTGTTTTAACTAACTCAGCCTTTATCAGGGTCACAAGGCTACCTGAATCCAGCAATACCACAACATTTCTACCATTAACACACATTTTGCATAAATGTTTCTCAGTTCCTCGAATGGCAGTGCATGCGACTGTCGCACACAGCGACTGACGTCTGCCCGTCAGAAAGTCACACTGCATGGGTTCCTCCACAACCGGGCAATTGGCTGCAATATGTCCCGCTTGCCGGCAGCGGTAGCAAACGATCCTTCTTGCCGCCTCTTGAGCCGCTGATTTCCCAGGCTGTTCTCGCCAAACTTGGGGTAGAGCTCCCACCCTCTCACTCTCTCCACCCTCACCCCTTGGAATCCTCTTATCCGCCCCTGGGGATGGTCTGGTCTTAGGGTGGAAAGTCCGAGTGTCTCTGGAAGAGGCCGTCAGGTTCTCTGTAGCCAAGTATTTCTCCACACGATCCACAAGACCATCGGCCGTCTCTGGGTCTCCATGGCTTACCCACTTTTGGATGGCAGTAGGAAGAGCTCTCAAAAACCGATCCATTACAACACGTTCCACAATCTTTGGTGCGGACAAAGTCTCTGGCTGTAGCCACTTTCTGCTCAGGTGAATGAGATCATACATTTGAGACCTGGGGGGTTTTCCAAGCTGGAAAGTCCAGTTATGCACACGCTGAGCCCGGACAGCCTGGGTGACACCCAGCCTTGCCAATATTTCAGCTTTTAGCATCACATAGTCTTTTGCTTGGTTAGGCTCTAGGTCATAGTAAGCTTTCTGCGATTCACCAGTTAACAGAGGAGCCACCAGTCCAGCCCACTGCTCCTCAGGCCACTTTTCTCTTTCAGCGGTCCTTTCAAATGTGGTCAAAAATACCTCTGGATCATCCTCTCCAGTCATTTTTGTCAATAAACGACTCACCCCAAAGGACGCGGTATTAGTGGGACGGCTTTCCTCACTGGTCTGCGGACGTTGCTGCATTACTGCTTCCATCTGTTGTTGTAGTCTCTGCTCTTGCTTCTGCAACAGGTCTATGAAGCGGGCCTCAGATTGCTGCTGGGCTCGTTGCTGAGCCTCCAGACTCTGTTGCAAAGTTGCGTTTGTCTGCTGCTGGGCTGCAAGGCTCCTTTGCAAACCTGCATTAGTCTGCTGTTGATTGGCATTTGCTAGAGCCAGCTGCTTCAGTATCTCCTCCATGCTGGCTTAAAAAAAACTGCCCGCATTCTCCACCAACTGTGAGGGGGTTAGCTCGGCAGCGGGTGTGTGTGACCCCCGGGATGGGCTCCCCACACAAAACAGGCCCAGCAAACGGAGGTTGTGGTTTTCAAAATCAAAAAAGGTGCGGTTTATTTTCTATTTACAGTGACAAAACACAGCAAAGCAAAAGAAACATAACCAAAATAAATCCTGGTCAAGTTGACCTCTGACTAAACATACAGGTTTCCTAACTAACAACTGGGATCAGCCTAGTGCTGTCCTAGTCCCTAAGTCCCTGGTTTTAAATGTCCAAGCAAATAGCCACACAGGCTTTGTCTCACCGCACAGGGGTTCACTCTCCCTAGACAGTCCACACAGGTCTGGTTCCAGGCATGAGCTAGCATCTAATGAAGCTGGGAGTTCTTATAGAGGCCTAAATGAGCTGACAAGCTTCAGCTGGCCTCATCAACTCCCTGTCTGTACGACGCCCAGCCCTCTCCCTAGAGGTATGAGTCATCCATGAGCCCACTAGCCTTATACAACTCTCCACCTAGTTGTATAAGTCGGCGTAAAGCCTGAATCTGGGCGAAATATATCTACCCCCCTGGATGCAACCAGGTGACTTTACCTTCCTGCTGTCACAATATATATATATACAGTATATATATATATACACACTCTGCTTTCAGTTTAGACCATATATACAGTGCAGGCAATCTAGTATATATCTAGATATATATCTAGATATATAGATATATATCTAGACATATATCTATATCTATATATATATATATATACAGTACAGTCAGTGTACAGTATATAATACAGTGTATTGAAGTGGATAAGGGGAACCCTATGACAGAATTAAAGAATTAAAGAAAAAAACGGCATGCCCCCCCCCCCCCAGTCCATACCAGGCCCTTTGGGTCTGGTATAGATTCTAAGGGGAACGCCACTCCAAAATTTTAAAAACAAACAGCGTGGGGTCCCTCCCCATAAATTATACCAGGCCCTTTGGGTCTGGCATAGATTTTAAGGGGAACTCTTTTTCTAAAAAAATTGTTGTGGGGTCCCCCCCAAGATCCATACCAGACCCTTATCCGAGCAAGCAGTCTGGCCGGCCAGGAAAGGGAAAGGACGAGTGAGCACCCCCCTCCTGAGCCGCTTGCCCTCAACATGGGGAGGGTGCTTTGGAGTCCCCCCAAAGCACCTTGTCCCCATGTTGATGGGGACAAGGACCCTGTCCCCACAACCCTGGCCTGGTGTTTGTGTGGGTCTGTGGGTGGGGGCCTTATCGGAATCCGGAAGCCCCCAGATCCCACTCCCCCCTCTGTGAATAGGTATCAGGTACATTGTACCCCTATCCATTCACCAATAAAAAGTCTCAAAAAGTAAAAACCACAAAAGACTTGTTGTGGGGACGAGGCCCTTGTCCCCATCAACATGGGAACAAGGTGCTTTGGGGGGACCCCAAAACATCCTCCCCATGTTGAGGGCATGTGGCCTGGTATGGTTCAGGAGTGGTGGGAGTGGGTCCCTCGCTTGCCCTGTCCTCCAGGTTTCATGCTCGGATAAGGGTCTGGTATGGATTTTGGGGAGCTTCCACGCCATTTTTTTTTACATTTTGGCGTGGAGTTCAATCCATACCAGTTAGAAATGTAATTTTGCTGCTGCACTGTAAAACACATCACACAGATGCGCCACTTTACAGGAAGACTAAGGGGACCCCCCTAGCAGTATATTTAAAGGAATATTTCATTTTTTATTGTTCCACTTTTAAGCATTATTAAAATCACTGCTCTTAAAAAACAGTAGTTTTATGCAGCGTACACACGATCGGAATTTCCGACAACAAATGTTCGATGTTTGATTTTGGTCAGATATTCCTACCGTGTGTAGGCTCCATCGGACATTTGCTATCGGAATTTCTGACAACAAATGATTGAGAGCTGGTTCTCAATTTTTCCAACAACAAAAGTTGTTGTTGGAAATTCCGACCGTGTGTATCCAATTCCGACGCACAAAAATCCTACACATGCTCGGAATCAATTTAACGCATGCTCGGAATCATTGAACCTAATTTTTCTCGGCTCGTTCTTGGGAAAAATACAGTTTTTTAAAAAAAATATATGCTGCTAACATTTGCTATGCATAGTGCTGAAACTTTTACTATAGTTTTAGCACTATAGAAATTAGATATCAAGGGTAAACATATGTATAAATGGACTTCGGTAATTTCACAAGATTTGTCAAAAAGATTTGTCCAAACTGTAAAAATAGCCTCTTTTGTACTATCAAGGTTCGCTGTGGCAGGGTTCATTCCAACAAGTATCACCCAGGGAATGTCATATTACATATTGGACAATTTGGATAGAAAATGCTGGGAGAATCCCATTGAATATTACAAGAGAAAATTTACATATTTGTTTACTAGGTGAATGTCTCTTGACCCTTTAACCACTACACCCTAAATCATAACCTAATGCCACGTACACACAATCGGAAATTCCGACAAGAAAAGTCCAATGTGAGCTTTTGGTCGGAAATTCCGACCGTGTGTAGGCTCCATCGGAATTTTTCTTTCCGGAATTTCCGCCAAGAAAAATTTGAGAGCTGGTTCTCAAATTTTCCGACGGGAAAAGTTCCCATTGGAAATTCCAATCGTCTGTATGCACAAAAAACACGCATGCTCAGAATCAAGCAGAATCAACTGCCTATTGAACTTCATTGATCTCGGCTCGTCGTACGTGTTGTACGTCACCGCGTTCTTGACGGTCGGAATTTACGACAGAATTTGTGTGACTGTGTGTATGCAAGCCAAGTTTGAGCGAAATTCCGTCAGAAAAACCATCCAAGGTTTTTCCGAAGGAAAATCCGATCGTGTGTACACGGCATTAGTCTTAAAGCTGGACTTTCAGAAAAACAAAAAATCCTCTCTTGCAGTGAGGTCGCACTTTTTCCAGGACCTTAGACATAAATGAGTACTAAAACCTTGCAGTGTGCAGGCAGCTTGCTAAAGGCATGCTGAAGCCTAATAGGATCTTCTCTAAAATGACAACATCCCTCTCACTGACACCAACTATTTTTCCCCTGAATACCAAAGATCGGACATTGTTTACTCCCACTGGGCACAGTTCGGCCCCCCTAAAGTCTTAAGGACAGTAAGCTGGCCCTTTTTTTAAAAAGTTTGAAGCCCCCTGCCTTACAGCACTGGAGTTCAGGTTTGATTCATACTAAGCACTTCATTTACATTGCACCTTCTGTTTTCTTTCTGCAGTCTGAAAAAATTGTAATAGTTTATTCAGATTTAGTTTGTTGGTTGTTTTATGCTTGTGTATGAACATGACACTAGAATGTAAGCTTTCGGGGCTTGTGGATGGTAAAGTTCTCTGTAGAATGCTGAAAAAATGTATAAGTGGTAAATAAACATATAAAAATACAAAACGATAAATCCTGGGTGGGTCGCTAGACAATAGGTTCAGTACCCTTTGTGAAAGTAAATTACATGCAGAATCATTAGGATATAAAACATACCCAGCTAAGACAGGCTTTGAAATTGCATATTGCTAAGTGTTATTTTGTCTTTTTTAACAGTCATTAGAACAAAACATGGCTGCTGCTACAAACTTGATGCATACTCTACTAGAAAAATAATATTAGAAACATTAATCTCATCCTATTTTTTAGACAAGAAAAAACATATATGCTTTATATACATCTAAGACAGCTAAACTTCCAATGTCTATATAAAATATGATTTTTAAAAATCCCCTGAAGAGGATAGAGTCATAATGAAGATGAGGAAAAATTAACACACTGTGAAAAAACAACACAAATTAATTAATGGCCAATTTAAAGCAGGTCTCATATTAAAATGTATAAAAAGGCTTATATCATATTCTGAAAAACTGTTGTTCTGTAGGAGGACTTAATGACTACAAATACAATGTTTCCCCATGCTGTCCCTTTTCTTCAAGTGATTATACTGATTTATAAATGAAATATAAAATGTTTTCTTTTAATAGTATATTAATATATTCGAGGCAACAGTTCGATCACATTTCAGAACACAGATTGTGTTATCTACAGATTGTTCATTCCAGAGTAAAAGGAGAACTACGGCCAGGATATAAGTCGCCAGTAATCATGCACTCTGCTGGGTTGTGTTGAAAATACCTTTCTTTCTTTCTCGTACATCACGGGACACAGAGCGACATAGTCATTACTAATGGGTTATATAGATACCGTCAGGTGCTGGCACTGGCAACTTCCAAAACCGGAAGTACCCTCCCCTATATAAGCCCCTCCCATCCGGGAGCACCTCAGTTTTTTGCCAGTGTCTAAGGTGTTGGCCAAGAAGAAACATGTGTTTTTCACTGAGCTTGCGTACAGGTTCTTTTGGGCCTCAGTAAGCTATTCCGGATCCGACCAAAAAAGCTTCATAGCTAAACGGTCGGTACCCGGGCCTTGCAGAGAAGAGCAAGGTTTTGCCTGTAATGCTTCTCTTAGGAGAGCTGGACCCTGGGATCCAGAGCTCTGGTCATACCCACGACCAAGATGTTTTCTGTGCAGGGTGCTATACAGGTCCAGGGGAGTGGAATCCTTGGGAACCCGGTCCCTGAAGGTTTGATTACAATGCCTGCCGTGATAGGTGAAGTTTGGGCTTTTGTGGACCAAACAAAGTCCTGCGGCGGGGAACAGGTAAGTGGGGGCCCCCAGGAACTTGGTTCTATTGGGGGACCCCCAAGCCTAATTTGTCTTTCTGTCTGTTACCTAATGGTATTCCCGCAAAATTCTGTGCATGCCTGTAACTACTAAAAAAAAAAAAATGTAATAATTTTTAATGGTGGTCAAGAAAAAAAAAAAAAAAAAAAAATTTTTTATATATATTTAATATATTAGACTGCGGTACCTGTGTTTGTCCACTAGAGGCCGCTGTGGAATGTTTTCTTGTCATGTGGACTAGCTTCTTCTCAGCAGAGCAAAGTCCAGGCAGATGGTGAGTTCTCTTATAGGAAACTGCTTCCTCTGCCATGTTGCAGTGCTCGTCCATCCCCCGGCCTGCGGCAAAGAGGGGCCCTGGCTCCTGTCCCTTGTTACCATATTTGAAATTAGCGCCGAAGGCGCACGTGCCCGCGCGCGTGCGCGTGCACGCGCCTCTATATATAGAGGTGAGCCGGGAAAGGGGGCGGAGCCTGTGGGATGACGCTCTGTGCGCGCCGCAGCGCTTCTGCGCATGTGCGGGCGTCCCAGCAGTTTAAAAAAACCACAATATTGTAGTGAGCTGGCTATGAAGTACAGAGACAGAGCTGGCAACATTTAAAGGCATACAGCAAGCGGTTGATACAGGCATCCCCTAGAAAGGCACATTAGTAGACACCAACTGTGATATAGCAGCAATTGTGCTAGACTATTCTCAGTAAAAGTGGTGTATTACGGCTGGAATACCTCAGCTTTAGGCTTAGGAATATGCCGTCCAGAAGCTCCGGAACTGAATCTTCCAGGAAGCGAAGGGGGTCTCATCGGGCTCGGAGGATCTTGGGCATACTCCTGCTGCACCAGTCTCCCCTGAAGTTCAGAGGTAAGTGACCGTAGAGACCCCGCAGGGTACTTGGTACTGTGGCTGTCCTCAGTTCACCTGCTCCTGTGTATGTAACAGAGGAGGATTTTCCTCAGCTCTGGGAGGATTAGAGAGAGATTGTCAACATTTATCGCTGCCTCCCTGTCAGGGAAAGCACGCCCGATCTCCGTCTCCTCCTTCAGAGTGCCTGTTAGCAGAGCAACAGTCCCATACAGGGATCGACCTGCCTGAAGGGGATCAGGATGAGGTTGATTCTGTTATAGAGGAATCAACAGTGGGGGAACCTTTTCTCAGCATCTTAAGCTGAAAGATTATGGGTTCAGTCTCTGACTAACATGGTCCGATCAGCATTTAAAAATGCACCTTGCGGAACCATCAACCACTACTGTATCCTCGTTGGGGTCGCTAGAAGCCCCCAGACTGTTTGTTCTTTTCCACTTCACCCTTTACTGAAAGGGCTCATTTACCAGGATTGGGAACGTCCTGAGAAAATATTTATTCCCCCAAGAGATTTCCGGTGGTCTATCCCATGGAGGATAAGTTCATCAAAAAAAAAAAATGGAAGGTCCCTACAGTGGACGCAGCCATCTCTTGTATGTATAAATCACTGACATGTCCAGTGGATAATGTCCAAATGTTCAAGAACCCAATAGATAAAAGATTGGAGTCCTTATGAAAATCTGCTTGGTGATACAACCAGCAGTAGCAGCTATTGGGGTCTGCTAAGCAGTGAAGGATCAGTTGAAACAGGTCTTGAGGGACTTGACAGATCAGCAGGCTTTGCCCTAGCTCAGGGGTACTGAATTAAAATTCACGGGGGTCCGGTCGGAAAAATTTTGTTCCAGCGGAGGTCCGAATGCCATATTGGTGCTATGACTCCACATGATGTCCTCCACTTCACAGCGCCTCCCACCACCACACACATGCACACACCATTACGATCCACACACATCACAATTTGTGCTTTTTTTCCTTTCAACTTTATTGAAATGTCAAAATACATTTAATTCATTTTTATGCACCACAGCTCAGTTGCGGTGCATAGAAACAGTATGCATTTTGCACCACACTGCTCAGTACGCAGGGGCGCTGTTTCTGTGTGAACAGGACACATAGAAAACAATTGTTTTCTATTGCCCTTGCAGAGACGTGTTTTGCTAGTGCAGAAATTAGACCTCCTTTTACATTAGTGTCTTCAGTCCCCCACTTCACATCACAGCCCCCCCCTTTACATCAGTGTCCTCAGCCCCCACTTACGTCACATCTCCCCTGCCTCATCACAAACCCCCCATCACAGACTGACCGCCCAAATCACAGACTGACCCCCCATCACAGACCTCTCATCACAGACTGACCCCCCATCACAGACCTCTCATCACAGACTGACCCCCCATCACAGACCCCTCATCACAGACTGACCCCCCATTACAGACTGGCCCCCCATCACAGACCCCTTATTACAGACTGACCCCCCATCACAGACCCCTCATCACAGACTGACCCCCCCATCACAGACCCCTCATCACAGACTGACCCCCCCCATCACAGACCCCTCATCACAGACTGACCCCCCATCACAGACCCCTCATCACAGACTGACCCCCCATCACAGACCCCTCATCACAGACTGACCCCCCATCACAGACCCCTTATTACAGACTGACCCCCCCATCACAGTCCCCTCATCACAGACTGACCCCCCCATCACAGACCCCTCATCACAGACTGACCCCCCATCACAGACCCCTCATCACAGACTGACCCCCCATCACAGACCCCTCATCACAGACTGACCCCCCATCACAGACCTCTCTCGATATCAAAAAACACTGTCCTTTACAGCACAGCACAGCACTTCTCCCCTCCCCACAAAACCCTACCTTTTTCACACAGGACATGAAGCGTGGGCGCTCTGGACCATGGGCGGGACTTTTCACGTTAAAAGTGAGTGATTTATTGCTGGGACCGCCCCGCTGCCTAGCAACCAATCACCCACTTTTTAACTTAAAAGTCCCGCCCTTTGTCCAGAGCGGCCGCGCCTCATGTTTTGTGTGATTTTAGACAGGCAGTGTGGGGAGGGGCAGTGCAGAGATATTAGAGAAGGCACGGACCCGCCGCGCCTGCCATGCTGTGTATATAGCAGCATCGGCAGCGGCAGGCGGGCGAGCCAGGTGAGCCGGCGACAGGGAGAGGACGCTACTTGGCGAGGCTGCGGTCCGGACAGAATGGCCACTGGGGCCGGATCCGGCCCGCGGTCCGCCATTTAGTGACGCCCGCCCTAGCTGATCTACCTAGAGCCTTAGGCTTTGCGGTTGACGCCATAGAGGATTCAGTCCATCAGGCCTCCCGCCTTACGCTGTCTATAGTACATATGCGTAGGCTCCTATGGCTCAAAAACTGGTCTGCTGAAGCTCCCTGTAAAGAATGGCTGGTTAGCGTCCCATTTCATGGTGAACGCTTATTCAGGGAAAACCTGGACAAATATATCCAGAAAATTTCCAGCGGTAAAAATACGCTCTTACCGGTTAAAAGCAGAGTTAGAGGTCCCTCTTTAACAGGCCTGCTTCTCCAGTCCCTAGGGCATCGGCTGTGTAACAGTTCCGACGGCCTCCTCGGTCAAATCCCGGGGGTAAAAAACAGGGACAGTAGCAGGGTAATGAGAAACCCTGGGTCAGGGGAGGTACAAAACCTCCCCCAAAGTTAAATTCATTGAAGCCCCCACTCAGTCGGGTGGGGGGAGGACTCCAGTTGTTCACAAGAGACCTGGCGGGACACGATCAAGACAGATAGGTGCTCTCCGCAGTAGGTTTGGGATACAGTTTGGAGTTAAAAGACTCTCCTCCTTCCCATTTTTGAGGTCAAACGTGCCAAGGGATCCCCGGAAGAGAGAGTCCCTCCTGTTGGCACTAGAACATCTATTGCTCCAAGGAGTAATTATGGAGGTTCCCCTGGAAGAATGAGGGTTCGAGTTTTACTCAAACCTCTTTACAGTCCCGAAGCAAACGCGGTCGGGAGGCCCATATTAATTCTAAAAGGGCTATACAAATTCCTGTATATCAGGACTTTCCGATGGAGTCGATCCGATCGGTGGCCACTGCCCTACAAGGGGAGGATTGGTTAACCACGATCGACATCAAAGATGCTTATTTGCACATTCCCATCTTTCCAGTCCACCAAAAATTTCTACGCTTTGCAGTAGAAGGGCGCCATTTTCAGTTCAGAGCCTTACCCTTCGGTTTGGCCACAGCACCACGAGTGTTTACAAAAATTCTGGCCCTTTATTGGCCAATCTAAGAACACAAGGTGTAATGATAATGGCATATCTGGATGACTTGTTGCTGATAGACCACTCAGTGAAAAAACTAGACGTGGTCGTTCACAAGACGATCAAGTATCTGGAATCTCACGGTTGGATTATCAACCGAGACAAGTCAGCCCTAAAAACCAGTCAAAAGTCTGGAATACTTGGGGCTAAGGTTGGATTCAGGCCAGAGAAAAATATTCTTGCCTCGAGGAAAGGTGTTGTCTTTGAAAGATTTGATCCACTTAGTGGATACAAAAAAGACAGCCGTCCATACGCCTGTATATGAGGCTGCTGGGAAAAATGGTGGCATCATTCGAAGCAGTACCCTACGGTCAATTCCATTCAAGGAATTTGCAAGGGGCCATACTGTCAGCCTGGAACAAAAAAGTTCAGGCCCTAGACTTACAATGTCCTTGTCCCCTTCCGTTCGCAAGAGCCTCCGTTGGTGGTGGGTTCCCCAGAATCTGGAAAAAAGGAAATCCTTCAGTCCGATTTCTTGGAAGGTGGTCACTACAGATGCCAGCCTTATAGGCTGGGGAGCAGTACTGGAGCAATAGTCTCTCCAGGGCAGATGGTCGGATGCAGAAAAGGCCCTGCCCATCAATCTCTTAGAGATACGAGCAGCCCGGTATGCCCTAGTAGCATGGACATCCAAACTCCAAGGGTCCCCTGTCAGAATTCAATCAGACAATGCCACAGCAGTGGCATATATCAATCATCAGGGGGGCACCAGGAGTCGTGCAGCCCAGAGGGAAGTAAATTACATCCTGAAATGGGCAGGAAAAATATGTCCCAGCCATATCTGCGGTATTCATTCCAGGAGTGGAGAATTGGAAGGCGGACTTTCTAAGTCGCCAGCAATTAGGCCCAGAGGAAGGGTCCCTTCACCCCGAGGTTTTCTGGACAATATGTCAGCGGTGGGGAACATCGGATGTAGATCTTCTAGCATCCAGATTCAACGCAAAGGGGGATAGGTTTGTCTCTCGGACAAGGGATCCCCTAGCTTGCGGCTCGGATGCCCTAGTGTTCCCTGGGGATCAGTTCAAGCTGATATATGCATTCACACCGCCACAATGGTTACCTCGATTACTCCGCAGAATCAGGGTAGAAAAGAAACCAGTGATTCCGGTGGCTCCAGCGTGGCCCCGAAGAGCGTGGTACGCGGAGATTGTAAAATTTCAGTGGGGAGTCCTTGGACTCTCCCACGTCGTCCGGCTTTCGCAAGGACCGATATACCACCCTTCCTTACCAGCCCTAGGTTTGACGGCCTGGCTATTGAAGCCCACATTCTAAAAAAGAGAGGGCTCTCTAATGCTGTGGTATCTACCATGATCAATGCCAGGAAGCCGGTATCCAGGCAGATCTACTATAGAATCTGGAAGGCGTACATCGCGTGGTGTGAGGCCAAGAAATGGCATCCACATAAGTACGTAATAGGTAGGATTCTGGACTTCCTACAGTGGGCTGTAGATAGGAAGCTTGCCTTGAGTACTATCAAGGGTCAGATTTCGGCCTTGTCAATATTTTTTCAAAGGCCCTTGGCTTCGCATTCACTAGTCAAAGCCTTTATACAAGGAGTGATGCGTATTAGGCCTCCGGTTAATATTCCCATATGTCCATGGGATTTAAACTTGGTTCTGTCGGTTCTACAGAAACAACCATTTGAACCATTACAGCATATTTCCTTGGTGCTTCTCACCAGGAAATTGATTTTTCTAGTAGCCATTTGTTCGGCTAAAAGAGTATCGGAATTAGCAGCTATGTCCTGTAAGGAGCCATATCTGGTTATCCATAAGGACAGAGTAGTGTTACGTCCTCATCCAGCCTTTCTTCCTAAGGTGGTATCGAGGTTTCATTTGAACCAAGATGTGGTTCTTCCTTCTTTTTTCCCCAAACCTACTTCGGTAGAGGAAAAGTTATTGCATTCTTTGGATGTAGTAAGAGCAGTTAAAGCTTATCTAAAAGCCACTGCTCAGATTCGCAGAACGGATACTTTGTTTATTCTGCCGGAAGGCCCCAGAAAGGGTCAGGCAGCGTCAAAGTCTACTTTAGCCAAGTGGATTCGACAGGTCATTATGCAAGCTTATGGCTTGAGAAGGAGACCGCCTCCGTTCAAAGTTAGAGCACACTCCACGAGAGCAGTTGGAACTTCATGGGCAGTGCATCACCAGGCCTCCCTGGCTCAAATCTGTAAGGCCGCAACATGGTCTTCGGTACACACGTTTACTAGGTCCTACCAGGTGGACGTTAGAAGTCAGGAGGATGTCGCCTTTGGGCGCAGTGTGTTGCAGGCCGCAAAAGATCCTCATGTCTGATAGCGCTCAGCTTATATATGGTGTATCCCCCCCCCTCATTTGGCATTGCTTTAGGACATCCCATTAGTAATGACTATGTCGCTCTGTGTCCCGTGATGTACGAGAAAGAAAATAGGATTTTTATAACAGCTTACCTGTAAAATCCTTTTCTTGGAGTACATCACGGGACACAGAGCTCCCGCCCCTCTTTAGGGACACTTATTGCTTTGCTACAAAACTGAGGTGCTCCCGGATGGGAGGGGCTTATATAGGGGAGGGTACTTCCGGTTTTGGAAGTTGCCAGTGCCAGCACCTGACGGTATCTATATAACCCATTAGTAATGACTATGTCGCTCTGTGTCCCGTGATGTACTCCAAGAAAAGGATTTTACAGGTAAGCTGTTATAAAAATCCTATTTTTTTGGCTTGCAAACAGCAGAGGTACCTACACAGTAACAAATCAATTTACAGCAGTGGACTGCAGGCTACTAATCAGAAGGCATGAGGCAAGGGCCATCACTTGTTCACACTGTGTAAGGGCTGGTTGATGTCCAGGTACAAGATGTTTTTGAAAACATGCTTCATATTTTGCCATAGTTGTAGATCATTTGTTTTACAAGTATTGTATTCACACTCAAAAAACCATCACAGGTGTAGGGATCTGCAGCCCTCTATTGCCTGTATTTGTGAGTGGTTGTGCTGTGAGTTATTTATGTACATCACTGTCTCTGTGGGGCTGGCTAAAACCCCCATAAGGAGGAATTGAAGAGGGAAAGGGTCTAAGCCACATGACCTTACACATGGGAGTTGCTGTTGTATTTCAACCAGGCCAGTAGCAGGGACTATTATGCAAGTATCCATATGTTCTAATAGTTTAACTGCAGCTGCATAGTGTTTATTTAAATCATTGAGACAGACAGAGTATCCCTGTCCTATTTTTGTCTCACATGTACAATGTCAGATAGCCAAGTCTGTGCTACTGTATGTGTGTAGTTGTCATCTTCCAGTATATTAGTAGGTAAACCTGTTTGCTGACGGCTCCATGTCAGCACAGCTGGGTAAAGGCTCCGCTCCCCATGCCCCCAGGACTTAACTCATATAAATTTGAGCACACCTACAGCCTCAGCATTCTTATTTTTTCCTCCTATGCGCAGGACCTAGGTATGCTCCTCTTCCTGGCTGGTCTAAAGGACTGGCCACCTGTCCATGCATGTGAATTAGGCTGGACGCAGTCCCTGGTGTCTCGGCTAAATGACCCATTATCCAGGGAGCCCTGATGCTGCTCCTCGGGGCGGCTTTTATCATGGCTAACAGCCTTGACTACTGGGTCCATGTAAAGTGGGCAGCAGTGTTGGCAAAGTCTCCCCTATGCACGCGCACCTGCGCTGTGCCAGTGTTTACGGTCGGATGACAGAGGTTGGGTGAGCTAAATTTGAAAAATGCTTTGTATCCAAATGAATGCTGAATTGCTGGGTATTGTTGTGACTTGCTTCTTGCAGCCACTATGCATAGACTGAGCTCCTCCACAGGGAGTACTCTGCATAACAGTTACACAAAGTAATACTTTGTCTGTTCACACATGGCAATAACCTGCTGGTGGCTTCTCATGTTTGCTTTACTATTGTGCCATTGTGCCAACCCCCTCAAAAGACCAGCATTTCCAGAGAAGGTAGAGGAGTCACCTGTGGATGACTACTGGAGCCAGCTATGGCCTGTTGAGAATGGGATATCCTTTTATATTTCTATGTGCTCTCCAGTTTTTCACCCCCCAAAAAAGGGGGGAGAAGCATGTTTATGATGTCTACAATTCCCTTGGTTTGTGTACATTGCAAAATATTGTAATTCTGTTGCAAAGTCCTACCTTTTTGTTGCTGTTCTGAACAAACTTTTTCATTATGTTCTGATTCCTGGCAGGGCAAGGTTTAGCTCATTAACCACCTGGTGAATCAGGGCTGTAGATGGAGGCTTCAGTCTCCCTCTAGCAGTGGTTACCCCTTAGGGTTTGTTACTAAGCAAACTAATTTACTGCATTTAATAATTTTTATGGGCTAGTTTGTTAAATGGCACGCAAACCCCATGGAAAGGTTATCTATTGGTAATTACCAGTCTCAGAGCAAACAGCCCTCTTCAGGCTCTTCAATAAAGAAGACGTGGATGACCATGGCTGTATGAGTCTTGCTTTTATATGGTTATATGTTCTGGCATTGACCAGTCTAATAGCCTTCCAAAGGGGAAGATGTGGAGGAACATGACTGTGTGAACCTTGCTTTGATTAAGCAACCAGAGATGAGGATGATGATACCTAACAGAGCCTCTCCAAGCCTATGGAACTCCGTATCCCAATCTGTCCGTCTATCTCCTTCTCTATTAGCTTTTAGAGGATCCCTAAAAACCCTCCTCTTCAGAGAAGCCTATCCTACCCACACCTACCAACTGTATTTTCATTTTGTCCACCTGATCATCCCCCACAGCTACTACCCTTTGTTTCACGTGACCCTCCCTTCTAGACTGTAAGCTCTAACGAGCAGGGCCCCCTGATCCCTCTGTATTGAATTGTATTGTGATTGTACTGTCTTCCCTGATGTTGTAAAGCACTGCGCAAACTGTTGGCGCTATATAAATCCTGTATAATAATAATAATAATAATAATAATAATAATAACAGATTGTCTTATTTATTAAACAAGTGGCCAATACACTCAAAGGAGTTATTCCCATTTACCCTGTGAAGGGGTTAAATTCTCTGGCAAGGAGCAGTCTCATAGCTTTCCCAAGCAAATATCAATTTTCAGACTCTATAAGAGGAATACACGGATGGACATGACAGTATGTATCCCACTGGCTCAAGCAGCCAGGGATAAAGATGACACCTAATAGGATGTCACATTCAATAAACACATTGCCAATACACTTTAAAAGAGTGGTTTCTGCTCACCCTTTGAAAGGGTTATCTGCTCTGGCAATGAGAAGCTGCCTAGCCATACCAGGTGAAACAGCCCATTTTCAGAATTTCTGGATGGACATGACAGTATGTATCCCACTGGCTCAAGCAGCCAGGGATAAGGATAACACCTAATAGAATATTAAAATGGGGGGGTAATTGATGTGCAAACCAGGATAAAGACCAAATAAATCGCGTAACGCGTAAGGGACCAGGGAGGAGAGCCAGTGGTGACATTACTTCCGCTCAGCGGCCGAGAGCGGAAGTGCCTATGTTTGTATGAGATTACATATTTTGAATGGTATCACACTATGGGAGCCCCCCTGTGTTTTATCTCACTTCCGAGAACCTAGTGCCCTACTTCAAAGCGTTTACTGATGCAGAGGAATCACATGGTCACTCCGGGATCCATAGCCATTGAGGGATATCAATCTTGCTGAGGAGCTGCATCTGCCATTGGGTCAACTGAAGAGGCTTGTTTACAAGCCAGCCAGGGTGAGAGGCTGGGGGAAACGTGGGCACTTGGATTAGAGCACTTGGATAGAAGCACCTGCATGTGATTAGCCACTTGCGGATGGTGGATCTGTTCTGCACTACTACTTTGGATTTTATATTTTTTATACTGAACAGAGACTCATTTTTTATTGTATTTTTGGATACGTGATTCATTTATTTTTTGACTACACAGAGACTCACTATTTGCACTTTATAGAAGTGAAGCTTTGGAAGTATTTTAAGTACCTCCAGAGGACAGCTTGACAATGCCCTTATGTAGGATAGATCAAGTGCTCGTTCTACAAGATTGGAGTATGTTGTCATAGCAGGATGTCAGTTATGCCTTTTTAAACTTAAAGATGTCAAGGGGTTGGGATCACCCCTCTGGTCAGTGTGTGTCCCTTGTGGGATTGGCCATATACATGACATTATCATCAGAAGATGTTGTGGCCTTCAAGGACAAATGCTATCACTGCATTTTTCTTGATCATAGAAGGTCAAGCCTAAATTTAATAGTGTTCAGTTTGGCTTCTTGCCTCAAGATGAATGTCTGCTGAGTTAAAGGAGACCGGAAAATTCAGTTTTCCACGCTCACTCTCACGCCAGAGAGCTTAGCTTCTGCATTTCTGGCTGGGAGTCCAGGAAAAACTGGGAAACCAACGCATAAACCAAGAAGTCAGTAAAGAGTTCCATGTCAGGATGCTTTCTGTTATTTTGGAATTGTGCCACCCATACATGCCTTAGGGGCACTATGTGGCTCCTCTGTGAACATAGGTACGGCTTTGGTGATTGACAAGTGGTCCCTTAAGGCAAGCAATTTAGGCCATATTTGGAGATCTTTCATCCTTCACGTCTCAGATTGAGCCATAGAAATCGCCTCGCTCCAGCAGTTCAGGTAGGCTTAGTTTAAAGCCTCGTACACACGACCGAGTTTCTCGTCGTAAAAAACACGTCGTTTTTTTCGACGAGATTCTTGTTAACCTTGTCGATTTTCTCGTCAAGCTTTCCATGCGTACACACTGACATTTCCCAATTTCCTCGTTGTTCTCCGCGGTCACGTCTAGCACGTACGACGGCACTATAAAGGGGAAGATCTTTTTTCTTGGCGCCACCCCTTGGGCTGCTTTTGCTGATCTCGTGTTACCGCGTGTGAAGTAAAAGTTTGGGAAGAGACGATTCGCGCTTTTCAGTCTTCGTACTTTTCAGTTCGTTTTCTGCGGTTCAGTTTGTGCTTGTGGGTTCATATCTTGACTTTCAGGGCGTCTAGGCAGGTCGTATCTGTTTTACAGTGCGTTCTTGCCTGTTCGTTTCTGTTTTTCAGTTCGTTATTCATAGGCCTTGTTGTTCTAAAGTGCGTTCTGTTCTGTACGTTCTGATAAGACGACCGTTTCCTAGCCATGTCGCCTGGACGTTCTCGTCGTCGAGTTCATGTTGTGCGTGCGCTTGGTGTTGGTCTGCTTGTTTTGGACCAAGACCAGTCCATGAATGGTGTGAGGAGGAGTTCATGGACCAAGAATTGGTTGCTCCAGCGGGACCAATTCTGCCATATGCCTCTGCTGCGGGAGATCGTCGAGAATAATCCTGAGGACTACAGGAATTTTCTGCGGATGTCTGACCCCGTTTTTCAGGAACTGTTGGCTTTGGTGTCTCCCTATATTACCAGGAAGGACACCGTTATGCGGGAAGCCATCAGTGCTGAGCAGAGGCTCATCGCCACGTTACGTTATCTGGCGACAGGGAGAAGTCTTCAGGACTTGAAGTTCACGACAGGCATCTCCCCCCAGGCTCTGGGCCTCATAATCCCAGACACCTGTTCTGCTATTATACAAGTCCTGCAGGAGGACTATATTAGGGTAAGTTTTCTCCATTAACATCACATTTTATATATTACATGTATGCTAATGTATTGTATTTCTTTCATCCTTCCCTAATTACCATGATTGTAATATGCTGAGAATGTCCCCTTTGTCCTCATGCATGCTTGAAGCTTTAGATTGCCCCTTTTTTCTCCTCCATGCATATTTTCCTTCACTAACCTTTCCAGCAGGGGTGCCTGTTGCTCCAAATGTTTGGGGGTTCAAACCCCAATTTAGGAAATAAACTTCCTCCTTTTTTGCTCTGGTGCCTATTAAACACCCCCATTTGTTCCCTCCAATGCAGCCATTTTGTTCCCTCTAATGCAGCCATTTTGCCCCCTCCAATGCAGCCATTTTGTTCCCTCTAATGCAGCCATTTTGTCCCCTCCAATGCAGCCAGTTCCCCCCCAGCCCTGCACTTACCTTCTTGTGGTCAGCGCCATCCTTCTTCTGTCCTTGATGTCTTCTCCTTCCCTTGATGTTGCATCAGCCAATCATGTTACCATTAAACAGACTTGGTGAACATGATTGGCAGAGCAGCCTGTCAGTGTTTACCCAAACAGGCTGGCGATGTGGGAGACAGGCTGGCGATGTGGAGTCGTTCCGCTTTATTGCGTTACGACTACAATTCCCAATCCTCCTTGCGCGCAATCATGGCGTACATGGAGACACCCACGTGAGGTTGTGAGTGATCGCATCTATGTGACATCTGCAATCAATGATGGAGATGGGAGACACGCCGGCTGGTTTGTGTTGCTTTGCTTAGTTGCGTCGCAACTACAACCCCCAGGATGCCTTGCGCACATGCACGTCGGAGGACATGCGTGCCGATGACGCGATGACGCTGTTAGTCACGTCGAGGGCGCATTAGATCTGCTGATTCGGTGAAAAGATACACATGACCTGGCCATGTGATGCAGAAACCCGGTCATGTGACACGGAGACGCTCCGATCCCGGAAGTGAGAGGCACATTCGCACACAGGGGCACCAAATTAAGGTAATTTCTCTTCCTACATATAGCGTGGGGGTCACCAGGATGGCGTGTACCCCAGTTGATGTCTCATTAGACGAAACACGTTGGGTTTACATGCCAGCCTTGGTGCTCACTCCACGCATTTTTGTAATACAGAGCTGCTGATATATTTTTGGGATTTGTTGGTTTGTTTGTTTTGTTTTTTTTCCCTGAGAAGTTTCAAAGTTTTTAAAGGAGTTTGCTTTGGACTGTTTAATTGTTCAGTGAGACCTTTATTGGGTGTTTTTATTCTTTGATAAATAAAATCCCATCTTGGATTTACACTATGTGGAGAATTCTTTTCTCATTTGTTGCATGGTGACACTACGCATATGGTGAAATTCTGGTGTCATACTTTGACTTATCGCATTGGAAGTGAGAGTTACGTTGGAAAGCTTTGGGATATACTCTCTGGAACGTCGTAAGGACGCTGAGGAAAGACTGTCCCCAGGATATACATCTATCAGTCCCGGGCGTGGACACAAGCTCGATTGATCCACCGCCGTACGGCGAGTTGGATCTACAACATCCGGTAAGAGTATACACCCTTTTACTCACTTTCCAATGGCATATATCACCTTTAAGTGTTGCAACATAGAAAACGCATAAATCCAAGGAACTGGTCTGGACTGTACCTACCATTCATTACACACCTGACGTGGTGTTGATGCAGTGTTGATGTTGGTATCAGATCACACATTCACCGAGAGACTTTCTTCCTTTTTTTCACAGAAAATTGGACACTAATATATATTGTGGATCACTTTCACATATGATATTCATGTCATTTTATATTTTTTCAGTGTTAGGTTAATTTACCTATTTAAATAAATTTATATATTTCACGCCATTGCACATATTGAATTTTTGCAGGGTATATGCACTTTTTTACATAAGTGTACAGAACCACTATCAGGTACAACACGACATACGGGTCTTTATATAGACCAATTGCCAACCAGACATTTTATATATATATATTTTTCTGTTTGCACATAGCGCCACACTTTATTTATTATTTACCCAAGGAATGCCCCCCCCCCCCCCCTGCGTCCCCAATTTAACTTTTCTGAAGCCAATTACATCCCTCAGGCTGTAATGTGCAAGACAATTTTCCTTCCTGTTTCTGATATGCAATTTTAAGCCCATAAATGCCGCAGTTCTTCATATGTCGGTCGCTTAACAGGGGGCCATCCACCTGAATAGTGGGCGGCATAGACAATACATAGGTTCATGCAAGGCATGAACCTATGTATTGTTCTGAGTGACGGGCACAGGAGAGTGGGGGCAGTGCTCCAGCGCCCACTCTGGACGCACCGCCACTGCAATGCTATCCTGTGTCCAAACACATCTACCCCCCCCCTCCCCATTATAATTTATTAATGGACCATCATAGGGGGTGATGAATATGATACATGAGCCTTCCATTATACTTATTTAAAACACCCTAATAAACGTAGACTTTGCTTGATGTTGGCCTCTAATGTATTTTCTTAGAATATACTTGTAATGTTTGATTTGTGTATTCTAATATTTTTTCATCTTGTTTGACTCCACAGCTTCCTTCCACGCCACAGGAATGGCAGACTGTGGCATTGGAGTTTGCCACGCGGTGGGACTTCCCCAACTGCGGTGGTGCTATAGACGGGAAGCACGTCCGCATCGTGCCGCCACCCCGTTCTGGGTCCTACTACTTCAATTACAAGGGGTTTCATAGCATTGTGCTGATGGCGGTGGTGTCAGCACGGTATGAATTCCTCTATGTTGATGTAGGGAAGAATGGCCGGATGTCCGATGGGGGATCCTTCATCCAGACGGAGTTTGCCCTCCGTCTCCAGAGTGACGACCTTGCATTGACACCGGATGCAGGGAATATTGAAGGACTCCCCTTTGTTTTTTTGGCTGATGAAGCCTTCGGGCTCGGACCACATCTTATGAGGCCATTTCCTCAGAGGACCCTGACCCCAGAGAAGAGGGTGTTCAATTACTGGCTGGCAAGGGGCCGAAGAGTCGTTGAAAATGCCTTTGGCATAATGGCCAGCCGGTTCCGCCTTTTTATGACTTCAATACACTTGGCGGACTACAAAATAAACTATGTAGTATTATGCTGCTGTGTGCTACACAATTTTCTTTGCCGCAAATCTAATTCCTATATGGCCTCAGTTTTGCCTGAGGCTGGACTTTCCCCTGATAATCCCCTGCCGGGCCTCGAATCTGCCCGTGCTGGCTTGCCCCCCCAAAATGCCCGTGAGGTTCGGGACAAATACATGGACTATTTCACGGGTAGGGGGGAAATTCCTATGCCAGGCTATGTCTAAAGATTCCTGTCTAACGATCCAAATAAAAATCTTGTTTAAACTTCTAACTTTTGTTGGTTTCCTGTCTCCTAGTTTGTCTTAGTGCATTTGTAGTGCCAAGGGTATTTTCCTTTAGTAAATACCAACCATTTCACTATGTAACCTTTAAAAATGTACCAAATAAGGTTAGAGCGTATTAGAAAAAGAAGCTACACGTTGTTTGTGTTCAAATATTTTACTATGTGCAAATTCACACACCTTTTTTTTTTTATTTTACATTTTTTGTTTGCCTGGCCACAAACCGGCAATTGTTTTCTTAGGAAAATACAAAAACAACAGTTGCATTCCAAAAATTACAAAATTGGATACCTCAGAGCAATCTGAGACATTCACTTACACAAACTATATGTCTCTATGTGCCCGTCCTAATATGGGGTCCTGCCACCCCTTGCCCAGCCAAAAATTGAATATGCACACAATTGGGATTATTTTCCTATAGGGATTTTAGACTCCTGATCCCTATTGTCAACATGTGCTATCTGCCATCAGGGGTGATCAATGGACGTGTTTTGGGGGTGCAACCCCTTCCTCAGTTCACCTACTTTAGATACGAGGAAGGGGTTGCACCCCCAAAAGACGTACATGGATATCCCCTGATGGCAGATAGCACATGTTGACACACTGTGTGCAGATTCAATTTTTGGCTGGTTTGATTGTCAAAAAGTTTTTTAAAAGTTGAAGAACAAACATGAAAAAAAGGGGGTTGGGATGCCTTATTGAATTCTCTCCAAAACATCGAGAATGTCTTTAAATGTTTGATCCATCACATGAATTCTTTCTTTAATTTTGTCCAGTTCCGTGCTACATTCCATCACTTGCTGGATGAGGCAGAGGGCACTGTCAGCAGAGAAACCTGTACTATCCTTCCCCCCAACATTCACATCCCCTAAAAACAAAATACAAAAGGTATTATAACTCTGCAGGCCTACATCTCTTACCTGAAGCTGTGGTGACAGATACTGACCTGTTGTGGTGACCAGTTCCACAACGTCATCCACCTCTCCTTCCTGCACTTCTCCTTCCTCCACCTCAACTTCCTCCACATCTTTAGGTTGTTGGTCTTTTGGAGTTTGGGGTTGTTGTGAAGCTGTGGGGTTCCTGTTCTCCCTGGAGTGTCCTCCTCCCAGTCTTCTCTCCCCTATGAGAATCAAACAAAAGGTAGAGTTATCACACAGAAATTCTCTATGTAAAAAAAAAAAAAACAGGCTAAATTGCTTGGAAGTGGGGTACAAGTGTGTGTTTGGGTGGAAGTTAAAGATGAATGCATTATTTCTGACCAAGAATATGCTTAGTATTCACCTTTGTCTGTCATTTTTTAGACATGTAGGCAACACAAAAATTCTCTGATGCACCTGTGTGGGACACCCAAAAAAGGCGGGTCTGGTGGCCCACACTATAGTGCTCCAAAGTACAGATGTGGAAGCAGCTGCTGAGTGTCCTCTCCTTTACACAGTTTACAGTTTGCATTTCATTCTCTTTACAAACACATCATCTAGCCTACAACTTTGTGCCCCAAATTTCCCAAAAAATGGCAGATGTCTAATTACTTTTGTGGCTGTAAAATAAGCCAAAACAGCGGATAGTGGCCGAACGAAGTGTCTGTAACGTAACGAACGATTACTGTGCCCAACCAAGTTCAAAATATTACATTTTGGAAGGGAGTCCAATAAGAAAAAAAAACTAAACCAGCAATAGGGATGAGCTCGGTGTTCGAGTCGAACATACGTTCGACTCGAACATCGGCTGTTCGATCGTTCGACGAAGATCGAACGATTTGGGCCGTTCGCGCCTAATTCGAGTGACGCGAACGGCCCACAATGCACTACGCCATCGCAGTGTCATCCAGGCGCTGTGATTGGCCAAGCATGCACTGTGACCCCGCATGCTTGGCCAATCACAGCGCCGGCAGCGAGGAGAGCAATGATTGGCCACAGGCAGGATGCCTGTGGCCAATTATTGCTGAGGGTGTTTAGTACACGCCCCACACTATAAAAGGCCGCCAGCACGGCGGCCTAGTGTAGTGTGTTCCGGAGCAGGGAAAGAGAAGCATAGGCAGGGACAGTGACATTTATTTTTTCTTGCTTAACCTGGATTCCTTTAGTTTAGGGAAAGAGAAGGATAGGTAGGGAGAGTGTCAGTGTGTTTTACTGTGCGAATCCTTGCTTCTAGGGACAGGGAAGGACAGTGAGGGAAATTCTCCTTGTGCTTTAGTGTGCTTTAAAAAAACATTTTTTCTAGGGACAGAAAACTATAGGTAGGAAGAGTGTCAGTTTATTTCACTGTGATAATCCTTGTTTCTAGGGACAGGGAAGGACAGTGAGGGAAATTCTCCTTGTGCTATAGTGTGCTTTAAAAAAACATTTTTTCTAGGGACAGAAAACTATAGGTAGGAAGAGTGTCAGTTTCTTTCACTGTGATAATCCTTGTTTCTAGGGACAGGGAAGGACAGTGAGGGAAATTCTCCTTGTGCTATAGTGTGCTTTAAAAAAACATTTTTTCTAGGGACAGAAAACTATAGGTAGGAAGAGTGTCAGTTTCTTTCACTGTGATAATCCTTGTTTCTAGGGACAGGGAAGGACAGTGATGGAAATTCTCCTTGTGCTATAGTGTGCTAAAGCATTGATCATCAATCAGCTTTAAAAAAACATTTTTTCTAGGGACAGAAAACTATAGGTAGGAAGAGTGTCAGTTTCTTTCACTGTGATAATCCTTGTTTCTAGGGACAGGGAAGGACAGTGAGGGAAATTCTCCTTGTGCTATAGTGTGCTTTAAAAAAACATTTTTTCTAGGGACAGAAAACTATAGGTAGGAAGAGTGTCAGTTTCTTTCACTGTGAAAATCCTTGTTTCTAGGGACAGGGAAGGACAGTGAGGGAAATTCTCCTTGTGCTATAGTGTGCTAAAGCATTCCTCATCAACCATCTTTGAAATCCTTGTTTTTTGGACAGTCAGGGAAATTGTCGTTGTGCTATTCTGTGCAAAAGCAATCATCCTCAACCATATTTAGAAATCCTTAAGTAAAGGGACAGAGAAGGACACCTGAAGGTAGCCCTTATTGCTTTTTTCCCATCTCCCTGCAGGCCATCTATTAGAATGTCTGGAAGGCAAACAAGGTGAGGCAGACAGTCAGGAGGCAATAAAAGAGGGCAAGCAGGCTCTGTGTCTGGGGGCAACAGTGCTGGTCGTGGACGCGGTGCATTGTCATCAGCACATGGCCATGGGACACGCTTGTCCTTCTTTTCGGCAGCTGGACATGTTGAGCCACATCATGCCGAAGACTTGGTAGAGTGGATGACCAAGCCCTCCTCCTCCTCCTCATCCTCTCTCACCCAGGCTCAGGGTACTGGCAAAGCAGCTGCCAAAGCGTCCTCTTCCCTGGTATCAATGTCAGACTCATCATCAGTCACTCCTTCCCTAGACCCACCATGTCCTCCTCCTGAGGAGTCCCCCGAACTGTTTGAGCACAGTGTTGGGTACATGCTCCAGGAGGATGCCCAGCGTTTCGAAGGGTCTGATGATGAAACCCAGCTACAGGAAGGCAGTAGCGTGAGAGCAGACAGAGGGGATGCTCAAGAAGGACACCAATCTGGCAGTCATGTTCCAGCAGCTGCAGCATACTGCCAGATTGGCTCCAGTGATGAGGAGGGAGGGGATGATGAGGTCACTGACTCCACGTGGGTGCCTAATAGGAGAGAGGAGGAGGAGGAGGATGAGGAGGAGGCACATCTCCAACGAGGCAGGATGCCCTTTGGTGGCCAGCGTAAGGGCAGTACACCGACGGAATCACACCGCAGAGCTCCGCCTGTGCAGGGCGCTGCCTCTGCCCGTCATTCAAAAAGTTCTTTGGTGTGGGCCTTTTTTGAGGCTAGTGCATCAGATCGCACAGCTGCTGTTTGCAACATATGTCTCAAGCGTATATTGCGTGGCCAAAACATCAGCCGCTTGGGTACCACATGCCTGACCAGACATATGTTGACCTGCCATGCAGCTCGTTGGCAAGCCTACCTCAAAGACCCACACCAAAGAACAAAGCGGACCTCTCCTTGCACCGCATCAGCTGGGATCTCCAACCCCACTATAACTTCAGTCCTCTCTGAAACATGCACTGAGAGGAATGAAGGTGTAGAATTAGGTGTGTCACAGCCAAGTACTTGCGGCCACTCTGCTAGCAGTACACCGACGTCCGATTCTAGCAGGCAAATTTCCCTGCCCCAGCTGCTGGACCGTCAAAAGAAGTTCACTCCCAGCCATCCACATGCCCAGCGGTTGAATGCTAGCTTGGCTAAATTGCTAGCGCTTCAACTGCTGCCTTTTCAGTTGGTAGACTCGGCCCCCTTCCGTGAGTTTGTGCAATGTGCAGTTCCTCAGTGGCAGGTTCCCAAACGCCACTTTTTCTCACGGAAGGCTATTCCGGCTCTCTACCGGCATGTGGAAGGCAATGTCTTGGCCTCGCTGGACAGGGCGGTCAGCGGTAAGGTGCATATTACCGCTGACTCATGGTCCAGCAGGCATGGACAGGGACGTTACCTTTCTTTCACGGCCCATTGGGTCACTCTTTTGGCAGCTGGGAAGGATGCAGGACAAGGTGCAGTAGTGTTGGAGGTTGTTCCACCGCCACGCCTCCAAAATGCTACTACTGGTTGTGACACACCTCTCTCCTCCACCCCCTCCTCTTCTTCTTCCTCCATGGCCTCTTCCTGTGCTTTGTCCTCTGAACCAGCGGTGCTCCGTAGCCGTTCAAGGGGCTACGCAAGTACGCAGGCAAAAAGATGCCATGCCATGCTTGCGCTGGTGTGTTTGGGGGACAGAAGCCACACTGGGGCAGAGGTCCTGTCTGCTCTGCAGGGCCAGGCCGAGAGGTGGTTGACGCCACGCCAGCTTAAGCCAGGAATGGTGGTTTGCGACAATGGCACCAACCTCCTCTCCGCCCTCCGACAGGGACAACTGACCCATGTGCCCTGTGTGGCTCACGTCCTTAACCTGGTGGTGCAGCGGTTCTTGGGCAGGTACCCAGGCTTACAGGATGTCCTGAGGCAGGCCAGGAAAGTCTGTGTGCATTTCCGCAGATCTTATAATGCCAGTGCTCGCCTGGCTGAGCTGCAAAAGGAGTTGAACCTGCCCAAGAACCGCCTTATATGTGACATGCCCACCAGGTGGAACTCAACGTTGGCCATGCTGCAGCGGCTGCACACGCAGCAGAGGGCCATCAATGAGTACCTGTGCGACTACGGCACCAGGACAGGGTCAGGGGAGCTTGGTTTTTTTTCTCCACGCCAGTGGGGCATGATCAGGGATGCATGCACTGTCCTGGCACCATTTGAGGAGGCCACGAGGATGGTGAGCAGTGACAGTGCATGCATCAGTGACACTGTACCTCTTGTCCACCTGTTGGAGCACACGCTGCGTGGAATAATGGACAGGGCACTTGAGGCAGAACAGAGGCAGGAAGAGGAGGACTTCCTTGCCTCTCAAGGCCCCCTTTACCCAGACAGTGTTCCTTCTGTCCCACCCATCGCACAGGAAGAGGAGGAGGAGGAGGAGGAGGAGGAGGAGGAGGATTGTGTCAGCATGGAGGTGGAGGCTGGCACTCAGCATCATCAGCAGCAGTCTTTTAGGGATGATTTACAGTCCCAAGAAACCAGTGGACTTGTACGTGGCTGGGAGGAGGTGGCTGCGGATCATGTCGTCCTTAGTGACCCAGAGGACTCCGGAGCGAATGCCTCAGCAAACCTACGCTGCATGGCCTCCCTGATCCTGCAAAGTCTGCGGAAGGATCCTCGTATTCTTCGGATCAAGGAGAGGGACCATTACTGGCTGGCCACTCTCCTTGATCCACGGTACAAGGGTAAGGTTGCGGACCTTATGTTACCGTCGCAGAGGAAGCAGAGGATGAGACAACTCCGGGAGGCCTTGCAGAAAGGTCTGTGCAACGCGTTCCCAGAGACTGGGAGGTTACAAACTCCTGGTCCTGGACAACGAGTTGCTGAGGCTTCGGCCAGTCAAAGAAGGAGCGGTGGGGAAGGTGGCCGTCTGACCGATGCGTTCAGACAATTCTTTAGTCCGCAGCCCCAAAGTATGATCGGTTCCAGCAACCATCGCCAGCGTCTGATAAACATGGTGCAGGAATATCTAGGGGCAAGGTCAGACTTGGACACCTGCCCCACCGAAAATCCTCTGGCTTACTGGGTCTTGAGGATGGATCACTGGCCAGAGCTTGCACAGTATGCAATTGAGCTACTGGCCTGTCCTGCATCCAGCGTTCTTTCGGAACGCACATTCAGTGCTGCTGGAGGATTTGTCACGGATCACAGGGTGCGCCTGTCCACCGACTCGGTTGATCGACTGACTTTCATCAAGATGAACCAGTCTTGGATCACCACCAGCTACCACACACCTGATGCTGATATAACAGACTAATTGATTTTAACATGTCACATCCCTTCAAGACTGATGCTGATGCTGAGTGCCTGTGCTGTTATGTTGACTGGCTATCCTCCTCCTCCGAGTCCTCAATGATACGATTGATGATGATAGCTTGGAAGATCATTTTTGTTTATGGGTGCCGCCACCAGTGGCTAAGGCCCAATTTTTCAGCCCCTGTTTTACAGGGGCGTGTAATTACAATTTTTTTAGCAATAATTTGCCATAGGGCTCATTGCTGTGCTCCAAGTACAGTATCTGTGAGGGGTTGGAGTGTTGTGGCACCAGTGCCTAAGGCCCAATTTTTCAGCCCCTGTTTAACAGGGGCGTGTCATTACAATTTTTGAAGCAATACTTTGCAACAGGGCTCATTGCTGTGCTCCAAGTACAGTATCTGTGAGGGGTTGTAGTGTTGTGCCACCAGTGCCTAAGGCCCAATTTTTCAGCCCCTGTTCAACAGGGGCATGTAATTACAATTCTTGATCTAATAATTCACAGCAGGGCCCATTCCTGCACCCACCAAGAGTAACTCTGAGGGCTTACAGTGTTGTGGCAACGCCACCACCACCACCACCACGAAAGGCCCAATTTTTCAGTCCCTGTTCAACAGGGGCATGCAATTACAATTCTTGATCTAATAATTCACAGCAGGGCCCATTGCTGCACCCACCAAGAGTAACTGTCAGGGCTTACAGTGTTGTGGCACCAGCACCACCATCAAAGGCCCAATTTTTACTACCACTGTTCAACAATTATATGTAATTAAAATTCCTGATATAATAGTTGACAGCAGGGCGTTCCAGCACCAACCAAGAGTAACTGTGAGTGCTTACAGTGTTGTGCCAACACCAACAACTAAGGGGCCTATTTCTGCAGAGTATATACGGCAGGTCCCTACTTTCAAACATCCAACTTACAAACGACTCCTACTTGCAAACGCAAGAAGACAACAGGAAGTGAGAGGAAATCTACCCCTTGGAAGGAAAATTCTCTCCTGTAAGAATTAATATGGGAGAAAGGTGTCTCCTCTGTACTGATGCTTTATCAGCAATCCTTGTTTCAAGAAAAACACCACATTTCAAAAACAGTTGTCATTGGGACGGAAAGTGAGGTGAAATGTTCTGAACAGGGGCACAGACAGCAAAACAAATGTTACAGGGGTGATAACCCTTACCTATGTTTTCCAAAAAGTTTAAAAATAGATTTTTGGGCTGGAGCTACACTTAAACAATGTACCTGTTCAAAATTACAAACAGATTCTACATAAGAACAAACCTACAGTCCCTGTCTTGTATGCACCGCCTGTATATGGCTGTTCAGAGTATATAGGGCCTTTTTTATTTTATGTGCGGGGTTCCCCTTAATATCCATACAAGACCCAGAGGGGCTGGTAATGGGCTGGGGTAGGGGGGGGGGTCATGGGGTAGCTATGCCATTTTTCTTAAAGAATTTCATCCATATTACCGGGACCAGACATTACATTAAAGCCGCAAGCAGTTTTAAATGGCTTTTTTTTCCTTTAGAAGTGTCATTTTGTGCAGGGACAATTCTAAACACGGGAAACACGTGGCACTTCACAGGCATACTTTAGACACCCCCCAGGTACGATATTTAAAGGAATATTTGACTTTTTTTTTTCACTTTATGCATCATTAAAATGACTGCTCCCGAAAAACGACCGTTTTTAAAACTTCTTTTTGCATTGATACATGTCCCCTGGTGCACAACCCGGGTTCCCAAACCCTTTTTAGGACAATAACATGCATAATAGTTGTTATAATTAGCACTTTAGAATTCGAACGTTCACATCCATTGTATTTAATAGGGTTCTAATGTTCGTACGAACTTTCGGTCCGTTCGCGGGTTCTGGTGCGAACCGAACCCGGGGGTGTTCGGCTCATCACTAACCAGCAACATGTCAGTTTAGAAAAGGATTAATAGCAGAAAAGTGTACATTTTACTTACTTTTTGCGAGCATTCTCTTAATGCTCCTTAACTGCTCTGGCTCCCTCAGTTTGAGGTCTGACCACCTCTTTCTGAGCTGCTCATTTGAGCGTTTCACCCCGAAATTCATCTTTAGACTCTTCACGACTTTAGTGAGGATTTTGGCCTTCCTTCTATTTGGTTTGCTATACGGCCCATGCTTTGCGTCAAAATCAGACTTGAGCAAGATGTCCACCATCTCCGCCATCTCCGCAAAAGACATATTCGATGCCTTGAATCTCCTCCTTGATCGTGACGTTTCCTCGGTCTCCGGGCTTGTCTCCTCCTCGTTAGTTGCGGAATTATCAGACACCTGCTGTAACTCCGCCATATCTGTCTGCGCGCCGAAAGAGAAGGGGCGGGGAAAAGATGTTAGTTAGAACGTCATGGGCGGGCGACGTGTGCGGAGCGACGTGTTCGTATTTTGACGCATGCGTGGTGTGTATATAGCAAACACACATGTGACTATAGTACGTTCGGTGTGCGGAGAGAGGAGTTCAAGTGACGGACGTGCGAACGAAGGTATGTGATTTTGAGACTGTGCCAAATTGTTGGCCTATACTGTCTTGAGAATGTTGTAGGATATATATGGTGACTGCGATGTTAAGGAGGTTAGACTGTTTGCCTCACATTAGTTATATATTATTTATTTAACTTGCAGATACAATATGAATGTCTTTATTAGCGACAAAGAGTTCCTGGTGGAATTTATTGACCGGGTAAGGGAGCTGCCGGCTCTGTGGGAGACGAAAAACCCCATCCACAAAAAAGAGGGGTGAGAAAAGCAGCACTGGAGAAGCTGCTCCCATTTGTGCAGACCAAGGTGCCCACAGCCACAGCAAAACAAGTGGACACTAAAATTGGGAGCTTGAGAGGCACCTACAGGACTGAACGCTCTAAGGTCCTGGCTTCTCAGAGGTCAGGAGCAGCAGCAGGTGATGTGTATGTCCCGATTTTGTGGTACTACAGCAGGATGTCCTTCCTGGATGACCACATTGAGGCAAGGCCATCACTCTCCACTCTTCCCCCCAGACTTCCCTGCAGCCAACCTGAGCCTTCTCTGGAGCAAGAGGAGGCAGCCATCCTGGATGAACCTGATTTGGCCATCTGGAGCCAGGTATAGTATTAAATGAAAATGTATTGGGATAAAATTAATGTTTGCCAAATATGTCAAGATGAGAAACATACAATATTTTGGCAATATTTTGGCTTCCACAAGTGAAATCAAGATCTCGAGACATTAGTCTGCACTTAATTGGGTGCTAAATAGTCAATCTGATGTAGGTGTAAATTAGAAAAAATGATTTCTGGATTTACATTCTAATTGCTTCAATCATGTTTATAAAGTTTGCTGCAAAGATTAAACCAACATATTAAACTATGTCCCTTTTTCATACACAGGATGAAATCAGCCAGGAGGAGGGTCTGGAAACTGTCAGGCAGGAGGAGAAAGGGCCCAGTGGCAGCCAGGAGGAGGCAGGGCCCACTGTGAGCCAGGAGGTGGCAGGGCCCAGTGGCAGCCAGGAGGTGGCAGGGCCCAGTGGCAGCCAGGAGGTGGCAGGGCAAAGGAGAAGCACCAGATCCCAGGTGCCTCCCATCCGGCTTCCCAAAAGAGGCAGGAGGGACAGGACCACCAGTGAGGCAGCAATGGCCCTTATTAAAGAGGCCCATGCCACCCTCAAAGAGCCCACATCCCCTGAAGAGGCCATTGCCGGCCTAGTGGAGGCAAAGTTCAAGGTGATGAGCATGGAGCAACGCCTCCTATGCGAGCCCCTGCTCATCACCTTGCTCAACAAGGGGGTGATGGGAAAAATTACCCCCAATACCGCCATTTGTGAGGTGGCACAACTGTCCCAACCTCAACCTCCTCCTCCACCTCCACATTCTTCTTCTGCCCCACCCCCTTCTCCTCCACCTCCACCTTGTTCTTCCGCTTCACCCCCTTCTCCTCCACCTCCACCTTGTTCTTCCGCCCCACCCCCTTCTCCTCCACCTCCACCTTGTTCTTCCGCCCCACCCCCTTCTCCTCCACCTCCACCTTGTTCTTCTGCGCCACCCCCTTCTCCTCCACCTCCTCCTCCTCCTGACAGGAGTACCCCTCCAGTGGCCCAGCCTCCAGCCAAACAAAGAAGGAAGGCTGCAGGGAAGGCTTCAGGAAAGGTTGCAGGGAAGGTTGCCAGGAAGACGAGGAAGTGATGGCCTTGCTTCATTGTGGTCGGACAGAAGGCAGCCTGTTGTAGTACCACACACTTGGGAAATATATATCACCTGCTGCTGTTCCTGACCTCTGGGAGGCCAGCATCAGATTGTGCTCAGAAATGTTGGCCTTCTCAAGCTCCCAATTTTAGTGTCCACACAGGGTTGATGTGTGGTCTGGGGTCCCTGGGATGCACAAATGGCAGCAGCTTCTCCAGCGCTGCCTTCTCTTTATTTTAGTTCAAACATGAATAAATGTTATTTTTCTTTAAGTTCATACTTGACTATGTGTATTTGTAAAAATGTAAAATCTAGCTTTGGAGTAAGCAGATACATTTGACTGACAAAAAAAGGGACAGATACCAACCCCCCAAAAAAATTACGAAATCGTATTTCCCAAAAAAGGGTGTAAAATTTAAATAATATATATTAAAAGATTCAATGGGAGATCACTACCAAAACATTGCGAAATTACAATTAACATCAGTTTGAAAAATATCAAATTTTTAAACATTCCTAAAAACTTGCACGATATAATACACATAAATCTTCTTAAGAGCAGCATGAAAAAGGTTAAAAAAAGATAGTCATAACTCTGTGTGAATATCAGCAGCAAAAGAAGTTCATTCGTTTGGATTAATGTAACGAAGATTTCAACGCACAACATTTAAACGATGCAAAAATTTGGAGCGTGACGAATGTGCTATCTCCATTACGAAGGCTTGTTTTACCAGAAGATGCGCTCCCGTCTCATAGTTGCTTGTGAGCATGCGCGCTTTTGGAAGAGTCGTAAAAGCATACACACGAACCATTTTCTCGTCACAAAACAGGCCGTCGAGAAACACGACGAGGAAATCTGGAATCCTGACGAGAAAATAGAGAGCAGGTTCTCTATTTTCTCGTCGAGATTCACGGCAATTTTCTCGTCGTAAAACCATACACACGAACGGTTTTCTCGACAAAAAAGCTCACGCGGCACTTTTCTTGCCGGTTTTGGACGAGAAACTCGGTCGTGTGTACGAGGCTTTACTCTCGCTCCCATTCAAGTCAGGTTTCTGGACCAGTGGCCTAAACTTGTGGTTGAAGAAACTAAGTCGTCTGCAATGTCATTCCCTTCTGACGACCTAGTGCCTGGTGGTGCAGTCAGACACCAGCAAAGTAGTAGGGGAGCCCTACTTCAAAAGCAATGGACTCAGGGCCAATGGTCTTTTTCAAGCTCTTAGCCTTCAGTCACCTCATCCGGGGTAAGCCTGGCCTGGTAAAGTTGGACAGCGCAACTACTGTGGCCTACATCTGAAAACAAGGCTCAGTCTCTCCCTTCTGAAGGAGGTTTCTCTAATTCTAGAATCCTCCCAAGTCAATCTTCTGCAGCTATCTGAGGCCTATGTGCCTGGCCAGAAGAATCTTCAGGCAAACTATTTGTCCAGGACAAGTCTGGACGACAATGAATGGTCCAGACTACTGCGAGTCTTTCAAAAACTATGAGAGCTTGGTATTTTTCTTCCAGATGTAGACCGCTCATATCCCCAGTCAACACCAAGTTGCTGAAGTTCCATTCCAGGGCCCAGAATCCGCAAGCATTAGGGGTGGAGGTACTGAGCACAGAGTGGATCTCCAAGACAGCTTATGCCTTTCTGTTGCTCCCTATGATTCACATCTTCCAGCTGAGGCTATGGCGAGGGAAGGTGACAGTTCTGGTGATGATCCCAGATTGGCCGAAGGGGCCTTGGTGCCCCCTGCTCATCCTTATGAATGTCCAGGGTTGACTCCCTCTGCCTGTAAGATCAAATCTTCTACAAAGTTCCATTCATCCAACATCCGCCAGGCTCAGGCTGATGGCCTGGGTCTGGAGAGGCAAAGGCTAATACATTTTGAATGCTATGTGAAGATTGTGAATACTCTTACAAAAACAAGAAAGGACAGCGCTAACCATGCCTATAGTAGAATATGGCATAAATTCCTAGTATTATTGCTGATCAAGATTTTACGCTGGACTCTTTAGAAGCCTGTCCTGAAATGCCTGCAGGCGTGGCTTGATTTAGGTCTATGCGTAAGTATGCTATAGGCAAACATTTTGGCTATCTCTGCTTTCACCGGCATACAGTGGGCATCCAACACTTAATTATACTGTTTTTCAAGATGCAATTTGGTTGAAACCTTGAATTGTTTCCGAAATGAGATCTCCAATTGCTGTTGAACATTATTGCATCAGATGTCTTCAATCACCCTGTGGTACCTCTCACTGAAAACTGCTTTACTGATGGCAATAACATCAGCCAGAAGAGAGTCAGCATTGGTGGCCTTGGGGTTTAAAGAACCCATACTCACATACTTCCCAGACAGGGTGGTACTCATGCCAATGCTCGAAATTTGTGCCTGAACTGACCTTCAGAGTCCATATCACACACGTGGTTGCCCTCCTACGTTCCTTTTGGGGAGTACTCAAGAAATTAGCCCATCGGATGTGGGCCAAGCTTTAAAATGTTTAATCAAGGCGACTTCAGCCATCAGGTAGTCAGAGCATCTGTTTGTCATTCCAGGTGGAACACATAATGATTTCCAGCAAGATTATTGCCTCTTGGTTGGTAAAGCTCATCTCCTTGGCCTACAAGTTGAAAGGATTGGCTGTGCCAGGAGAATTACGGCACTTTTCACTAGAAGGGTCTCGACCTTGAGAGTGGCAGCGGGCCGAGTGTCTGAAACTATCTGCAAGGCAGCTACGTGGGCACACAAATATTCATATTCATGGCTTAATGACAGTTGAGTTTGGCAGAGGCATCCTGGCTTCTGTTTTTTTAGTCAGAATTGAGGAGGGTGTAGCATTATCCCTCCCCTGTTTTGGCTAGTTAGTTCCCAGCTGTGCTGCCATGGAGCTGTAATTTTCCTTTCTTTACTAGCTCCATGGAAGTACAGATCCCACCCAGCTTGGTAGGACTAGTTACAGAACGCCAAGGCTGTAGGTAGGCTCAAATTTATAGGAGTTAAGTCCTGGAGGCATGGGGGGGGCAGAGCCTATACCCAGCTGTGCTGCCATGGAGCTCGTTAGGAAAGGAAAATTACAGTAAGTATTTGAATTAAATTTTCAGTTTTATTGCAATAGAGTTTATATTCAGCTCCTGTTATTTTAGTTAACTCTGTCTCTTCTGAAATGGGATTCTATAGCTAGTAGATAGGCTGACTCTGAGTTCCAGTGTTACACCACAGTTTCTGTTGCTGAAAAGCTGCATTCCAGGCTGGTTGGACAATGGCTGGAGGGTCTGCTCATCACTGCAGATCTTGTATTCAAGTCTCTGACAAACAAACGTGGCATCATGATCAACCTCAGGGGCCCCTGTGACTGGACATTGCTAGAACATTCATCTGGAAGTATCTCTATTACTAACTATATATATGGGTATATATTCACTATTCAACCAAGACTCTTGTTGGGTCATTTGCTGATAATACATGTTTGTACATTTGATGTATGTACTACTATTCATTTTTTTCTTATATAACAATTATATTATTTCTATACTGGTGTGCATTTATATACCGTATTTATCGGCATCTAACACACACTTTTTCCCCCTGAAAACAGAGGGTAAACAGTGTTATACGCCAATAATATGTTTTACCAACAGGGGGCGGGGATCGGGCGCTACCTGCATAGTCTAAAGTTGAGAAAAAAATTCACTTGCCAGCCACTTCTCATACACTGCTCCTCCTGTGTCAGTGTCGTAAAAAAAGCTTCTAAATATCTCAATAGCTCAGTTTTTTTCTGGCTGCTCTCCTCCTCCCACTCCTCCTCCAAGTGTAGCTTTAGATTGGAGGAGGAGAGCGGTCACATGGCCATCTATGTAATGTCAGAGGAGAGCAGTCATGTGACCAGGTCAGTGAAAAAATCAGAGCTAATGAGGCATATGGAAGCTTCATTTTACAATATGAGTGACACAGGAGGAGCGGTGTAGAAGGGGCTGGCAGTGATTTTTTCTTAACGGTAGAGTATGCTGGCAGTGCTATCCCAGGAGACTAGAGGTCTCCTGGGAGTGCAGAGGGGCTGTACACTGGATGGGGGCTGTGTACTGTGCAGAGGGAGGGGGGCTGTATACTGGATGGGGGGGCTGTATACTAGATGGGGGGCTGTGTACTGGGAAGGGGGAGGGGGCTGTATACTGGATGGGGGGCTGTGTACTGGGGAGGGGGCTGTGTACTGTGCAGGGGGAGGGGGAATGTGTACTGTAAAGGGGGCTGTGAAAAAAAACAATTCCTTACACTTCCCTCTTAAAAATGGGGTGCTTGTTATACGACGATAAATACAGTACTTATAGTTAATGTTATATGCTGGTTGCAGTAGTTCCTCTGCTCCCAATTACTTTGATTAGATCATTGGTTATTTTCCCAGAAGAAGACTCCCCTCACAGAGGCCCTCAGTGCTTTTAGCACTGACCACTGTAATAATGTCACTGGTCCCCAAAAAGTGTCCCTTGGGGTCAGATTTGTCTGCCGCAATGTTGCAGTCCCGCTAAAAATCGCAGATCGCCGCCATTACCAGTAAAAACAATAAAAAAATATATAAGTCCATAAATCTATCCCTGGTTTGCAAACCAATCAATATACGCCTATTGCGATTTTTTTTTAATCAAAAAATATGTAGAAGAATACATATTGGCATAAAATGATGAATACATTTGTTTTGTTTTTTAATATATATTTTTTGGGATAAGTAATTTTAGCAGAAAATATTGTTTTTTTTTCAAAATTGTCAGTCTTTTTTGATTATAGTGCAAAAAATAAAAACCGCAGGGGTGACCAAATACCACCAAAAGAAAGCTCTATTTGTGGGGAAAAAAAGGCATCAATTTTGTTTGGGTATGACATTGCACGACCGTGCAACTGTCAGTTAAATTGATGCAGTGCCGTCTCACAAAAAATGGTCTGGTCATTAAGGGAGTAAATCCTTCCAGGGCTGAAGTGGTTAACAGACCAAGCTTTCCAGCAGAAGTGAAAGTTAGTGTGTTGAGACTAACTATTTACCACTGACAGGTCAACCTTTATTCACTTATGCAAAACTTGTATGTCAAAAGGAAAAAAAAAATCTGTAACTGCTTAAAAATCTTAGCTGGAATTCAGCTATAGTTTGTTAGTCACTTATGTAATATCCATCTACATCTACTAGTCCATCTAATACTACCCTCTCCAGACAGTGCTGCTTTTCAAGAGTGTCTGTTGCTCATCAATAGATAGAGGAGACACCCTAAAACAGGAAGTCTGTTACTGGCAGGATCACCAGGTAAAAATAGAGGAAGAAAGCCTAAAAAAATGAAAGAGAATGTAAGGTGACCAGACATCCCCGGTTTCCGGGGACAGTCCCCCCGGACTGAGGACACTGTCCCCAGACCAAGTCTGACCCTGGTTTTGTCCCCGGATTCAGGGCCGGATTAACATAGACAGGACATCCCATGCTGGCTGAGATACAGCTTGGTGGCTCGGATGCTGACGCCCCCTGCTGGACGATCTCACTGGCACTCCTGATGTAGGAGTGCCCAACTGCCTGCCTGCCTGGACCAAGGAACCAACGAAGAGAAGACCGGCGCTGAAGTCTGCTTACCCCACCACCACCAGACTAGACCGAGACCAGTCCAGATTAAAAGGTGAGCAAATGGATCCGGAGCAGATCAGGTGAAAAATAGCGGCAATTGACACTGGCAGCTTCTGATGGGGCACAGTCCGATGTGTCCACCATTATGTCGCAGTCACGATAAAAATCGCTGATCGCTGCCATTACTAATAAAAATGCCATAAAACTGTCCCCTATTTTGTAGACGCTATAACTTTTGCACAAACCAATCAAAAAGAGCTTATTGCGATTTTTTTACCAAAAATACGTAGAAGAATATGTATCTGCCTAAACTGAGGAAAAAATGTTTTGCAAAATTGTCGCTCTATTTTTGTTTATAGCGCAAAAAATTAAAAACGCAGCGAAATGGTCCGGGGCTTAAGTGGTTAAACTAATGCAACTACCACATTTAAGGATTGGTAATATAGTAAATGTTTGTATTGGAGTTTAGACATGCTTATATATACAGAGATAAATGAGAAATTGTGAAGTGCTTGTACTGCTTGTTCAGAATTTGTGAACACTTTTGGGGAACATGATCTGGGCACGCATTTATATAATTTTATAAATGTGTGGGAAGCCAGTGCTGCTTTCTTTCTGAAAAGTCCCCTATTGTATTTGGTTCCTGACTCTTCTAATTTACAAAATATTAACCACTTGCTGACTGCCCTATACAGGGTGGCAGCTGTGCGCTGGATCACATATATATATATATATATATATGTGATCCTGCACTTCTGCCTGCAGGGGGACACACACGCCTCCGGAAGGCCACTACTGCTGTGATTATTCACAGCAGAAGCCGATTTGTGGTTGCTAGGCACTTGATGTCTGCCAGCACCCATCTATCATTAGGCAGGGCCTCAGAATGCTTCTCAAGCCTGTCCTCAAGTACCCCCAACAGGCCATGTTTGCAGGTTTTCCTTCATCTTGTACATGTGCTTTAAATCACAGCCAATGGCTTGGTATTTTGGACAGCAATTCTAGATAAGATAAATTCACAAAAAATTTACTGTCGGGGGTACTTGAGGACTGAGGCTGAGAACCACTGCAGTAAAAAGGAAAATTGAATACTTACCGCTCTGTATCTTTCCTTTCCTGGTGACTATCCATAGCAGCATATACACAATCCATGTGAAGGCACCAGGAAAGGAACTTTTAGTCACACCTGTTTTGTTTTGACATGCCAATCAGCCTAGTTAAGCTGCAGCTGTGAAATTTGTTGCATGGAAAATAAAAAACAAACATCAAAATTTGCATCAAATTTTATTGGTCAAAAAAAAAACATTTATGTTAATTTGAAACATTAGTCACAACATCTTGAGAAAGATTTTGCAAAATAATGCAGCGCAGACAATTAAATCAAGGTGAACAACCTACAAACGACACACATTAACAACATCAAAAATAATTCAGGGCAAAATATCCCCCACCCTAAAAAATCCAATAAACCAAAGAAAAAAAACATCTGTTTTGCAAAGACATAACAAACAAAATACAAAGCAAAAATACATGTGTTACAAACTCGATAAGGACACCCAAATATACTCTCTTGCCGGCCGGCCAGCCGGCCACACACAATCTTGCCTCTTTTCAGGGCAAGATAGCATTCCCTACCTGCAAGCTTTATATAACATAGGTTTGTGTGCTAATGAGGGCAATTCAAAACACATGCACAGTCCATGAAACACACAAAACGCAAATTCACCCAATGTAGAGACTGAACTTCAAAGTGGGTACACCTGTTAAGGATATCCTTAAACTACTAAACCAAAAAACACGCTCTATGAGCATGCCCAGAAACATCCAAGTGCTGTTCACACACAAAAAGCACCAAAAAAAGCAAAGTCCCTGAGCATGCCCAGACCAACCCAAATGCAGCTAGCACAAACTAAGCCACCCCCCGTCCAACATTAAGCACATCATCAAGCATGTTACTAAATTAAAGATGGGATAAACACCCCCCAGTCCAGGGGGGCAAACAAAGAGCCTAACATGGGCAAAAGTTAGATAACAAATACCATTGCAGTCTATGGGAACTGACTTGTTAATTTTGTTAGTCCCCACTTGGCTGCCTTATCTTCTAGTTATTGGCCTTAAAATGGGTATGGGGGCCCAGGTCCCATCCTAAGGGACATATATCAATGTCCCCAATTTGGAGAACCCCAAAAATGAAACAACGAGAAGTGCCTTTAAATATGCCAAATTGCTTAAGGGCCAGTTCACACCACATGTAGTCCAGTGCGTTTTTTATGCCTCAAAAACGCATGGAAAGTAGGTTATATGTTTTCAATGGCATAGTTCACACCATTGCTTGCAGTTCCAGTGCATTCCAGTTCCAGGAAATCGAGTAGAACATGCTGCATTTTTCCTGCACTGGACTGTACTGGAACGCTGTAAAACGCAAAAAACGCATCATAACCGCACAGGAATGCATCAAAAACGCACATGCAGAAAAGCATCTGGACTGCGTTTCTATAGAGTGGACTTGCCCTAAACCTATTAACTTGGGGGGGGGGTACTCTGCCTGTAAAGTGGTGCATCTGTAGCATGTATCCAAAATGCTGCTTCAAAGATGTATGGCTTCAGAGCAAACTTACAAATCGACATTGCAGCTGCAAGATTTTAACTAAAAAAAAAATAGCCTCCCCCCCCCCAATACATACAAGGTCATTTGGGTCTGGAAAACCTTAAAATAAGACCCCCCACATGAAATCCCACCCCTCCCACGCACTAACAAACCCCTAGCCAAACACAACAAGCCAGCTAATGAAAGGGGGTGGATGCTTGGGGGCAGGAGAGGCTCCGGCACCCCAAAAGTGGTTTGGATTGGTGAAGGCAGCTCACAGCCTTTGGAGAATGGAGTGGAGTGTAGAGTTCCCCTTTAAAATAAAAAAATAGCCCAAAGAAAACATATGCATTAAAAGGGGGAAGGTTAAATGCCCTTTTAGGAGGAGCTAGAGTAGCGAGAGACTTTTTACATAATTTTAACAAGGTTCATGTAACATGTTAACAACATACCACGCTAACATGACCTGTGTGCAAAAATCCTTTAACCACTTAATGACCGCTCACTATATATATACGTCGGCACAATGGCACCGACAGGCACAATCACGTAGAGTGTACGTGATTGCCTTTGTACAGTTGGGGGTCCAATCGGACCCCCCTTCTGTACAGTGAGCGGTCGGAATTCGTTGGGGAGCGATCCGACATGAGGGGACGGCCGTTCGATTCCGGCCACCCCCCGCGATCGCTCCCGGCGAATGGAAATGCCCCCTCTGTCTGTGGAATGTACACACAGGCAGAGGAAGCAGGAGGAAGTGATGTCATCTGTTGTGCGGCGCTCACATATACCGAGCACCGCACAAGAGAAGACATCAAGGTTAGTGCACAAACACTACACTAACACCAGCACACATAGGCACATAAATCGCCCCCCCAGGCCCCCCCAGATCACCCCCCAGCCCCCAGTCACAGTGTCACTGATTGCAGTGACCATTTATTTACTGATCACAGCAATCAGTGACATTTGTGACTGTAAAAGTGTCACTACATTTAGTTTTAGGTTCAGTGTAGCCCCCTAACCCCCCCTAATAAAGGTTTAACCCCTTGATCACCCCCCAGATAACCCTTTCACCCCCTAGCACCGCCGTCGCTAAGCGATCATTTTTCTGATCGCTGTCTTAGCGTCGGTGATGCAGATCGGTAGCCAGTAATTTTTTTTAGGTTCGCCGCAGGTTTTTATAGCGTCAGGTACCCCCATAAATTATCTAATAAAGGTTTAACCCCCTTGATCGCCCCCCAGGTAACCCTTTCACCCCCTATCACCACTGTCGCTAAGCGATCATTTTTCTGATCGATGTCTTAGCGTCGGTGATGCAGATCGGTAGCCAGTATTTTTTTTTTAGGTTCGCTGCAGGTTTTTATACCGTCAGGTACCCCCATAAATTATCTAATAAATATTTAACCCCCTTGATCGCCCCCCAGGTAACCCTTTCACCCCATATCACCACTGTCGCTAAGCGATCATTTTTCTGATCGCTGTCTTAGCGTCGGTGATGCAGATCGGTAGCCAGTAATTTTTTTTAGGTTCGCCACAGGTTTTTATAGCGTCAGGTACCCCCATATATTATCTAATAAAGGTTTTAACCCCCTAATTGCCCCTAGTTAACCCTTTCACCAGTGATCATCATATAAGTGTTACGGGTGACGCTGGTTAGTTAGTTTGCTTTTTATAGTGTCAGGGCACCCGCCGTATATAACCCAATAAAGGTTTAACCCCCTGATCGCCCAGCGGGTGATATCAATTAGGTTTTAGCATCAGAGAGGGTCTGCATCACACCCCAGGCAGCGTCAGGTTAGTGCCAGTAATGCTAACACCCATGCGTGAAGCATACACCTCCCTTAGTGGTATAGTATCTGAACAGATCAATATCTGATCTGATCAGATCTATACTAGCGTCCCCAGCAGTTTAGGGTTCCCAAAAACGCAGTGTTAGCGGGATCAGCCCAGATACCTGCTAGCACCTGCGTTTTGCCCCTCCGTCCAGCACAGGCCACCAAAGTGCAGTATCGATCGATCACTGTCACTTACAAAACACAACGCACATAACTGCAGCGTTCGCAGAGACAGGCCTGAGCCCTGCGACTCCAGTGCTGTAGCAGGTGATTTCACCACCACAGTTAAAAAAAAAAGCAAATATGCCAAAGAATTGGGGCGGAGGAGCGGAGGAGCGATTTTTGCTCCTAATGCCGCGTACATACGGTCGAAATTCCGACGGAGGCTTGCCCGTGGAAAAGTCCGACCATGTGTGTGCGGCATAACTTTTTTGCGGGAGGATGCCCCCATGCTTCGGCATATATAAATGGTGCATGTATGCCCATCATTAGAAGTGGGTGGATGAAGGGCGGTATTCTAATGGTGGGCATACCCACCGATCAATCTCTTTTTTCATTCAGCCACCTGGCTGCATGAAAAAAAAAGATTACAATACATGTCCAACAAGGACCAGCAACGTACTGGTATGTTGCTGGACTTTGAATGGTTATACCAGATTGATGCCTGCGGGTTTAGGTATCATCTTGGTATCATTCTTTTCAGCCAGCGGCCGGCTTTCATGTAAAAGCAATCCTAGTGGCTAATTAGCCTCTGGACTGCTTTTACAAGCAGTGGGAGGGAATGTCCCCCCCCGGATATAAAAAGCGCCATTGGGAAATTGGGAAAGCATTTTATCACACCGATCTTGGTGTGGTCAGATGCTTTGAGGGCAGAGGAAAGATCTAGGGTCTAGACCCCAGTTTTTTCAAAAAAAGAGTACCTGTCACTACCTATTGCTATCATAGGGGATATTTACATTCCCTGAGATAACAATAAAAATGATTAAAAAAAAAATATATATGGAAGGAACAATTTAAAAATAAAATAAAAAAGCAAAATTAATAATAAAAAAAAAAAAAAAAAAAAAGCACCCCTGTCCTGCCCTGCTCTTGCCCAATGGCGAACGCAAGCGTCGGTCTGGCGTCATATGTAAACAGCAATTGCACCATGCATGTGAGGTATCACCACGAAGGTCAGATCGAGGGCAGTAATTTTAGCAGTAGACCTCCTCTGTAAATCTAACGGGGTAACCTGTAAAGGCTTTTAAAGGCTTTTAAAATGTATGTAGTTTGTCGCCAATGCGCGTTTGTGCGAAATTTTAAAGCATGTCGTGTTTGGTATCTATGTACTCGGCCTAAGATCATCTTTTTTATTTAATCAAACATTTGGGCAATATAGTGTGTTTTAGTGCATTAAAATTAAAAAAGTGTATTTTTTCCCCAAAAAATGCGTTTGAAAAATCGCTGTGCAAATACTGTGTAGAAAAAAAAATGCAACACCCACCATTTTATTCTGTAGGGCCTTTGCTTTAAAAATATATATAATGTTTGGGGGTTCAACATAATTTTCTTGCAAAAAAAATATGTTTTCATGTAAACAAAGGGCTTTGTCTTCAAGTGGTTAGAAGAGTGGATGTAAGCTTCCTAATGTTGTGTATAAAATGCCAGAACAGTTCAAAAAACCCCCAAATGACCCCATTTTGGAAAGTAGACACCCCAAGCTATATACTGAGAGGCATGTCGAGTCCATGGAATATTTTATATGTTGACACAAGTTGCGGAAAAAAGAAATTTTTTTTTTTTTTTTTTTTTTTTTTGCACAAAGTTGTCACTAAATGATATATTGCTCAAACATGCCATGGGCATATGTGGAATTACACCCCAAAATACATTCTGTTGCTTCTCCTGAGTACGGGGATACCACATGTGTGAGACTTTTTGGGAGCCTAGCCGCGTACGGGACCCCAAAAACCAATCACCGCCTTCAGGCTTTCTAAGGGTGTAAATTTTTGATTTCACTTCTCACTGCCTATCACAGTTTCGGAGGCCATGGAATGCCCAGATGGCACAAACCCCCCAAATGACCCCATTTTGGAAAGTAGACACCCCAAGCTATTTGCTGAGAGGTATTGTGAGTATTTTGCAGATCTCGCGTTTTGTCACAAAGTTTTGAAAATTGAAAAAATAAAATAATAAAAAAAAAAAAATTTCTTTCTTCATTTTCAAAAACAAATGAGAGCTGTAAAATACTCACCATGCCTCTCATCAAACAGCTTGGGGTGTCTACTTTCCAAAATGGGGTCATTTGGGGGGGTTTTGTGCTATTTTGGCATTTTATGGCCTTCAAAACTGTGATAGGTAGTGAGGAGTCAAATCAAAAATTTGTGCCTAGAAATCCTGAAGGCGGTGATTGGTTTTCGGGGTCCCGTACGCGGCTAGGCTCCTAAAAAGTCCCACACATGTGGTATCCCCGTACTCAGGAGAAGCAGCAAAATTTATTTTGGGGTGCAATTCCACATATAACCATGGCATGTGTGAGCAATATATAATTTAGTGACAACTTTTTGTAATTTTTTTTTTTTTGTCATTATTCAATCACTTGGGACAAAAAAAAAATATATTCAATGGGCTCAACAGGCCTCTCAGCAATTTCCTTGGGGTGTCTACTTTCTAAAATGGGGTCATTTGGGGGGGGGGTATGTGCTATTTTGGCATTTTATGGCCTTCAAAACTGTGATAGGTAGTGAGGAGTGAAATCAAAAATTTGCGCCCTTAGAAATCCTGAAGGCGGTGCTTGGTTTCCGGGGTCCCGTACGTGGCTAGGCTCCTAAAAAGTCCCACACATGGGGTATCCCCATACTCAGGAGAAGCAGCAGAATGTATTTTGGGGTGCAATTCCACATATAACCATGGCATGTGTGAGCAATATATCATTTAGTGACAACTTTTTGTAATTTTTTTTTTTTTATCATTATTCAATCACTTGGGACAAAAAAAAAATATTCAATGGGCTCAACATGCCTCTCAGCAATTTCCTTGGGGTGTCTACTTTCCAAAATGGGGTCATTTGGGGGGTTTTGTACTGCCCTGCCATTTTAGCACCTCAAGAAATGAGATAGGCAGTCATAAATTTAAAGCTGTGTAAATTCCAGAAAATTTACCCTAGTTTGTAAACGGTATAACTTTTGCGCAAACCAATAAATATACACTTATTGACATTTTTTTTTACTAAAGACATGTGGCTGAATACATTTTGGCCTAAATGTATGACTAAAATTGAGTTTATTCGATTTTTCTTATAAAAAAAAGTAGAAAATATCATTTTTTTTCAACATTTTCGGTCTTTTTCCGTTTATATCGCAAAAATAAAAATCGCAGAGGCAATCAAACACCATTAAAAGAAAGCTCTATTTGTGGGAAGAAAAGGACGCAAATTTCGTTTGGGTACAACATTGCATGTCCGCACAATTTACAGTTAAAGCAGCGCAGTGCAAAATTCTGAATTCACCTCTGGTCCTTTAGCTACCAAATGGTCCGGGGCTTAAGTGGTTAAAAAATACATAAAAGTGAACTAGCGTTAAAAAAAAAAATGTCAAGTTTAGAGGTGCGTCTGTTCAACCCACGCAAATGCATTTATGTTACTTGACATTTATTAAGATTTTGCCGGCGCAGTGAACCAATGCATTTGAATGTGCGCAAATGCCGCTTGCGCATGCGCAGTGCACAAATAGACCTCACGCAGTTCTAAACGTACTTGCAGGCACAGCAGGCTTGTTCTGAAAAAATTACTTTCTCACTCTATCTTGGGTATATTTGTTACTTGGACAGTTGTTACTATACTTCCTCACATCATCCCACAATATTGGCACTTCCATCTTCTTTTCATTTTGATTTAGATGCCGTGCGCTAGGTCCAGAGTGGCACACTGATCGCCTCCTCCCGTGCGCCGAGATTACTTTAGTAAATGGGGAATAGCGCTGTGTCACCGGCGCAAACGTTTGGTAAATACCAAAACGTACGTTGCGCCTCGGCATGCGCTTCAACTCAAGGCACAAACGGTTCGTAAATCAGCCCCATTGTGTTTTAAAAAATTGTCAAAAAAAGGAAAAAAATCAATAAAAAATAAAAATATTTTTTTAAAAAAAAATATGTTTTTTTTACATACTGTCACCAATCAGTGTCCCTGATCACTGCCATGCCAGTGTATGATGATGCTTTACTGCACTGGTGACAGCATTTAAAAAAAAAAATTGTGAAAAGAAAATTTCTTAATTTTCCAAAAAAAGTGACAAATAATTACATCTTCATAAAATTTGCCAAGCTTCTTACTAAATACCTTGGACTGTCTACTTTCTAAAAAAAATCATTTGGCGGTTATTGTGCTGTACTGGTGTTTTCGGTATTCAAGAAATGGGATAGGTCATCAGTACATCAGGATTAATTGATTTTTAGATATACAGTTAGATCCATATATATTTTAGTTTTTTTCAGGTATTTACCAAAACATATTCAAGCTATAGTCAAAGATAGTGGCAGAGATCAGCAGAGATCAGAAATCAGGGATCAGCATATAAGTAATCATAAATTGTATGGCACCAATATCCCGAATTAAATAGAACAAAGGAATATACAGGATATGGGATTTTAAGGGTGCTAAATACGAAAACTCAACAAAGATTGTAAAGAAATAGAAAAATATTTATTAATAACAACATTATTTAAAAGTAAGGAATGCAGTTCATTTAAAGTCACAGGCGTACACCTACTACCTAACAAATGACTATAAGGTACTGTATTCATATACAAATTGATGTGGCGTTTTTTCTTCGCCTATAAGGCTTCTTCAGGACTTGATGCAGGAAGCACTTTAATTATATTTGTAAAGACAGTAAGTATGCAACTTTAGGTGTAAAAAAGAAAAAAGACAAAAATTAATAATATACACACATTTCTGAACAAAAATATACTGTGGTGAAAATGTGCACGCATGCTTTACGGTCATAAGCAGGTGGACAAGAAACACAAACATCTCCATACCTCATGTTGAAGCATGGAGATTGATACACTGATAGTGGCTCCACCCAAGTCACTGTGCAATCCCTCCACTCAACTCCATCCAATGAATGCCAAAACTCCCGTAAGAGGGGAAAAAAGGTTGTATGGCATGTAGATAGAAACGTCATAAAGTGCCTGTAATGTACATTCAATAAGTCAAAAAACAATAAAGACACAAGGAGGGGTTTGCATATGTCCATGACAGGCATACCCAAGGACTGCACTCACCTCCCTTCTATCATTTAATTGTAACCACAATGGGATTTTCTGTTTAGAGAAACCTGAACATATATAGACAAAATAACAGCTTAGTATCCTACAGTGAAATTCCTAACCTATCATGGCAGAAATTGGGATAAGTTCTCACCCATATAGGGATCCTGGTCAGCTCTGTACCGATGCCCCACCTGGGGCTGCTGGTAGTTCCACTCCAAAGGGTTGAGAGTGGACAAATCCACAATCAAAAACGGCTCACCAAAGATGTTTAATCTAAATCCAAATAGCACACAGGAGGACCAGCCATTAAGCCTCCAATGGTAAGATAAATACCTATATTTGAAGTCCCAGTCCAGCATGAGCTCCTGATGATCCCAAACATGGCTGATGCCATGTGGGATTTAAATATCCCCCCCCCCGATGCGTCAAAACGCGGCGTGTGACATCACGCCGCGATGATGCATTATGGACGCAAAAGGGGAGGGGCCTAGAGCCAGGGACTGACACCTGGAAACAGGAAGTGACATCCGGTTTGCGGCTCCGTCTGCACAGGTATACATTCTGTGCAGACACTGGAGTGCTGACTAAGCCAGGACCCCAGCGTGCATAGATGTCATTGCAAATGAAGTCGCACTAATTCATAGGAAGCCATGGCGCATTGGACCCTCAAAGCGGGCAGACACCAGGCCATGTTCCCCCCGATAGGTCCAGTGGACACCCTTGGGCGTCCGTACGGGTATCCATGGCAAATAGGCAGAGGGAATGATAAGGAGAGCACGTCAACATCCGAGAGGAAGCAGAACCAGCACATACCATGTGCCAAAACGATGTTCTAATTTGTTCCATCCACCCGCATAGCGGCCGGAAACGCATACATGCAAACACATTGCACCACATAGCTTTAGATACAGCTATAAACTGCTCAACTAAAAACATGATATATATTACAGACATAAATACAAAAATTGAAATATAACATTTATTAAATTTACCTCCCTTGAACAGAGAGGTATTGCTGGCAAGGAAAAAATGTTCGGCGCAACTCCTCATGTGCGTGACCCGTGGCCAGTAGCCACCGAGTGAAACATCAACTCCCATGAATGATGTATATAGAGAGGAATGGGAGAGGGCGACAGACAGGGAGAAAGGTAGAGGGGAAGGGAAAGGAAGGGAAAAGGGAGCCAGAGTTGAGAGTGCAAAGGGTCAGAGGAAAAGACAGGCGCTTCGTTTTCCCTATATAGAAGGCTCCACAGGAGCACTTCATTATGTAGACAGCTCAAATCGACTGGCAATTGGTCCTGTACTTAGGGGTCCATATAGTGTTGTTCGCAGTGCCGGCCCAAGACATGGTGCTGTCTGAGACCAAGAACAAAATGCTGCCGCCCCCCCCTCAAAAAAAAAAACGCCCACCAAAAGGCCCCCACATTCATTATTTTATATCATGATCATCATCAACCAGGCCATTTTTTACTATTTAGCACAGCACTAATTTAAGTGGTGATTGCGCGGTCATGTAACACTGTACCCAACCAAAATTTATATCCTTTTTTTCCACACAAATAGAGCTTTATATTGGTGGTATTTGATCACCTCAGTTTTTTTATTTTTTATTATTTAAACGAAAAAAGACCGAAATTTTTGAGAAACAAACAATATTTTTTACATTCTGCTATAAAACATAACCAATAAAAAAAATCTAATTTCTTTATAAAGTTTGTCCAAAATGTATTCTGCTACATTTGGTAAAAAAAATGGCAATAAGTGCATATTGATTGGTTTGCATAAAAATGATAGCGTTTACAAACTATGGTACATATACCGGAATTTTTTTTTTTTAGACCACTAATGGCAGTAAACAGCGACTAATTCTAAGATAATTGGACTGCGATAGTGCGACGGACAATCTGACACTGAGCGGGGACTAACTACCACTGACATCACCAGTGACACTAATACAGTGATCAGTGATTATACTATACACTGTCACTATACTAATGACACTGGCTGGGAAGGGGTTAACATCTCAGGTAATCAAAGGGTTAAACGTGTGCCAAATTTTTTTAAATTTGTGTAATGTGTGCTGCTTTTTACTATAGATCTCTGTTTCTTCTTCCTGCAAAGCAGGGAGAAGAAACCGAGAAATGTTTTTCTTCTGTACAAAGCCCTGTAATGATTGCCAATGCAGGGCTCTGGGCTGTGATTGGACACAGCCAATCAGCAGATCCGGGCCATGAATCATTGGCGGGGACCATCTCCTGCTGAGTACAATCACAGTGGGTGACAGTGGGTGGGGGGGGGGGCATGCATGCACCCTAAACCCAGAAACAGGCAGCAATGTACCAGTATGTTGCTGTGCCTGTACGGACCACCCGTCCACAGTACATTGTGGGCAGGCGGTCTGGAAGTGGTTACAGAATAAGTGCATTTGTAAACAAGTGAATCCTAAGGCTCCTTTCACACTGGGGCGGTGGGTGCGGTGGCGGTATAGCGCCGCTATTTTTAGTGGCGCTATACCGTCGGAATTGCCACGGAATTGCGGCGGTATTCGGCCGCTAGCGGTGCGGTATTAACCCCTGCTAGCGGCCTAAAAAGGGTTAATACCGCCCGCAATACACCTCTGCAGAGGCGCATTGCCGGCGGTATTACCGCGGTTTGCCATTACTTTCAATGGGAAGGAGCGGTAAACACACCGCTCCAAAGATGCTGCAGGCTTTCACATTGAGACTGCATGGGCAGGAGTTTTCAGGCGGTATTTTGGCGCTATTTTTAAAAAACTCCTCAGTGTGAAAGGGGTCTAACTGCTCTGCTCCCATTCTAGCTGTACTCTCAGTTTGACCAACCTCAGATTAGAGGGCGGGGCAGTGGCCTGGTGACATGCCAATCCTTTTTGAGTTGTTTGAGACATGCGGTGCTAAGCAAGCATAGCTTTTCACCATAGGTCTTAATGGTAAAGCTTGAAAAGCCTACAAGTTGATGACTTAACCATTAGGGCTAATGAATAATAGTTTGCACATGGACAGTACTATGAGCAGGAATCAAGCGCTGCCCAGCACAGGCTACAACTACTAGACTGGGTTGCCAGCTGATCTTCAGTATAGCAAGACGGGAAAGGCGGACAGCTAGGATTAATTAGTATTAAAGTATAGTTAATTTCTGTTTATCACTTCAATATACCATCGTGAAGAACATAATGAAAAAATGGATTACGTAGATACTCCTTCATTATTCATTCATAATGCTGAGGAGGAGCCAACTTTATAAAAATGGCTGTGGGTCTAACATATCTCTAGTAAAAAAGTTAGGGCACTTTCACAATGGGGCAGGGGGCGTCGGCGGTAAAGCACCACTATTTTTAGCAGCGCTTTACCTTCGATTTAGTGGCACATTTTGGCCACTAGCGGGGCGCTTTTTACCCCCGCTAGCGGCCGATGAAGGGGTTAATAGTGCCCACAAAGCGCTTTGCAGGAGCTTCGGCGGCACTGCCCATTGATTTTCCTACCGCTCCTAAAGTGCCCCAAAGATGCTGCTTGCAAGACTTTTTTTTTTTTTTTAATTTAATAATTTTTATTTGAAGTTTTAAATGATAACAGAAGAGAATCAAACAATCAGGTAATACAGTGCATTAACTAAGTGTGTGACCTTATCAGCATAAGTTCCTATAGAAGAAACATAGGTGAGTCATGTGAGGTACTTCAAGCTAGATCATCCTAGCATTACTATCTTATCGAAACAGCATGCTCTACCATAACCAGTCGGAGAGATACTCAAAACTAAGTAAGTACTGTGACTCCAGCCCCCGGGACGCCCCTTAGGGATCACACTGCATCCCAGCAGGTGGAGAATCCAGAAGACTTTTTTTTTTTTATGTCCTGCCAGCGCAACGCCCCAGTGTGAAAGCACTCAGGCTTTCACACGGGAGTGACAGGAGAGTCGCTTTGCAGGTGCTATTTTTAGCACTAAAATGCCCGTAAAGCGCCTCAGTGTAAAAGTAGCTTTACGTTTTCATCTGGACTAGGGGCTGTTTTGTTAGACCCCTTTCACACTGGAGGCGTTTTTCAGGCGCTTTTGGGCTAAAAATAGCGCCTGTAAAGCACCTCCCCTGTAATCCCAGTGTGAAAGCCTGAGTGCTTTCACACTGGGGTGATGCGCTGGCAGGACATTAAAAAAAAAGTCCTGCAAGCAGCATCTATAGGGCGGTGGAGGAGCGGTGTATACACCACTCCTGCCCATTGAAAAGAGTGGGCAGCACTGCTGAAGCGCCTGCAAAGTGCTTCGGCAGTGGCACTACACGGGCGCATTTAACCCTTTCTTCAGCCACTAGTGAGGGTTAAAAGCTCCCCGCTAGCGGCCGAATAGCACCGCTAAAACGACAGTGAAGCGCCGCTACAACTAGCAGTTTTTTACCGTCAACGCCCGCCCGCCCCAGTGTGGAAGCAGTCTAAATGTTTTTTAAAATTGTGTTCCTTTTGCTAATACTGTACATACAGGGCAGGCATCCTGAGGAAAACTTGCTTTATCTCCATATGTCACCCCTTACTGACAATCTGATCTATCTTGCACAGAGTAATTAACCTCTTTTATGCCTGTAACCAATAAAATTCACCACTATTGTGCATCTTGATTAGAAGCCATCAAAAAAATACAAATCATTTTATAGTTTGTATTTTAAAAGCGTGTTTCTTTTGTAAATCTGCATGATCATTTTTTTTTAAAAGAAGAAAGTTTTGCTTTCAATTACAAACAGTACAGAAGATAAGGCCTCATCAAAGTGTTTCCAGGGAAAACATGGGTCCAATACAAAGAAAGATCAGTCACATTCAATCCAGCTTGAGTCTCTTATAAAAAACATCTTAGAGAGAAACCACTTGAAGTTGTACTCTACTACTACCAACCAACCTAACTCACTTTTTTTTTCAGATAGGCTGCCCAGGCTCAGCTCACACTGTCACCGGGCACAGCCGCACAGGCAGCTCTCCTCAGATTCACGCTTCCATCACGCAGGATATGGAAGAGGTGGGCGGAGCAATTGATTGGTGCGGAGGCTGAGTGCTGTGAATGCTGGGGCGGCCGTGGCCTCTGACGTCACTGGCTGCTAGGCGATTTTTTTCAACCAGTGCAGGAGACAGCGTACAGCCGACCAGCATCCGCTCCGCTCTGCTCTGCTCTGCTCCTAAGGCTGAGAGTCTCCTGAAAAGTTCTTGCCAGCCGGGCTGCCGCCCCTCCTAAATTCCACCTGGAACCATGGTCCCATTGGGTCCCATGGTAGGGCAGGCCCTGGTTGTTCGGAAGAACAAAAATTTTTCCTTTCAAAATAAAGGAACAAAAGCTGCATTTTCCACAGGGATAGGTACCTGGTACTTGTGCTTTTAATGTCCCCCTATTTTGGTGATGGCTCGACACTAGGGTGTCTCTCAACAATCTAGATCTCCTATATGTTATTTCTGGATATGGTTTGATGAATCTTGAAATCCTCTGGTCTGCAGTTAGCAGATACCAAAATTTATTGTAAATGGTACGTACTTTGGCGTGCTGTCGGTTAAACTTGGTAATCACTCTTGTGGACGTGCTTGACTACTCTTGTCTTGGTTTATATATGAGTGAATGTCTATCCAGAGTCTTTACTCTATTAAAAGCTTTCTTCAGGCTCGTTTTGCTATAGCCTCTATCCAAGAGGCGTTCGTGCAGCGAGTCCGCCTCTTTTTGGAAATCTTCATCTAGGGTGCAGTTACGCTTTATCCTTAAAAATTGGCTATAAAGGAATACTTTTTATCAGTTGCTCAGGATGCGAGCTACTCGCATGTAGCAAACTGTATGTAGCATGTAGCAAACTGTTACCGGCTGAGGGCTTCCTATATAAAGTAGAACAAAGTTCACCCTTTTCATTAATAAAAATTTCCACATCCAAAAAGGTGATTCTCGTTGAATCAAACCTATAAGTGAATTTTAAGTTATATGTGTTGAACTGTAAGTTCTCCAAAAATCTAACCAAATCCTCTCTCGATCCCGCCCACACCATAAAAACATCATCGATATATTGATGCTATGATATTATCTGGCCGATATCGATTTGTTTTGATTCATCTGCAAAAAGATCCCGTTCCAACCCCCCAGATACAGGTTTGCACATGAGGGAGCACATTTGGCCCCCATAGCAACTCCCTGTATCTGGAGGTAGTGGGAACCCTTGAAAACAAAAATGTGTGTTAAAATAAAACTCAATAGTTCTATAACAAAATCATTGTATTTCCATGAATTAAGGTCACACTCATTGAGAAACTCACGTATAACCTCAAACACCCCTCAAATGGGGTATGGCGTTATAGAGAGCCTCGATGTTGATGGCAACCAGCCAAGACCCCTTGGGTATTTGTAATCCATCCGTGATCTTTAAAAACTCGATCATGTCCTTTACATATGAGAACAGTCCCTTCACGTGTGGGTATAAATACTCATCGATAAGTTGGCTCGCTCTCTCAGTTAGAGAACCGCAACCCAAAATTATGGGTCATCCTAAAATTTTATGCACTTTGGGCAGTGCATAAAATGTAGGAGTAGTGAAATTAGCCATATCTAGATATTTGAAAGTATTAGAATCAATGACACCCCTATACTGTGCTTTAACAATGATGTCCCTGTATTTCCTCATGTAGTACTGGATGTGTGACATCGGAACAGGACGATATCATTCGGAATTCCGAATGATATTGTAGCACATGCTCTCGTATTGCTCCACATCGATCACTACCAAATTGCCTCCTTTATCTGATGGTTTAATTACTATGGATTTATTCGAGGTAAGGGTTTTTAATGCTCGGTATAGGTGTTTCGGCAAATTGGGTTGTGGCCCAGTTTGCCAATTGGCCGCTTCTATTTCCTTGGAGACTTGAATGATGAATGCCCAGATGTTAGAGTTGCCCTGCAGGGCCGGAAAGGATCTGGATCTGGGTTTGTACGATTTTGGTGTACCGAAAACAGCACCGGCCGTGGTGGAAATAGGACGCCACATCAATTTGTATATGAATACAGTACCTTATAGTCATTTGTTAGGTAGTAGGTGTACTCCTGTGACTTTAAATGAACTGCATTCGTTACTTTTAAATAATGTTGTTATTAATAAATATTGTTCTATTTTTTTACAATCTTTGTTGAGTTTTCGTATTTAGCACCCTTGAAATCCCATATCCTGTATATTCCTTTGTTATATTCAAGCTATAGTTATATAATAGATATGGGCTGAAAGTGTACAAAATTATTTTCATAGTAGAAATTGAAGAATCCCTAGCTAGTACGATTCTTTAGAAAAAGTATTTATTCTTCACAAAGATAAGCAAGACAAAACTTACATAGTGACATATGGTAACATATGGTATGGTTTCAGACATCAGAAGGAGAAAGATATATATATACATATATATATACTGTATATATATATATATGTATATATATATATATATATATATATATATATATATATATATATATGTATGTATATATATTTATATATATATATATATATATATATATATATATATATATATCAGATGTTACATTCTTCCAGAGTGTAGTTTCCTTCCTTCCCTATCTCTTTCTAACTATCCATTTAGAACCATGTATTCTTATACTGTTTGTAAAGTTATGTCAGCACTTCACAAGAGTAACACCCATTCTTTCATATATGGTTTAAGTCTATAGTAAGATACATAACTCCTCCTAACATATTGACACTAAGACTTTCTAAAATAGAAATACATACACAGCCAGATGGCTATGTCCATGTCAAAGACATACAGTAACCTCCAAAACTGACATCATTACACTATAACCTTCATATACATTTCAGAAACTTGTATCACTTAAAATAATATTAATCTCTATATTAAATTGTGCCTGTGTTCAAATTGATATGGCTCTAACTGTATGTACTTTAGTTTGTGGACTCTATAACTTTCCTACAAACTAAATCATAAACACTGATTTGGGTTATTTTCACCAAAGAAATGTAGCAGAATACAGTTTGGCCTTAATTTTTGAAGAAAGATTATTTATTTATTATTGTTATTATTATTATTATTATACACGATTTATATAGTGCCAACAGTTTACGCAGCGCTTTACAATGTAGAGGGGAGACAGCACAATTACAGTACAGTTCAATACAGAAGGTACAGGAGGGCCCTTCTCGTAGAGCTTACATTCTAAAGGGGGGGGGGTGGTACAAAAGGTAATAGCTGCAGAGAATGATTTGATGGGGGTGGCTCTGGGACAGTTGTTAGGTGGGTGTGGGATAGGCTTCCTTGAATAAATTAGTTTTCAGGGATATCCTAAAGGTGGATAGGGTAGAGGCTGATCGGACATACCAGGGCAGGGAGTTCCAGGGGATGGGAGAGGCTCTGGAGAAGTCCTGAAGGTGAGCATGGGAGGAGGTAACAAGGGAGCTAGAGAGCAGGAGGTCCTGGGAGGAATGGAGGGGATAATTTGGGCGATATCTGCAGATAAAGTTGGTGATGTAGATGGGGGCAAAGTTGGTGATGTAGATGGGGGCAATGTTGTGAATGGCCTTGTATGTTGTGGTTAGCATTTAGAATTTTATACGTGGTAGGGGAAGCCAGTGAAGGGATTGGCAGAGAGGAGCAGCAGTCACGGATCGGTTAGTGAGGTGTATCAGTCTAGCAGCAGAATTCATAATAGACTGAAGGGGGGATAGCCTGCGTAAGGGTAGGCCATTAAGGAGAGAGTTGCAGTAGTCAAAGCGGGAAATAAACAAGGAGTGAATAAGTTGCTTTGTGGTGTCGTTAGTCAGGAAGGGTCGAATTCTGTAGATGTTGCAGTGGTTAAGGTGGCAGGATTTAGCCAGTGATTGGATGTGGGGGCTGAAGGAGAGGTCAGAGTCAAGGATTACACCCAGCACCCTGGCATGTGTGGAGGGACCAATGGTTGTGTTGTTGATTTTAATGTTAAAGTCATGGGAGGGGGGGGGATCGGGAAGGAAGAAATATAACAAGCTCAGTTTTAGAAAGATTGAGTTTGAGGAAGTGGTGTGACATCCATACCGATATGTCATTCAGTAAGTTTGAGATCCGTGAGGAGATCGAGGGGGTGAGTTGAGGAGCGGAGAAATAGATCTGGGTGTCATCGGCATTTATAACAGAAGAAAGAAAAATACATTGTTTTTCAAAATGTTTGGTCTTTTTTCAATTATTTAGCAAAAATTTTACAACCCAGCCCCAACATAGCACCAAAAGAAAGCTCTACTTGTGTGAAAAAAAAAAAAAAAAATGTCATATGGGTACAGTGTCGCATGAGCGCGCAATTGTCATTCAAAGTGTGACAGCGCTAAAAGCTACATATTGCCCTGGGCAGGAAGGGGGTGAAAGTGCCTGGTATTGAAGTGGTGAAAATTATTTTAAATCACAAATTCAGTTTTGTAAGATAGGAAATATAAATGAAGACTCTATATACCTCTATATGCTTTCTTTGTTTTTAGGATTTTCTATAGCCATACAAAAGTCTTCCTGTCAAGGGCTCCCCAGAAAGACACATGTCCCCCGCTGCTGATATACAGGAACTAAGATAGAGTAGATAGAAATGTATTATGCAAAAGTGAGCTTGAACTGGAGTCATCATTTTAAGTAGTTCATATAGACAGACTCCAAATTGTGAGCTTCTACTCCTATATATCTGCAAAAAGAATGTCTTCTTTAGAGGGAAAAGCACACATTTCACTACATTCACAGTAAGATAGATATTTTCTCATGTAATTGTTTAAATTAACTACACTTTAACTCCTCTCCTCCTCTGCCTCCTCCATCTTCTGCTGTCTATAGATATGTCTCAAGTGAGTAACATCCTTGCATGATATAAATTGAGTCTCAGTGGAGATGTGTTATTTATCTAACATCTAAAATCACTGAAACAGAATAGAATTCAACTACAAATATATATTCCACCATTTTATCTGTGGTACATAACATTTCAGAGTTATAGACTTTGTTAGGCGTAGTATTTAAAGCGAATGTAAAGACTTCTCAATGTTTTTTTAGAGGTACCTGTAAAAGATCTTTGCTTGATATAAATAATCTTATCAATATGTTTGTACTTGTTTATGTACATAAGGGCATTCTTATTGCATTCTTATTATCTTTGCCTATTACTGTTCATAAGAAGGGCGTGCTTCCTGCAGTCTGTACAATGGCTCTCTTCTCTCCTATCCATACATGCTTTCTTTTACTATACATAAGTCTATACTTGTGTGTAGTGATGAGCCGAACACCCCCGAGTTCGGTTCGCACCAGAACCCGCGAACGGACCAAAAGTTTGCACGAACATTAGAACCCTATTAAATACAATGGATGCGAACGTTCGAATTCTAAAGTGCTAATTATAACGACTATTATCCATGTTATTGTCCTAAACAGAGTTTGGGAACCCGGGTTCTGCACCAGGGGACATGTATCAATGCAAAAAGAAGTTTTAAAAACCGCCGTTTTTCGGGAGCAGTCATTTTAACCACTTAAGCCCCGGACCATTTCGGGCCATTAGGACCAAGCCTGTTTTTGGGATTCGGCACTGCGCTGCTTTAACTGTAAATTGTGCGGACATGCAATGTTGTACCCAAATGAAATTTGCGTCCTTTTCTTCCCACAAATAGAGCTTTCTTTTAATGGTATTTGATTGCCTCTGCGATTTTTATTTTTTGCGATATAAATGGAAAAAGAACGAAAATTTTGAAAAAAAAAGATATTTTCTACTTTTTGTTATAAGAAAAATCGAATAAACTCAATTTTAGTCATACATTTAGGCCAAAATGTATTCAGCCACATGTCTTTAGTAAAAAAAATGACAATAAGCGTATATTTATTGGTTTGCGCAAAAGTTATAGCGTTTACAAACTAGGGTACATTTTCTGAAATTTACACAGCTTTAAATTTATGACTGCCTATCTCATTTCTTGAGGTGCTAAAATGGCAGGGCAGTACAAAACCCCCCCAAATGACCCCATTTTGGAAAGTAGACACCCCAGGGAAATTGCTGAGAGGCATGTTGAGCCCATTGAATATTTTTTTTTTTGTCCCAAGTGATTGAATAATGACAAAAAAAAAAAAAAATTACAAAAAGTTGTCACTAAATGATATATTGCTCACACATGCCATGGTTATATGTGGAATTGCACCCCAAAATACATTCTGCTGCTTCTCCTGAGTACGGGGATACCACATGTGTGGGACTTTTTAGGAGCCTAGCCACGTACGGGACCCCGGAAACCAAGCACCGCCTTCAGGATTTCTAAGGGCGCAAATTTTTGATTTCACTCCTCACTACCTATCACAGTTTCGAAGGCCATAAAATGCCAAAATAGCACAAAACCCCCCCAAATGACCCCATTTTGGAAAGTAGACACCCCAAGCTATTTACTGAGAGGCATGTTCAGTCCATGGAATATTTTATATTTTGCCACAAGTTGCGGGAATATGACAAACTTTTTTTTTTTTGCACAAAGTTGTCACTAAATGATATATTGCTCACACATGCCATGGGCATATGTGAAATTACACCCCAAAATACATTCTGCTGCCTCTCCTGAGTACGGGGATACCACATGTGTGGGACTTATTGGGAGCCTAGCCGCGTACGGGACCCCAAAAACCAAGCACCGCCTTCAAGGTTTCTAAGGGCATAAATTTTTGATTTCACTCCTCACTACCTATCACAGTTTTGAAGGCCATAAAATGCCAAGATGGCACAAACCCCCCCCAAATGACCCCATTTTGGAAAGTAGACACCCCAAGCTATTTGCTGAGAGGCATGTTGACCCCATTGAATATTTTTTTTTTTGTCCCAAATGATTGAATAATGACAAAAAGAAAAAAAAAATGTACAAAAAGTTGTCACTAAATGATATATTGCTCACACATGCCATGGTTATATGTGGAATTGCACCCCAAAATACATTCTGCTGCTTTTCCTGAGTACGGGGATACCACATGTGTGGGACTTTTTGGGAGCCTAGCCGCGTACAGGGCCCCAAAAACCAAGCACTGCGAACGCTGCAGTTATGTGTGTTGTGTTTGGTAAGTGACAGTGATCGATCGATACTGCACTTGGGTGGGCTGGGCTGGGCTGGGCTGGGCGGAGGGGCTAAACGCAGGCGCTAGCAGGTATCTGGGCTGATCCCGCTAACACTGCGTTTTTGGGAACCCTAAACCGCTGGGGATGCTAGTATAGATCTGATCAGATCTGATCAGATACTATACCACTAAGGGGGGTGTATGCTTTGCGCGTGGGTGTTAGCGTTACTGTCACTAACCTAACACTGCCTGGGGCGACGCAGACCCTCTCTGGCGCTAAAACCTAATTGATCTCACCCGCCGGGCGATCAGGGGGGTTAAACCTTTATTGGGTTATATACGGCGGGTGCCCTGATGCTATAAAAAGCAAACTAATCAACCAGCGTCACCCGTAACCTTTATATGGTGATCACTGGTGAAAGGGTTAACTAGGGGCAATCAGGGGGTTAAAATCTTTATTAGGTTAAATATGGGGGTACCTGACACTATATAAAAACCTGACGGGTAACCTAAATAACTAAATAACTTACTGGCTAACCAGTGACACCAGTGACGCTTATACGGCGATCACTGGTGAAAGGGTTAACTCTAGGGGCAATCAGGGGGTTAAAATAATATATGGGGGTACCTGACACTAATAAAAACCTGCGGCGAACCTAAAAAAAAATAACTGCCTATCTAAAACACCAGCGACACGAATACAGCGATCGGAAAAACAATCGCTTAGTGACGCTGAAGTTAGGGGGTGAAAGGGTTACCTGGGGGGTGATCAAGGGGTTAAACCTTTATTAGGGGGGGTTAGGGGGCTACCCTGGACCTAAAGGGGCCTAATACTAACTGCCCTGCAACTTTTTACAATCACAGATGACACTAAATGCAGTGATCAGTAAAATAAATGATCACTGCAATCAGTGACACTGTGATTGGGGGCTTTGGGGTGACCTGGGGGGTGATCTGGGGGTGACTGGGGGGTGATTTGTGTGCCTATGTGTACCTACGTGTCAGTGGACTGTTAGTGCACTAACCTGCTTCCTCTCTGCTCGGCGCCGGGAACGGAAAGACCGCGGCGAGGGAGATGACATCACTTCCTCCAGCCTTGTTTACATCACATGGCGGAGGAAGCATTTTCATTGGCCGGGAGCGATCGCGAGGGGGGGGCGGAATCGAGCGCCCCCCCCCTCATGCCTGATCACTCCCGAACACTCAACGTCCGCTCACTGCAGTGAAGGGGGGTCCGGATGGACCCCCCAACTGCACAAAGGCGATCACGTAGATCTACGTGATTCTGCCTGTCCGTGCCATTCTGCCGACGTAAATCGGCGGTGGGCGGTCGTTAAGTGGTTAATGATGCATAAAGTGAAAAAAAAAAAGTCAAATATTCCTTTAAATATTGTACCTGGGGGGTGTCTAAAGTATGCCTGTGAAGTGCCACGTGTTTCCCGTGTTTAGAACTGTCCCTGCACAAAATTACATTTCTAAAGGAAAAAAAAGCCATTTAAAACTGCTTGCGGCTTTAATGTAATGTCTGGTCCCGGTAATATGGATGAAAATCTTTAAGAAAAATGGCATAGCTACCCCATCACCCCCCCCCCCCCCCTACACAAGCCCATTACCAGCCCCTTTGGGTCTTGTATGGATATTAAGGGGAACCCCGCACACAAAATAAAAAAGTCCCTATATACTCTGAACAGCCGTATACAGGCGGTGCATACAAGACAGGGACTGTAGGTTTGTTCTTATGTAGAATCTGTTTGTAATTTTGAACAGGTACATTGTTTAAGTGTAGCTCCAGCCAAAAAATCTATTTTTAAGCTTTTTGGAAAACATAGGGAAGGGTTATCACCCCTGTAACATTTGTTTTGCTGTCTGTGCCCCTGTTCAGAACATTTCACCTCACTTTGCGTCCCAATGACAACTGTTTTTGAAATGTGGTGTTTTTATTGAAACACGGATTGGTGATAAAGCATCAGTAGAGAGGAGACACCTTTCTCCCATATTAATTCTTACAGGAGAGAATTTTCCTTCCAAGGGGTAGATTTCCTCTCACTTCCTGTTGTCTTCTTCCGTTTGCAAGTAGTAGTCGTTTGTAAGTTGGATGTTTGAAAGTAGGGACCTGCCGTATATACTCTGCAGAAATTGGCCCCTTAGGTGTTGGTGTTGGCACAACACTGTAAGCACTCATAGTTACTCTTGGTGGGTGCTGGAACGCCCTGCTGTCAACTATTATATCAGGAATTGTAATAACATATAATTGTTGAACAGTGGTAGTAAAAATTGGGCCTTTGATGGTGGTGCTGGTGCCACAACACTGTAAGGCCTGACAGTTACTCTTGGTGGGCGCAGCAATGGGCCCTGCTGTGAATTATTAGATCAATAATTATAATTGCATGCCCCTGTTGAACAGGGGCTGAAAAATTGGGCCTTTGGTGGTGGTGGTGGTGGTGGTGGTGGTGTTGACACAACACTGTAAGGCCTGACAGTTACTCTTGGTGGGCGCAGCAATGGGCCCTGCTGTGAATTATTAGATCAATAATTATAATTGCATGCCCCTGTTGAACAGGGGCTGAAAAATTGGGCCTTAGGCACTGGTGGCACAACACTGCAACCCCTCACAGATACTGTACTTGGAGCACAGCAATGAGGCCTGTTGCAAAGTATTGCATCATAAATTGTAATTACACGCCCCTGTTAAACAGGGGCTGAAAAATTGGGCCTTAGCCACTGGTGGCGGCACCCATAAACCAAAATGATCTTCCAAGCTATCATCATTAATCGGATCATTGAGGAGGAGGAGGAGGATAGCCAGTCAACATAACAGCACAGGCACTCAGCATCAGCATCAGTCTTGAAGGGATGTGACATTTTAAAATCAATTAGTCTGTTATATCAGCATCAGGTGTGTGGTAGCTGGTGGTGATCCAAGACTGGTTCATCTTGATGAAAGTCAGTCGATCAACCGAGTCGGTGGACAGGCGCACCCTGGATCCGTGACAAATCCTCCAGCAGCACTGAATGTGCGTTCTGAAAGAACGCTGGATGCAGGACAGGCCAGTAGCTCAATTGCATACTGTGCAAGCTCTGGCCAGTGATCCATCCTCAAGACCCAGTAAGCCAGAGGATTTTCGGTGAGGAAGGTGTCCAAGTCTGACCTTGCCCCTAGGTATTCCTGCACCATGTATATCAGACGCTGGCGATGGTTGCTGGAACCGATCATACTTTGGGGCTGCGGACTAAAGAATTGTCTGAACGCATCGGTCAGACGGCCACCTTCCCCACCGCTCCTTCTTTGACTGCCCGAAGCCTCAGCAACTCGTTGTCCAGGACCAGGAGTTTGTAACCTCCCAGTCTCTGGGAACGCGTTGCACAGACCTTTCTGCAAGGCCTCCCGGAGTTGTCTCATCCTCTGCTCCCTCTGCGACGGTAACATAAGGTCCGCAACCTTACCCTTGTACCGTGGATCAAGGAGAGTGGCCAGCCAGTAATGGTCCCTCTCCTTGATCCGAAGAATACGAGGATCCTTCCGCAGACTTTGCAGGATCAGGGAGGCCATGCAGCGCAGGTTAGCTGAGGCATTCAGTCCGGAGTCCTCTGGGTCACTAAGGACGACATGATCCGCAGCCACCTCCTCCCAGCCACGTACAAGTCCACTGGATCTCTTGGGACTGTAAATCATCCCTAAAAGACTGCTGCTGATGATGCTGAGTGCCAGCCTCCACCTCCATGCTGACACAATCCTCCTCCTCCTCCTCCTCCTCTTCCTGTGCGATGGGTGGGACAGAAGGAACACTGTCTGGGTAAAGGGGGCCTTGAGAGGCAAGGAAGTCCTCCTCTTCCTGCCTCTGTTCTGCCTCAAGTGCCCTGTCCATTATTCCACGCAGCGTGTGCTCCAACAGGTGGACAAGAGGTACAGTGTCACTGATGCATGCACTGTCACTGCTCACCATCCTCGTGGCCTCCTCAAATGGTGCCAGGACAGTGCATGCATCCCTGATCATGCCCCACTGGCGTGGTGAAAAAAAACCGAGCTCCCCTGACCCTGTCCTGGTGCCGTAGTCGCACAGGTACTCATTGATGGCCCTCTGCTGCGTGTGCAGCCGCTGCAGCATGGCCAACGTTGAGTTCCACCTGGTGGGCATGTCACATATAAGGCGGTTCTTGGGCAGGTTCAACTCCTTTTGCAGCTCAGCCAGCCGAGCACTGGCATTATAAGATCTGCGGAAATGCACACAGACTTTCCTGGCCTGCCTCAGGACATCCTGTAAGCCCGGGTACCTGCCCAAGAACCGCTGCACCACCAGGTTAAGGACGTGAGCCATACAGGGCACATGAGTCAGTTGTCCCTGTCGGAGGGCGGAGAGGAGGTTGGTGCCATTGTCGCAAACCACCATTCCTGGCTTAAGCTGGCGTGGCGTCAACCACCTCTCGGCCTGCCCCTGCAGAGCAGACAGGACCTCTGCCCCAGTGTGGCTCCTGTCCCCCAAACACACCAGCGCAACCACGGCATGGCATCTTTTTGCCTGCGTACTTGCGTAGCCCCTTGAACGCCTACGGAGCACCGCTGGTTCCGAGGACAAACCACAGGAAGAGGCCATGGAGGAAGAAGAAGAGGAGGGGGTGGAGGAGAGAGGTGTGTCACAACCAGTAGTAGCATTTTGGAGGCGTGGCGGCGGAACAACCTCCAACACTACTGCACCTTGTCCTGCATCCTTCCCAGCTGCCAAAAGAGTGACCCAATGGGCCGTGAAAGAAAGGTAACGTCCCTGTCCATGCCTGCTGGACCATGAGTCAGCGGTAATATGCACCTTACCGCTGACCGCCCTGTCCAGCGAGGCCATGACATTGCCTTCCACATGCCTGTAGAGAGCCGGAATCGCCTTCCGTGAGAAAAAGTGGCGTTTGGGAACCTGCCACTGAGGAACCGCACATTGCACAAACTCACGGAAGGGGGCCGAGTCTACCAACTGAAAAGGCAGCAGTTGAAGCGCTAGCAATTTAGCCAAGCTAGCATTCAACCGCTGGGCATGTGGATGGCTGGGAGTGAACTTCTTTCGATGGTCCAGCAGCTGGGGCAGGGAAATTTGCCTGCTAGAATCGGACGTCAGTGTACTGCTAGCAGAGTGGCCGCAAGTACTTGGCTGTGACACACCTAATTCTACACCTTCATTCCTCTCAGTGCAGGTTTCAGAGAGGACTGAAGGTATACTGGGGTTGGAGATCCCAGCTGATGCGGTGCAAGGAGAGGTCCGCTTTGTTCTTTGGTGTGGGCCTTTAAGGTAGGCTTGACAACGAGCTGCATGGCAGGTCAACATATGTCTGATCAAGCATGTGGTGCCCAAGCGGCTGATGTTTTGGCCACGCGATATACGCTTGAGACATATGTTACAAACAGCAGCTGTGCGATCTGATGCACTCGCCTCAAAAAAGGCCCACACCAAAGAACTTTTTGAATGACGGGCAGAGGCAGCGCCCTGCACAGGCGGAGCTCTGCGGTGTGATTCCGTTGGTGTGCTGCCCATACGCTGGCCACCCAAGGGCATCCTGCCTCGTTGGAGATGTGCCTCCTCCTCATCCTCCTCCTCCTCCTCTCTCCTATTAGGCACCCACGTGGAGTCAGTGACCTCATCATCCCCTCCCTCCTCATCACTGGAGCCAATCTGGCAGTATGCTGCAGCTGCTGGAGCATGACTGCCAGATTGGTGTCCTTCTTGAGCATCCCCTCTCTCAGCTCTCACGCTACTGCCTTCCTCTAGCTGGGTATCATCATCAGATCCTTCGAAATGCTGGGCATCCTCCTGGAGCATGTACCCAACACTGTGCTCAAACAGTTGGGGGACTCCTCATGAGGAGGACATGGTGGGTCTAGGGAAGGAGTGACTAATGATGACATTGATACCAGAGAAGAGGACGCTTTGGCAGCTGCTTTGCCAGTACCCTGAGCCTGGGTGAGAGAGGATGAGGAGGATGAGGTGGGCTTGGTCATCCACTCTACCAAGTCTTCGGCATGATGTGGCTCAACATGTCCAGCTGCCGAAAAGAAGGACAAGCGTGTCCCATGGCCATGTGCTGATGACAATGCACCGCGTCCACGACCAGCACTGTTGCCCCCAGACACAGAGCCTGCTTGCCCTCTTTTTTTGCCTCCTGACTGTCTGCCTCTCCTTGTTTGCCTTCCAGACATTTTAATGGATGGCCTGCAGGGAGATGGAAAAACAGCAATAAGGGCTACCTTCAGGTGTATACTGTGCAGGAGGCATAGCAACAATGACACTGACACTGTCCCCTGCCTATCCTTCTCTGTCCCTAAACACAAGGATTTGCAATATAGTTTAGCAAGATTGGTTTAGCACAGAATAGCACACTGATAGTTTCCCTCACTGTCCTTCTCTGTCCCTACAAACAAGGATTAGCACAGAATAGCACACTGATAGTTTCCACGAGTGTCCTTCTCTGTCCCTAAACTCAAGGATTTCAAATATGGTTCAGCAAGATTGGTTTAGGACAGAATAGCACACTGACACTTTCCCTCACTGTCCTTCTCTGTCCCTACAAACAAGATTTAGCACAGAATAGCACACTGATAGTTTCCACGAGTGTCCTTCTCTGTCCCTAAACTCAAGGATTTCAAATACGGTTCAGCAAGATTGGTTTAGAACAGAATAGCACACTGACAGTTTCCCTCACTGTCCTTCTCTGTCCCTACAAACAAGGATTAGCACAGAATAGCACACTGATAGTTTCCACGAGTGTCCTTCTCTGTCCCTAAACTCAAGGATTTCAAATATGGTTCAGCAAGATTGGTTTAGAACAGAATAGCACACTGACACTTTCCCTCACTGTCCTTCTCTGTCCCTACAAACAAGATTTAGCACAGAATAGCACACTGATAGTTTCCACGAGTGTCCTTCTCTGTCCCTAAACTCAAGGATTTCAAATACGGTTCAGCAAGATTTGTTTAGAACAGAATAGCACACTGACAGTTTCCCTCACTGTCCTTCTCTGTCCCTACAAACAAGGATTAGCACAGAATAGCACACTGATAGTTTCCACGAGTGTCCTTCTCTGTCCCTAAACTCAAGGATTTCAAATATGGTTCAGCAAGATTGGTTTAGAACAGAATAGCACACTGACAGTTTCCCCGAGTGTCCTTCTCTGTCCCTAAACTCAAGGATTTCAAATATGGTTCAGCAAGATTGGTTTAGGACAGAATAGCACACTGACACTTTCCCTCACTGTCCTTCTCTGTCCCTACAAACAAGATTTAGCACAGAATAGCACACTGATAGTTTCCACGAGTGTCCTTCTCTGTCCCTAAACTCAAGGATTTCAAATATGGTTCAGCAAGATTGGTTTAGAACAGAATAGCACACTGACAGTTTCCCCGAGTGTCCTTCTCTGTCCCTAAACTCAAGGATTTCAAATATGGTTCAGCAAGATTGGTTTAGGACAGAATAGCACACTGACACTTTCCCTCACTGTCCTTCTCTGTCCCTACAAACAAGATTTAGCACAGAATAGCACACTGATAGTTTCCACGAGTGTCCTTCTCTGTCCCTAAACTCAAGGATTTCAAATACGGTTCAGCAAGATTGGTTTAGAACAGAATAGCACACTGACAGTTTCCCTCACTGTCCTTCTCTGTCCCTACAAACAAGGATTAGCACAGAATAGCACACTGATAGTTTCCACGAGTGTCCTTCTCTGTCCCTAAACTCAAGGATTTCAAATATGGTTCAGCAAGATTGGTTTAGAACAGAATAGCACACTGACACTTTCCCTCACTGTCCTTCTCTGTCCCTACAAACAAGATTTAGCACAGAATAGCACACTGATAGTTTCCACGAGTGTCCTTCTCTGTCCCTAAACTCAAGGATTTCAAATACGGTTCAGCAAGATTGGTTTAGAACAGAATAGCACACTGACAGTTTCCCTCACTGTCCTTCTCTGTCCCTACAAACAAGGATTAGCACAGAATAGCACACTGATAGTTTCCACGAGTGTCCTTCTCTGTCCCTAAACTCAAGGATTTCAAATATGGTTCAGCAAGATTGGTTTAGAACAGAATAGCACACTGACAGTTTCCCCGAGTGTCCTTCTCTGTCCCTAAACTCAAGGATTTCAAATATGGTTCAGCAAGATTGGTTTAGGACAGAATAGCACACTGACACTTTCCCTCACTGTCCTTCTCTGTCCCTACAAACAAGATTTAGCACAGAATAGCACACTGATAGTTTCCACGAGTGTCCTTCTCTGTCCCTAAACTCAAGGATTTCAAATATGGTTCAGCAAGATTGGTTTAGAACAGAATAGCACACTGACAGTTTCCCCGAGTGTCCTCCTCTGTCCCTAAACTCAAGGATTTCAAATATGGTTCAGCAAGATTGGTTTAGGACAGAATAGCACACTGACACTTTCCCTCACTGTCCTTCTCTGTCCCTACAAACAAGATTTAGCACAGAATAGCACACTGATAGTTTCCACGAGTGTCCTTCTCTGTCCCTAAACTCAAGGATTTCAAATATGGTTCAGCAAGATTGGTTTAGCACAGAATAGCACACTGATAGTTTCCCTCACTGTCCTTCTCTGTCCCTACAAACAAGGATTAGCACAGAATAGCACATTGACACTTTCCCTCACTGTCCTTCTCTGTCCCTACAAACAAGATTTAGCACAGAATAGCACACTGATAGTTTCCACGAGTGTCCTTCTCTGTCCCTAAACTCAAGGATTTCAAATATGGTTCAGCAAGATTGGTTTAGAACAGAATAGCACACTGACACTTTCCCTCACTGTCCTTCTCTGTCCCTACAAACAAGATTTAGCACAGAATAGCACACTGATAGTTTCCACGAGTGTCCTTCTCTGTCCCTAAACTCAAGGATTTCAAATACGGTTCAGCAAGATTGGTTTAGAACAGAATAGCACACTGACACTTTCCCTCACTGTCCTTCTCTGTCCCTACAAACAAGATTTAGCACAGAATAGCACACTGATAGTTTCCACGAGTGTCCTTCTCTGTCCCTAAACTCAAGGATTTCAAATATGGTTCAGCAAGATTGGTTTAGAACAGAATAGCACACTGACAGTTTCCCCGAGTGTCCTTCTCTGTCCCTAAACTCAAGGATTTCAAATATGGTTCAGCAAGATTGGTTTAGGACAGAATAGCACACTGACACTTTCCCTCACTGTCCTTCTCTGTCCCTACAAACAAGATTTAGCACAGAATAGCACACTGATAGTTTCCACGAGTGTCCTTCTCTGTCCCTAAACTCAAGGATTTCAAATACAGTTCAGCAAGATTGGTTTAGAACAGAATAGCACACTGACAGTTTCCCTCACTGTCCTTCTCTGTCCCTACAAACAAGGATTAGCACAGAATAGCACACTGATAGTTTCCACGAGTGTCCTTCTCTGTCCCTAAACTCAAGGATTTCAAATATGGTTCAGCAAGATTGGTTTAGAACAGAATAGCACACTGACAGTTTCCCCGAGTGTCCTTCTCTGTCCCTAAACTCAAGGATTTCAAATATGGTTCAGCAAGATTGGTTTAGGACAGAATAGCACACTGACACTTTCCCTCACTGTCCTTCTCTGTCCCTACAAACAAGATTTAGCACAGAATAGCACACTGATAGTTTCCACGAGTGTCCTTCTCTGTCCCTAAACTCAAGGATTTCAAATATGGTTCAGCAAGATTGGTTTAGAACAGAATAGCACACTGACAGTTTCCCCGAGTGTCCTTCTCTGTCCCTAAACTCAAGGATTTCAAATATGGTTCAGCAAGATTGGTTTAGGACAGAATAGCACACCGACACTTTCCCTCACTGTCCTTCTCTGTCCCTACAAACAAGATTTAGCACAGAATAGCACACTGATAGTTTCCACGAGTGTCCTTCTCTGTCCCTAAACTCAAGGATTTCAAATATGGTTCAGCAAGATTGGTTTAGCACAGAATAGCACACTCATAGTTTCCCTCACTGTCCTTCTCTGTCCCTACAAACAAGGATTAGCACAGAATAGCACACTGACACTTTCCCTCACTGTCCTTCTCTGTCCCTACAAACAAGATTTAGCACAGAATAGCACACTGATAGTTTCCACGAGTGTCCTTCTCTGTCCCTAAACTCAAGGATTTCAAATATGGTTCAGCAAGATTGGTTTAGCACAGAATAGCACACTGATAGTTTCCCTCACTGTCCTTCTCTGTCCCTACAAACAAGATTTAGCACAGAATAGCACACTGATAGTTTCCATGAGTGTCCTTCTCTGTCCCTAAACTCAAGGATTTCAAATATGGTTCAGCAAGATTGGTTTAGCACAGAATAGCACACTGATAGTTTCCCTCACTGTCCTTCTCTGTCCCTACAAACAAGGATTAGCACAGAATAGCACACTGACACTTTCCCTCACTGTCCTTCTCTGTCCCTACAAATAAGGTTTAGCACAGAATGACACACTGACACTCTCCCTACCTATCCTTCTCTGTCCCTAAACACAAGGAATCCAGGATTAGTAAAGGAAAAAAATGACACTGTCCCTGCCTATGCTTCTCTTTCCCTGCTCCGGAACACACTACACAAGGCCGCCACGCTGGTGGCCTTTTATAGTGTGGGGCGTGTACTAAACCCCCTCAGCAATAATTGGCCACAGGCATCCTGCCTGTGGCCAATCATTGCTCTCCTCGCTGCCGGCGCTGTGATTGGCCAAGCATGCGGGGTCACAGTGCATGCTTGGCCAATCACAGCGCCTGGATGACACTGCGATGGCGTAGTGCATTGTGGGCCGTTCGCGTCACTCGAATTTGGCGCGAACGGCCCAAATCGCTCGATCTTCGTCGAACGATCGAACAGCCGATGTTCGAGTCGAACGTATGTTCGACTCGAACACGAAGCTCATCCCTACTTGTGTGAAGGGCACCCTTTGCTACTAGGGAACCTGACTCATGTTGCTCAGATCCAAATTTCTTTAGATGAATAATTCTGTATTAATAAAACACCAGATGCTTCGGATCTAGCAAAATGGGATGCACACAACTCCATTATTGGGGGTTAAATGATTAAGATCTAAGCTGAAATCTGAGCCAAGACCCAAAACCACATCTCATCACCTATCACTCAAATATCCCTGTTTAAAACCAATACACGAATAATCTTTATTTTTTTTTCTTTCAAAATATTTTATTTTTCAATTATCAGAAAATAAATCATAAAATAAATCAAATAATATATAGTATAACATACAAATAATTCATACAGGAGTATAATAATATAGACAGAACAAATAATATTCCATATTGAAAAAAAAGAAAGGGAAAAAGAGTAATATATATCATTACTATCAATAGAAAATTATATCCAATAAAGGCCAGAAAGCCTAGAAAATGCTATGTAGATTTTCCAAAACTAAACCAGAATAAAAAGAAAAATACATTTATTGAGATCCACTCCCCTTCATGGCACCCCTATAGGGATCATGCTGTGCCAGAAGAGGGGATCCCAAATGTTTAAAATGGGCTTACGATAAAGCCCTCTAAGCCTTTCAAATCAAGAGATAAAACCAATGAAATAGGATGAAAGGTTATCCAAACTATAACCATACAATCAAACAATGTTGTAAAAGACCATAGGAATATCATAAGATTATGTTTCTTATAATGATCTCCAAGAATCATGCCAGAAAAAATAGAGATAAAAATAAAAATAAAAGACAATAGAACAATAAAATATGGAAGGAGGGAGGGAGAAGAAGGGGGATGTACATGCCTGACTTAACAACAATTTGAAGCTGGAGAACAATGGAACAATTTAATGAAGAGATATTCCAATATATTTAGCCCATGGTTCCCATATCTTTTCAAATTTTGGTACTGTGTTATTTAATATACTAGCTAGTTTTTCTTGAGTCATAATCCAAGATATCTTTTGTTTGACATCAAAAAGGAAGGGTTTTTGTTTTCGACAAGCTTTTGGTATGGTGATCTTGGCTCCGGTGAAACATGCGCATTCAGGAGAGCGACAAATGGGGATCTGGGAATCTGGCATCCAGTAACTTTAAAGATTAAATTAAAAACTTTATTCCAGAAGGGGCGAATCCTATGACATTCCCACCATGTGTGGGCCATTGATCAAATAAGTTGGCATCCTCTAAAGCATGAGGGATCAGCTGAAGGGTAAATAGTAGCTAATTTAGAGGGGGTAAGATACCACCTGGTTAAGACCTTTACATTGGCCTCCATCAGATATACATTCAGAACGCTTTTAAAGGACTTCGAGTAAGCAGTATGCCAGACTTTTAGGTCTAAATTACAATGGAAGTCCTTTTCCCAAGCTGTCATATAGGAGGACTTCTCATTAGAATGAGTGAGGGACGAGTACACTAGAGAAATACCACCCCTTGGTTTCATAGCTCTATCGCACCATGTTTCGTAATTAGTGTATTGGATCGGGGAAGGATTATCCTTCCACGTACGAGTCAAGAATTGTGAAATTTGTCGATAATGTAATTTTTCAGAGTCTGGGAGTTTTAATATTTTTATACAATGATCAAGGGATAAAAGACACCCAGATTTAACATAGTTTCCTATACGGTAAAGTCCTCTATCAGTCCACCATTTGAAATCGTCAACCTTCAGACCTGGAGGAAAATCTGGATTATTGAATAAAGGTGTGAGAGGCCGTCTAGCAGATGTAAGGGCGGTATGATTTCTAAATTTGTCCCAAAGCGCTATAGATTGCGACAGGATAGGGGACATTATAGAAGGACGACACTTGGAAGGGCACCACAGAAGATAATCCAAGGAAAAGGAGGGTACTGCTTGATTTTAAATTAAGACCCAATCTGTTTTTTCAGTCTTAGAGTATATTGAGGAGAGTTGTGCTAATCTTGCTGCAACAAAGTATTTGTATAAGTCTGGGAGACCCAGTCCCCCTCTATTTCTCTGAAGAAAAAGAGTGCTCTGTGAAACACGGTAACCAGAGGAACCCCAAATAAATTTGAGAATTTTGTTCTGTAGTGATTTTAAATGGTTTTTCCTAATAGGAATCGGCAGGGATCTAAAATAATGAAGAATCCTCGGGAGTAAAGTCATTTTGATAGAATTGATTTTGCCAAGCCAGGACATATCATGTTTGGACCAGACTTTGAGATAACTTTCTAATTTCTTAAATAGGGGCGGGTAGTTACAGTCATATAAATTTTCTGTTCGCGCAGTCAGAGTTATACCTACAGTAGATATTTGATAGAGTCTTTCCATTCAAATTTGAATGATTGTTGTAATGAGGAAACAACGGAACAGGGGAGTGAGATGTTTAGGGTCTGTGATTTCATATAGTTTACTGTTAAACCTGAAATCTTAGAAAAGTCATTAAGTACTTTGCAAATGTTTGGCAATGAAATTAAAGGAGAAGTAACAAACAAAAGAATGTCATCCGCAAATAGCCCACATTTATGTGTCCGATTTCCGCATGCCACCCCCTGAACGCTAGGATTTTGACGAATTGCTATTGCCAGGGTTTCTATCACAATGGCAAAGATGAGCGGAGAAAGCGGGCAACCTTGCCTAGTGCCCTTCTCTATGTTAATTGGTTTTGAGTTATGACCCTGGAGGCGAAGCAATGCTGTAGGATAAGAGTGGAGGGGACCCCTAAAGCGCATTCCAAAACCCCAACGTTCTATAAGGGCAAAAATATAAGTCCAGGAAACCGAATCAAAGGCCTTATGAAGGTCCAATGATAAAAGGAATCCCTGTTGTCTCGTACCCCCTCCCAATTAGTCTGAAGTATAGAGATTAAATCTATTGCTCTCCTTATCTGGTCAGGCCCTTGTCTACCAGAGATAAAGCCAACTTGATCTTTATGTATGTACACATTAATAAAAGAGGCAAGAAGATTGGCTAGTATTTTCGTCATTATTTTTATATCATTGTTTATTAAAGAGATTGGGCGATAGTTATTAATTTCTTCGGGGGGTTTATCAGGTTTAGGTATAATTGTGATATATGCAGTATTTAGTTGGACATCTAATGGTACACCTACCGTTTTAGCATTGAAAAACTTAGCTAAATGTGGAGCTAATGTTTCCGCGAAGGCCTTATAGTAGGGAATAGAGAACCCATCAGGACCTGGAGCCGAACCCGCTTTGAGACCTTTAATGACTTCAAGAACGTCCTCCACAGTAAAGGCAGACTCAAGTAAATCCCTGTGCGATGAGAGAAGGGTAGGAATGGGAAGATCATCAAGGAATTTAGTAACTGAGTTTTTATCAATTTGAGAGGAAGATTTATAGATGTTGGAAAAAAACTCATGAAAGGCCTCTAGAACTTTGACAGGGTTGGCTGTGGGAGGTTGGCTAGAAATTCTGATTTTAGGTGTAGTATTGATTCGAACACGGGGTGAAAGTTTAGCAGCTAACAAGGGTCACAATTTGTTAGCATGAACATAGACTTTGTTACTCGTCCAGCGTATAGCTTTATCAGCTTGTGTAGTGAGAAGTAAGTTTAGATTAAGTCTAGCTTTATCAATGAGGGCAATTGGGACTTTGGATGGGTCCTTTTTGTGTATGGCTCTGAGAGAGGCATATTCCTTTTCTAAGCGATCTATTTTATCTTTACGTTCCCGTTTGAGATGCGTTGCTAATTGCATCATTTTACCCCGTATGAAAGCCTTATAAGCCGCCCATAGCATTTCAACCGAGACTTCTCCATTATTATTGAGAAGAAAATTATCTTGAAGAGCTTTATTAATCGTTTCAACTCTTAATGGATCAGAAAGAATGGATTCGTTGAGTTTCCAATTGCCCCTCTTTCTGCTCAGAGCATTAGAGTGAATAGCTATAAGTACAAGTGAGTGATCTGAAAGGACAGAAGAGTTGTGGGTGTTAAAATATGATCAATTCTAGCACATGTATTATGCGGGTGAGAGAAGTGAGTGAAATCTCTTTTTGAAGGATTCAGCTCCCTCCATATGTCAGCCAGGTTATGGGTCGAAAGTAATTTAGCAAATTTCTGGCTTTCTCTAGTCAGTCTAGTTAGTTGAGTCCCTTGGGGTTTAGATTTGTCCAAAGCCTGGTCCAAAGCAACATTAGAATCACCTCCGAGAAGGATCGTGCCCTCTAGTAAGGGATTGAGGGAATCCAACATGACTTTAAAAAAAGAAGCTTGACCCTTATTAGGGGCATAGTAGGATACTAAAGAATAAAGGTGCCCCTCTTTGGTACCTTTTAGTAGAATAAATCGTCCCTCAGGATCTAAGTATTCAAAAGTCTTCTCAAATTTACAAAATTTAGAAAAAAGAATGGCCATCCCCTTTGTTTTATTCTCTGCATTGGCTAGGTGAAATTGCGAATAATGTGAATGTAGAAAAGCAGGAGTATACCATATAGGAAAGTGTGTCTCTTGAAGTAGGAGCATATCAATTTTAAGAGTTTTATAATAGTCTTAAATCTTTCTCCTTTTGGTTGGAGAGCTTAGACCCTGTACATTGTGCGATGCAATTATTAGGTTGGGAATGTGTGGTATTAGCCATGGAAGTCAAGGAGAAAGCATCTATTACAGTCGTACCCACTCACCCATGAAAGGTAGCTTGTAGACGTTGACCTCAGAATCTCTCTCAGAAGATACACATACATCAATGTCTCCACTGTAAATCTGGTGGATGCGATTCTGTAAAACATAAATAAGTTGGGCATGTACACAGAGGGGAAGAAAAGAAAGATGAGGGAAAAGACAAAAAAATAAATAAGGTAAAAGTAGAACCCACAAAAAAAGAAAAAAAAGAAAAGTCTCCTAGCATCAAATATCAGGATCCGGGAGGGGAGACAACCTCCCAGAGCCCTTCAACAAATAAAAGCAACGTCTGACCCTAGGGTACAGACAACCTATCCCTCAAAGACTACTGGTCCCTAAGAGATAGGTGGAGATAGGTGGAGGCGCATTTAAGCCATTCCTCCAAAGGATGCCCTAAAAGGAAAAAATTGTATTCAAGTTATAACACGGTTAAATAACATTTTGAACTGAACATATTAGGATGTCCACAAGTGACCTATTTAGGAATAAAGAATGACTACTCCTCAAAAAAAAAAAAATGTATTTGAAAAGAGAAAATAGAAGTCTCAAGTCATATATGAAAGTTTACGAAATTATCTATATTGTAAGTCAGCTTTTTGAAATACTAAAATGTGGGGAGAAGAAATGGGGGGAGTGCTGCTTAGGCCCAAAACTAACATTTCAATAGTTATATAGACAGAGAACAAGATATCCAAAAGATGGTAGAAGTCTATATAACATTTTATATATATATATATATATAAAAAATAAAAATAAAATAAAATAATACGTTGTTATTATTTTAAGTCACTAGGGGTACAAATAAGGGGGAGAACATTCAAAAGACTTCCCTAAAGGGAAAAAGTTGGGCACTCGGTCAAAACGAGAATTAAGGAAAATAAGTAGAAAAAGCAATTAAATCAAGTAGGGCCATTATCCTTGATTTTCTTAGCTCTTCCTTTGTTCCATTGGGGAGAATTCAAACCCGTCGACATTGGTCTTTTAGAAGATCCAGAACTGGGTGGAGAAGTATCCATTTCTGCCTCATGCGAGATTAACTTCAGTTGTAAGAATAATTTTTCACCTTCTTGAAAGTTGGAAAATAAAATAGGATTTCCCGTTGATAGTAAATCTAACAGCGAATGGAAAGGCCCATCTGTATCTGATATCCTTTTTAGTGAGGACTAACAACAAAGGTTTCAATGACCTCCTGCGCTGGATAGTGGATGGAGAAATATCTGCAAATAGTTGAATTGAGTGACCCTGGTATGTCACTTGTGGAGAAGATCTAGCCTGCTTCATATCCTCCTTCACTGCATAGAAATGAGGCTTAACAATAATGTCCCTCGGTTTGCCATCCTTCCTAGGTGGTCCCAGGGCTCTGTGTGCCCTATCCAGTTCCAGTCAGTCAAGTGGGGAATTGGGAAGCATGTTTCCAAATAAGTCCTGGATCGCTTTGGGTACATCAATTATAGATTCAGGAAGACCCCTAATTCTGACATTGTATCTGCGGGACCTATTTTCGAGTTCATCAATTTTAGACAATGTGATATCAAGTTGTTCCTGAACAGTATGGATATGTTCCATATTTTGATTAGTAGCTGCAGCAGTTTCATCGATTTTATTTTCAATAAAGTCAATTCTAGAGCCCAAGCTTGGAAAATCTACCTTCAGATCCATTGTGATTTTATTAGCAGTTTGTGCTAGACCTTTGTCTAGTAGGTCAGAGAACTTCTGAAATAAGTCTGCCATTTGATAAGCCTCTATTCCCTGAGTGGTGTCTGAGGTAAAAGAAATGGCCTGAATAGCAGTGTCATGCCCCAATGCAGAAAGGTTATATTCTGAGGCAGATTGGTTATCGAGGGTTCCAGCTGTAGTCGGAGTAGTGGTAAGTACCTGAGTAAGTACCTCTTGGGGTCCTAAGTGGACTGCAGCTGTGGAAGAGCGGGTATTCTGCCGTTTTTCAGTCAGGTATAGCGTATTAGGGGTCGAATGCAGTGATGCGGTGGCCATCTTGGATTTAACATCCGTCATCAGCAATCTGAATAGCGACCTTAAAACCTCTAATAAAGAGGATTAGTTAAGCTGTGGATGTTCTCTGGTCTCCCAGTAGTCAGCTGCGTTGAATTGAAGGCAGTACCGACACCATGTTTGCCGCTATGGGCGCCGCTGTGGAAGGATGGAGCAGAGCTCTCGGCTCAAGCGGCCATCTTAGGGGCCCCGTGCATGCGCACTACACGAACAATCTTAACAACAAAGTAAAATAAAAATAATGCAGCACTAATTATTAAATAAACAAGTCCATATATGGTGAACAGATAATATCCAAAATGTACCAATGAAATCCAGAAAGTGAATATCGAATAAAGTTCATATGATTGTGCAAAAATAAACAGAGGATGTGCGTGATCAAAAATCACCAGCTTGCTCCACCACCCAGTGTAAGATGGACTCTTACCAGAGTGTGTACGAGCTAAGCCAGACACTACACCACATAAAAGACCAGGTCATCATTGTGAACAGTAATGCCGTGTACACACCATCGGTTTTACCAATGAAAACAGTCGAATTGACTTTTCTCATCGGACAAACTGATCATGTATGGGCCCCATCGGTCTTTTTTCCATCGGTGAGAAAAAATAGAACATGTTTTAAATTTATCCGATGGGAAAAAAAACGATAGCAAATTTCGATCGTCTGTGTGGAACTCCATCGGACAAAAAACCCACGCATGCTCAGAAGCATTGAACTTAATTTTTCTCGGCTTGTCGGAGTGTTTTACGTCACAGCATTTGGGATGGTCGGATTTTTGACTGATGGTGTGTAGGCAAGACTGATGGAAGTCAGCTTCATCGGATTTCCGATGGAAAAATCCATCGGATTAGGATCCATAGGAAATCCGATCGTGTGTACAGGGCTTAAGAGTCCCTATGCCTTCACCATTGTGTTGGGAATCTGTATACTATGGATGCAATCTGTGAAGATCAAGAGGCCTTTTCTGAAATGTGGCTGATAGACTCCATAGGAGATAACCAAAAGCTGTACCAGACATGTTTGCCTACCCTGCAGCATTCGGATTATTTGAGAACTGCTCCATATTTCCACAGCTGATGATTAGGAATCAAAAGACCCCCTAATTTGTCCTCTGTATAAAATCATCAGTACCAAAGACCAAAAGTTGCTGGGGAGAGCCTTACCAACAGATTGTGGTCAGTTCCTAAAGGATTGGGAGAAATTCAAGCTAAACAAAGGACTGCTCTATTATGTGGCATAAGGGGCTGGTTCAGGCCCTCGGCAGATCACTGAGAGGCTGAGCCAGGTGCCGCTCTAGGGATCTGGGTGGATCCCCAGGATCATTTCAGAGCCTGGAGTAGCTCTGTGACGTCAGCCGACAACGGGCTTTAGCCCATCTTTGGCCGAAAACTAGTCATAGGTGTGCAGAACGAATGGCACTCTTGTGACCCCATAAGAGAAATATACTTCTCCTTTAAATACAGTAACTAGCATTAGCTCTGGACAAGCAATATGTTAGTTCTCAAGTATGAAGTGCAGAAAAAAGATAGGCATTACTTTTTAAATGCTTTACTTCAGTCACTGGAAAGATTACTACTGGGGATTCAGTGTGTTTCCATACTGCTAAATTGTTTTCCTTGTATTTGAGGTAGGTGGCTTTTGCTCAAGTTCCGGTAGTAGCAGAAATTCAGAGACACTGTGGATAACCTTGAATGTATGAAACCTCATATGACCTGAGATGGAGAACATCTGGTGTGACATGTAAAATCTTTGTCTTTGCTAACATTAGGTTTTGTATACTAAAGTTAGGCGTGTTCGCCTACTTACTGTTGACCCAGTGGTTGGGTGGTTCTCTGGGCTGCAGTGTTAATTTTGATGTCAAAATTCAATTTAGTTTTTTTCATAGTGTTTTGACTAAAATGCCATTTAAGTTTTAGTCATAATGTAGTCATCTGAATTGTTTTAGTTTTAGTCGTATTTTAGAAGAGTAAAATCTCCAGTACGTTCAGTCAACAGTACATTTTCAGTACATACAATCCAGTACGTTTTAGTCAACTTAAATCTCCAGTACATTTTATTTGACTAAAATCTAATGGGTTTAGTTAAATTGTAATTGTAGAACTGCCAAACTCATTATATACTATTTGAGTTAAAACTTAATAACATGTTATTATTTATGGTATTAAAGCAGAGTTCCACCCAAAAGTGAAACTTCTGCTCATCTGATTACTCCCCCATTCGGTGCCACATTTGGCACCTTTCTGGGGGAGAGGGGAGAGAGGATACCTGTCTTTTACAGGTATTCTGTCCCCACTTCCTGGAGCCTGCGCCATGGCCCTTGACATTACTGCTCGGTTCCCTCCTCCTTCCCCCGCCGCCGGACCAATAAGAGAGAAGTGGAGCCTCGCGCATGCGCAGTAGGGTTCCCGGCGTGAAGCCATAAGGCTACACTGCCGGGTTCCCCTATCCTCAATGGCGGCGGCAGCACCCGACAGCTAATGGAAACATCAGCTGCGGTTGCCGACATCGCTGGACTCCAGGACAGGTAAGTGTCCTATTATTAGAAGTCAACAGCTGCAGTATGTGCAGCTGCAGGCTTTTAATTTTTGAAGCGGTGGGTGGACCTCTGCTTTAAGGTTTAAACACGCACTACAGACACAGATTTAGCCGTTGTGATATATAACATCTTTATAAGTAAACCAAGTTTCTTAAAACAAAAAAAAAAGTGCAACTTTAAAAAAAAACAAAAAAACTGTAAACTCTATTGGCTGTAATTCCATTGCACATATTATCTGAATATATTACCAGCATTAAATATTAAAGCCTTTTTCCTATTTTTTTTCTTTCAGCAGCTTAGTAGATGCCCCCTAGTTATTCTTATGTTGTATTGCAGTGTTAATTTTCACATCAAATTTCGATTTAGTTTTAGTCATAGCCTTTTGACTAAAATGTCATTTTAGTTTTAGTCGTATTTTAGTCATCTGAATTTTTTAGTTTTAGTCGTATTTTAGACGACTAAAATTGTTTTAATTTTGTCGATGAAAATATTGTCGGAAACGATATTAACACTGCTGAGCTGCAGACCCTAAACTCAGTACCATCATTTACTCACAGGAAACAAGGAAGCTAGCTTACACAAAGTGTGTCATAACCAGGATGTGTTTTCAACTCATGAAACTGCTGAACTTATTGGAGTCTTGCTTTAAAGCTGATCTCCAGGCAGAGAGAAAAACATCCAGTTTGCCAATGTGTCTCTCTAAAGCCTCATACACACGATCGGATTTCCATCGGACAAAGGGCGTTGGCTGTGAACTTGTTCTGCATACAGACGACAGAACTTTTTCAGCCAACATTCACAAAACTATGTGGTTTTTCTGCTCTTTAGCGCCACCCTTTGGGCAACTTCTGTTGTCTTATGGTTAGCATTGGTTAGGAGCATGCTTGTTTGTACTTTGGATTTTAGTCCGACCGACTTGTGTACACACAATCAGATAATCCGACGGAACACATTTGTTGTCGGACAATTTGAGAGCATGGCTATCCAACATTTGTCGTTGGAAATTCTGACAACAATTGTCCAATGGAGCATGCAGACGGTCGGATTATCCGACAAAACCCTTCCATCACACAATTGTTGTCGGAATATCCGATCGTGTGTACGGGCCTCAAAACAAAAATGTGTTTGTTTCTCTCTGCCTCTTTCTATTTTCCCCCCTCTCTCTCTCCCACTCCTTCTCTCAAACCACAACAGAAAAAGGATGTGATGTCAGAGGAAATAACCTGAAAAATGCATAGCAATTTAACACACATAAAACATGTTTCAACGCACATCAAAATATGCATCAACTCACATAAAAAACGTGTCAATGCACTTCAATGGAAGCATTGCACATCAATTATTCAAACATTTTCATGCATTTGAATGCATGTGTAGCAATACCCCCAGTTAAGAGGGCTGCAAGTATAGTTTTGGGCCTGTAACACACTGCTGTCAACCCCCAGGAACTGCCCCTAACCTCCCTTGGCACAGTTAGCACAAATGGAAGTGTGAAACTCACTAGGCTATAGGCTATAGGCTATAGGAGTCACCACTCCGCAATAAAGCATACACAATAGTTAATATTAAATGACCTGAGCTGGCTGCTTCAGCTGGGATAAACAGTATGCCACACACTTGTCTGCTTAACCACAAATATTTTACTGAATAGAAATATAAGGTTAGACAATGGTACATTTATCTATGCAGGGCCATGCAATATCAAAAGTCAAACAAATAACAAGTATTATATTCTAACAGTCTTATGCGCACTCAATGTCTCTTAATAAACTACACTTGCGAGCCTTTCCCTCGTGGCCAATATGGCGGCCAAACAAATGTCTCCCTGCTGGACAGTCAGGCCTGACTAATTCACACACAGTTAGTTCGCTGAGAAGGTTCTTTCCTAGCAATGGTGGTGCACTTTGTAGATTATTTGTAATCCAATGGTGTTAAACTGTTGGTTACTTAGCAAGCAATAAGACAACTTAACTCCGGCTGCACAACACACTGTTTCTCTGGGGTGCAGTATAACACTCCTGTAACGGTGGGCCCTGACCAAAGGATACTGGGCCTAAAAGGTAGTCAAAGTATACTGAGCAAGTGCTCTCTCACCCGACCGGACCAGTCCGTACAACCGACTTCAGTAACTGACGTTCCGGAACACAGTCTCACGATAACCGTAGTCTTCGATCCTCTCGACCATCTGCGGGAGATAGATAGATGAGACGACTCTGGGTTCTCCAGTGACAATTTGCAAGCTCTCCGGATACTCTAGGCCCAGGCTCTCCTGCCTAGTCTAAACAACAGGCCCAAACGTAGGCTCCACTTGCTAGGAGCAAGCATGTTGCTCCTCCCTCCTTAAATAGTCCTTCCCCAGCAGACCTTGCACCGGGCAATGCACCATGGGTGCCCCGCTGCACGCTGGGTATAGTAGTCTTTGTGCTCATTTAGAGCGATACCCCGCTACACATGTTTATGTGTGGACAGTATAGGTCTTGTCTCTGCCTATGTTTTGCAACTGAAAAGTAAAAAAAGAAATAACACACTTATGAGCTTATCTTTCTACCAATTTTCTCTCTCCTCCTATTGACATGCTCCTTACACTGTAGCAAAACCAGTTGGCTCCTTGTTTTTCCCTCCCCCAGTCTGAATGCTGTTATACAGGTTCTTGCCAGTGGCCGACACCAGGTCCAATATATTTATTTCAGGTACTTATATAGAGCCGTCAATTTACGCAGCGCTTTACATATACATTGTGCATTCACATAATTTCAGGTACTTATATAAGCTTGCACTTAGAAAAATACATTCAATAATATACAGTATATTAAAGGATATAGAGCTGCGTAATTTGTGCATCTAATATCTGACTGGAGTTAATTTTTTATGGTTTTTCATTAATTCAAAACTGGGTTACATTGTTTCTTTTATATCTGTCTGGAGTTCAGCTTAAACTGGCAGTTGTTGCTAAAATCTTTTGAACTAGACGGCTCCTGCACAGCTAGATTTTGGATTAACTAGATGATAATCAAATTGTCTTTTCAGCATTGTAATAATATGACCACTATTAAAAACGGGATGAGGCTGAAACATTTAAAAGCAGATTATTTCCAAAAATACAAATCTTTTGTTTCAATAATGCAGCTAAACAAGGTTAATAGAGCATATAATGCTGAAATACGTGTCAGGACTCTGTTCTGAACTCTGTAACTTGGCTTGTCACTAGTTTTTTCATTAGAGACCTCATAAGCAGCTCCTGCATATCAGTCACAGTATACCTTGACAGGTTTAACCTTCCCAAGTGGCTAAATACACCATCTTCAATGCAGCCTATTGACCAAAGCAATAAGCCATTCTATATAGTGTATTAAAGTCATTTTCCACATGCTACCTCAGCATGACCCATTGTTCATACAGACTCCTGCTGACCATGGAAAACCAGTATCCCATATTAAATTGCTACACTTTAGGCCGTTACACCGGTTAAACAATGAGTCCCCAACTGAATTGTTTTCTTCTTTCATAGTCTAAAAAGCACAGCGATTATCACAAGTGCTCAAGATGCAATTTTAAACTGTCAAGAAGAAAAGAGCCCTACACATAATGTTCTGACTCAAAATACAGTGTATTCTGGCTGTAGAATCTTTATTTGTGTTATCAAGCTCTGTTCCCCGATTCCCGGATGAATAAAGGTGCCATTAGCAAGACTATGAGAAGTTACTTTGAAAGCTTTGGATCCGGTTCTATAAAACTGCACCTTATACTTGCTAAAATCAATTTTATTCACATGCTTTTTGACAAATGAGTTCAATCTAAATGTTGTGCCCTTCCTTTGACCCTCAGCACTACAAACAATAGGTTAGACTCGGCTAGTGCAGACAATGTTCCACACTAATGAATCCAAAATGGCTGAGGCCCAAAAATTGGTTGATAATGACAAATCCTTTCAGGTGATCTTTGTAATTGGAGAAGTACTGCATACCGGCTTTCCGAGGATGGAATAAAAAGAGATTTGTTCTCTCATTATGGCTAATAGAGTCTACGAGTGCTGTGTGAGTATGTTCTTAATTTAATCATCCTTTAATAACTTTGCACACTTCATTTTCTCTGTAAAATGACATGAAATGGACACACACATGTTAAGTTCAGCATTAAAAACAGATGGATCTTCTAATGACCAATTATACGCTGTGTATACTGATGAATTTCCTTTTATTGCACCATTTTAATATCAAATGTATGATTAAGAATTGTAATTGCATCTTAAAATGAAGCACAAAGTCTAATCATTTACTACATTAAGGTATTGTCCTTATTGTTATTTAATTTGTAAATAATCTGTGAAAAGCTTGTTTTTATACAGCAAGACTCGGCTACTATTATATTCTTGCCTGCAATTCTTTTGACCATATAAATATTTTCTAGGCTGTTAGGAATTCCTGTAGCCATAACCTGGAACTGTGTCTAGATGTTGTCTATGTATTAATGTTAACCCTACTAAGGCTATGCAATAAGGTATTAATATTTTTGGAATGCCTAACCAGCAATTTGTGTGTAGTTGTACAGCATGACTGAAATATACCACTGTAACAGTTAAACCAGTAGGCTTTACAAGTTTGTGAACTGTATTGTTACTGAGTTTATACAGAAGTTTTGCTTTAAGTGTCCCTTTTTAGATCTTTACTTCCCATCTTTGATGATTGCTAGGGAAGCATTACGGGTAAAAGGTACATCAGCAAGAGATTTTGAGGATAATGCAATAGAGGGAAGAAACTGCTGCAGCAACTGTGATAGCGAATCAACTGGTTGTACCACTTAAGGAAGTCTTTCAGCCTTGTAATCCTAGCCATATGTAGTTATCACTGTTATGCCACGTACACACGATCAGAATTTCCGACAACAAAATGTTCGATGTGAGCTTTTGATTGGATATTCCGACCATGTGTAGGCTCCATCAGACATTTGCTGTCGGAATTTCCGACAACAAATGTTTGAGAGCTGGTTCTCAATTTTTCCCGACAACAAAAGTTGTGGTCGGAAATTCCGATCGTGTGTATCCAATTCTGACGCACAAAAATCCTACGCATGCTCGGAATCAATTTGGCGCATGCTCGGAATCATTGAACTTCATTTTTCTCGGCTCGTTGTAGTGTTGTACGTCACCGCGTTCTTGACGTTCGGAATTTCCAAGCAACATTTGTGTGACCGTGTGTATGCAAGACAAGTTTGAGCCAACATCCGTCGGAAAAAAATCCACGGTTTTGTTGTCGGAATGTCCGATCGTGTGTACGCGTAATAAAAAGTACCAGAGAGACAGGATATGGCTATCAATGCCAAGATGCCATCCTAGATTGGTGCAATTGTTCAGAAGCAATACACCGAGGCAGAGATTACAATTTACATGCCTTGTTGGACATTGTTGTTGTTAACAAAATGTAATTACTAATGAGTTCAATACTAAACAATCCTTTCCTACTAATCCCTTTACTTCTGCTTGCCCAGTTGTGGTGCACAGTTTATTGTGAACGATATCTCAGTCCTAAGTATCTGCTATGAATGGTTTAAAGCCTAGCCTTTTTTTTTTATTATTACAGCTTCCCTATGCACCAATGTACCATTAATGTACCTCTGCTGCAGAAAAGAAAAGGCTTTTCTGATATTCTAGGGCAGGCGGCATAACATCTGCCTCTGCCTTTGTCTATAAAAAACTCCTCCATGACTTCCTGGTATACATCCTATAGGACATGAAAACTGTTAGTAGAAAGAAGTACTTCAGCAGCTGACCTCATTAAAACATACCCTGCACATGACACCCTGCCCCCCCTTTCAGGAGATTGATCCCATCCACCCCTGTACATGCTTCTCCAACCCAGTCATTGTCAGTGAGCACTATTCTCCCTGAATGCATAGCAAGTGTCTTCCTCTGCTAATTGATCATTTTGTATGTCTCCTTCTTCCCACATAGATCATTCATTTGGCAGAGTGTGCAGAAGCTGAGCAATCACTTGACAGCCTATGTGGAGAAGAGCTGTAGTATTGAAAACAGAAGAAGTATGTCCCTGGAAATCTTTAAAGCTATGATTGTATAATCTCCTTTAGAGCTACCATCAACTATGTAGTGCAAGGGCCTGTCTGATTGGATACAGAGTGATTTTATAGCTCTTTTATGTGTTTAACCCCAAAGGAGCCACTGGGTGTTTAGGGTCCCTTCAACCCTACACCTGTGATGACCCGCTCTAACCTAGATCCAAGACTAAACTGACAAAGTTGCAAACATTTCAATTGGCTCTATGCAAGATACTAAGCCTATGTGGAGGAACAATACCACAATACTAACAGAGGTAGTATAAGGTGCAAAACAGCAACAACCACAAATAATACTACTATGCAGACCCTGTCTAACCACTGGTCAATAGAACACTATTTCAGTCCCGCCAGAGATGGACCACTATGTCAGGGTCACCTGTGGCCAGGTGACAGATGCACACCGTAGGGGGACAGGAGTGCACCGCGAGGTAGTGAACCCTATGGCTGGCTTCTGTGGATAGGAAACTGGGTGGTTGTGGAAAGCGGGACCAGAGGAGCACAACCGGGATCCCAACGGAAGCGAGAGCCAAGATTCCCCAGGGCGCGGAGTCTAAGACCCAGCTGGTCTTCTCCAGGGCCTCTAGTGGTGAGGATGTTACGCTGCAGGCTGGGACCAGGTCGCGGCCCCTGGAGTTTCCTAGCTCACGCCCCGTAGGATAAGGGGAAGCAGCAGCACACGATAGAGAGAACCGAATAACAAGCCGAAGGTCAGGGGCCACAAGCAGACAAGGATAACGAAGAACGAGCCGAAGGTCAAGGGTCACGAGCAGACAGGGATGGTCGGGGACAAGCCAATAACGTGACAGAGAGACAGACGTAGCACACGGCAGGCAGGAACCCAAACACACAATGCCTAACAAACACGTTGATCAGCAAAGCAGGCTTGCAGTGCACAGGTTAATATAGTGTTCAGTGATAGGGCCTGGGGTGGAGTCAGGCTGGGAGGAGATTATAAAGGAAGCCAGGTGAAGGAGGTCTGGTCTCTAGATGAACACATGAGGAGGAAGGTAAGATGGCAGACAGACATTAATGCATATCCATGACAGTACCCTCCCTCTTACGAGGCCTCCCCCTTCCCCGCCTGGGCCCAGGTTTAGAGGGAAACTTCAGATGAAACTCCTTTAACAGACGAGGTGCAAAGACCTCAGATGCAGTGATCCAAGACCTCTCCTCAGGACCAAACCCTTTCCAATGAACGAGGTACTGAAGAACGCCTTTACAGAGTCGGGAGTCCAGAATTTGACTGATCTCGTACTCCTGATTATCCTCCGAGACAGGCGCCACGGTAGGAAGAGGACGAGAGAATTTATTGAGGACTAAAGGCTTTAGAAGAGCAACATGAAAGGAGTTAGTGATTTTAAGGCTCTTAGGAATCTGGAGTTTGAAACAAACCGGATTCAGTTTAGCAGTTACCGTGTATGGACCGATGAATCGTGGAGCAAACTTCAGAGAAGGAACTCGGAGCTTGATGTTCCTGGTAGAGAGCCAGACTTTGTCCCCTGGCTGAAGAGAAGGCGGTTTACGCCTGCGGCGGTCGGCAAAGCCTTTGAATTTTTCAGCAGCTGCCCGGAGGGAATCATGAACGTGACCCCAAACGGAATTGAGAGACTCCTGAACCGAAGCCAAAGCTGGAATGTCTGGAGAACAGATCATAGGAAGAGGAAGTTGAGGGTGTTTTCCATAAACTGTGAAAAAGGGTGTCTTCTGCGAACTGGTATTCACATGATTGTTATGGGAGAATTCTGCCCACGGGAGTAGAGAGGACCAATCGTCATGGTGAGAAGACACAAAGGTGCGAAGAAAGACCTCTAACTCCTGATTAACCCTCTCAGTCTGTCCATTGGATTGGGGATGGTAAGAAGAAGAAAAATCCAAGACAATATTGAGGGATTTGCAAAAGGCTCTCCAAAAACGAGACGTGAATTGGACTCCCCTGTCGGAAACAATATGAGAAGGGACCCCATGTAGGCGGAGAATTTCTCGAATGAAAATGGGAACCAAGGCAGGGGCAGAAGGAAGACCAGGAAGAGGAACAAAATGAGCCATCTTGGAGAATCGATCGATTACCACCCAAATGACTGTATTATTCTCAGACAGTGGGAGATCGGTGATAAAATCCATGGCAATATGGGCCCAGGGTTCCTTAGGAATAGGCAAGGGCATGAGGAGACCAGCAGGAGCTTGTGTGGAGGATTTGGACTGAGCACAGACATGACAAGCTTTAACGTAGTCTTTGACGTCTGAGCGGAGATTAGGCCACCAGTAGTGACGACTGATGAGTAGGAAGGATCGGAGGAATCCAGAATGCCCTGCCACCTTGGAATCATGTCCCCAACGAAGGATCTTAGCTCTTAGCTCAGTGGGGACAAAGGTCTTACCAGGCGGAATTTTAGACTTCAGGGTGGTAGAGTGGGCAACAATGCATGAGGTGGGAATGATCGGCTCAGGTTCAGGGGCGGACTCCTCGTCCAAAGTGTCAAATGACCTAGAGAGCGCATCAGCCCGACCGTTGCAGGAACCAGGTTTGTAGGTAATCGTGAAATTAAAACGGGCAAAGAAGAGACTCCACCTGGCCTGTCTAGGATTCAGACGTTTAGCATTCTGTAGATACTGTAAATTCTTGTGATCGGTAAAGATCGTTATGGAGTGAGGGGAACCCTCCAAGAGATGACGCCACTCCTCTAACGCCAATTTAATTGCGAGAAGTTCCCGATCACCGATGGCATAATTCCTCTCTGCCTGAGAAATTTTTTTGGAGAAGAACGCACATGGTTGGCGTCTCTTCTCAAAGATTTGAAGAAGCACAGCTCCCACCCCCATTGAGGAAGCGTCCACTTCAATAAAAAATGCATTCCCAGGATTTGGTCTCCTCAAGAGGGGGCCAGAAACAAAGGCCTGTTTCAGGTTGTGAACTGCAGAGACAGCTTCGGGAGGCCAGTCTCTGGCATTCACACCCTTCTTGGTCAAAGCGATAATAGGCGCGGCAATGGAAGAGTAATTCCTTATGAACTGCCTATAATAATTAGTGAAGCCAAGAAAGCGCTGTGTGGCCTTGAGGCTAGCAGGAAGAGGCCAGTTGGTGATAGCCAAGACCTTCCCAGGGTCCATACGAAGCCCCGAACATGAGACAAAGCACCCCAAAAACAGGACCTCAGAACATTCAAAGGAACATTTCTCCAGCTTGGCATAGAGATTGTTCTCTCTAAGACGTTGAAGTACAGTGCGGACATGGTTTCTGTGGACGAGCAGATTTTCAGAAAAGATCAGAATGTCATCCAGATAGATGACAACAAACTGGTACAGCAGATCTCTGAAGATTTCATTGACAAAGTTTTGAAACACGGCTGGAGCATTACACAGACCAAAAGGCATCACCAGATATTCGTAATGCCCGTCTCTAGTGTTAAATGCAGTCTTCCATTCGTCACCCTCCCGTATTCGAATGAGATTGTACGCGCCTCTGAGATCCAACTTGGTGAAAATGGAGGCACCCTTCAACCTATCGAATAGCTCAGATATTAAGGGTAAGGGGTATCGATTTTTAATAGTAACCGCATTTAAACCCCGATAATCGATGCAGGGTCTTAAGGTACCATCCTTTTTGGCAACAAAAAAGAACCCTGCCCCTGCAGGCGATGAGGATTTCCGGATGAACCCTCTCTCCAGATTCTCTGCTACATACTCCGACATGGCCTGGGTCTCTGGGATGGACAGAGGGTAGGTACGACCCCTGGGTAGAGTTGCTCCGGGGACAAGATCAATAGCACAGTCAAAAGACCTGTGGGGAGGAAGCACCTCAGCTGATTTTTTACAGAACACATCCCGGTAATCGCTGTATGCGGCGGGAAGATCAGAAGAAACAGAAGTGGCAGCAACCGGAAGACTCTCCTTGGGGGTCACCTTGAGAAGACACGACGAGAAACATGAGGAACCCCAGGCCAGGATCTGCCCAGAGACCCAGTCCACATGTGGAGAGTGGAGCTGTAGCCAAGGGAGGCCCAATACAACTGGGGTAGAGGCCTTGGGTAGAATAAGAAAGGATATCCACTCCTGGTGGAGAATCCCTACCGACATCCTAATGGGTAGCGTCTGGAAGCGAATAGGGCCCCCTGGGAGAACAGTGCCATCAATTGCCGAGACTACCAATGGGGTAGTGAGAGGTGAAAGGGTAAGCTTCATAGAAGAAGCAGTTCTCCAATCCATGAAATTGCCGGCAGCCCCGGAATCCAGGTATGCAAGGGTTGACTGAGGAGAAGTGCCTACATGAAGGGACACCGGCAAGAGCAGGCGAGAAGGTGATGTTTCTGGGTCCAATACTCCACCTTCCAAATGTATTAGACCCGAGCGTTTCCCGGACGAAGCGAGCAGGAGTCACGAAAATGACCCTTGCCCCCACAATAGAGGCACAAGCCCAGAGTTCTGCGCCTAGCACGTTCTTCGGGGGTTAGTCTGGTCCGGCCCAGCTGCATAGGTTCTTCAGCAGGTAGAGGATGCTCCACGGAATGAAGGGAGGGGAGCTCAGACTGGCTAGGACCCAGAGAGTGCTGGCGTCTTTTTTCTAAGGACCTCTCTTGAAAACGAATGTCGATCTGGTTGCATAATGAAATTACATCGTCCAGACCGACGGGAATGGCTCTTCCCGCTAATTCGTCTTTCACTCGGTCAGAGAGGCCATGTAAAAAGGTAGCGACCAGGGCCTCATTATTCCAGCTCAATTCAGCTGTGTGGATACGGAACTGAAGAGCATATTGCCCCACTGAACTAGATTCTTGGCGAAGACGTAAGACAGCACTAGCCGCTGAAGAAGCCCGAGCCGGCTCTTCGAAGATATTACGAAAGAGCTTCAAGAATTCGGACAGACTGGAAACCACCGGATCGTTCCTCTCCCACAGGGGGGCAGCCCAGGCCAAAGCTTCACCGGAGAGGAGGGAAATGATATAGGCTACCTTAGCCCGGTCAGATAGGAAGCTTTGAGGCTGAAGCTCAAAATGAATAGTGCATTGGCTGAGAAACCCCCTGCAGGCCTTGGAGTCCCCAGAGAAACGGAACGGAGCTGGCAATCTTAGTGAGTGTGAGGCTGCGACTGGTGCGATAGGTACAGCCGCTGGTTGTACTTGGGGTTGCGGATTCGGGGTTCCCAAGGAGACCTGAAGCTGCTCGAATCGAGAAGCCAGATCCTGGAGGAATCGCATCACCTGGGTCTGATTTGATTCCTGGGTCTCAAGTCTGCGAACTATGCCCTGCAATGGATCATCCGCGGGAAGCGGGATGTCAGCCGGGTTCATGGCTGATCAAACTGTCAGGGTCACCTGTGGCCAGGTGACAGATGCACACCGTAGGGGGACAGGAGTGCACCGCGAGGTAGTGAACCCTATGGCTGGCTTCTGTGGATAGGAAACTGGGTGGTTGTGGAAAGCGGGACCAGAGGAGCACAACCGGGATCCCAACGGAAGCGAGAGCCAAGATTCCCCAGGGCGCGGAGTCTAAGACCCAGCTGGTCTTCTCCAGGGCCTCTAGTGGTGAGGATGTTACGCTGCAGGCTGGGACCAGGTCGCGGCCCCTGGAGTTTCCTAGCTCACGCCCCGTAGGATAAGGGGAAGCAGCAGCACACGATAGAGAGAACCGAATAACAAGCCGAAGGTCAGGGGCCACAAGCAGACAAGGATAACGAAGAACGAGCCGAAGGTCAAGGGTCACGAGCAGACAGGGATGGTCGGGGACAAGCCAATAACGTGACAGAGAGACAGACGTAGCACACGGCAGGCAGGAACCCAAACACACAATGCCTAACAAACACGTTGATCAGCAAAGCAGGCTTGCAGTGCACAGGTTAATATAGTGTTCAGTGATAGGGCCTGGGGTGGAGTCAGGCTGGGAGGAGATTATAAAGGAAGCCAGGTGAAGGAGGTCTGGTCTCTAGATGAACACATGAGGAGGAAGGTAAGATGGCAGACAGACATTAATGCATATCCATGACACACTATGAACAAAATGGTGGCCAAAGACCTCTCACTACTGATGTCACTACTTTTTGTCCCTCCCATACAGTCCCTCTGTAACCAGAAAAAGGGTTCTTCCCCTCAAGCAAGCTATATGTAGCAAAAAACGCATCTGTAGCTGGAACACTCTTGAAACTGGATAGCTCTGGAACAGAAGCTCAGCACATGATCCTGGCTCTCATTTACAGAAGTCTCTGCAGCAGCACACATCTCTCAGCTCTCATTCACACCTGAGCGTTCTGTAGCTCAAAGACGCTAAACAAGAAAAATTCCATTCATTTCAATGGGCCCTGTTCACATCTGAGCGTGAACAGGGGCTATTGAAATGACTAGGATTTTGCTTGTTTAGCGTCTTCGAGCTTTGAGCTACAAAAAATTCAAGTGTGAATGCAGCACTAGCCAAGCCCAGACAGCACTACATTTAAATTAAGCTAAACATTACATGAAGCTAAATAAAAGACAGGCAAGCTAATATATTGGATTAAATGGAAATATTTTACCATCTGTCTAAAGTTTAGCTTTGAACTGATTTTTCAATTTGCTAGCTCATTTTGTAATTTTATTAGGAGAATAAAAGCAGAAAGAGAAAATATTGGGACTTTAAATGAGGTGTGCAATTGTGGAAAACACAACAGTGTATGAAGTGTATGAAGTATGAAGTAATAATAATTTGTTCTTTATTAGAGTTTCAAAGATACATACATGTTATAGCCATAACATCAATACGAACAGTAACAGATGTTCCAACTAGAGACAAGCTCTTTTGATAAGCATTATCTTATTACAGTAAACAATGAAATGCTAACGAGGGTGAGTAAACTTGGATAGCCGATTGAAAAGAGGTCCTAGATGGAGAAAGGGCGGGAAGGAGGGGGTAAGGGGTAGGGGTAGAAGGAAGGATGACAAAGAGGGCACCAGCGAGCCTGAGATAGGGAGCAAGGTGAGCAATTAACATTTCAGTATAGTTATACTTGAACAGTGCATTTTGGGTGGTGTAACCATGTCGACCACATACCTATAAATTTCTCTAAGTGCAGGTTTTTCTTAGCTACAATTCGTTCCATTTCACACTGGATATTGAGATCAGCGACAGTGCCTGAAATGGAGGGGATTGTAGTAGTTTTCCATAATCTAGTAATGTTCAATTTGGCAGCATAGAGTAAGTGAAGGACTGCATATCTAGATTGGGGTGGAATTTTTTCTATGCCAATATGTAGCAGGGCCAGTGCAGGATTCGGGGACCATGGCGCCCCAGCAATAGATGAGATCAGAGCGAATACTTGTTTCCAGAAGGAAGTCAAGGATTTGCAGTACCAAAGGGTATGTGCGATGGAGCCAATACTGCCGCAGCTTCTCCAGCAGGATGGTGAATGACCCGGGTACATTTTATATAAGTTATAGGGTGTTAAGTACCATCTATAGATAGTCTTTTGGTAGGATTCCCAGTGGTTGGAGCAGTGAGAAGCTTTAAAGGTTTCCGTAAATGCCCGTTGCCATTGGGTTTGGGTGAAGGGAACATTCAATTCTTCAGCCCACTTAGCTAAGGAGTGTACTTGGGAGCAGGGTCGAGTGTCGCTAAGGCATGCGTACATCAGAGAGATACCCCTATTAGGGTAGGGGGTAGAGGAGTAGTATTGGTATATCGGTACAGGGATTTTTACTCTGGAGGGCAGTGTAGATGCTCTGAAGTGGGAGATTCTCGTGTAAGTGAAGATCTCTGAACATGGGAGTTTAAACTTATTTTGGAGATATTTAAATGTGTGCATCTGGTCTTGGTTCTTCATGTCATCAAAGGTTAAGATACCTGCGGAGTGCCATTGAGAGAGGTTCAAATCAGGAATGCAGGATGATAGAGCTCTCAGAGGTATCGGTATCGACCTACTAGGTGAGTTTTGGGGATATAAACTTAGAATTTTTTTCCATGCCAATATTGAAGCTGAGATCATGGGGTTATGCTTTGGCAGGGATGGAGAGCCTCCTGCAGTTGTTAGTAAGAGGTGGTCCAGTAGGGTGGCAGGCTGTGGGTATGAGGCTTCTATGGTGGACCATATTTTTTCCTGTGTAGGGTGCCACCAAAAGTAAAGTTGGTCCAAAATTGAGGCGTAGTAGTAGTTGCCTATATGGGGCAATCCTACTCCGCCGTGTCTGTGGGGCCTAGTGAGTATGTAGCTAGCACATCTAGGTGGTTTAGAGTTCCAAATATAGTTAGTTATTTGTCTCTGAATAGAGGTAAGGAGGGACCGAGGGAGGGGCAGGATAAGTGTCCGAAACAGGTATAGGAGCTTAGGTAGTACTATCATTTTGACGGTAGCAATACGGCCAAGAGTAGAGAGGCCTGTGCTGCGTAGAGATTTCAGTAGGGTGGGTAAATTTCGGGAGAAGGTTAGGTAATTCAAGTCAATCAGTCGTTTTGTGTTGGGGGTAATCTGAACTCCCAAGTAAGGGATAGATGTATTCGCCCACATGTAGGGTATTTCGAATTTCAGCTGAGCTGACATTTTTGGGGGGAGATGTATGGGAAGGATTGTGGATTTTGTGGTATTCAGTTTATAGTAAGATACAGAGCTAAATTGGTGTAGGGTATCCTGAATGGCTTGCAGGGATTGGGCGGGGTTGGTGACCATCAGAACCACGTCGTCAGCAAATAGGCTAATTTTGTGGTCTACACCATTGCAGGGAATGCCTGATATGCATGGGTCTGATCTGATTTTAGAGGCCAAAGGTTCCATCAAGAGGGCAAAGATGAGCGGGGATAGGGGGCATCCCTGTCGAGTACCGTTAGAGATCTCAAAAGGGGTGGAAAGGGTCCCTCCCGAGAGTACCTTAGCTGATGGGTTGGAGTATAAGGAGAGAATTACATCTTGGAACCACCCCGTAATACCAAATTTAGTCAGCACTTCTTGAAGAAATGACCAGTGGACTCTATCAAACGCCTTCTCTGCGTCAAGGGATAGTAGCAGAGAAGGCGTTTGAGAGCGCGCAGCATGGTGGATGAGGTTGAGTACTCTTCTGGTTGCGTCTGGGGCTTGTCTACCTGGGACAAATCCAACCTGGTCCGGGTGTATTAATTCAGGTATAAACATCATCAATCTGTTAGCAATAACTTTGGCAAGTAGCTTGATGTCAGTGTTCAAGAGAGAGATCGGTCTGTAGTTAGAGGCAACAGAGGCATCCTTTCCAGGTTTTGGGATGGTAGTTATGATAGAACGTAACATATCTGTAGGCAAGGAGCCCGAGGAGCCAGCAGCATTGAAGAGGTCCGTCAGTCTAGGGGCTAAAATGTCAGCAAATTTTTTGTAAAACCCATTAGAGAAGCCATCTTCTCCTGGGGACTTATGCAGTGGGAGAGCTTTAATTGCTCTGAGGATTTCTTCCTTTGTGAATGGTTTAGATATATAGTCAAATTGGATCTCTGAGATTTTGGGCAGGTTAATTGGGGTAAGAAAGCTATGTATCTGCTCTGCTGTAGGCTGGGGAGTGAGAGGGTCGCGTTTGAGGTTATAAAGGGATGCATAGTAATCACTAAATGCATTAGCAATTTCTTGAGGGTTGGTTAAGAGTTGTTGTGAAATTGGGTGGTGGAGAGATAGAATTTTTGTTTTTGTGCATTGGGCTTTGACTTGTTTTGCTAAAAGTGACCCGGCTCTGTTGCCCAACGCATAAAAAGAGGCCTTGGAGAATTTAAAGTTACGTTCGAATTTGTGGAGCAGGAGGGTACGTAATTTCTGTCTCAGCTCTAGGAGTTGGATGGTTTGTGCAGGAGAGGGAGAGTATTTGTTTAGTTGTTCTAAGGAGGATATTTGGGACATAACCTCATCAATCTGCTGGGCCCTCTGGCGCCTCGCTCTTTTACTCAGCTTTATGAAAATTCCTCTTAGGTAAGCTTTGTAAGTTGACCAGAGTGTAAATTTATTAGTATCAGGCAGTTCATTATTATCAAAGAAGGATTGGTGCTCAGTTTCAATTTCCCTTTGGACTTTGGGGTCATCCAACAAGGAGGAGTCTAGTCTCCATAGTCTCGGAGGGCCAGGTCGTAGGTCTCCCAGGGTTATGGAGATTGGGGCGTGGTCTGACCACGAGATGAGACCAATGTCAGATTGCACAACGTTTTGAAGGGTCCATTTATCCACCAGGAAGGAATCAATGCGTGAATAGGATAGCTGTGAGTGTGAGAAGTATGTGTAGTCTCGTTCCGAGCCATGTTGTGCTCTCCATACGTCCAAGAGATCTATGTCATGGAGTAGTGGGTTCAGAGCCTGTCGGTGTTGACTTTTATTAGTGGAGGTGTCCATGTGTGGATCGCCAACAATATTAAGGTCGCCACCCAGGACCACATTTCCTTGATGCAGGCTTTCAACCTTCTTGTAGACGCGTCGAAAAAAGCGGAGTTGCCTGGAGTTTGGGCCATAAGTATTCACCAGGGTGTTTGTGGTGCGCGCGATGGTGCAAATGGTTATAAGGTATCTGCCCTGTGGATCAGCATAGGTGTGGAGGTGTTGGAACTGAAGGGTATCACGAATGGCCGTCAATATTCCATTCTTCTTCTGTGGGCCGGATGCGAGATATATGGTGCTATACCCTTTGATTTTGAACTTAGGGGTTTTTGATTCTGCAAAGTGTGTCTCCTGTATGAATACAATGTCCGCTTTCTGTTTGGATATTTCCCTTTGTAAGTTAGCACGTTTGTGCGGGCTGTTCAGGCCCTTCACATTTAAGGAGGTAAGCTTTAAAGGCATGCCAAGGCAGTTGGAGTGACTTTGAATGACAGGTCAGTGGTGGTGAGCGTGGGAAGATTCCTGCTGGGAGTGGTAAAGAACAGAAGATTTTGGACGTAGGTGATCAGATCAGACTGTTCAGTAGAGAAGTGAGCTTAGGAGACGGGATCTGGTTCAGTTGGAGGCTGGTGGAGGGCAGGGAGGGGGAAGTAAAAAGAGTGATCCCGTGAACAATACGGGTTCAATGGGCAGAGTTACTGCTGACAATTTCCAAACAGGGGGGATTTCCTCCAGTGGTGTCCAGGAACTTGGAACCAGTGGATCGAAAGGAAGGCTTGGAATAGGCAGTGATCCGCTATAGTCCGGCTATAAGTAGATTGGGGTCATGTGCGAGGACAGGGTATATCAGGCGTCTTGAAGTGACCAGTCAGCTTCCATTTGGGAAGGAGGAGATGGAGGTGGTCGTGGACTTTCCTCAGGAATTATGCGCCATAGCCTCAGTAGTTGGAGGCCAGCTTGGAGAGTGCGCACAGTATGGGTTTTACTCTGGAACGTAACCATCAACTTGGTGGGAAACCCCCACTTGTAGGGTATGTGGTGGTTCTGGAGTGCTTTTGTGATCGTGGATAGTTGCCTACGATTCTCCATCGTGGTTTTGGAGAGGTCGGTGTATAGCGCAATAGCAGTGAAAGGGTCAGGGAGGTTTGAGGCTCGCTTTGCGGCGAACATCACTCTTTCTTTAGCATTGTAGAAATGAATGCACGCTAACACATCTCTAGGTTTTTCTGCTGGGAGATGAGACGGTTTTGGCAGCCTATGGGCCCTATCTATTTCTAGATCTCTGTCGGTCAGCTCAGGTACCAGCGCTCGCATTAGGGATTGCAGGAATCGCACCAGTTCAGGTTATTGAACCGATTCAGGTATGTTGCGGAATTTAATATTGTTCCTGCGAGAACGATCTTCGAGATCTGCGAGTTTAAGGTTGATCATCTGCATCTCATCTTCATGTACAGTGCATACTTCCACTATATCATTATGGGCAGTGAGGAGATCAGACATTTTGTTTTCAACGTGGTGGAGACGCTGATCCTGATGGTGCACTACAGTAGCCAGCGAGGACACTGCAGCTGATAGGTCAGAGTACAGTGTCTGTTTAAGGGAGATTAGCATGTTCTTCATTGATTGCTCAGAAATGGGCTGGTCTGAGGCAGGGAAATTATCTATGGCTGATGGATGCTGTGTATTAGGAGGAGGCAAGGTGAAGGGTATACTGGGGCTTTGTCCTGGGATGTCATATTCTCGTCTGGGCTTAGACTTGACTGGAGAGGCTGAGGAAGGTGAGCGGGGTGGGGAGTACTCACAGTTTGTCAGTGTGGGTAGTCCTGGGCGTTGTGGTCCGCCGCCACCAGCGTGAGGAGAGAGCTGATCTGCAGGGCTGTGAGTGTAGCCAGCGCCATCTTGCTCGCGGCCCGCTCCGGCCAGCTGAAAAAAGTCCGTCAGCTTTTGTGGCATGTTCAGCTGCTTTCTCCTCTTCAGCATCGTTCCTGGGCGTAACGAGACTCACTGTGGGGATGATCGGGTGTGTTTTAACCCGTTCCTCGCGCTGTGGAGTTGCTAATAGCCGGGTTTAGTGCGGAGCATTCAGATCAGGCAGCCATCCGTGCTGCTGGCAAGCCACGCCCCGTATGTATATAGTAAAACCTTTAATTTTACAAAACACAGTTCCTTTGAGCTGCATGAATATGAAGAGTAAAAGCTGAACTGTCTTGGCATCCTACAATTAAAAGACTCTAGGCATTTTGTGAATGACGTTCAGTCATCAGGAGTATGGATGCAAAAATGCATACACTGTAGGTACAGAAAGTTCAAGTACCATATGTTAATATAGGTATGTATATATGTTAAATATTATACCCTTCCATCCGAAGGGGGAAAAAAGATTCCCTAGGTAGTTGTTACTAAATCTAATACTCACACATCAGCTCATAAAATGTATATCGGCTTAAGCAATGGTGGGGACATGAGGGAAGGGATCATTTCTTTCCTTTTCTAATTTTATTAGGACCTACCTATATGTCAAAATGTTAATAGTGTTAATTGTGTGTCATTAACAAACATGACAACAATACTTACTATTACATCAACCATATCATTAATAAATATATTTAAAATAATGTGGTCCACTTACCCCTATTTTGGATATGTGCAGTTTACATCTATTCTTTGTTAATGCAGAACTTTCACCTAAAAAGCAATTTATATTTTTGATTTATATTTTTGAATGTGGCCCTCCTTCCTATTGCTGAATTGCTAAATATAACTTCATAAAAATCATACCTGGGGGGCACAAAAGTTAGAAAATATACTTATCTTTATCCTAGCTGCTACCTGTGGCACCTAGGTGAGGGTGATGTCATCGTTCTTTCCGTAAGATTCTTGAGAATGCTGAGTAGGCCAAATCTAGCTGAGAAGATGATCCTCCACTGTGCCACATCATCATACAGAAAAATTTGGAGTACTCAGCATGACAAATTTGGGTCAGGCCACTATCACCTTCACCAACTTTTGACAAATGACTGGAATACCGCGTTGTCACCAATACGCAACAATGACTCTTTTAGCCTCACCCTGCACAAGGGTTTTCCAGCTTCCGAGACCACAATCTTAGACCCTTTCCCACTGGAGCAGTTTGCAGGCGCTATTGCGCTAAAAATAGCACCTGCAAACCGACCCTAAACAGCGGCTGCTGTTTCTCCAGTGTGAAAGCCCTAGCAGGACCGCTCCAAAAGTCCTGTTAGCAGCATCTTTGGAGCGGTGAGAGAAGCGGTGTGTTTACTGCTCCTCCACCGCTCCTTCCCATTGAAAGCAATGGGAAACCGCGGCTATACCGCCGGCAATGCGCCTCTGCAGAGGCGCATTTCCGGCGGTATTAACCCTTTTTCGGCCGCTAGCAGGGGTTAAAACCGCATCACTAGCGGCTGAATACCGCCACAATTCCGACAGTATAGCGCCGCTAAAAATAGTGGGGCCTAAGTGCCAACAGACTGAGATCAATTGTCACTGGGTTTAGTCAACTAAGCAATTAACCTTAAAACCACAAACTGCCACTAGATAGCTTTGAGCCTATCAACCCTTCACAATAACAGCAATGACAATTATGAATCTATATAAACGTCTGTACACACATTGTCACCACAGACAGGTATATCCAGAGATTTACCATGCAGTAGTGCTCTTCAAGAGACAGGGATTCTTTAAGTTTTGCATTAGTGCATTAGAGACAATTTTACAGTAAGGGTTTTTAAAATATGGTTTTATAATAAAAAGGTAACAAAAATGGCTCCTGCTGTTATCAATCTGCTCTATGAGGAGGGAGATAGAAGAAAGCTGCTGCTCTTATTCACAGCGCTGGATTTAATCAGGCTCAGGTAAGTATAAAGGGGGTGAGGGGGGATACTGTGTCACAGAAGATTTTTTGCCTTAATGCATAGAATGCATTAAGTTAAAAGAAATGAACTGAAAGTGATTTAGGGCTGCACCATATTATTATTATTATTATTATTATACAGGTTTTATATAGCGCCAACATTTTGTGCAGTGCTTAACAAAATAAAGGCAGACATTACAGTTACATTACAATTTTATACAAGAGGAATCAGAGGGCCCTGCTCATTAGAGCTTACAATCTAAAAAAGAAGTGTCAATTGATACAAAATATAATAGCTGTGGGGAATGAGCTGAAGTAAAACAGTGTTAGAACTATATCAACAATATATTGTGAAAACTATAACATAAGAATTATTCTGCGCTGGGGTATATATGGGGTTCATATGCTGCCCCCTGCTGCCCCTCCTATCCAGGTGTAAAGGGAGCCACATGGGCCCCCTGGAGTATGGGGGTGGGTCACAATTGTGACCTCTGTATGTATGCCCCTGCTCCTAACTGTACCAGTTTTGGTGGGACCTTCCCAAGATCTGAACAAAAATCCTGGTTTCCCATGATTCCAGGCTTCGTTCTGGAGGCCAGAACAAGTTCTGCCACTTGGCTCCAATAGCTTGCCTGACAGGGGCACGCCAGAATGGTCCCTCTGGGCACTTGTCCCGTATCTCTAACATGTGCTATGTGGCAGGCGGCATGTCTTTGATTTGGGGGAAGGGGGTGGTAGAAGGATATGTTCTGGGGGGTGCTTTGAGAGGGAGAGGACTTGTGCTTGAAGGTGTTGTGGGGGATTTTGAATTCAACTTCCCCTCCCCAGCACAAGTCCTCCCCCCTCCCAAAGTCCTCCCTACATATCCTCTTAACCCCCCTCCACATATACCCCCCATCACTCCTCCTGATGTAATATCCTTATTACCTCCCCCCAGTTACTGAGCCCCTCTCATCTGTATAAATCTATAAACACAGACCTCAGATCATCAGCACGGCTCTTTCTTTGTAATGTCCCTCATCCACGGCTCCTCCTTCTGTCTGTGTACAAGATAACATCAGAGCCGAGGAGGAGGAGGACGCTTTAGAAAGTTCTGTGTGCAGGCAGTTAGTGGGGAGAGATGCCGGGTGCCACAGAGGGGGACCCCAGGAGCCCCACAAGTGATGCAGGGCAGGTGTCCCTGGTGCTCTCGTTTGCGCTCCCTGTTAGGCAAGTAACCACAGCTCAGTGCGGGAACTTGTTTCGGCACTGGTTTACGGAATTCAGGCCAGAGTGTGGGCTGCCCACAGTGGCGGAATGGCAGGGCCCAGTCGCAAATGACCTTTGCGACCCTGGTAAGTCTGCCACTGACAGGAGGCATCATAAATGAAGGCTGCAGCTTGTGGAACACTTGACATGCATTATACATGTTTTACACTGTCCCTTTTAGGCTTCAGAACCACTTTAAAATAAAGCTGTTTAAAACAAGACCCCTTCCCCAGCTTCAACATTTCTGGGAAGTGTGGGTGATGTCCTCATGCCTCATCGCTGCCTCCAGCTTCTTCCATGAGAATGTGCCCTTGTAATTGGCTGCAGTGCATTCTCACAGGATTTCAAGCAATCAGTTATCACAGGAGGAGGCCTCTTAGAAGCATTGAAAGCTAGGGCTAAGGTATTTATTTTTTTATTTTTTAGCAGGAGCTTTATTTGGAAATCATGTGACAGGGTGATGTACAGACATGAGATTGTGGGGAATGTTGTAACTTCATAACCCAAAGTGCCCAAAGGACTTATATCAATATTACCAAGTGTAATCTTTCTAACTGTTATATATTAAAAGCTAACAATTAAAATAAAAATAGGCTTTCCAAGTGACATTATCATGTTAAAGATAATACGAGTGGTATCCACTCTGGGGATACCCAGAGGAGGAACTTTCCACTAGATTATATGGGAGAGATTTTAGCACGAAGAGTTTGCACAAGGGTTTGGTTACAGCAGGGGTCTCAAACTGGCGGCCCTTCAGCTGTTGCGAAACTACAAGTCCCATGAGGCATTACAAAGCCGACAGTTACAAGTACGACTCCCACAGGCAGAGGCATGATGGGACTTGTAGTTTTGCAACAGGTGGAGGGCTGCCAGTTTGAGACCCCTGGGATAGCTTTTACTATTGTTGTTGCATCTGAGGGTGGCCCTCTCAGAGAGCACACTTGCTTCAGGGCTAGGTTTAGAGTTAGGTATGTTCTGACTGGAATTCCACTTTCAGCCTAGGTTCACCTTGGAGCGGCTTAGAAATCGTGCGAGTTCAGCTAAACTCGCACGATTTCAACCTGGCAATGCAGTCCGAATCGGTGCTGCGCCGCAAAGTCTGACCATGTCAAATCGCATGCCAAATGACTTTATTGTGAACCTAGGCTAAATGTCCTCCTTTTTGACAAAGCCTGTTCAGGTTTCACTGATTCCAAGCATGATTCTTAGAATCCCTTATGAACCTAGGTAAATTTGCTTATCCCTACGGCCAATCTTACTATAAAAAGTACATGTATAGGTAGCAAATAGCAAAAACAACTGAGCAATTGGATAAATAAAAGTAGACAAAATTGGTCCCACAGAGTTCTAGAAAATGTCTAATTTTCAAGATCCCAAAGCATCTAAACTCAATCAAGTAACGATTAGCTAGGATAAATCATGATTTTTTTAAAGTAATTAAAAATATACAAAAGTAAAATATCACAAGATTTAAAAACATTACGTTTAGATGGAATAAAACAGAAATAAGATGCATGCCTATGTTTTAATAATAATTAGGTAAAGAAACACCATTAGCATGGTCAACATGGCAACACACTACAATTTGTTAAACAAAACACAGGAAGAAAATGCAAATAACATTAAAGTGGAGTTCCACCCATTTTTGAGATGTGGTCTTAAACGAAAGACCACCTCTCAACACCTCGTTTTTGCTTATTATTTTTTTTTTCTTTCGTACCTTTTTGGAAGTACCAAGTGTATTTCCGATCCAGCCGTGCCGCGGCCCATGACATCACATCCTCCTCTTTGGCGAGCTCCCCGTTATCTTCTGGGACCTGTGTGTGTCCCAGAAGACAAGCTGGCCAATCACAAAGCGCAGCGCGACTCGCGTATGCGCAGTAGGAAACCGGTAGTGAAGCTGCCGGTTTCCTTTAGTTGGAATGGTGGCACCGGTAGCCAATCCGATGGACGTATCGGCATCGGGGGGCTGACATCACAGGCTCCCTGGACAAGTAAGTGTCCTTATTAAAAGTCAGCAGCTACAGTGTTTGTAGCTGCTGACTTTTATAAAAAAATATTTTTGCGGCTGGAACACTGCTTTAACAACAATGTGATGCAACTGTTGTGTAAACAAAAAGCCATACGAAAAAGAAAGGATAAAAACTGGGTAACAAATAGAGAAAATACACATAATAAAATTAATAAAATAACTCAAAGTAAAATAACAATGTAGGGCTGGAAGGATGGCAGCATAGCAATTATTCATAGACCAGGGGCTTCATGAAATTCTGTTTCTACTGCAGAGGTATAAAGCTTTATAAAGCCATGCAACATTAAGAATACCCTAAAGTCTAATTAACCTTCTCAGTTTAGTGCTTTAATGCTTATACAAGAATAAATATGCTTTTCTCTACTCTTTTTATATGCCAAGTGCTGCAGCAAGGGGGAAGAAAATCCTGTGCTGGCAGTAGGAGAGTATCAGACTCATGAAACAACCCAGCCCTCTCACATGTCCCCCTGGATACTCCCTAATCAACAGTGCTGTTCAGGAAGGAGGGGCAATGTTGATTAAAGCAGTGCCCACTGAGGTGTGTAGCCTTTTGAGGAGGGGTATGGAAAATGGCCCTCCCCAAACAGGATATTGCTCAAAACCTGCAGGTAAATAAGAGAACCAGAACCTTCACTAAGTTGAAGAGTGAATTTGATAATAAAATTGGCAGGGCTTCCACCCAGGACATGGCCTCTCTGAACAGAGGGGATTCTCTTGTTGGGAAATTAAACAGTAATCTAATCAAAGTAGTTGGAAGCAGAGGCACTACTGTGCCTTAGGACCCTTCCCTCGCGGAACTCAGTGTTGGGCACTGAGCTCCGGACCTTCTTGCAAGTACCTCACCCCAGGGCTGAGGGTGCCTGGGGTGGAACACGATCTCCGTTGGTCCTCTAGGCCGAGGCCTCCTAGAGGACGAGCACAAACCCACGTCCGCAAGCTGAAGGTGCCTGGGACGAAGACCCCGTGACCAAGATGGCCGGCCCCCTTTATCCCCTCTCCCAGCAAGCATGGCGGGTTCCCCGCCCCTCCATACCGCTGCCGAGAGAGGACAAAAAGGGCCTCGGCACACAGTGACATCCATCCCCCCCGGCCATGGTGACAGCGCCACCCAGTGAACCGCAGGGAACATGGCACTGATGTCACGGCCAGATTCAAAAAAATGCACCCGGGAAAGTAAGTACCCGCTACATAGGATTAATACGAGCTTTAGATTTATAATAATACACACATCGAAGGTACAAACAGGTAATATCAGCAAAGAGCCCAAAAAGAGTCCTGGTGAGTGTGCACATATACCCGGGTATATAATGTATAGTTATTAACCACTTAAGCCCCGGACCATTTGGTAGCTAAAGGACCAGAGGTTAATTCAGAATTTTGCACTGCGCTGCTTTAACTGTAAATTGTGCGGACATGCAATGTTGTACCCAAACGAAATTTGCGTCCTTTTCTTCCCACAAATAGAGCTTTCTTTTAATGGTATTTGATTGCCTCTGCGATTTTTATTTTTTGCGATATAAACGGAAAAAGACCGAATTTTGTTTAAAAAAATGATATTTTCTACTTTTTGTTATAAGAAAAATCGAATAAACTCAATTGTAGTCATACATTTAGACCAAAATGTATTCAGCCACATGTCTTTAGTAAAAAAAATGTCAATAAGCGTATATTTATTGGTTTGCGCAAAAGTTATAGCGTCTACAAACTAGGGTACATTTTCTGGAATTTACACAGCTTTTAATTTATGACTGCCTATCTCATTTCTTGAGGTGCTAAAATGGCAGGGCAGTACAACCCCCCCCCGAAATGACCCCATTTTGGAAAGTAGACACCCCAAGGAAATTGCTGAGAGGCATGTTGAGCCCATTGAATTTTTTTTTTTTTGTCCCAAGTGATTGAATAATGACAAAAAAAAAAAAAATTACAAAAAGTTGTCACTAAATGATATATTGCTCACACATGCCATGGTTATATGTGGAATTGCACCCCAAAATACATTCTGCTGCTTCTCCTGAGTACGGGGATACCACATGTGTGGGACTTTTTAGGAGCCTAGCCACGTACGGGACCCCGGAAACCAAGCACCGCCTTCAGGATTTCTAAGGGCGCAAATTTTTGATTTCACTCCTCACTACCTATCACAGTTTTGAAGGCCATAAAATGCCAAAATAGCACAAAACCCCCCCAAATGACCCCATTTTGGAAAGTAGACACCCCAAGCTATTTACTGAGAGGCATGATTAGTCCATGGAATATTTTATATTTTGCCACAAGTTGCAGGAATATGACAAACTTTATTTTTTTTGCACAAAGTTGTCACTAAATGATATATTGCTCACACATGCCATGGGCATATGTGAAATTACACCCCAAAATACATTCTGCTGCTTCTCCTGAGTACGGGGATACCACATGTGTGGGACTTTTTGGGAGCCTAGTCGCATACGGGACCCCAAAAACCAAGCACCGCCTTCAAGGTTTCTAAGGGCATACATTTTTGATTTCACTCCTCACTACCTATCACTACCTATCACAGTTTTGAAGGCCATAAAATGCCAAGATGGCACAAAACCCCCCCAAATGACCCCATTTTGGAAAGTAGACACCCCAAGCTATTTGCTGAGAGGCATGTTGAGCCCATTGAATATTTTTTTTTTTTGTCCCAAGTGATTGAATAATGACAAAAAAAAAAAAAATGTACAAAAAGTTGTCACTAAATGATATATTGCTCAAACATGCCATGGTTATATGCGGAATTGCACCCCAAAATACATTTGGCTGCTTCTCCTGAGTATGGGGATACCACATGTGTGGGACTTTTTGAGAGCCTAGCCACGTACGGGCCCCTGAAAACCAAGCACCGCCTTCAGGATTTCTAAGGGCACAAATTTTTGATTTCACTCCTCACTACCTATCACAGTTTTGAAGGCCATAAAATGCCAAGATAGCCCAAAAACCCCACAAATGACCCCATTTTGGAAAGTAGACACCCCAAGCTATTTGCCGAGAGGCATGGTGAGTATTTTACAGCTCTCATTTGTTTTTGAAAATGAAGAAAGACATATTTTTTTTTTCTTTTTTCAATTTTTAAAACTTTGTGACAAAAAGCGAGATCTGCAAAATACTCAACATACCTCTCAGCAAATAGCTTGGGGTGTCTACTTTCCAAAATGGGGTCATTTGGGGGGGTTTGTGCCATCTGGGCATTCCATGGCCTCCGAAACTGTGATAGGCAGTGAGGAGTGAAATCAAAAATTTACACCCATAGAAATCCTGAAGGCGGTGCTTGGTATTCGGGGTCCTGTACGCGGCTAGGCTCCCAAAATGTCTCACACATGTGGTATCCCCGTACTCAGAAGAAGCAACAGAATGTATTTTGGGGTGCAATTCCACATATAACCATGGCATGTTTGAGCAATATATAATTTAGTGACAACTTTTTGTACATTTTTTTTTTCTTTTTGTCATTATTCAATCACTTGGGACAAAAAAAAAAATATTCAATGGGCTCAACATGCCTCTCAGCAAATAGCTTGAGGTGTCTACTTTCCAAAATGGGGTCATTTGGGGGGGTTTTGAACTGTCCTGGCATTTTATGCACAACATTAGGAAGCTTATGTCACACATCATCCACTCTTCTAACCACTTGAAGACAAAGCCCTTTCTGACACTTTTTGTTTACATGAAAATTTTTATTTTTTGCAAGAAAATTATGTTGAACCCCCAAACATTATATATTTTTTTAAAGCAAAGGCCCTACAGATTAAAATAGTGGGTGTTGCATTTTTTTTTTCCACACAGTATTTGCGCAGCGATTTTTCAAACGCATTTTTTGGGGGAATAACACACTTTTTTATTTTTAATGCACTAAAAAACACTATATTGCCCAAATGTTTGATGAAATAAAAAAGATGATCTTAGGCCGAGTACATGGATACCAAACACGACATGCTTTAAAATTGCGCACAAACGCGCAGTGGCGAGAAACTACATTCATTTTTAAAAGCATTTAAAAGCCTTTACAGGTTACCACATTAGATTTACAGAGGAGGTCTACTGCTAAAATTACTGCCCTTGATCTGACCTTCGCGGTGATACCTCACATGCATGATGCAATTGCTGTTTACATATGACGCTAGACCGACGCTTGCGTTCGCCTTTGCGCAAGAGCAGGGGGGGACAGCGGTGCTTTTTTTTTATTATTTATTTTGCTTTTTTATTTTATTTTTAAACTGTTCCTTCCATATTTTTTTTCTTTTATCATTTTTATTGTTATCTCAGGGAATGTAAATATCCCCTATGATAGCAATAAGTAGTGACAGGTACTCTTTTTTTGAAAAAAAATGGGGGGTTAGATCCTAGATCTTTCCTCTGCCCTCAAAGCATCTGACCACACCAAGATCGGTGTGATAAAATGCTTTCCCAATTTCCCAATGGCGCTGTTTATATCCGGGGGGGGGCATTCCCTCCCACTGCTTGGAAAAGCAGTCTAGAGGCTAATTATCTGCTAGAATTGCTTTTACATGAAAGCCGGCCACTGGCTGAAAAGAATGATACCAAGATGATACCTAAACCTGCAGGCATCATTCTGGTATAAACATTCAAAGTCCAGCAACATACCAGTACGTTGCTGGTCCTTGTTGGACATGTATTGTAATCATTTTTTTCATGCAGCCTGTTGGCTGAACGAAAAAAAGAGATTGATCGGTGGGTATGCCCACCATTAGAATACCTCCCTTCATCCACCCACTTCTAATGATGGGCATATATGCCGAAGCATGGGGGCATCCTCCCGCAAAAAAGTTATGCCGCGTACACACGGTCGGACTTTTCCACAGGCAAGCCTTCGTCGGAATTTTGACCATATGTACGCGCCATAAAAGGTTATGCCGCGTACACATGGTCAAACTTTTCCACGGGCAAGCCTCCGTCGGAATTTCGACCGTATATATGCGGCATTAGGAGCAAAATCGCTCCTCTGCCCCTGCTGCCCCCATGCTTCGGCATATATGCTCTTTTTTTAACTGTGGTGGTGAAATCACCTCCTACAGCGTTGGAGTCACGGCTTTATGTATCGTGGGAGCAAACGCTGTTGCTGTCAAGATAAATAAATCCACGATGCAACTGAATGGCATACCTGCTAAGCAAATGATGGTTAACATTAAAACAAAGTAACATTACAGTACAACAGTAAGACCTTACCATACGATACCTGCAAAGCAAATACCAAAACAAAACCTAGTAAAAAATAAAACATTTTTTTAACGCAACCTGTGCCTAAAATATATATATGCCGAAGCATGGGGGCATCCTCCCGCAAAAAAGTTATGCCGCGTACACACGGTCGGACTTTTCCACGGGCAAGCCTTTGTCGAAATTTTGACCGTATGCACGTGGCATAAAAGGTTATGCCGCGTACACACGGTCAAACTTTTCCACGGGCAAGCCTCCGTCAGAATTTCGACCGTATATACGCGGCATTAGGAGCAAAATCGCTCCTCCGCCCCTGCTGCCCCCATGCTTCGGCATATATGCTCTTTTTTTTAACTGTGGTGGTGAAATCACCTCCTACAGCACTGGAGTCACGGCTTTATGTATCGTGGGAGCAAACGCTGTTGCTGTCAAGATAAATAATTCCGCGCTGCAGTTGAATGGCGCACCTGAAAACAAATAATTACATACCTGAAAAGCAAGCATGATAAAACATTGCAGAATGGAATACAGTAAAAAAGAGCAGAACAATAGAGAGAAAATAGAGAGAGCGAGAGAGAACAATAAAACGACAACTATTTTTGTTTTTTTTCTTTTATATTTTTTTTGTGTTTTTGTTTTTTAAGTTTTTTTTTTCTTTTTTACACTTTTGTTTTTAAACTTTAACAACTGTAATGGTTCGGGTCTCTCAAAATGTAATGGCATCTTGGGAGACCCTGTGTAAGTGTGTCCTAGTCTGTGAAATGCTGTACCCTACGCTAAAACTTCACTTTTGAGTGGTAGCGTTCAAAACATTCACCAAGGCAAAGACCAGGTTTGTCAGGACAGAGTGGACAATAATAACGGGTGTCACGCCTAAATCCACGCTTGCTACAGACACAACATCTTTTTTGGGGGGCTCGTTGGGTAGGGGTACTCGGGAGGAGATGCGTATAATGCCTCTCATGCAGCCGGCTTACTGCATTTGGTAGGGGATGGTGAGGTGCAGAACCGCCTGGATACAGGAGTTCTGTTACTATCTCATTCTGGAATTTTAGAAGAGATAAATTCCCGCCTGAAGCTCTGTATAGCACATGAGCGTTCAGCAAAGCCAATTGGAATAAGGATAGAGACACTTTTTTGTACCAGCGTCTCGCCTTACGGTCAATTAGATACGGCGCCATCAACTGGTCATTGAGGTCCACCCCTCCCATATTTTTGTTATATTCGTGGACACAGAGGGGTTTCTCCACAACACTAGTTGCCGTACGAATTTGGACTGTCGTGTCTGCATGAAGGGAGGTAAGAAGGAAAACATTCTTATTGTCCCTCCACTTCATAGCGAGCAAGTTATTACACTTTACGCAGGCTCTCTCCCCCAGCCTAAGACGGGCATCTACAAGCCGCTGGGGAAAGCCCCGGCGATTAGGTCGCACGGTGCCACATGCTCCAATCTGATGATCAAACAAGTGACTAAACAGTGGCACGCTCGTGTAATAATTGTCCACATACAAGTGGTACCCCTTTCCGAATAAGGGTGACATTAAGTTCCACACTATCTTGCCAGCGCTCCCTATGTAATCCGGGCAGTTGACCGGCTCAACCTGACTATCTTTTCCCTCATAAACCATAAAGCTCCATACATAGCCTGTTGCCCTGTCACAGCACTTATAGAGCTTGACCCCGTATCTGGCACGCTTGCTGGGAAGGTACTGCTTGAAAGCCAAGCGGCCAGAAAATTTAATCAGGGACTCATCAATGCAGACAGCTTGATCGGGAATAAACAAGGCTGCAAAACGTTCGTTGAAGTGGTTTATGAGGGGCCGAATTTTATAGAGCCGGTCGTATTCAGGGTCCCCACGTGGACGACAAAGTTCATTGTCGTTGAAGTGCATGAACCGCAAAATCTGCTCGTATCGTTTCCTGGGCATGGAGGCAGAGAACACGGGCATGTGGTCAATTGGGTGCGTGGACCAATAAGCACGCAATGACGGGAATTTATGTGTGCCCATGTTGAGGGAAAGGCCCAGAAAGGTCTTAAATTCGGAAACTGTAATTGGTTTCCAATCTTTGCCAATGGAAGGCAACTGGGGATTAGCGGCGATGAATTGACCAGCATATAAATTACTCTGGTCCACAATAGATCTATAGAGATCTTCCGTGAAAAACAGCGAATAATAATTGATTGTTTCCACCTGAATACCGGGTTGGGCAGTGAATGGGGGAAGTACGGGTTCTGCAGAAGTGGTGGGGACCCAATCAGGATAGGCGAATTCTGCAGGAAGAGCACTATGGGTACGACGGGCCTGCCTTTGTCTTCTTATTGGTGGCAGCGGGACACTACTTGTGCTTGCCACCTCGCCAGCTTGAACTGCACTTATGGGGCTCGCCACGTCACCACGTTATACTGCAGTGCTGGATGTACGCCCAGGCTGTACTAGGCCGCTGGTGCTTGCCAATTCACCAGAAGGAATAGCGGCGCTAGTACTCCTCTGCTCCATGATACGAGAGCCCTGCGGTTCTTGCTCCTCAACAACCTCAGAAGATCGGGATCGGGTACGCCTGACCTTAGCAGGGACCTCAACTTCGTCGTCAGAGCTATCTGACGTGGGGCCGCTGACGTCACTGTCTTCTACGGGAAGATATTCTGAGCCTGAATCTGACAGATACGTGACCTCCTCTTCACTATCTGTCATGCTCAGAATCTCGTAGGCCTCTTTACTAGTGTACCTTCGACTTGCCATTTTGGGCTCTAAATTTAGGGGTACACTAGTAAGATTCACAGGAAAAAAAGCACCCGACTGTCGTCAGCAAATATATCAAACGCTACAAAAAAAACTGTTAGCGGTCGCAGGGATCAGGACTGTCTCTGCGAATGCTGCAGTTATGTGTTTTGTGTTTGGTAAGTGACAGTGATCGATCGATACTGCACTTGGGTGGGCTGGGCTGGGCTGGGCGGAGGGGCTAAACGCAGGTGCTAGCAGGTATCTGGGCTGATCCCGCTAACACTGCGTTTTTGGGAACCCTAAACCGCTGGGGACGCTAGTATAGATCTGATCAGATACTATACTACCACTAAGGGAGGTGTATGCTTTGCGCGTGGGTGTTAGCGTTACTGGCACTAACCTAACGCTGCCTGGGGCGACGCAGACCCTCTCTGGCGCTAAAACCTAATTGATCTCACGCGCCGGGCGATCAGGGGGTTAAACCTTTATTGGGTTATATACGGCGGGTGCCCTGATGCTATAAAAGCAAACTAACCAACCAGTGTCACCCGTAACCTTTATATGGTGATCACTGGTGAAAGGGTTAACTAGGGGCAATCAGGGGGTTAAAACTTTTATTAGGTTAAATATGGGGGTATATAAAAACCTGACGGGTTACCTAAATAACTAAATAACTAACTGGGTAACCAGTGTCACCGGTGACGCTTATACGGTGATCACTGGTGAAAGGGTTAACTCTAGGAGCAATCAGGGGGTTAAAATAATATATGGGGGTACCTGACGCTCTAAAAACCTGCGGCGAAACTAAAAATAAATAACTGGCTATCTAGGGCACCACCGGCACTAAATACAGCGATCGAAAATACGATCGCTTAGTGACGCTGGCGTTAGGGGGTGAAAGGGTTACCTGGGGGGCGATCAAGGGGTTAAACCTTTATTAGGGGGGTGTTAGGGGGCTACCCTGGACCTAAAGGGGCCTAAACCTAACTGCCCTGCAACTTTTTACTATCACAGATGACACTAAATGCAGTGATCAGTAAAATAAATGATCACTGCAATCAGTGACACTGTGATTGGGGGCTGGGGGGGTGACCTGGGGGTGATCTGGGGGTGACTGGGGGGTGAAATGTGTGCCTATGTGTACCTATGTGTCGGTGGACTGTTGGTGCACTAACCTGCTTCCTCTCTCCTTGGCGCCGGAATCGAAAAGACCGCCGCGAGGGAGATGACATCACTTCCTCCTGCCTGTGTTTACATCACATGGCGGAGGAAGCATTTTCATTGGCCGGGAGCGATCGCGAGGGGGTGGCCGAAATCGAATGGTCACCCCCTCATCTCTGATCGCTCCCCAACGATAAACGGCCGCTCACTGATCGGACCCCCCAACTGTACAAAGGCGATCACGTACACTCTACGTGATTGTGCCTGTCGGTGCCATTCTGCCGACGTATATATACAGTAGGCTTGTGCAATTCGTTTCGTAACGAATCAAAATTCGTCCGAATTTAGCAACTTTCGGACATTCGGAAGCATTCGAATTTCCGAACAGAGCAATTACGAATAAAACCGAATCCGAAATAAATTATACCGCAAAATAGCGAATGCCCGAAGGTCTTCGGCATAATTCGTTATGAAAAAAGTTACGAATGTACGAATCCATTCGAAGCACAATAACACTCACTCTGCTCTCTGCTTCTCCCTCACCATGCTGAACTCCCTCTCAAAATGGTGTACAGGGGCGGAGGCTATAGCCGCATGAAAAAACAAAAGTAAAATACGAGATTTCAAATCCATTCGAAGCACAATAACACTCACTCTGCTCTGCTCTCTGCTTCTCCCTCACCGTGCTGAACCCTCTCAAAATGGTGTACAGGGGCGGAGCCTATAGCCGCATGTAAAAAACGAAAGTAAAATACGAGATTTCGAATCATTACAAATAACCGCTATGTATTTAGAAAAGTACAAATCCATTCGAAGCACATTAGGCATAATAGGCAGCGTCGTTGTGAGAGAGACACGGAAAATTACGAATCAACGAACCCAAAAAAAGTTACGAAAGTAGGAGTTGTGTCCAGAATCAACGAAAAACAACGTACTCTACCGAAAGTACGAATTCTAAAGCAACAAAAAATTCAACGAAAAATGTCGCTTGCAAAAATACGAATGAGTCCGAACACGAAAAATCCCGTCTAGCAAAATTACGAATGATTACGAATCAACAGGACCGGAAAGAAACGAACCGAAACGGAACGAATTTTTCCGTTGTGCACAAGTCTAATATACAGTGAGCGGTCGTTAAGTGGTTAAGAGATACCTCCAGATGAATGCTGCAGTAAAGTCCATTCGCAGGGCCCCAAGGATGATTGTGATGCTGCATCCATCTTTGTGTTGGAGACCTGAAGACAAGATCAGCAGGGATGGGGACGCTCTCCAGCCATTGTCCAATCAGCTTGGAACACAGCTTCTCACTGGCAGAAACTGTGGTGTGCAACTGGAACTCAGAGTCCAACTATCTACCCTGGGTGTTAGTTCCTAGTAGCTTCTAATCTCTCATTCAACTGGACCTCTAACTAACTACCTAAGTGGCCATTGGATGCCTAACCTGGCTCTAGCCTATACTGGTTATTGAGCTCTGAGCTACTGTAAATCTATTGAATCCCAGAAGGGACAGGGTTATCTAAAATAACAGGAGCTGCATATAAATTATATTGCAATAAACAGGTTTGCTTACTAAAATACAGAAAGGCAGGGCTTTTTTTCAACCAGAATGTGGCAGAACTCCGTTCCACCATGTAAGGCAGCCCTGTTCCCTCTAGCCTGTCACTAAACACAGAAGGTGGTAGAGGAAGTTATTGCACTACTTACTTCCTCTGTGGGCTTCATAATGCTATTCCCAGGCACGCAGAGCATGTGCAGGGCAGGGCATGTGTTAGCTGCCCGCATTTTTTTTTAATTCCTCTGGTGCTTCGGAAAGCAGCTTCTGTCCCTGTCCCTGCCTGCTTTGTGCTGCATGGCTCTGATAGATGGAAACTGCACTGTATTAAGAACAAAAAAACACACACACACATAACAGCAGTGTTGGCTGCACCACTGTGAAGCTTTTGGGAAACTGTGAGAGCACAGTGGGGGGGGGGGGTAGATTGTGCAGAAAGGCAGCTGTGGGGAGGTTGGAGGTGTAGCTCAGAGGAGTCAGCTGGGGAGGTTGTGGATGCTGTGTAGATTGTGTAGAGATGACAGGGGGTGTAAATGTGAAAGATGGGGGGGGGGGGTTGAAGGATTGATAACTGAACTGTGGATTGGAGTGAGTTGTAGATGGGGATGCAGGGGAAAATGCGCAAGGGGGGCAGGTATAAGCTATAGTTGGGGGTGAAGTTGTGGATGGGGGATGCAGAGAAGAGTTGTTGATAGGGGATACACAAGTGAGCTGTGAATGGGTGGGTGGGCTAAAGTAAACTGTGGACAGAGGTGCAGAGTTGAGCTCTGGACAGGGGTACAGAGGTGAGCTGTAGATGAGGGAAGAAAAGGTGAGCTATGAACAGAGGAAGGAAAAGATGTGCTGTAGATGTAGGAGAAGAGGTGAGCTGTGGACGGGGGAAGAGGTGAACTGGGGATGGGGGAAGAAGAGATGAGCTTTGGATGGGAGAAAAAGAGTTGAGCTGTGGACGGGGAAAAATATGTAAACTGGAGATGGAGGAAGAAAAGATGAGCTGTGGATGGGAGAAGAGGTCAGCTGTGGATGGGAGAAGAAAAGGTGTGCTGTAGATGGAGGAAGAGGTGAGCCATGGACAGAGGAAGAGGTGAACTGGGGATAGTAAAAAGAAGAGGTGAGCTGTGGACAGGGAAATAGGTGAACTGGGGATAGGGAAAGATGAGGATGTGCATGCATGTGGTAAGAAGAGGTGAGCTTTATATGGGGGAAGAAGAGGTAAGCTGGATGGGGGGGAGGTGGGCTGCGGACGAGGGCTACAGAGGTGAGCTGTGGACAGGGGGTACAGAGGTGAGCTATGAATGGTTACTTTGGGAGGATATGCAAATACTGTCCCTTGTGCTGATTTTTTTTCTGTGCACTGCACAGTACGCACTCCTAATGCCCCGTACACACGATCGTTTTTAATGTCATTTTTTAAACCGACGTTTTTCTCCTCGTTTTTTTTCATGTTTCCTCTCAAGCCTGCCTTGCGTACACACCATCATTAAAAAAACGATCAAGCAAAGCGCAGTGACGTTCAACACGTACGACGGCACTATAAAGGGGAAGTTCCGTTCGAATGACGCCACCCTTTGGGACGCTTTTGCTAATTCCGTGTAACCGCGTGTTAGTAAAAGTTTGGTGAGAGACGATTCGCGCTTTTCAGTCTTCGTGCTTTGAAGATCGTTTTCGGGAGTTCAGTTTGCGCCTGTGGGTTCGTATCTGTTTAGCACTGCTTGTAGTCAGTTCGTATCTGTTTATTCAGTGCGGCCTGCTCTGCACGTTCGTGTTTTTCAGCTTGTTCTTCATAGGCCTTGCTGTTCTTCCGTGCGTTCTTCTAGTTCGTTCTGTACAGCCGACCGTTATCTAGCCATGTTGCGGCTACGTACTCGTCGTAGAGTTCGTGCTGTAGTTGGTGCAGGGGTTCCTGCTGTATCCCGACTCCATGCCATGAGCAGGGTCAGGAGGAGTTCATGGACCAAGAATTGGTTGCTCCAGCGGCACCAATTCTGTCACATGCCTTTGTTGCGGGAGATCAGGGAGAATAATCCTGATGATTTCAGGAATTTTCTCAGGATGTCTGACCCCGTATTTCAGCAGCTGTTGGCTTTGGTGTCCCCCTATATTACCAGGCAGGACACCGTTATGCGGGAAGCCATCAGTGCTGAGCAGAGGCTCATCGCCACGTTGCGATACCTGGCTACTGGGAGAAGCCTGCAGGACCTTAAGTTCTCCACAGGCATATCCCCCCAGGCTCTGGGGAACATTATACCAGAGACTTGTTCTGCCATCCTTCAAGTTTTGCAGGAGGACTATATTAAGGTAAGTGTTCTTCTTCAAAAATTCACATTGTATGGTTTTTATTTTTGGATTTTTTTAATTTGCTTTATTTGCAGTCCCTAATTCACATGATTCTTAGCTGCAGGGAATGTCCCCTTTCTCCCCATGTTTTATTATTTAAAGTTTGGGGTTTGAGGCCTACCTGTAAATTTGACTTACCTAACCTCTCCAGCATGCTATCCTGGGGCCATACCTACCTTGCCTAGTCATTTCCATGTTTTTTATTCTATGTTCCATCGTAGTGCTTTACCCAAAACGCACCCTAAATTTTGCCTAGGAATGTTTCATTTTTGTTAACTTCAATACAGAGTGCTACAGCCTTCATGTGTGATATTCCCAACTCATCTTCAACCCCCCCCCCATAATTTTTTGGTTTGTTTGTTTTTTGTTGCGTCCAATTTTTTATGTTTTGAACAGTTTCTACCAATGTTGGCCATGAATGTGTGTATGAAATCAGCTTTCAATGTTTCTGGCTCCAAGTATTAATTTATTATTTCTTTAATTCCACAGTTCCCTTCTTCACCACATGAATGGCAGAATGTGGCTTCCAAGTTTGCCCAGCGATGGAACTTTCCGAACTGTGGAGGAGCCATCGACGGCAAACATGTTCGGGTCGTCCCACCACCCCATTCGGGATCCTTTTATTATAATTATAAGGGGTTCCACAGCGTCGTGATGATGGCAGTGGTGTCGGCCACCTACGAGTTCCTCTATGTGGACGTTGGCAAGAATGGCAGGATGTCTGATGGAGGAGTTTTTGCCCAGACGGAGTTTGGAGAACGGCTCCTTTTGGATCTGCTGGCCTTGCCACCAGCGGAGCAGAATGTGGAGGGACTACCTTTTGTCTTTGTGGCGGATGAGGCGTTTGGCCTGGGACCCCATTTGATGAGGCCATTCCCGCAACGCACCCTCACCCCTGAGAGGAGGGTGTTCAATTATCGGCTGGCCAGAGCCAGAAGGGTGGTGGAAAATGCGTTTGGGATCATGGCCAGCCGATTTCGCCTCTTCCTTACCTCCATCCACCTTGCCCCATACAAATGGAACCATGTGGTTATGACGTGCTGTGTGCTGCATAATTTCCTAAGGGTGCATTCAACGAGTTATATATCTTTGAGTGGGCCTGAGGCCTCTTTAATCAATGCAGAAACTTTGGTGGCCCTGGAACCTGGCCGTCCTGGTTTGGCCCCCCCAACCGGACGTGAGGTCCGTAACCAATATGTGGACTATTTTATGGGTAGGGGGGCCATTGAAATACCAGACAATCTTTAATAATTTTATACCAAAAAAATAAAACTTTTTCTTGAGTAAAGATTGGTTTGGATTTTTTACTGTATAATGTTTGATGTTTCTGGTAGGTTTACCTAGTGCACTTGTTTTGCCATGTGGATTAAACAATCTTAATTAGCCTTCATTGTCAGTGTAAACACCAAACATTGATTAGTTCACTCAGCACTACATTTACATAATGAAGCCACAATTATTTGTTATGTAAAAATACCTTTATTTCTTTTTTTAGGTGGGAAACTTCCTTAGAAATGTGGATGTTCCCTTAATTTCGGGTGTATTAAAACGCATGACCAGCCATGCATAAACAAACTATATTCGTCAAAATTTTGAAAAAGCTAAACATGTGCTAGTCATTAAAGGGTAAAATAACAAAAATACTTATAAAACTCTGCAAGTAAAACGTTATTTGGTGTAAAAACATTAGACACGCCCAAGCACAGCCATGATATTTTGGAGCCTTTCCTCCACCCGCTTTGTATTTGCCCTGATCTCTAGCAAGTCTCCCTTAATTTTTTCGAGGTCACGACAGCAGACCATCAGGTATTGGATCAGGATCTGGGCACTGTGATGTGTCAACTTATTGGGGTCTTCGGCCAGAACTGCACCTAAATGTAAAAAGAAATATGTAGGATAGAATATGTAGGCCTACATCTATTTAACATGCATGTGTCTGGTTTCTCTCTGACCTATGGTGGTGCCACTTTCCACTTCCACAACATCACATTCCTCTCCATCCTGGGGTTCTGGGGCTATTGTTGTAGGTGTTGCAATTATCGTCTCATCTGAGGTAGCTTTTCGAATCCCTAGGGAGATTGAAATAAAAGGAATAGTTTCATTAGTAGCGACTCAATTTTGCTAAAATAAGAAACATGAAAAAATACTTTGTAATCATTCTTTTGAAGCATGCTCCATTTTAAATTTTACCCCCTGTGCCAACTGGGACAAATGATTGGATACATAGCCAAAACCAGAGCATATACATTTTGAACACAAATTTGACACATTGTAACACCCCAAAGTATCTACACAGGATCACCTGTGTGTGACACCCTCAAGCTTTTTGGCTTTAGGCCCACACTTGTACTACTGCGTTCAGATGTTTCATCAGCTGCTGAGCATTCACTCCCTTAACATTACCATGCATATCGTTTTTTCTAACGAACAAATGTCCTTTGGATTAGCACCCAAAAAATAAGTGAGGCCCAAATTTACTCCCCCAAATAAACCAAAATACATGGGTGTTCACACTGGATGATCCTAAAACATCGTTTGAGGAACTGTACGGAGAAAGAGGTTTAATACGTCCGTTTACTGTGCGGACGAACCTGAAAGATGGTATCTTTCAGTGTACTATATGAAAGTTAAAAATACACGACAGAATACAAGAAAATAATATGTACCATGGAAACTAAAAAAAAAATACTTACTTTTTAATATAACTTTCTTGATTCTTTTATATTGGTCGGCCTCCCGCAACTTCAGATCTGACCATCGTTTTCTGAGCTGTTCCTTCGTTCTGCACACCCCAAATTTTTTGTGAAGACTTTTGACCACTTTGCCCATAATTCTGGACTTGACCAGATTAGGCCTTTTATACGGACCATGCTTGGCATCATAATCCTCCTTCTTTAAAATGGCGACCATCTCCACCATTTCCTCGAATGACATGTTGGATGCCTTATATCTCCTGGGTCTTGATTTGGGCTCCTCTGGAATTTCATCCTCTGTAGAGGTAATCTCAGCCACCTGTGTCTCCGCCATGTTTTGTTCAGCACTACGAGCGAGAAGGGGCGGGGAAAGTACAATATCGAACGTCAGGGGCGGGGAAAGCGTGCGGAGTTTCACGCATGCGCTGTGTATATCAAGTGAAGATCCATGTCTGGGAAATACGTTCATTTGTCGGGAGAGGGAGTTAGCAACGAACGTCGTGACGAAGGTACCTAACAATTTTACTTTTTGAGGTTCATCAGACGAGGAGATTTGTGTGCTCAAAATATGTAGACAATGCACAGTTGAGGAATGTTGCCTGAAATATATATATTTTTTTGGTTTCTCGCTTTTACAGATATCATGAATACTTTTAAAAACCCAGACTTCATGGGGGAGTTCATCGACAAATGGCAAGAGCCCCCTATATTATGGCAAACAAAAAGTGATGCTAATAAAAATAAAGACGCCAGGAAAGCAGCACTGGAGAGCCTGCTTGCATTTGTGCAAACAATGATACCCACAACAACTCTCCAAGATGTCAAAAACAAAATTGCGACCATACAGGACCCAGAGGACTATGGTCCTGAGGTCCCAGAGGTCAGGTGCACCAGCAGATAAGGTTTATAAACCCAGTCTGTGGTACTACAGTAAGCTTGCTTTTCTGGATGACCAGCTGGAAGTGCGGGAATCTCTCTCCACCCTTCCCCCCAGAGGTCAATCCAGCCTTCCTTGTACCCAACCCTCCAGCCTTCCCTGCAGCCAGTCCTCCAGCCTTCCTGTCAACCCTGCTCTGGCTTCCTCTGAGGATCAAGATCAGGGCCTTGAGGAGGCAGATTTGGGGATATGGAGCCAGGTAAAGTATTGATATCTATATTTATATCTTACAAAATTGTAGAATTTAAATAGATGTTAGTATTGTTAAAGGTATGTACACTTCTACCAATAAAATTTGTGAAGAGCAAGATACAGTAGTGGCCTAATTTTATGTGCACAAGACAACAAAACCAGGATGCGGAATCAATGAAAATGACATAACTTTTGGCATTGATTTCAACAATGTCTAGAGGTGAACAATGTCTGTGAATGATGATGTGGCAAAATAAATAATGTCCCTTTCTTTTTTTACAGCCAGAGCAGAGCCAGGAAGAGGGTGATGTTGGGGATCAGGAGGAGGCAGGGCCCAGTGGCACCCAGGAGGAGGCTGGGCCCAGTGGCACCCAGGAGGAGGCTTGGCCCAGCACAAGAGCCCAGATGCCTCCCCTGGTAGTTAAACCACGAGGGCCAAGGAGAGGTAGGCAGGTGGAGGAGGAAACCAGGGCCTTCCTCAGAGAGGCAACAGCGGCCCTCAGAGAGGCACCCTCTGTTGATGAGGGATTTGCCGCAGTCCTCGCCCACAAACTAGGGCAAATGGAGTTGCAGCAAAAAATTTACAGTGAGACCCTGCTATTGAAAGTCATCAATAAGGGCGTGCTGGGTGAACTCACTAGGTACACGGACATAACGGAGGTTGTCCCTACTCCTCCACCTCCTCCTCCTCCTACTACTACTCCTCCTGCCACAACCTCTCCTCCTGATCCCCAGCCTCCAAGGAAGAAACCAACCAAGGCTGCAGAGAAGGCTGGAGAGAAGGCTACAAGGAAGAGGAGAAAATAATGCCTGCTGTAGTACCACAGACTGGGGACATATAGGACTTATCTGCTGTGGCTCCTGACCTCTGGGAGCTCAAGACAAGATTGGGCTCCTTTTTTTGGGGGATCTAATCTCTATTTTGGTTTGGACATCTTGGATGGTTGTTGTGGGGTCAAAGGGATGCACAAATGCAAGCAGGCTCTCCAGTGCTGCCTTCCACTTTAATTTGTTAATGTTCTGAAATAAAATTTTTTTTAGTGCCCTTAAAAAACTTGACTATGTGATTTGTATTTCAAAAGAGAGCTTGCTAGGGAGCAGGCAGGGACATCTCAAATTATATTATTGTTATTATCAGGGGACACAAACCTCCCTGAGGCCAAATGAGACACATTTGGAAGGTTGTTGTGGTAACTTTACACAAGAATAATTTAAGCCAAAATAATTAAAAAAAAGGGCCACAAAAAAAACACAATAGTAAAATATAATTTAAAGAAAAAAGGAGAATTACATTATTTTATTATTAGTAGTATTATTTAGGAGGGAGGTGCGGCTTATAAATAATATTTTACAATCATTAGAGCAATTTGGAATTACTTTAGAAACAAGTTTGGCATAACTCTCAATGTCATTATCAAAAGAGGGTAATTTTAAAGCATTATTAAAAGAAGAACGGAATGCGCAGCATTAAAACGATGCTATTAATTCCACCGTGACGAATGTGCCATCTCCATTTCCAACATTAGCTTTACCAAAACGAGCGCTCCCGTCTCATAGTTGCTTCTGAGCATGCGCGTTTTTTTACACGTCGTGAAAGCATACACACTATCGTTTTTCACGTCGTTAAAAAAAACGACATGAAAAACAACGTGAAAAAAGAGAGCATGTCCGGAATTTTTAATGGCCGTTTTTCACGTCGTTAAAAATGCTCTGAACGATCATTTTTCAGGGCCATTTTTTAAAATGGCAGTTTTAACGGCATGAAAAACGATCGTGTGTACGGGGCATAAGCCCATTCTGTTATGTATTCCTGAGCGCACTACTCTCTGTGTTACACATTCCCAAACCTTGGACCTTGTGCAATGCGCAGGTTATTTGGCACCGCTTTACTTATCTCCTTCTCTCTCTCTCTACTCTCTCTCACTTAAAGTGGTTGTAAACCCCCCTGAGACATTTTTCCATATAGGTAAGCTTATAATAAAGCCTCATACACAAGATTGGCCTTCCATCTGACTTTTCCGTGGATTTTGCTCCGAGGGGGGGTTGTCCGTGAACTTGGTATGCATACACAAGGCAGGACTTTTTCAGCCAACTTTCACCAAATCACGTGTTTTTTTTTCTGCTCTTTACCGCCACCCTTTGGGCAACTTCTTCTATTGTTGTATGATCTTTAGCATTGGTTCTGAGCATGCGTGTTTGTACTTTGTTCTTTAGTCCGATGGACTTGTGTACACACGATCAGATTTGCTCCATCAGACATTTGTTGCCGGAAAGTTTGTCTGTTCTCACAGCGAACATTTGTCCGATGAAAAGCGAAAAAGTTTGTCCGATGGAGCGTACACACGGTCGGACTGTCCGGTCAAACAGGTTTATCAGAGGTTTGTTGTCAAAAAGTCTGATCGTGTGTATGGGCCTTAAGGCTTACCTATATGTACTAAAAATATCTCCTAAACATGTGCCCTTTAGGAGATATTTACCTTGTATTGCACGATGAGGTCATCGCCACATGCACAGTGAAGAAACGGCCCTCCATGCTGTTTCTTTCCAGCGTGTTCCGTGACTGGCGGCTCCCTCACGCATGTGCATGAGTGACATAACGCGGCTTCGGCCAGTCACAGAGCCGGAGTCCACAGCCCCGGAAGGAAGAGGGGCGAAGAGGCGCGAAGATGCCAGCAGGGACATTGTGGTCTTCGTTTGCAGGTAAGTGCCACATAATGGGCTAGTATGCTATGCATACTAGCCCATTATGCTTTTACTTTGCAGAGGAATAAAGAGGAAGTAAAACCCATCTGGGTTTATTTCCTCTTTGAATGGAATCCCAGTCTTAGTTCGTAGGGTTCAATATTGAATCGGCCCACCCTTTGCAGCTATAACAGCTTCAACTCTTCTGGGAAGACTGTCAACAAGTTTTAGGAATGTCTATGAGAATATTTGACCATTCTTCCAGAACCGCATTTGTGAGGTCAGTCACTGATGTGCAGGCCAGTCAAGTTTCTCCACCACAAACCCTCATTCATGTCTTTATGAACCTTGATTTGTACACTGGTGCGCAGTCATGTTGGAACAGGAAGGGGCCATCCCCAAACTGTTGCCACAAAGTTGGGAGTATGAAATTGTCCAAAATGTCTTGGTATGCTGACGCCTTTAGAGTTCCCTTCACTGGAACTAAGGGGCAAATCCCAAACCCTGAGAAACAACCCCACACCATAATCCCCCCTCCACCAAATGGTTTGGGGATATCCCCTTCCTGTTCCAACATGACTGCATACCAGTGCACATAGAAAGGTCCATAAAGACATGGATGAGCGAGTTTGAGGTGGAAGAACTTGACTGGCCATGAATTAGAGTGGAGACTGCAAGCCAGGCCTTCTCATCCAACATCAGTGCCTGACCTCACAAATGCACTTCTGGAAGAATGTTAAAACATTCCCATAGACAAACTCCTAAACCTTGTGGACAGCCTTCCCAGAAGGGTTGAAGCGGTTATAGCTGCAAAGGCTAGGCAAACTCAATATTGAACCCTACGGACTAAGATTGGGATGCCATTAAAGTTCATGTGCGTGTAAAGGCTTTTGACAATATAGTGTATATATATATATATATATATATATATATATATATATATATATATATGTAGCGCCCTCCTCACTCCCCTCTTTTTCTTCGGCTCATCTTTCTCTTGTCTAGGGGTATCTTAGAGGGGAGGGAGCGGGGACACCACGCCTGGCCTCCACCACAGGTGTCAGTGTAGTATAAGCAACGTTCTTGTTTTACCTTCGGGTCAGTGCTGTGCACCTGGATCCTCCATCACAGAGTTACCTTGAACAATGTCTGTCAGGAAATGAGCCCCACACCATTAAAGTCCAACACTCCTTTATTCTCATGCGAATGAACACAATCAGTTGAACTCCCTTGGTTAACAGAACAGGAAAGGAGGTGTGGATGTGAATAGGCCCAGACACAATGCGTTCTCCACTTTCCTTCCTGAAAGTGGGCTGCGGTCTCCGAGCGAGGGGGAATTTCCTTCCAGGCAGTCTCCGGTGGGAGGCTCACCTGTCACCGGCAATATGCTGCACCGGGTCTTCAAGCGAGGAGCTCCCCCGGTCCATTGCGCCTTCTGGATTCGGGTACCCACTCCCGGGGTTCCCTAGGACCTCCTTCCCTCGCGGAACTCAGTGTGGGGCACTGAGCTCCAGACCTCCAAGTACCTCACCCCAGGCTAAAGGTGCCTGGGATGGAACACGACCTCCGGCTGTCCTCTAGGCCTAGGCCGCCTAGAGGACCGACACGAACCACCGCCCTCAGGCTGAAGGTGCCTGGGACTCCCCTCTTGACAAAGATGGCCGGCCCCTTTATACCCTCTCCCAGCAAGCACGGCGGGTTCCCCGCCCCACCATACCGCTGCCGAGAGAGGACAAAAAGGAGGCACAGCACACAGCAATGATTCAACCCCAGCCCAGGGCAACGGCGCCACCCGCTGGGCTGCAGGGAATTACACATCACTGATGTCTCTGCCAAGTTCAAATTACACCCGGGAAAGTACATACCCGCTACATATATATATATATATATATATATATATATATATATATATATATCATGGATTCAGCAACAGCTCTGCCATGGACAGAACATGTGGTCTCAGACTCTTTCTTCACTTCCTGTAGATGTGTCAGACCACATGAAAGTTTGTGTGTTAGAACGGTGGTCTTACATTCCTATGTGCTGTCAGGGTTTATTAACCCTTGCTGCAACAGTTGACACAAAAATAAAATAGAGCCATGTTTTATACTGCATATGCAACCTGACTGCATTACAGTAATACATTTACAGGTTTCATTTTGTCTTAAGGCTTGGTTCACACCTATGTGGGTTTTATTGCTTTTTGCAGAAACACACTACAGTCCATTTAACATGGTTTCCTATAGGACACGTTCACATATATGTGTAGCGCACAAACCCCTGTCTTTACCTGCATTTAATTAGGCTCCTCGTAGGCAGAGAGAGGCACACCGCACCACAAGCCCGTACCCTCCTGTGTGAGGAGGTTGAGCGGTGTTAGTTTCGGGCCTGCCTGCGGCTGGAGTTGAATCCTCCCGAGGATGATTCTCACCTCTACCTTGAATAGATGCAAGTCTTTATTTCTCCCCAGTAATGTAACTGTCCACACAAACTGAAAGTCCAACTTCTATATTTATTTCACACTGGATAACAAATAGTCTCTTTAACAGCAGACAGGTTGGAACAAGACACAGGACAGCTTAGGTGGGAGGAGTTCCAGGCACAAACGCAAATTATTTCTTCAGACTGTTCAGGTTTCACAAACAGTTTTGGCGCACAATCTCTGCCACAGACCGTGAGGTTGGTCTCTGCCACAAACCTGGTGAAATAAAGTCACTGCCACTGACCTGGTGAATAGGGCCTTGCATTATGAAGTCACTGCCACTGACTTGAAGCGAGTAGGGTCACTGCCACTGACCTGGAGAACTACCTTCTTAAAGTATTGGCCCATGTCAAGGAGAAAGCCATCCCCCTGGAGAGTTACCAGAGGCCCTCACCGTCACGACTCTGCACTTGGTCTTCGGAAAAGATTACTTCCCTGGCCTCCTCATCTCAGATACGGGTCCCCTCGCAAGGCGGCTCCCTGAGAGCTCTCGATCCCTAGCGTACCCCAGCCGAAGGTTGCTGGGCCCTGGGCCTTCAAAATAGTACCTCACCCCAGACTGAAGGTGTCTGGGATGGAACAGGAACTCCACCTCCGGGCCTAGGGCACCCGGAGACGACCCTCCTCATGCCCAGTCCGAAGGCACCTGGGCGCGGACGAATCACACACACACAGGCTGAAGGTGCCTGGGCGCGGACGACAGACCTCAATGGAAGATGGCCGCCCCTTTTTATACCCTCTCCCAACAGGCACAGCAGGTTCCCCGCCCCGCCGTACTACTGCCGAGAGGGGACAAAAAAAGGCACAGCCTTGTATCAGCGGTTCAACCCTGGCCCACGGCAACAGCGCCACTTGTAGGCCACAGGGAACTGCACACCAACACCATCTCCCATGAACAGAAATGGTCCATTAATCCTAACAATCAGTGTGTCTGAGCCTAATTACCACTCAGACACTCCCACTAAATTTAACACCCCGCCTTTTTTTAAAGCAAAACGGTGCGTTTGGTTGAATAGACTTCAATGGGGAAGCCGCAAAAAAGTATGTCGTCTGTTTTTGCCAGAATTTTGCCACGATTTGCATTTTTTAATCCACTCAACAACAAATTGGCAAAAAAAAAAGTATTAAAAAATGCAAAATGCATCAAAAAAGTGCCAAAAACACGTGTGCAAAAAAGCAAAATGCACCGCAAAAAGCACTGCAGAAACAGATCAAAAGCAAACTGCATAGGTGTGAACCAAGCTTTAAAGCTTATGCAATATGCATAATATCAGCATGCTAATGTGCCACTGCTGAGTTATACATATATGTTGTGTATGGTAAAACAGGTGATTTGCAGATGTAGATTTATATTTACTCAAAAGTACAGGCTTAGCTTCCCGTTAACAAATCATTCAACAAAACTTTTTTTTTTTTTCTGGCATCTTGTATAACATATTTTATTGTTAAACCAGATATGTATTGTTTGCAAAAATGTATATGCTTTTCAAGGCCAACAAATGCATTCTACAAATGCATTCTATGGCAGTGTACATCACTTAGTGCTCAGTCTAAAGCCCAACTCAGAACATTACACACAATAGTCAGTATGAAGAGCTCATATTTCTGTGGAATTTTGATGCACAACACACCCTGCTTTTTGTATTCAACTGTTTGTTGTCTCTCCTTCGCATGAACAATGAGATGCACCAGAACAATATTTTCCCGCTTGATACTGTTAGGAAAGCATTACTCTGTAGTTTGGGAAAAGACAATTGATAATAGCACATTCCTATATATGTTATAAATCTAACATACTCCAGTAATTTATACATTTCACTAGATAGAAAAAGCTCAATATGTTTTAAGAAATGGTCATTCTTCACTTTTCAAATGCTGTAGTTCAGTAGTATTTTCTTTTGATTTTCTAGGAGCTAGATGGAAGGGAGCCTTTGCATGTAAAACAACCAATACAAAATTATCTATGAACAAAAATCACACATTGGTGTCACAGCTATCCCAGTGGCACACTTTAAGGGAACACTGGCAAGTGATTGGCTGGTGGACACAGGCCAGCAATTCACCTATTGTGTGCCTTGTAGCAATGATACAGAGTAGGACAATCAGCACTGCAGTTGATGTGTTGGGTGTCAAGTATGGGGAGTCCTCGTGCAAAAAGAAAGTGGAAAAGGACAAACATCTGCAGTTACATGGAATATCCTCACTGCTGTACAATGTGCAATGCATAACATCCAATATTAGAAAGTATATATGCAGCGCTTAAATGGATGTATGAAACCCAAAAGGACCAATGGAAAAGAAGGAAGGAGGGTCCCTTGCACTGACTTCAACGTGTGAGCCCACACACCACACCAACGTGCTGATATCAAATGCCCTTACCAGAAATTTGATTAAAGGGGTTCTAAAGGTTTGTGTTTTTTCACCTTAATGCATCATCCTATGCATTAACGTGAAAAAAACACCTGGCTGTCACAGACCCCCCAGTCCTCCCGTTTTACTTACCTAAGCCAGTTCACCTGCTCTGCGCGTCCCCCGGCGTCCTCTTCTCCACTGAGTCTCTGAGTTGATTGGATAGTTTGATAGCAGCGCAGCCATTGGCTCCCGCTGCTGTCAATCAAATCCAATGACGCGGCCGCCGGAGGGCGGGGCCGAGTCATACACTCTGTGCAAAATGAACTGCACAGTGGAGGTAAATATAAAATGTTTGTTATTTAAAAAAAAAAAAACCTTTACAACCCCTTTAAGTCAGGCCTGACAGGGATCTCAATCCTTCCCCAGTAATCCACCACAACGATCCAACTGCATGGCCAGGCATCAAGGTATACCTCCTATGCAGAGCAGATAACACAGCCACAGGATGGACATCAGGATTCCTCTTCCTCTTTCCAGGATTCCAGAGTTTTCACAGATCCTAAAAAAACTCAATAGATAAAAGAGTCACCACCATAAAAATAAAAATCTCATGGTGAAGTATGTAAGGATGAGCAATTTATTAAAATCCAATGCAAAATACAGTTGTCTTCGTAAAAATCACAGCTAAAAATCAAAAACTACAGCGATTTGTGCCATGCTTATGGCATCAGCAGACCACCTAACATAACATCTGATATGCTTGGCTACAACTGCATAGCCATGTATTGCAAGTAGCAAGCATTTGGCTATAATGTGAGAAGTTCATATAACACATCACATTTTTTTTTTTCATTTGATTAGAGCACAAGGAAAGCCTTGGAAAAAGTAGTGAAGGCTACTATGACTGGGGTACATTGTATTTAATATGTCTGCAAAAGCTTGAATTCATGAAGCAGTATGAAATGGCAGCAGCATCATAATTCTACAAAAAAAAACAGCATATAACTGGCAGACAAGCCAATTACAGACATACCCCACTTTTCAGTACACAATGGGGTTTATTTACTAAAGCTGGAAAGCGCAAAATCAGGCCCACTTCTGCATAAAAACCAATGAGCTTCCAGGTTTTATTACCAGGCTTAATTGAACAAGCTGGGGTTAGAAGCTCATTGGTTTCTATGCAGAAGTGAGCCTGATTTTGCACTCTCCAGCTTTAGTAAATTAACCCCATTGTGTAATTAAAAGTGGGGTATGCCTGTACAGGGTGGTGGGTGCATATTTTATGTTCTGCCAAAACACTGTACTGACTCTGACCAACAGAAAGCAAAATAAGGAGGAGCAGGACACACTTGTTGTCAGTTGGCATTATGCTAAGCATGTATGGCAAATACCGTATTTATCTGCGTATAACACGCACAGGCCTATAACACGCACCCTAACTTTAAGAGGGATGTTTCAGGAAAAAAACTTTCCATAGCCCCCTCCGTATAACACGCAGGCACAGTTTACCCTCTATTTTCAGGGTAAAAAAGTGAGTGTTATACGCCAATAAATACAGTAAGTCATTATGTTTCTGTTTTTTTGTAGTACCCTATTCCTCCCTTGATATTATCGCAACAGATCAACATACTGATAATGATTTTGTAACAAGTAGATACTTATATATATATGTAGCGCCCCCCCAATATTTGGGGGCGCTATGTGGAAATTTAGGGGTAGTCTGAGCCAGTAGTTGGGCTTAGACTAATTATAGTTCAAATTGTTTGCTCTGCTCTGGGTTGTGATACTGCCCGGCAGTGTTATTCTCCTTTGCCTGCAGGTGGCACTGTCACCGCCGGCACAGGCTGGATCACAGGGGTATCACAGCACCTTGGGTGTCCTCTCTCGGCAGCCTTTCATTGGGTGTGGTCTACCCGCTGTGCATGTTGGGAAAGGGTACAAAAGGGGCAGACGCCATTTGGCGTGAGGCGATTCCAGGGGGACCCCAAGGCGTTCAGGGGGACCTCTGGTCCAGTGAGCGTGCCTCGTGGCCCACATGGCATGAGGTGCGCAGGTGTATTTAGGCCTCGGGCACCTTAAGCCCAAAGCTCTGCTGCTGCATCGTAGGCCCAGCTCTCTTAACAAGGGCCTACGCTTCGGAGAAGGATCCCAGGCTGCCCGTTTGTAAGGGGGCCCATCTTTAGGAAAGGAGTTCCAGGGGAAGATCAGTCCCGGCGGAGATAGCGACGGTACTGCTGTCTCGGGGAGAGGCCTGGAGGCCTACCTAAAGGGGGATCCATCATCTCTGACATCCGTGCTCCATCCCGGCTGCTAGGACCGCTCTCATAGGGACTATCCAGGTGAGCAATACCCACTTTGGCTTGAGTAGCAAAGAGTGTATATATTTGGGATCTAAGTGTTGCGTGCCTGAACCTTTCCCCTACATCTTTAACTTTCCTGCCTTCGCTTTCTTCAAGTTGACTCAAAGTAACAAAAAGAATAACGCCTTGCTGATTAGGTTTTACTCATGTGTGGGCATTGGCCTTATTCCTGAATACACTGGTACACCTAGACAACGGAGCTGAAGGATCCACTCGTGGGAGACCCAAAGGTAATCAAACAGTGGATTTCATACTTAACAAAGTGTGGATCCGGCATAGCCGCAGGGGAAGAGTAAAGAGGGAAGTGCAAAAACCCACCCTGGGAGATTATATATATATATATATATATATATATATATATACACACACACCATATATACTCGAGTATAAGCCGACCCGAATATAAGCCGAGGCACCTAATTTTACCACAAAGAAATGGGAAAACGTATTGACTCAAGTATAAGCCTATAACCAAAGGATTTATACACCAGAATTTGATTTGAAGTGTTGCCAACATCCCGTGTGTTCAAGAACAATAGGAAATGTCCCCCTGACTAGGGGTTGGGACTTTAAGGGCAACAAATGTAACAATAAAGTATATGAGTACAAAAATGTATTAAATTATTAGTTTTAAGAAGCCAAATAAATGGCAGTATGTAACAACTGAATGTGCGTTTAAACAAACAGGTAGAAATATATATAAAAAATAGTAACAAGATTCATTCTTTCCAAATGGGGATGGTTGTCCGACGCGTTTCAGGGATTATACCCTTTCCTCAGGGACGAACCTCAATTGGAGAATAAAGTATCTATAAAATATACAAAAAATATGATCGGTAAAATGCATACAAAGGAAGAATGAGCATCGTTGAGAAAGAAAAGAGCAAACAGATGGTACAAAAACATGCAGGGTCAAGCCGCACAACAATATCTTTCCACATTGATTGAAAATTCTAACCTGATGGGACTGCCAGTTGCAATTATGATGGATCAGCAAAAAACTAAAAAGGTGTCGAGACACCTATGAGAATCTTGATGATTTGCATAAGGTTAGTTGAAAAATACTTATAAACTAAAAATAAAAATAAAATAAAATAAAATAATAAATGAAGGAGGCGCATGCGTGGCTTCTAGAGCTCCGCTCCACCACGGCCCAATAATAGCCACCGGAGCTCACAGAGCGCCCCCTCAGCACTCTTACCGGGACATCTGTGCAGGGGAAGCCCCCCTGATCCCCCGAATGTCAGCGGCGCCAGCGAGGAGGAATCTGACAGGCCAGATGGCCGCGAGTCCCGGCCCCCTCAGTTATGCCAAGATGGCGGCGGCTGCACGAGGCCCTCACAGCACGGAGCTCACAGGGGACGATATAGCTGACCAGGACGTGCTCCCGCAGTCCCCCTCAGGTACAGACTATCCACCCCTGACCCTGGCCGCATCCCCAGCTTCCACGGAATCGCTGCTGGGCAGAATGAACCCAGGCACCCCCACAACCCCTATGCTGGATCCTCATACAGGCCTCATATTAGAAGCAAAGGATGCCACAGATCCTTTTCCTAATCCCTCTGACTTTTCATCCATGATGGCTGCCTTTGCTCAAATGCTCTCAACAGGGCTGGCACAGAACGCTGCGCAGATCACTGCATCCATTCATGCTGATTTACAGCAAATGGGGTGAGAATGGACATTATAGAACAAAAAGCTGACCATGCTGTTTCACGCATTAACCAAAATACTGCTAGGCTGCAAGATGTACAAGACCAATTGGAAACAGCATTCGCGAAGATCGACGACCTTGAAAACAGGTCGAGACGATACAATTTTAGGATAAGGGGTGTACCCGAATCTGAAAAGAAGGTGCAGGGAACTGTAAAAGCTATCATACGCAGCTTGATTCCTGATATTACAGATATTCGCCTGGAGCTGGATAGAGCTCACAGAGCCCTTCAACCCCCCCGTTCTGATGGTCTCCCCAGAGACATCGTAGTAAAACCTCACTACTACTCAGTCAAAGAAGAGGTGATGAAGAAATCTAGGAGCTCTGATAACCTAATTTTCCAGAGACATAGAATTCAGATCTTTGCGGACCTGTCACCCTATACTATTCAAAAAAGGCATTTGTTAAAGCCTTTACTTCAGATCCTAATTGAAAAATAAATCACATACAGGTGGTCGTTCCCCCTTCACCTGAACTTCTCCTACAAGAACAAAAGCTATGGATTCTCCTCATTGGTGGAAGGGGAGCATCTCCTGTTGCACCTGGGGATTCTGTCACAGGAACCTGCCCCCATGCAGATCTCTAGAAACACCCCATCTTCGTCAAAAAGACTACCGCCAGCAAGTCCACTGCAACACAACTGGCTGACACAAAGCTCCAAGAGGTCTAAAGAAAATCTCCCACCTTGAAGGTCGACTACCCTTTACTAGATCAGGGCCCTGATCTGGGACATTGCCACCTTTCCTTAGTGCTTGGGACTTATATCCCCACCTCATTACTGTCCCACTGCTTCCCGTGGATAGACATTTGTCTTTACCGGCTTTTGCTGAAGGTTACAGTATGACTGTGGGGGCCGGGTATCCTGGACTTGGGGTGGGAGGGGGGATATTTTCTCTTGCAAACCGCAGTTAGCATTCTGGTCTGCGGTCAGCCTTATAAGGCCTTTCCTTTTGCTTACGTTTTTGCTTCCCATGGTTTGTTTTTCCTCACAGTTCAATTTTTGTTATAGATTCCTGATTGCGGATACGGGGATTCCCCTTATTTTAGGTCATGTATTTCCAGATGGCATTCCTTTCGGGTCCTACCTGGCCCCCTTGACCTCCCACTATAGGAGGAGGTCAGGGGGGAGGGGGCGGGATTCGGGAGGAATGGTTGGGGCTGTTCCTTGCATTATTGGCTCACTTAGTTGGGGCGCTCTGTTTAGTTGATATTATGGGCTACCTCCAGCCTTAAGATTAACATGTTACCAGGTGACTGGGCTGTGGTGGACTCAGTGCACCTACCCTAGGAACCTAGAGCACTATTGGTGCTCCTTGGTTCCAATCTGGAATCCCCGTGACTGGGGTTTTCTGGACCTCTCAGGTTGTAGGAGTGTGGTATGGCCAGCCCATCCAACTCCGGGGGGGGGGGGAGGGGGACCTCCAAATTCAGAATTTGTTTAAGTTGACTTTGAAGGACAGACGGTACAGTTTGGCTTACAATTGTATAACCCCATTTTTCTTCTTTCTCTCTCTTTTCATCCTTTCGCTTCTTCTCACTCATGCTCGACGGAATGCTCTCAGGATCCATGAATACATCCTTCCTCCCATCTCTGACTACGGAATTTTGCTCTGCCTGCTCACACGGCCTGCCTGGGTCTTCCTCTCCCAGGGACAAGGTAAGCAATTGAGCCTTATCATAGACTCATCCCCTCTGATCCATGACTAATGCACACCATCCCATGCCCACACTTAAAATAGTCTCACATAACACACAGGGCCTCAATTCCCCCGTAAAACGCAGGAAGGTCTTCCAGCAATACCACTCCATGCAAGCAGATATACTCCTGTTACAGGAAACCCACTTCCCGTCCACATTCAAACCCTCTTTCCTACATCAACGCTTTCCACAATTTTTCCTGGCATCAGCGGATAATAAGACAAAAGGGGTGGCGGTATACTTCGCCAAACACATTAACCTCTCTCAGCCAGAAACTGTAGTAGACCCCCTGGGGCGATATGTTTTGGTATCCGGTCACATAGATGGAGAGCAGTACACATTTGTGTCCTACTATGCCCCTAACAAGGGCCAAAAGCCCTTTTTTGATTCCCTTATACGGACGCTGAAACCACATCTCAAAGGGTCAGTCTTCATTGGCGGTGATTCTAATATCGCCTTTGATCTTTCCCTAGATAAACTGGCAGATGGGACAACCAAGACCAAACGTCCTTCCAAACAGAGTACAAACATAGCAAAACTGATCCATGAGGCAGGACTCGTGGATGCGTGGCGGGAGGCTAACCCTCGCACAAAAGACTACACGCACTACTCAGCCCCACACAAATCCTTTGCCAGGATAGATCACATTTTCACACACTCATATACAATTCCTCTTCTTATAAGTTCCAAAATAATAGAATCCCCGCTGTCAGATCACTCGATGGTCACTGTAACCACTCTGCGGTCGTCGGGAAAAAGAGACACACCGCGTTGGCGGTTACAAGAATCCCTATTGAATGACCCAATTCAATATTCATTAGTGGAGACAGCAATTAAGGAATATTTCCTGATAAATGCAACGGAGGAAGTCTCCCCTTCTACCGTATGGGCGGCACATAAATCGGTCATCAGGGGGAAGCTCATTCAATTGTCCTTAAAACTCAAAAAGGAACACAGGGCAGATACACTCAGGCTCACAGAAGAATTCCACTCCCTGGCTAAAGCGCATAAACGTAACCCTACGACCAGTTCCTTAGCAAATCCAGACAGAGCTAGGGTTCTCCTTAACCTAAACCTGACGACAGCTGCAGAACAACATCTTAGATGGTCCGGGGCAAGGTTCTATTCCCAGAAGGACAGGATAGGTTCTAAATTAGCAGTAAAACGTACCCCTAAAGACCGCTCTTTAGCTTTCCCTAAAATCCGGACAGCAGCGGGGGACTTGACACAGAACCCGGCTAAAATTATGGACACGTTTCTACGGTTCTACTCTGACCTTTACAAACAGACCCAACAGACCCACAGTAAGCACAATGACAACTTTTTTCAAGACCTACAATTCCCCTCCCTGACGGATGAACATAGAGACATCCTCGAGAGCCCGTTCACCCAAGAGGAAGTCATGACTACCATTAAATCGCTTAAAGTGGGGTCCTCCCCTGGCCCGGATGGCTTTTCTACCGGGTATTATAAAAAATTTGGCCTGACTCTGGCTCCGCATTTGGCCCCGGGTTCTTCAACTCTCTCAGGGATGGGGCTCAATTGGGAACTGACCTAAACGCGGCTTATATCTCGGTCATACCCAAACCTGATAAGGACCCTAGTGGGGTGTGCAATTATCGACTGATCTCGCTTATTAATAACGATATAAAAATTATGACCAAGATTATAGCTAATAGAATGTCTGGCTTCATCGCCTCATACATTCACAAAGATCAGGTGGGCTTTATCCCTGGGAGACAGGGCCCGGACCAAATTAGACGGACCATTGACATTGTTTCACTTTTACAGTCTCAGTGAGATGGGGGAACCCAACAAAAAGGTTACTTGCTCTCCATAGATCTACACAAAGCATTTGATTCCATAGATTGGGCATATCTGTCTGGTATCCTGGAGAGATGGGGTTTTGGACCGTACTTCCTAAATCTAATACACTTACTTTACTCTCAACCCACTGCTCAGGTGTGCCTGATGGGGAGGTACTCGGAATCTTTCATCAGAAGCAGGGGTACCAGACAGGGCTGTCCACTCTCTCCCCTCCTTTTTGCAATAGCCATTGAGACTTTAGCCATAGCTCTCAGATCGAATCCTGACTTTAGGGGAGTCATGTGCGGGCCCCAAGAACATAAGTGCGCACTGTACGCTGATGACCTCCTCCTATTCGTGACCTCCCCACTAACATCTACCCCGGTAGTTCTTAAAATATTGAAGGTCTTCAGTGAGGTATCGGGCTTGAAAGTAAATATGAGTAAATCGACGGCCCTAAACATTAATGTTCCGCAGGACGTACTGTTACTACTTTCTAAAAACTTTAATTTTGTCTAGGCATCCGGGGCGATCCCATACTTGGGCATCAAGCTGACCTCCGACATCAGCAACCTCTTTAAGGCGAATTATCCCCCTATGATGCAGAAATGTAGAGATGACATGAATAATTGGTCGAGAAGCAGCCTATCCTGGCTTGGCAGGATCCATGCGATTAAGATGACTCTTCTCCCACGTATGCTGTATTTATTCCGATCCCTCCCAATCTCGATCAAGAAACAGGTTCTGGGTAAATTTCAGTCTGAGGTTGTTCGCTTTATCTGGGGCAACAAAGGATACAGATGTCCCTCGAGTATCCTCTTCCGCCTAAAATCACAGGGAGGCTTGGGTCTCCCGAATCTATGGAATTACTACCAGGCGGCTCAACTCTTCTCGAGGGGCCAGAAGCCGGACTGGCTCTCTATAGAAAGGCAAGCGGTCCCATCGAACACCATTGACTATCTGCTATGTTGTGACCCGAAGGCCAGACCTGCGATTTTATCCCCCACACTCTCCCACTCTGTTGCTCTATGTTCCCGATTATATAATCACACATCAGTGACATCTCCGCTGAAACCCCTAGCTCACCTGTTCCATAACACGGACTTCTTGCCGGGAATGAACATTGGGACATTTAAATGGTGGACAGATAAGGGTTTATACCGAATTGGCCACTTTCTCTCTCCTGCGGGGCCCATTTCTTTATCCCACTGCAAAAAGAGACTAGATATGCCCGACTCCGAGTATTTCAGATTCTCCCAAATCTCTCACTTCCTGCACTCCATTTGGAATAACAAGACAGACGCACCTACGATTACACCCTATGAACACTGGTGCTCGAACACTATGGAGCAGAGGGGAGGTATCTCGTTAATTTACACGACTCTGTCGACTAGGTTGACCAAGCCCACCTACGCTCAGATTTGGGAGGAGGATATGGATAGCTCATGGGACACTGAGGTATGGTTCCGTGCATCAAAGCGTTCGTTTAAAGGTATACTCAATGTCTCTCTGATCGAAGCTGGTCTAAAAGTACTGGTCCGGTGGTACTATGTTCCTTCCAGGTTGGCAATAATGTATGCAGGCACTTTCCCAGTATGCTTCAGAGGCTGTGAACTAGAGGGCTCTATGTTCCATACTTGGTGGTCCTGCCCGCGCATCAGATCTTTCTGGCGCAAAGTATTTTGCACCATTAGAGCCCTGACGGGAGTACAGACAACTCCACAGCCCAATATAGCACTTCTAAATCATACTTTTCCCAATATGCCCAAACACTCCCAGACACTTTCATTTTTTATATTACTAGGAGCCAAATTAACCATAGCCAAGGCCTGGAAGAAACCCACCGTCTCATTTACAGGATTCAGGAGGAAGGTATCCTGGATCATGGTACAAGAGCAAATTGTCGCTAAACTTAATGACAAGACTGAAAAATTTATGGCCACCTGGGAACCTTGGGCCACCTCATGCAATGTTTCTCTTATAACAGGAGTCCAACCTGGATTTCTGAGCAGTCGCGTTCCACATTCCTAGCATGAGAGTATTCCCCCCGCCCCCCCTTTTCTTTCACACGTTTATACCTCTTCTCCTTTCTTCTGCCTCCCTTGGCATCTCTGGGTTACTACGCTCAATATGATCACGCTGTTCTCCTTAGGATTATTTTACTGATTTGTGGTTTGTGTTCGTTCTTGTTGACTCTCTATTTACTAGCTGAGCATATTGACCTCATATTATAACATGAAAACCTTATGCTTAGTCACATGGTGGAGGTGCATCAGCTACTCATCTAGAAGAACATGCCAGGCTGGTAGACGCTTTCTGGGTGCTGGATTCTCCACCTTCTGGGATGCAGTGTGATCCCTAAGGGGCGTCCCAGGGGCTGGAGTCACAGTACTTACATAGTTTTGAGTATGTCTCCGACTGGTTATGGTAGAGCATACTGTTTCGCTAAGACAGTAATGCTAGGACAATTTAGCTTGAAGTACCTCACAAGATTCACCTATGTTTCTTCTACAGGAACTTATGCTGCTAAGGTCACACACTTAGTTAATGCACTGTATTACCTGATTGTTTGATAATCTTCTGTTATCATTTAAAACTTCCAATAAAAAATTATTTAATAAAAATAATAAATGAAAATATGAAGTAAGAGACTGCTAGGAGTGCTGCAACAGGAGATTAGGTTTGCACCTCACCACTGTCCATGGATGGTCAGAATGTTTGAAAGAAGAGGACCCTGTCTCTGCTTTTTAGCTCTTCTAACCTTATGCAAATCATCAAGATTCTCATAGGTGTCTCGACACTTTTAGTTTTTTGCTGATCCATCCTAATTGCAACTGGCAGTCCCATCAGGTTAGAATTTTCAATCAATGTGGAAAGATATTGTTGTGCGGCTTGACCCTGCATGTTTTTGTACCATCTGTTTGCTCTTTTCTTTCTCAACAATGCTCATTCTTCCTTTGTATGCATTTTACCGATCATATTTTTTGTATATTTTATAGATACTTTATTCTCCAATTGAGGTTCGTCCCTGAGGAAAGGGTATAATCCCTGAAACGCGTCGGACAACCATCCCCATTTGGAAAGAATGAATCTTGTTACTATTTTTTATATATATATTTCTACCTGTTTGTTTAAACGCACATTCAGTTGTTACATACTGCCATTTATTTGGCTTCTTAAAACTAATAATTTAATACATTTTTGTACTTATATACTTTATTGTTACATTTGTTGCCCTTAAAGTATAAGCCTAGGGTGTCCATCTGCATGCCTCACTGTGTCCATGTGCATGCCTCACTGTGCCTCACTGTGCCCATGCCTTACTGTGTCCATGCTTCACTGTGTCCATGCCTCACTGTCACTGTGCCCATGCCTCACTGTGCCCAATCTCCCTACCTGATCTCCTGCGCTGTGTGACTAGACTGACATTAAACATGGGAGTGTATGGAAGGGGTGCCCGGGTTTGAAAAATCGATGCTGCCCGGCCGTAGGTCCCCCGGACAACGAACTTTGCACACTTGTAGATGAGGAGTGGGGCTACATGTGTGCCAGGATCAGGCGCACAAAGTTGAAGATGGACACAGACTTGAGTATAAGCCGAGGGGGGCATTTTCAACACAATTTTTTTTACTGAAAACTTGGCTTATACTCAAGTATATACGGTATATATTTTTTGTAACATAACACTACATTTGACTATCTCACATTTTTAGACCCCTTTCACACTGGGACGGTTTTCAGGTGCTTTAGCACTGGAAATATCCTCTGCTAAGTGCCTGAAAATTTTCCAAAAAGTCCTGCAAGCAGCATCTGTGGGGCGGGGTGGGAACGCTTCATTTAGCGCTCCCAAAATGCCCTGCCCATAGAAATAAATGGGCAGCGCTTTGAAAGCACCTGAAAAGTGTTTTGAAAGCGTTGCAAAACTGGAGTTTTAACCTTTTTTGGGGGTAAAAAGCACCCTGCTAGCGGGCGAAAAGTGGTGCAAAAGCTAGCGGCCGGCGCTTTTTTATATTCTTTATTAATTACTTCTTATCGCCGTTTCAAACACAAATACAAAAAGAACATATATATATATAAATAAATAAAATCAGGCATTTTAGCTCTTACAGAAAGAGAAAGAAACAACTCAAACAAACAGCAAATATATTATTTAAATATTAATATATCTATGCTTATAGAGCGTTTTTTATTTTTACCAAGACAAAAGCAAAAACAAAAAGAAGAATGGGGACACTTCCAGTCTGAAAGCAGTCTTACAGTTCACACAGTAAAAAACTCTTTCACTTTGTAATTAAGGATTCGAAAAATGTCAAAGTTTCTCTAGCCCTTTTGCTACATGCACACACATGCATGCACACCCCTCCCTAAGCTGATCTAATCAAACCTACCACCCTCAGCTACATACTTAGCTTTGGTACCAGGCTAGCTGCATCCAGCTGTAATGCTTAGCTCCAATCAGCCTCCCACTGCCTCCACGTGCCAAGTAAAACCCCATAGACTTCTAAAGCCTCGTACACACGGTCGGACTTCCATCAGACTTTTCCGTGGTTTTTTGTCCGAACGGAGTTGGTCGGGAACACCCATAGCATACACACGCTCGGACTTTTCTGCAAACTTTCCCAAAACTTTTTGCAACATCACGTGGTTTTTCTTCTCTTTTCTGCTTTTTACCGCCACCCTTTGGTCAACTTCTGCTATTGTTGGTTGATTTTAACATTAGTTGTTTTGTCCATCGGACAAAAGTCTGATGGTTTTCTGTACACACGGTCGGACTTTGCTTCATCGGACTTTTGTTGGGCAAAAGTTTGTCCGTTTGCAGACCCAACTTTTGTCCGATGAAAACAAGAAAAAAGCAAAAAAAGTTTGTCTGATGGAGTGTACACACGGTCGGATTGTTGGTCCAACTTGCTCAAAATGAAGTTTGTTGGCCAAAAGCCTGACCGTGTGTACGGGGCTTAAGAGAGCTAAAGATGAACTGATCCTTCTCCCAGTCATACATGTAGTTTAGATGTAGAAGTCAGACTGATGGAGGATAAGCTTGTCTTTATTGGCCATTGCGTTTTCTTGACACCATTGTGATAAGTGTTTCATATTAGATGTAGTTTCAAAATGTGTGCTTGGACATCTATGGCAGTCTGGTTTATTATTGTTCATGTCACACTTGCAATCCTTTCACTGGCAACAAATGAAAATGCTGTGAAAATACTCACCTGTTTGCACAGGTCACTCTGTTGCTGGTCAGATGAGAGAGGCGATGCTCCATTATTGACAAAAAAACATTGCTGAACATCAGTCACCAGTGAGGGAGCGATGATTTGCTCATAAACCCAGAGACATATTTCTTTTGTCTGTCCTGTATAATAATGCAGAGATGTCTCCGGCAACAAGGTCATCTGTGTGGCATGGAGTTTATTATGTAAACCTCAACCTGTCCATGTTTTTTCATTGATTTCAATTTGTTTGGTTTATTTATTTCATTGTTTTTCTGATATTTTCTGCCCCTGCCTGTACTGGATCATAAAATATAGGAGTTTAGTTACTAAAGAAAGGCACATAGGCTTTACATAGTACAAGAATTTTCCCTAGCTTAGTGAATGAGATGCTCTCCATCCTCCAATGTCAAAGCAAAAATACAGTTTTGTTTTTTTCCAGGGGTTTGGTATTCATTACAAAGTGAATATTCACCACTAGGAAGGAGCTTTGTTTTGGGTGTTTGTCGTGGATTAACATGACAGATTCTGGCTGTCAAGCGTTGCTAACGAAGTAGCAGATGCTTGCAGCTGCTGCATCCTTACCAACCACTGACATCACCCAGCACATTCACTTACATTCACTTCACTTACTGGCCAAGTAAGCATATGGGCAGGGAATGTGGGTAGGTACATCAATACCTACATATGGACATAATTAGACAATGATGTCGCCACTATCCTGGCTACCAAAGGTTGCTTGCATCCACTGCATCCTTACCAACCACAGAAATAACTAGGCCCATTCATTTACATGGTCGGGATTCCCTGGCCACGTAAGCAAATGGGCGGGGAATGTAGTCTTACATAATTGCCTAAATATGACATCATGGCCATATTTGGGCAATAGCACTACCCACATATAGCCATGACTATATTTGGGCAATGATGTCACCACTATCCCGGCCCTTTCTTTATATACCCAACGTCGATGGTGGCAGGCTTTATGATGATGGTGGTTTTACAATGAGGGACATTTTTGGAGGAAAGTTTTAATTTTTTTTAAAAGAACTTGTTAAATGTTTGGGTGCCATTATTTCTAAGTTATATATTTTTTGGTGATTGAGTAGGGATGTTATGTACCCCATACTAATTCACTTGAGGGGGGAAGTATCTGAGGGCCCCTTATTAAAGGGGACTTCCAGATTCCAATAAGTCCCCCACCCCCAGACTCCCACAACCTCCTGCGGGCCAAGGTTATGGATTGAGGCCCTTGTCCTTATCAACATGGGAACAAGGTGCTTTGCCTGGGGGTGTCCCCCCTGGCAATGCCCCCCTTAATGTTGAGGGCATGTAGCCTGATAAGGTTCAGGGGTAGGGGTTCATACTTGCCCCACCCTTCCTTTCCTGGCTATCCAGGATGCATACACGGATTAAGAGTTTGGTATAAATTTTTAGGGTAACCTTAACCTTTTTCTTTTCTTTTTTGGCAATTTTTTTTTTTTAAATCCATACCAGGGTCAAACAGTCTGGTATGCATTCATTTTTTTTTTCATTCTTGCTTTAGGATGTTCCACAGCCACAATGACATTTACGGCAAAAAAAAAAAGACAGTTTATATTGGCAGCAAATAAATAAATGAAAAAACAAAAAAAACAAACACAGACGCCTCCAAAGCTTCCCCACTATACATAACGAACCATTAGAGGTCCGCTATGTATTTTGGGGGATCTTTAGGGTCTGTATGCTGTTTTTATTTTAAAGAAGAAGCAATAGAAAGATGTAATTTGCCAGCAATTGAGTCAGAAATATGAAATGTTGGGATAACATACACTTAAAGCATTTGTTACCCCAAAATTTCATATTCATATTCCTGATATGCGCTTGCTGTACCATGTACTTCTATGAGAAAGTATCCTGCTCTCTTTGCATTGCTTCCTTTGTGTGAAATTTCTGGTTTTCCTGTCAGTCCCTCTGCCTTCCTATTAATAACTGACCACACTATGCAAGAGAGCACAGCGTGGGAAAAATAGGTACAGTATTTTTTATTTTTTTTATATATCTATACACAAATGTTTAGCCTTGAATTTCTAGTTGAAACTAAATGGTTTGTTTTACAAGGTGATTGTTTACAATAACTTTAAGTACAATGCATGAAATTACTAATTTGTCATATGATTGGTAATTCTATTCAGCCAATTTTGTGATTCATACTGTATACATCTGCCAAACAGCCCAGCCAGAATGATGATACTGCATTCTCTCTTAGGAAAACAGTAAACAAACCACATACACACACACACACACCTGCTTACTGGACAATGAAAGACAAAGATTTATGAACCTTGCTTTGTGCACTGGTCTAAATCATTTCCTGGAGTGGGGATTATGGTATGGGGTTGTTTTTCAGGGGTTGCTGCAAAGGTTGGGCCTACTCAATATTGAACCCTCTGGACTAAGACTGGGATGCCACATACCTGTACCTTGTTCAAAAGCCACTGGGGGGCACACGCATGCCACCGGAAGAGTGACCATGCACTGATTGGCCAAAGGGGGACCCAATCAGCAGGCCCGAGAAACGCAATGTCTGCCGGGACCACCCGGGATCGCTCCCCACAGATTCTGCTAATCAGGAACACGGATCACAGTGTCCATGCAGTGAGCCCCCCCGCCCCCCACAGTAAGAAAGCACAATTAGGGAATACACTTAACCCTTTGATCACCCCTGATGTTAACACCTTTCCTGCCAGTGTCATTTCTACTGTGTCAGTGCAATTTTTTTAGCACTGATCACGGTAGTAATGTCACTGGTTCCTAAAAAAAGGTGTCAAAAGTGTCAGCTAGGTGTCTGATATGTCGCAGTCCTGCTAAAAATCACTGATCACCGCCATTACAAGTAAAAAAAAAATGCCATAAATATATTCCCTATTTTGTAGACACTATAACTTTTGCGCAAACCAATCAATATACACTTATTGGGATTTTCTTTTACCAAAAATATGTAGCAGAATACATATTGGCCTAAATTTATGAAGAAATTAGATTTTACATTTTTTTTTATTGGATGTGGTTTATAGCAGTACCGTATATACTCGAGTATAAGCCGAGTTTTTCAGCACATTTTTTGTGCTGAAAATGCCCCCCTCGACTTATACTCGAGTCTGTGTCCATCTTCACATTTTTGCACCTGATCCCGGCCAGCCGTAGGTCCCTTGGACCCCAAACTTGGCACACTCTTCCTCTACAAGTGTGCGAAGTTTGTTGTCCGGGGGACCTACGGCCGGGGAGCACCGATTTTTCAAAGCCGGGCACCCCTTCCATAGACTCCCATGTTAAATGTCAGTCTAGTCACACAGCGCCGGAGATCAGGTAGGGAGATTGGGCAGTGAGGCATGGGCACAGTGATAGTGAGGCATGGACACAGTGAGGCATGGTCACATTGAGGCATGGGCACATTGAGGCACAGTGAGGCATGGACACAGTGAGGCACAGTGAGGAATGCACATGGACACAGTGAGGCAGAGTGAGGCACAGTGAGGCATGCAGATGGACACCCTAGGCTTATACTCGAGTCAATACGTTTTCCAAGTTTTTTGTCGAGTATATACGGTAAGTAAAAAATATTGTTTATTTTTCCATAATTGTCTTTCTTTTTTTGTTTATAGCGCAAAAAATAAAAACTGCAGAGGTGATGAAATACCACCAAAAGAAAGCTCTATTTGTGGGGAAAAAAGGACATACATTTTATTTGGGTACAACGTCGCACAACCGCGCGTTTGTCAGTTAAAATAACGCAGTGCCGTATGGCATAAAATGACCTGGTCATTAAGAGGGTAAAACCTTCCGGGGCTGAAGTTCATGTGCGTGTAAAGGCAGGCGCCCCAATACTTTTGGTACTATAGTGTATCTAATGGAAGTTACATTTTTTACATTTTACCTGTGACAGACAATCGTTTGCTTTGAAGTTTGTTTTGAACAATTGTCGCAACCCACAGTAAAAGGCTGTATACACTAATTCCACGACAGAAGCTGCTAAGGGCTTTTACAAAAGTTTGTTGAGATCCTTATAATATGTTTAATAGAGCAGGGGTTGTTTTATTTTAATCAAAGCTGGAGTTTTACTTTGACTTTGTGTAAAGTGTTAGCTTAAGTTAAGTCACTGCAAGAATCACGCAATTTAGTTTTTTTCTTTTTCTGCAAAATCAATATCTACAAATAATAAATGAGATCCCAGAGGGCAGTGTTAAGCTCAAATGCACTATAGAAAAAGTCTTGAATTGGTAACTGACTCAATAATGCAGGTGAGCCGCACACAGCAGAGCATCTTTAGCACACCATAATAGAAAATTAATAGTGTTCAAGTCTGGAGTTGAGCTACCCTAAGGATTACATAATAACCTAAGATAGAACAATTTCCAAGCTTAGATATGTGTAAAATGTCATAGAACAAAATAAGAAATAAAAAAGCCTCAATAGCCAATGTAATTTGTGTAAGCTACACTGGCAATTTTATTCACATAAAAAAACACAAGATAACATTTTCAGAGTGCAATACTTCCAATAAATTTTATTGTAGTGGAGTGTGTTTGCAGGACAAAACATTTCAAAGATTGCTTTACTGCTTTGTTTTACCACAATGCTAACTAGCATCATTAAATTAACCAATTCAGAAGAAAAGAATAAAGAAGCCTTGTGATAGGAAAATAAAAAAAAATGTGTACGTCGTAACTATGAAAAGTTTGTTGTATTCAGATATACTGTATGTCACTTCCTTTTTTCCTGAGTCAGCTGAAGCTCATTCTTGGTGTTTAATGGGGCTTTCCATTATCTGACTCCCAAAATCAATTCTAGATCTGGAGCACTTTACAGACATGCATTGAGTAGTGGCATACTTTGCTAAACAAGTGAGGGGGTTCAAAGTTGACTTTAGATCTACTGGCCTTCCCTTCTGTTGTCAATTAGAAAATGGCAGTTCAACCCCTAAAGGGACTCCATTACGTAATGTGCTGTTACAGCTCCCTCTGCAAAGAAGAAGGTAAATACTTATGCCCTGTACACACGATCGGATTTCCGATGGAATAAAATCCGATGGAATTTTCCGTCGGAATTCCGATGAAGCTGACTTCCATCAGTCTTGCCTACACACCATCAGACAAAAATTCCGACCGTCCAAAACGCTGTCACGTAAAACACTCCGACGAGCCAAGAAAAATTAAGTTCAATGCTTCTGAGCATGCGTCGACTTGATTCTGAGCATGTGTGGGTTTTTTCTCCGTTGGAGTTCCACACAGACGATCAGAATTTCTTATCGTTTTTTTTTCCATCGGAAAAATGTAAAACATGTTCTATTTTTTAACACCAATGGAAAAAAGTCCGATGGGGCCCACACACGATCGTTTTTTCAGATGAAAAAAGTCCATCTGACTTTTTTCATCGGAAAAACCGACCGTGTGTACAGGGCATTAGGCTACTTTAAAAAATAATAAATGCGCAACCGTGTGAGTGGCAACCAACGTGCCAGAAGAGATATATTTGAGTATATATGTAAACACAAAAAACATTAATTGACTACTGAGTGAATGTGTAAAAACACACTTAGGAAGTCCATACACTTCAACTGCCCAACTCTCACGGCAGCAGAAGAAGCAGTAACTTCACAGGCAAAAATAAATGTCCATTGATGATGCAAACAGCCAGCATATATCAAGGGATTGTAGATCTTCAAAGGTCAAACTTTACTTCAGCCGAAATATATAAACAGGAGGCTTACCAGAACAGGTGGGTCCCTGTCACGGGGACCAAAAGGGCTCAGCAAATACACAAATACACCGGATCCGGATGTCAGCGATGCGGTCCTCTGAGTCCTCACTCCGCTCACCAAACTCCGACTGCTTGTGCACCTTAGGTCCGCAGGAACACTCGTACAGCATAATGGATACCAATTTAGGGGAAGAAATAAAGAGGCTTCATAGTGCAATAGGTTGGTAAAAAAAACGGATACCCTTTATTATGACAAGCGGGTAGGCTGACATCCATGTAAGAAAAAAACAAAACTGTTCAAAATAGCACTGAAACCCCGCTGTGGCGGCAGCCAATCAGCTGGGGGCGTGATGACGTCAGGGTCCTGAGCTCCACCCTACGCGGCGTTTCCCCATAAGAGGCGTCGTCTGGGAAAGGAGCCAAGCCTCAGGGAACCGGGCAGTGAAGCAGCAAGGCTTCAATTCCCGATTCCCTCACTAAGAATGGCAGCATCCGAGGACCGAGAGACTACTCGACATCGCGGGTGCGCTGGACAGGTAAGTGTCCATTTTTTAAAAGTCAGCAGCTGCAGAATTTGTAGCTGCTGGCTTTTTTTAAAAATTAATTTGGCTGGAACCTCAGCTTTAATGCTATTCAAAACAAAAGAACACACATTTCACATAATAATTATGCTACCAAAATTAGTGTGTGCTGTAAATTGCCTCCAGCATTGCCCCTGCCCACAAGGAAAGTCCACATCAGAAAGGACATCTCCAAAAAGGGAGTGATCAAAAACTACCAAGTTACGACCCCCACCACACTGTACACCTAAAGAGACTTTTCGCTTACACTCTGAGCATGCACTACCCCAGACCTGCAGGCTTAGGGTCCTACTGCAGGTGCTTGACTAATTTCCAGGGGTTGCTGTTCTGAATGCCATTCTAAGGTTTTTACAACATTGCTGTAGCATTATCATTGCTGCTCCAAGTCAGTGGAATGAGAACGTTTTGTACTTAAAATATATTAATATGATGTAATACAATACATCACATTATCATATAAACAATGATTTACAACATACATTGCAGATATTTACCTCTGTGTTGTCTCCTAAAAAAGCGGACCAGTTGGCTCAGAAAACACAGAACTTCCTTCATCAACCGATATGATAACATACAATGGTTAATTAGTGAACTAGGGTTGATGGCAGTGGCGGCTGGCGCTGAAGAATTTTGATGGGCGCGGGTGGGCCCCTCCAGGTCCACACTCACTCTATGGGTGGAGCCCTACAACAGTCACAACTCTCCTGGTGCCCGGTGCCGTGGCTTCTGTGTTGACCCAGTCTTCTTTCCGGGTACTGGGTCTTCTGTCTCCTGTCCTGATTGGCCGGGAATCCAGAAGCCGACGGTGAGTGTTGATTTGCTGGTATCGCAGGGTGGGAGGGTTTAGGACACAGTGCTTTGAGCCCCGAAGACAACATAAAAACGGGCCAATTGGGACCTCGGGCTCTGGTCACATGCTTGTGAAGGGTGACGGACCTGGTGGAGACCTGTTGGTCTGGCGCCCTGCACAGTGCACAGCCACACACAGGGAGCAAGGGGGCGGCGCCCCTGTGTCCCTTGTGGACCAGCCTCCACTGGTTGATGTTAAGGAAATGTACACCAGAGGATGTGTGATGTATATCTACATAGAGTATATGTCTTGTTGGACCAGAGTGGTAAACAGACTCTTGGTAGACATTTCAGTAAACCTAAAATCTGCTTTATTTATCACCAAACAGAAAAGTGACAGGCTTTGTCTTCAGATTCAGTTTAACCACTTTTGGACCGCCGCACGCAGATATACGTCGGCTGTTTGAAGAGGGATATATTTGTTATGGCAGCAGCTAGCTGCCATAACCCAGGTATCCTCTTCTTCAGTGGGTTGTCCGGTTTCCAATAATGGTGGTCTCTGCGGCAGATTCGCCGCCGATCTCCCGTACCCCGCTTACTGTTTAAAAAAACAGTGTAAAAAATAAAAATAAAAGGTAAAAAAAAATAAAAAAAAGGAACCGCGTCCCGTCCCGTCCCCGTCCCGTGATCAGAGCCCACATACGAAAATGGTGTTCAAACCATGTGAAGTATTGCCGCAATCTGTAGAGCGAGAGCAATAATTCTAGCCCTAGACCTCCTCTGTAACTCAAAACATGCAACCTGTAGAATTTTTTAAACGTCGCCTATGGAGACGAGCGGGCGCAATTTTGAAGTGTGACATGTTGGGTATTAATTCACTCGGCGTAACATTATCTTTCACAATATAAAAAAAATTGGGCTAACTTTGTATTTTTTCCGAAAAAAGTGCGCTTGTAAGACCGCTGCGCAAATACGGTGTGACATAAAGTATTGCAACGACAGCCATTTTATTCTCTAGGGTGTTAGAAAACAAAATGTATAATGTTTGGGTGTTCTAAGTACTTTTCTAGCAAAAAAAACTTTTTTTAACTTGTAAACAACAAATCTCAGAAAGAGGCTCGGTCCTTAAGTGGAACACGACAGGTAAATCTTACCATCAGTACAACAGAATCTTACATGAATAACGTTCAGCATCCCAGCCACAGAATACACAGTATTTCAAAGTCTCTGTTAAAGGGGTTGTAAAGGTTTGTTTTTTATTTTCTAAATAGGTACCTTTAAGCTAGTGCATTGTTGGTTCACTTACCTTTTCCTTCGATTTCCCTTCTAAATATTTTTTTTCTTTGTTTTCTTTGTCTGAATTTCTCACTTCCTGTTCCTCCTCAGTAAGCTGTTCTGGCTGACTCAACACCACTCGGATGATGGTGTGAAGTTTAGTGAAGAGAAACAGGAAGTGAGAAATTCAGACAAAGAAAAAAAAACATTTAGAAGGTAAATCAAAGGAAAGGGTAAGTGAAGCAACAATGCACTAGCTTAAAGGAACCTATTTAGAAAAAAAAAACCGAATCTTTACAACCAGAGGCGGCTCTTTAATTAGGCAAATTAGGCGGCCGCCTATGGCCTCGCACACAGAGGGGCCTCTCGGCCGCCTAACTTGCCCAATGCATTACCCTAGTTTTGAAGGATAGGGGGCCTTAACGCTGCTGTGCTCAGCGTCCCTAACATCCAGTGAATATCGGTGACACCACCCCTTGTGACGTCAATGACCCAGCATGCCCTCAGTCAATGACATCACAAGGGGCGGGTTCACCAGGTGACATCACCGGGTGGCCCCCTCCCCTTAGTTATTAAAGAGCAGGATATGGTGGTCCACTTACACCCGGTGGCTCCGCCCCCCTCTGTCACCACGGGGAAAGTCCCCGTGAAATCCATGTGCATCAGAGGGGGGCGGGGTCACTGGGTGTAAGCGGACCCAGAGGCGAACTGAAGCGTCGCACAGCGGGAACCTCCAATTCAAATGGAGCGGCCGGAGAAGAAAGAAGAAAGGAAGACGCCGGAGCAAGATGCGGACGAGAACACCGAAGGAAGAAGGAAGATGAAGATGAAGATAAAGATGAAGAGGAAGATGAAGATGGAGGAAGAAACCCGAATGGAGAAAAGAAGAAGATGGAAGAAGAAGGAAGAAGGAAGAAGATGGAAGAAAAGAAAAGACATTAATAAAGGAATTGTCAAAAACCGGCTCTTGTCATTTTTTACATTTTTTACACTTTCCTTGTGAAATGGTAGGGGTACATTTGTACTCCATTACCAATTCACACAGGGGGGGCCGGGATCTGGGGGTCCCCTTTGCTAAAGGGGTCTTCCAGATTCCGATAAGCCCCCCGCCCGCAGACCCCCACAACCACCGGGCAAGGGTTGTGGGGATGAGGCCCTTGTCCCCATCAACATGGGGACATCCTCCCCATGTTGAGGGCATGTGGCCTGGTACGGTTCAGGAGGGAGGGGGGCGCTCTCGTCCCCCCCTTTTCCCCTGCGGCCGGCCAGGTTGCGTGCTCAGATAAGGGTCTGGTGTGGATTTTTAGGGGGACTCCACGCCATTTTTTTTTTTATTTGGGGTGGAGTTCCCCTTAAAATCCATGCCAGATCTGAAGGGCCTGGTTTGGATATTTGAGGGGAACCCCACGTCATTTTTTTTTTAAATTTGCAGCGGGGTTCCTCTTAATATCCATTCCAGACCTGAAGGGCCTGGTTGTGGAATTTGGGGGAACCCCCACGCATTTTTTTTTTTGGTTAGCAAAGACTTTCAATGACTTTTATCTGTATTGACAGGAACCAGCAATTCATTACAGCCGCAAGGACTTTTAAATTACTATTATTTTACTTTAGAAATGTCATTTTGCTCTCCAACTGTTATAAACATGGAAAACATGTGCTACTTTACAGGCATACTATAGACACCCCCCTGGATGATATTTAGGGCCAGTTCACACCGGATGCAGTGCAGTGCGTTTTTTTGATGCCTGAAAAACGCAAAGAAAGTTGATCACATTAATGCCAATGGCATAGTTCACACCACTGCAGTCCGTTCCAGTGCATTTCAGAAAGCCAAAAAATAATTGGTCATGCTGCATTTTTTAGGTACAAAACTGTACTGGACCCCAGTAAAACACATCAAAAACGCAACGGAACGTACCAAAAATGCACTGGAATGCACCGCAACGCACCTAAATGCACCAAAGACGCACTGCAACACACTTGTCCTAAGTAAAAAGAGGCGGAAAAAAACACTAGACTGCATCAAAAACGCCTCAAAAATGCACTGGAATGTGTCAAAAACGCGCATGCAGAAAAACACCTGGAACGCACCCAGACTGCGTTTCTATAGTGTGAACTAGGGCCAGTTCACACCATAGAAACACAATCCGGATGCGTTCCAGGTGCTTTTCTGCATGCACGTTTTTCATGCGTTCCAGTGCATTTTTGGGAAGTTTTTGATGCAGTCCAGTGCTTTTTTTTCACCCCTCTTTTTTATTAACCATAGATAAGGACAAGTGTGTTCCAGTGCATTTTTGGTGCATTTAGGTGTGTTCCTGTGCGTTCAAGTGCGTTTATGATGCGTTTTGATGCGTTCCAGTACAGTCCAGTGCAGGTAAAATGCAGCATGTTCTACTTTTTTGGTGGAACTGGAACGCACTGGAACAAACACTGCCATTTAGAACCATATAACCAACTTTCCATGCATTTTGGATGCATAAAAAAACGCAATGGACTGTATGTGGTGTGAAATGGCCCTTAAGCAATTTGGCATATTTAAAGGCACTTCTCCTTGTTTTGTTTTTGGTGTTTTCCAAATTGGTGACATTGATATATGTCCCTTAGGGTGGGACCTGGGCCCCCATTTTAAGGCCAATAACTAGAAGATAATCCAGCCAAGTGGGGACTAGCAAAATTAACAAGTCAGTTCCCATAGACTGCAATAGTATTTGTTGGTGGGGGGGAGGGGTGATTGTCCCATCTCTAATTTTGTAGCATGCTGGATGATGTGCTTAATTTTGGACGGGGGGAGGGGGGGGGTTATTTTTTGCTAGCTGCATTGGTGTTGTTCTGCACATGCCCAGCCAGTTATTTTTTTTTGGCGTGCTTTTTGTGTGTGAACAGCGCCTGGATATTTCTGGGCATGCTCAGAGAGTGTTTTTATGGGTTAGAAATTGAAGGACACCTTAACAGGTGTGCCCACTTTGAATTTCAGTCTCTACATTGGGAGAACTTGCATTCTGGGTGTTTCATGGACTGTGCATGTGTTTTCAATTGCCTCATTAGCACACAAACATATGTTATATAAAGCTCACAGAGCATTCGGTTGCTTGCCTTGAGAAGAGGCAAGTGTGTGTGTGTGTGTGGGGGGCAAAATGTACATGTTGGTGTCCTTATCGAGTTTGTAACACATGTATTTTATTTGTTATGTCTTTGCAAAACAAGTGATTGGTTAACTTATGTGGATTGTATATTTTTTGTGTGGGGGAGATATGTTCCCCTGAAATAATTCTGATGTTGTTAATGTGTGTTGTTTGTTCACTTTGATTTAATTGTTTGCTGCATTTTTTTGGCCAAAAATTGCTCAAGATGTTGAGTCTGTAACTGTTTCAAATTGACCATGTTTTTTATTTTGCCTTCCCTTTTGTTTTGTTGAAGAATAAAATTAGATGGAAAGTTTTGATGTTTGTTTGTGTTTTCTTTGCAACAAATTTGACAGCTGATTGGCATGTCAAAACAAAACAGGTGTGATTTGTCTAATCTGGTGCCTTCATGGTAGCATATGCATGGATTGTATTGTGTGTTGCCATGGAGCGTCACCAGGAAATGAAAAGTACAGAGCAGTAAGTATTCAATTTTCCTTTTTTACTGCAGTGGTTCTCAGCCTCAGTCCTAAAGTACCCCCAACAGGACATGTTTTGTGAATTTATGTTATCGAGAATTGCTGTCCAAAAATCAAAACCATTGACTGTGATTTAAAACACATGTGCAAGATGAAGGAAAACCTGCAAACATGGCCTGTTGGGGGTACTTGAGAAGCACTGATTTAGAGCACTGCACTTAAAAATAGCTCAAGGCCATACAATTCTAATTGTGGGCATTTTGAGGGAAACAAAGTAAGTGTTAGAACCCCTGCGTGTGTGTGTTTTTTTTTAAATATTTATTTCTGTAGTTTGGCCTTTGTCTCCTTTTCTTAACATTGGCTTCACTTCCTGTCACACAGCTAAACAGGAAGTGAAGGTAAAACCCTACCAATGGCTTTTCTTGGGGACACACAGATCAATCTAACTAGTGTCCCCATTAAGCAAATTGCACTCTAGCACTTTGTTGTGTACACCCCAAATCATTGAGTAGTTTGGGGTTTAGTAAAGACAAATCCACTCTGCAGTAAAAGTGTAGCTGCTGAAAATCTGAGGGAAAGTACTGGTGATTGGATGTTACAATCATGTAAAAGCAAAGTTGTTTTTTTTTTTTTTTGGCTTGCATGTCCCCCTCAGATATACAGCAAGTGCACTTGTAGTGCAAAGTAGATTTGCCTTTAGTAAATAAACCCCACAGTCCAAACTACCTAATAATAAATTGTGGTGTACCCCGCAATATGCTGGAGTGCAATGTGCATAATGGGGAAAGTATTTAGACTGACCTGTGTGTCCCCAAGGAAAGACATTGTTAGGGATTTTCCCTCACTTCCTGTGTGGCTATGTGACAGGAAGTGAATTATTTGGAAGGATAAAGTGGCCAAATTATTTAGTTTAACTTTTCAAAGACTCATTCCTAAGTTGAATTGTGATGCATGTCAATGGCCCATTTTGACCCTCTTTAATCACTTGAGATCAGCGCTATAACTGATCGACGGCCACAGCATGGTCCTCAATTGCCGGGAGTCCGTCAATAAACGTCCTCCCCTTTGCGTGCGCTGTGGTCACAGAGTCACTGTGACTCGGGTGATGACAGATCCGAGTAAGGGGCCGATCCCTGCCCTTTACCCAGTGATCAGCTGTCAGCAAAATGACAGCTGATCACGTGATGTAAACAAAAGCTGGGTAATGGTTTTTGTTTTCTCCTTGTGCTGACAGCGTGAGCATAAAAAAAAGGCAATCACCGGCTTATGTGCAAGGGACATGGGGCCCGAAGAGGAAGAGGCAATTCTGCATCATCTGTGACAATTAGTAGCCCCTGCCAGTGCCACCTATCAATGCCCACCACTGGTGCCAATCAGTGGCACCTAGCACTGCTGCCAGTGCCTATCAGTGCCCATCACTGCCAACTATCATTGCCGCCTAGCAGTGCCACTTCTCACTGCCCACCAGTGCTAAATAGCAATGCCACCTCTCAGTGCCCACCCTTGCCACCTTTCGGTGCCCATCAGTGCAGCCCATCAGTGTACATCAATGAAGAAAAATTACCTTTTTTAAAAATATTAACCAGTTTCCTACCGCCCACCGTCAAATGACATCCTTGATTTTGGGCGGTGACATCTGAATGATGCCTGCAGTTGCAGGCATCATTCAGATATCATTCTTTTCAGCCGACGATTCTGATCGTTCTTATAGGCGGGGGAGGGGACGTCCCCCCCTCTCTTGCCGCCATCCGGTGCTTCTCCGGGCTCTCCCGTGCCATCTGGGGCTCGGAGAACGATTTGGAGATGACTGGTGACCAGATGGTCATCAGTCATCTCTATGACCGTCGGAGGCGCGGGCACGACGTTATGACATCATGCCGTATTCCTGTATGTTAACCAAGCCGTGATCTTGGCTGTCAGCATGAGATTGGTGATTTTTTTGGAACAATATCATGCTTTCCAGCCTGGAGGAGAGATGCGGGGTCTTATTGACCCTGCATCTCTCCATAAAGAGGACCTGTCACACACATTCCTATTACAAGGGATGTTTACATTCCTTGTAATAGGAATAAAAGAGATCCCAAAAAATTAAAAAAATTAAAAAAGAGTAAGAAATCCAAAAAAGTCAAAAAACAAAAACAAAAATAAGAAAAAACGCCCATGTCCCCAGTAGCTCGCGCTCAGAAGCGAACACACACGTAAGTCCCGCCCACATATGTAAACGCCGTTCAAACCACACATGTGAGTTATTGCTGCGTGCGTTAGAACGAGTGCAGCAATTCTAGCACTAGACCCCCTCTGTAATGCCAAAATGGTAACGTGTAAAAAAAATTTAAGCATCGCCTGGGAGATTTTTAATTACTGAAGTTTGGTGTCATGCCATGTGTGTGCACAATTTTAAAGCGTGACGTGTTAGGTATCTATTTACTCAGCATAACAACATCTTTCACATTATACCAAAAAATTGGCGTAACTTTACTGTTTTGTAATATTTTTAGCAAACAAAAGGCGTTTGAAAATTTATTGCGCAAATACAGAGCGAGATAAAAATTTGCAATGACCGCCATCTTATTCCCTAGGGTGTCTGCTCCAAAAAAATATATAATGTTTGGTGTTTTGAAGTAATTTTATAGCCATAAATTTATGATTTTTACATGAAGGAGAGAAGTGCCAGAATAGGCCCAGTGCTGAAGTGGGTAAAATATCCATGTATTTATTTTTTAAACTCGATCTTTTGTATTTATAGAAAAAAAAATAAAACTAAAACACAAAGGTGATCAAATAGCACCAAAAGCAAGCTCTATTTGTGTGCCAACAAATAAAACATTTTCATTGGGTTACAGTGTTGTATGAGCGCGCAATTGTCATTAAAAGTGCATCAGCGCTGAAATGTGAAACTTGGTCTGGGCAGTGCGCAAGTGGTTAATATAAGGCTACATGCACACGGACGTTTTTCCAACCGCTTGTTTGAGCGTTTTTTGCAGCTTAAAAACATCTCTCCATGTTAGCCTATGGCCTCATGGCCACCATGGCGTTTTGGAGCTGTAAATGGCATAGGCGTTTTTAGGCCCCATGTAGACAGGACGCTGGTGCAAAGTGTTCTGAACTAAGGTTGAAAGTGGCGTTTAGAAAGGCGCGCTTTGTGGCGTTTGCATGCCGTGTTTTACCACATTTGCATGTATATGATACATATAACCACTGCCAATTTTTTCTTCATATGCTGTAAGTGCAATTTTTTACTTTTAAATAAACGTTTTAAATTGGATTACGCTATGGGGCTTTCTTTCTCACCCTAATATGGTTTGCTGAGACTTTGGGGAAACACTGATTCGGATGTGGAGGAAACCAGGACGACATAGGAAGCTAATCAGAGACCCTAGCAGGGATAACAGCTAACTGCTTTGTCTGATCTCTCTCAGGGATCAGTTTTTCTGGTAAACGGCTTGTGAATACTGTGGTGGTGGATTCCCTTTCTAGTACACTGGCACCCTTCTATGATGTTTTATGCCTAAAGTCACGATCATTTGAAGAAATTTAACCCTCTTCACTTCACTTTTTTTCTGAGGATTGTTTTTGGTGTTTCTTTGAAAACTGTCATTTGAGTTTTTTATACACTGATCAGGACAATGGGTGATATTATTTAAAGTCAGTGTTGAGAGCATATGATTTTTGTTAATTTTCACTATATTTCATGTTTTCATGTTGAATACACTAATGCACTGAGACTGGAAGTTTATGGTCTTATAACATTTCATGTTTTCATGCTGTATGCGATAATACACTGAGACTGGACACTTTGATCACCGGTATAGTTCTTCAATAATTTATTATATATTTTAGACACATTGTTGCGCAGCTTACAGTTCTTTATATGATAAGGAGCCGCCCTAAGCTCCAAAAACAGTATTATTTACGATTTTAGCTATTTAGTGAGACCAGAATGATATGAGCAGCTGAGAGCAGCAGTGTAGTTGTATTTAGGCTGGGTTCACACTAGTGCGACACGACATCTGTCCTACTTTGGATCCGACTTTGCCCTGCGACATGAAGCCGACATATGTCCGACTTTCAATGAACGGGGATCCGACTTGGATCCCCGCCAATAGCAGGCACTGTGTTTAGTATGAATCTTGAGGGGGAACTCCAGGCCAAATTTTAAATAAAAAACCGGCATGGGTTCCCCCTCCAGGAGCATACCAGGTCCTTGGGTCTGGTCTGGATTTGAAGAGGAACCCCTACGCCGAAAAAACGGCGTAGAAGAGCTAAAGAAGTTAGTGGAGGGGCCGGCAGAAGAAAGAAGCGGGAGAAGAACCGGGAGAAGAACCGGATAGCGGGAGAAGAAGAAGGCGACGGAGAAGACCGGGCCTCCGCTAGCAAAAGAGCTAAAAGAAGTTAGCGGAGGCCCGGCAGAAGAAAGGAAAACTGGAGAGGAGAAGAGGGGAGAAGGCAACGGAGAAGACCGGGCCTCCACTAGCAAAAGAGCTAAAGAAGTAAGCGGTGGCCCGGCAGAAGAAAACCGGAGAGCGCGGCGACGACACCGGAGACCCCCGAAGTCGGAAGAAGACCCCCGAGCTGTGCAATAAAATACTTTAAAAAGCTGTGTGGTTTTTTATTGCAATTTTTTTCCACCAGGTGAATGGGCAGGGGTACGATGTACCCCATACTCATTCACATAGGGTGGGGGGCCGGCATCTGGCGGCCCCCTTTTTAAAGGGGGTGCCCTGATTCCAAAAAGCCCCCCGCCCGCATACCCCGACAACCAATGGCCAGGGTTGTCGGGAAGAGGCCCTTGTCCCCATCAACATGGGGGCAGAGTGCTTTGGGGTGGGGGGGCCGCCCCGAAGCACCAAACCCCCCATGTTGAGGGCATGTGGCCTGGTACAGTTCAGGAGGGAGGGGGGGCCGCTCTCGTCCCCCCTTTTCCCCTGCGGCCTGCCAGGTTGCATGCTTGGATAAGGGTCTGGTTTGGATTTTGGGGGAACCCCCACGCCGTTTTTCGGCTTGAGGGGTTCACCTTAAAATCCAGACCAGACCTAAGGGTCTGGTTTGGATTTTGGGGGGACCCCAACGCCATTTTTCGGCTTAGGGGGTTCACCTTAGAATCCAGACCAGACCTAAGGGCCTGGTATGCTCCTGAAGGGGAACCCATGCCGTTTTTTTCATTAAAATTTGGCGTGGAGTTCCCCTTCATGATTCATACCAAACATGGGACAGCGAGGCTGCCGAGGACCAGAGCGATGACATCGCGCTGCACACATTCTTGGCCGGCTAGTCGCCTCTAGGACACGACTTGAGCGGCTGCTGCACGCTCAGGTCGTGTCCAGGTCGCCTCGCAAAGTCGCGCTGTCCCTGTGTCAGCCTGCACACGAGTCGCCCGCAAGTCGGATCCGACTTCCCGGGCGACCTCTATTCAAATCAATGGTCTCCCATAGGGAACCATTCATTTTTAATAGAGCGCCGCTGACATTTCTATTTACTATAACACTGCTTCCTGCGCCCAGTGAAGGAGTTATCCGGCGCAGCAATTAAGGTTAGAAGCAGCGCAGCGCACTGTTATTAGTAAATCAGCCCCATGGTGTAGTTTTTTTGTGCTGATGTATGGGAATTGCCAATGCATATAACTAATTGACACAATTGTATTCATTCTTTTACAACAAAAAATGGCAGCAAACAGCTCGCTGTTATTATTAACTGCCCATAGCCCACTGTCATTTTGCTTAGAAGTGAACGCAACTACACATAAATACAACTAAAGCCTCGTACACACGATCGGATATCCTATGGATTCTAATTAGGGTTGTCCCGATACCGATACTAGTATCGGTATCGGGACCGATACCAAGCATTTGCGTGAGTACTTGTACTCGCGCAAATGCTCCCGATGCTTCACCCGATACTTTTTTTTTTTTTTGTGGCCGGAGAGGGCGGGAGGAGTCAGTGGCTGGGGAGGGCAGGAGAGAGGGCGGGGGAGTGCGGGCGGAGTCTGGCCGGAGAGGGCGGGAGGAGTCAGTGGCTGGGGAGGGCGGAAGAGGAAAGTGCGGGCGGAGTCTGGCTGAAGAGGGCGGGCACAGTCGGTGGACGGAGTCCGCGGGTGGAGAACGAGTCCCTCACCTGCAGTTGAACCTGGTAAGCTGGCCGGGGTTCAGGGCGCAGCCGCACCAGGATCGGTGACCGGTGCTGTCACATTCGGTCGCCGTCAGCGGCTGAATGCCCCCACGCCCATCTTGGTACACCCTGCACTCGGCTGCAGTAAGCAGCAGCAGACATCTTGTTACACCCAGCCCGAGCTATATGGGCTGGGTGTAACAAGATGTCTGCTGTTGCTTACTGCAGCCGAGTGCAGGGTGTACCAAGATGGGCGTTGCAGCAGTTTTTTTTTTTTCTTAAATCCTGTGTCATTTCCCCCCCACCCCCCGCAGCATTTCAGTGCCAGCCACCTATCAGTACCCACAAGTGCTACCTATCAGTGGAATCAGTGCCATCTACCAGTGCCACCTATCAGGTGGCACTGGTAGATGCCACTGATTGCACTGATAGGTGGCACTTGTGGGCACTGATTGCACTGATAGGTGGCACTTGTGGGCACTGATAGATGGCACTGATTGCACTAATAGTGCAATCAGTGCCATCTATCAGTGCCCACAAGTGCCACCTATTAGTGCCCATAAGTGCCCACAAGTGCCACCTTTCTGTGCAATCAGTGCCACCTATCACTGCCCACAAGTGCCACCTATCACTGCCCACAAGTGCCACCTATCACTGCCCACAAGTGTCACCTATCACTGCCCACAAGTGCCACCTTTCTGTGCCCACAAGTGCCACCTTTCTGTGCCCACAAGTGCCACCTATCAGTGCCCACAAGTGCCACCTATCACTGCCCACAAGTGCCACCTATCACTGCCCCCAAGTGCCACCTATCAGTGCCACCTATCACTGCCCACAAGTGCCACCTATCAGTGCCTATAAGTGCCATCGATCCGTGCCCATAAGTGCCACCTATCAGTCCCCATCTTTCAAACTGTCACATGACATTGAAAAAAAGTATCGGTAATCGGTATCGGCGAGTACTTGAAAAAAAGTATCGGTACTTGTACTCGGTCTTAAAAAAGTGGTATCGGGACAACCCTAATTCTAATCCGATGGTTTTGTCCATCGGAAATCCGATGAAGCTGACTTCCATCAGTCTTGCTTACACACCATCAGTCAAAAAACCGACCATTCCAAACGCGGTGACGCAAAACACTCCGATGAGCCAAGAAAAATTAAGTTCAATGCTTCTGAGCATGCGTCGACTTGATTCTGAGCATGCGTGGGTTTTTTATCCGATGGACTTGCCCATAGACGATCGGAATTTGCTAGCGGTTTTTGATCCATCAGAAAAATTTAAAACATGTTCTATTTGGAAAAAAGACAGATGGGTCCCATACACGATCGGTTTGTCAAATGAAAAAAATCCATCGGACTGTTTTCATCAGTAAAACCGATCGTGTGTACAGGGCTTAATAGTGGCTTCTGATTACATAACTATAGACAAGTGTAACAGTTGCTGCTGATGTGCAGTTACATTCCACTCTACATAAAATTGTTTTTGTTGAGAAAAAAACAGTCCCCTCTAGGTGATCTATGTACAATGCAGGAATTTTAACAAACTTTGTTGCAGATTCCTACCTTTTGTTATTCTGAAGAAATCCATGTGTGTTTCTCTGTGTCCATGTGCCTAGTTAATCTGTATGGGAGTGGTTTTATAGAGTAATTATCAATCAGCTGCTGCACGAGCAGGGTTCTTTTCTTTTTAACTCTTTATTTATAAGTTTCTTTAACAAAACACAAAAAATAAATAAAAATAAGAGCAACTGCTCATGACAGTATTCCACACATCACATATTTCCTTATTAACATATGTTATAAGAATACAAATATTTAACAGTAGCTAACAAAAATATAAAGGTAACCAATTAACAAAATTCTATAATTTTCCAAGTTAGCAGGTCTCGCCCACCCCGTATTGCGATCAAACTGTTTGCGATGACCGGTCAACCTGTTGGTAATTTCATTATAGAAGATGCATTTTCTACTTAACTATACTTGAGGTAGGTAACTACAGAATTACAAGGTACAGTTTTTTAGATAATTAGAAGCGGAAGGGGATGGTTCTAGGATGGTTCAACCAATTTTGCCATTTTTCTTTAAAGTTAGTTGTATTTTAATTTTTGTATGCCAGCATCAGTTCATATAGTGCTTGAATATTCAGTCTAACTATAACATTGGTTAAGTTTGGAGCCTCAGAGGATTTCCATAGACTGGATATTGTAATTCTGGCTGCTATAAGTGTATGGGCTACAATCAGGGCCGTCGGAACAGGACAGGCAAACCAAGCAACTGCTTGGGGCCCCGAGCTGGCCTGGGGCCCCAGCAGTCCCACACAGCAGGAAGGAATTTTCCCGCACAGCATGAAGAGGAGCAAGAGGAGGCCGCACGGGCGCAGGAGGTAAGACAAAATCCCTGACCACTCGCTTATCCACGCTAATGTCTGGCGATCGGCACCCCCTCCCGCGATCGGCGCCCCCTCCCACGATCGGCGCCCCCCTCCCGTGATGGCCCCCCTCCAGCTCAACAACTTGCTTGACAGGTAAAAAAATGAAAAAAAATAAAGTAGCACCCCCCGCTTCTCAACTTTCAAATTTGGGGGCCCCATTCTGCTTGGGGCCCCTGAATTCCTTCAAACAGCCCTGGCTACAATTGTTCTATACATTATAGGGTATATGTCAAGGTTTATTCCTAGGAGGGCCATGGCAGGAGTGAGATCAATCAGATTGCCAGTGAGATCTGCTAAAAAAAACGGAGATAGAATTCCAGAAACTGTGTATATTTTTACAACTCCATAGGGTATGGTGAAGATTTCCTATTTGATCATTACATCTCCAACAGATCGGTGAAGCTGCGGGGTAAATCTTTGATAGCCTATATGGCGTCAAATACCATCTGTTTAGAATTTTTTGAGTTATCCCAGTGATCAGTACAAGAGGAAGCCTTTCTGAATATTGAAATAGCTTTCCTCCATTGGGTACCTGTGAAAATCTGAGATAAATCTTTTCCCCACTTAAGCATATGGGGGTTTTTGTAGTCTGTGGGGTATGTGGTGAGAAGGTCATAAAATAATGAGATACCTGTCACTCTCTGGTCTTTATAGTTTGTTAAGTATTGCCAAATTGTGGTCGGGATCGTTATATTGTTATGTGGAATGAAGTTTTTTAGTCTAGAACATTTTTCTATTTTACCTGATACTAATTGTTTATATCTTACAGGTAACTCATTATAGAAGTTGTATCCCTGTTTGACCCATTCTTTTGATGGAATGCGGATTTTGCAGTAGTCTATTATTTTTACTGGCGTTTTTACTGTAACATTATTGACCCAAATTTTTTTGGGGGATAAGATATGTTTCCATGCTATCAGGGTGGCTCTAATACTGATTAGATTCGGGGTGTTGATTTTTTTAAGTTGCACGAGCAACCTAATGAGAAAAGTGGCATGGTCTGCACCTTTTAGACGTGATTTCCCTTTGGGAGTGTCTTATCAAAAATTTGTTTTTTGTTGCAGGACATTTCCAAAATCTGACTTGTATCTTAGTGTAGACTTCTGGGAAAACCAATAAGCCAATTACACAAGCAGGAAATGTCATATCTTGGGGCATTCTGTACACCATGTGCATACAGAATGCCTCCAGTTTGCCATATTGCATTTCCTTTTACAGAAAATTACAGAGCTGCAGACTGAAAACAAAAGGTAATTTGTTTTTTTCCAATATTATTTTTTATTAGTTTAGTTTATATAAGTATTACAGGGATTTACCCTTAACAAAATAAACATATATACACACACACACACATATATATATATATATTGTGACAGCAGGAAGGTAAAGTCACCTGGTTGCATCCAGGGGGGTAGATATATTTCGCCCAGATTCAGGCTTTACGCCGACTTATACAACTAGGTGGAGAGTTGTATAAGCCCAGCTAAGGCTAGTGGGCTCATGGATGACTCATATGTCTAGGGAGAGTGTGGGGCGTCGTGCAGACAGGGAGTTGATGAGACCAGCTGAAGCTTGTCAGCTCATTTAGGCCTCTATAAGAACTCCCAGCTTCATTAGATGTTAGCTCATGCCTGGAACCAGACCTGTGTGGACTGTCTAGGGAGAGTGAACCCCTGTGCGGTGAGACAAAGCCTGTGTGGCTATTTGCTTGGACATTTAAAACCAGGGACTTAGGGACTAGGACAGCACTAGGCTGATCCCAGTTGTTAGTTAGGAAACCTGTATGTTTAGTCAGAGGTCAACTTGACCAGGATTTATTTTGGTTATGTTTCTTTTGCTTTGCTGTGTTTTGTCACTGTAAATAGAAAATAAACCGCACCTTTTTGATTTTGAAAACCACAACCTCCGTTTGCTGGGCCTGTTTTGTGTGGGGAGCCCATCCCGGGGGTCACACACACCCGCTGCCGAGCTAACCCCCTCACAGTTGGTGGAGAACCAGTGGCAGTTTTTTTTTAAGCCAGCATGGAGGAGATACTGAAACAGCTGGCTCTAGCAAATGCCAATCAACAGCAGACAAATGCAGGTTTGCAAAGGAGCCTTGCAGCCCAGCAGCAAGCTCATCAACAGAGCCTTGCAGCCCAGCAGCAAGCTCACCAACAGAGTCTGGAAGCTCAGCAACAAGCCCAGCAGCAATCTGAGGCCCGCTTCATAGACCTGTTACAGAAGCAAGAGCAGAGACTACAACAAATGGAAGCAGTAATGCAGCAACGTCCGCAGACCAGTGAGGAAAGCCGTCCCACTAATACCGCGTCCTTTGGGGTGAGTCGTTTATTGACAAAAATGACTGGAGAGGATGATCCAGAGGTATTTTTGACCACATTTGAAAGGACCGCTGAAAGAGAAAAGTGGCCTGAGGAGCAGTGGGCTGGACTGGTGGCTCCTCTGTTAACTGGTGAATCGCAGAAAGCTTACTATGACCTAGAGCCTAACCAAGCAAAAGACTATGTGATGCTAAAAGCTGAAATTTTGGCAAGGCTGGGTGTCACCCAGGCTGTCCGGGCTCAGCGTGTGCATAACTGGACTTTCCAGCTTGGAAAACCCCCCAGGTCTCAAATGTATGATCTCATTCACCTGAGCAGAAAGTGGCTACAGCCAGAGACTTTGTCCGCACCAAAGATTGTGGAACGTGTTGTAATGGATCGGTTTTTGAGAGCTCTTCCTACTGCCATCCAAAAGTGGGTAAGCCATGGAGACCCAGAGACGGCCGATGGTCTTGTGGATCGTGTGGAGAAATACTTGGCTACAGAGAACCTGACGGCCTCTTCCAGAGACACTCAGACTTTCCACCCTAAGACCAGACCATCCCCAGGGGCGGATAAGAGGATTCCAAGGGGTGAGGGTGGAGAGAGTGAGAGGGTGGGAGCTCTACCCCAAGTTTGGCGAGAACAGCCTGGGAAATCAGCGGCTCAAGAGGCGGCAAGAAGGATCGTTTGCTACCGCTGCCGGCAAGCGGGACATATTGCAGCCAATTGCCCGGTTGTGGAGGAACCCATGCAGTGTGACTTTCTGACGGGCAGACGTCAGTCGCTGTGTGCGACAGTTGCATGCACTGCCATTCGAGGAACTGAGAAACATTTATGCAAAATGTGTGTTAATGGTAGAAATGTTGTGGTATTGCTGGATTCAGGTAGCCTTGTGACCCTGATAAAGGCTGAGTTAGTTAAAACAGAGGTCTCTGGGAATAGCAAGGTAGCTGTTATTTGTGTGCATGGGGACACCCGAGAGTATCCAGTGACTACAGTGTGTTTCGAGACCCCCAAAGGTACCCTCTCTCATCCAGTGGGCTTAGTATCTCAGTTACCGCATGACGCCATTGTGGGAAGGGATTTTCCGAAGTTCTGGGAACTGTGGGATGATCCTGAGCCCCTCACTGGTGCCCCTATGTACCAGGAATGTGATAGCCAGAACTCCCCTGAGAGTGGTGAGGACTCTCCGGAATTTCCCTTATCAGTATTGGCAGGGGAGACTCAAGAAACTGGAGAGGAGCCCACCTCCTCAGACGAAAACCTACCGTCTGTGGAGTTTTCTGATCTTGAGGTTCACAGGGAAAACTTTGCCACAGAACAGTTGAAAGACCCCGCCCTAATAAAGGCACGGGAAAACGTAGTGAAAATAGATGGCGAGTTAGTGAACCCAGATAATACCTGCACTTACCCATACTTCAGCGTAGAGAAGGACCTACTGTATCGGGTGGCAAAAAGGGCAGAAGAAACCGTTGAGCAGCTTGTGGTGCCCAAACCTTACAGGAAGTTGGTGTTGGAGTTGGCCCATGGGCACATTCTTGGAGGTCATCTGGGGACAGAGAAAACCCGAGAGAGGGTATTACAGAGATTCTATTGGCCGGGGGTGATGAAGGACGTAGAAAATTATTGTTCCTCCTGCCCTGTGTGTCAGAGGTTGGCCCCGATGCCACATTTCCGTAGCCCGCTGGTCCCTCTACCCATCATTGAGGTCCCGTTTGAGAGGATCGCCATGGATTTGGTAGGTCCTATAATCAAGTCCGCTAGGGGGCACCAGTACATATTAGTTATAATGGACTATGCCACCCGTTATCCAGAAGCGATCCCTCTCCGAAATACCTCGGCCAAAACCATAGCCAAAGAGCTATCTCTTGTTTTTAGCCGGGTGGGTATTTGTAAAGAACTGCTTACGGACCAAGGTACACCCTTTATGTCCCGGGTTATGAAAGAGCTGTGTAAATTGTTCAAAGTGACGCAATTGCGTACGTCTGTGTATCACCCCCAAACCGATGGGCTGGTTGAAAGATTCAACAAAACCCTAAAACAAATGTTGAAGAAAGTGGTGGATAGAGATGGAAAGGATTGGGACTGTTTACTTCCTTATTTGATGTTTGCTATTAGGGAGGTGCCCCAATCCTCTACGGGATTCTCCCCCTTTGAGTTACTGTATGGGAGACACCCAAGAGGGCTGTTGGATATTGCCAAGGAAACTTGGGAAAGTGAGAGTTCTCCCCACAGGAGTGTGATTGAGCATGTCGCCCTGATGCAAGATCGAATTGCACAGGTAATGCCCATCGTGAAGGAACATTTGGCCCAAGCGCAGTTGGCACAGCAGAGAGTGTACAACCGTGGAGCCAAGACCCGTACCTTTTCCCCGGGGGATAGGATATTGGTACTTGTCCCTACGGTTGAAAGTAAATTCCTTGCCAAATGGCAAGGCCCCTACGAGATAATGGAAAAAGTGAGCGAAGTGAATTACAAGGTCAGACAACCAGGAAGGCGAAAGCCCGAACAGATCTATCACGTTAATCTGTTGAAAGCCTGGAGGGATAGAGAGTCCCTAGTCGCAGACACTTGGTCACCAGCTCAAACTGGTTGCGTGATTCCTGAGGTTGGAATAGCAGCCACCTTGTCACAACCCCAACAACAGGAGGTTAAGGAGTTTGTGCTTCGCAACAAGGAGGTATTCTCTGAGCTGCCGGGACAAACATCTGGGGTAGAGCATGACATCATTACCCCGCCCGGTGAAAGGGTGAAGTTAAAACCCTATCGGATCCCAGAGGCTCGACGGGAGGCAATACGGGAGGAAGTACAGAAAATGCTGAACTTAGGGGTGATAGAGGAGTCCCAAAGTGATTGGTCTAGTCCCATCGTGTTGGTGCCTAAACCGGATGGGAGCTGGCGATTTTGTAACGATTTTCGTCAGTTGAACAAAGTTACAAAATTTGACACCTACCCCATGCCACGTATAGATGAGTTGATCGACCGGCTGGGAACAGCCCGATACATGACGACTCTTGACCTCACAAAAGGGTATTGGCAAATCCCCCTGGCCAAGTCGGCCAAAGAGAAAACCGCATTTGTAACCCCAGACGGGGCGTTCCAATATAAAAGAATGCCGTTCGGGTTACAGAATGCGCCGGCCACATTCCAGCGGAAAATGGACCAGATGCTGAGGCCCCATCGGAAGTATGCTGCGGCTTACCTGGATGACGTAATTGTCCATAGCACAGATTGGGCCTCACATCTGCCAAAAGTGCAAGCAGTCCTGGACTCTGTTCGGGAAGCGGGGTTTACGGCTAACCCCAAGAAGTGTACCATTGGGCAGGAGGAGGCCAAATATCTTGGGTACACCATTGGGAGGGGAGTAATAAAACCCCAACTCAACAAAGTCGAGGCCATCCAGAGTTGGCCACGTCCCAACAGCAAGAAGCAGGTATGAGCCTTTCTGGGAATCGCTGGGTATTATCGGCGATTCATTCCCCACTTTGCTTCTAAGGCTGTGCCCCTAACCAACCTGACGAAGGGGAAAGGGTCGGTCATGATTAAATGGACCCCCGAGGCTGAGGCAGCATTCCAATTCTTGAAACAAGCCTTATGTAGCCAGCCAGTGTTGTACTCACCCGACTTCTCTAAAGACTTTGTCGTACAAAGTGATGCGTCAGATGTGGGGTTAGGAGCAGTATTGTCCCAGGTCTGGAACGGGGAAGAGCACCCAGTCATTTACCTCAGCAGGAAGTTGAAGTCCCATGAGGTAAATTACGCCACCGTTGAAAAGGAGTGTTTAGCGGTGAAGTGGGCTCTAGATTCCCTTCGGTACTACCTGCTAGGTAGGCACTTTGACATGGTTACGGATCACGCTCCGTTAAAGTGGATGGCTCAAAACAAGGAAACAAATAGAAGAGTGAATAGGTGGTTCCTGGCCCTCCAGGAATTCAACTTCACAGTAAAGCATCGCCCTGGCGTTCAAATGGGGAATGTGGATGCTTTGTCTCGAGTACATGAATGCCTGATTGCTGGTGTTCCAACCCCGAGGTTAAAACAAGAGGGGGGGGGTATGTGACAGCAGGAAGGTAAAGTCACCTGGTTGCATCCAGGGGGGTAGATATATTTCGCCCAGATTCAGGCTTTACGCCGACTTATACAACTAGGTGGAGAGTTGTATAAGCCCAGCTAAGGCTAGTGGGCTCATGGATGACTCATATGTCTAGGGAGAGTGTGGGGCGTCGTGCAGACAGGGAGTTGATGAGACCAGCTGAAGCTTGTCAGCTCATTTAGGCCTCTATAAGAACTCCCAGCTTCATTAGATGTTAGCTCATGCCTGGAACCAGACCTGTGTGGACTGTCTAGGGAGAGTGAACCCCTGTGCGGTGAGACAAAGCCTGTGTGGCTATTTGCTTGGACATTTAAAACCAGGGACTTAGGGACTAGGACAGCACTAGGCTGATCCCAGTTGTTAGTTAGGAAACCTGTATGTTTAGTCAGAGGTCAACTTGACCAGGATTTATTTTGGTTATGTTTCTTTTGCTTTGCTGTGTTTTGTCACTGTAAATAGAAAATAAACCGCACCTTTTTGATTTTGAAAACCACAACCTCCGTTTGCTGGGCCTGTTTTGTGTGGGGAGCCCATCCCGGGGGTCACACACACCCGCTGCCGAGCTAACCCCCTCACAATATATATATATATATATATATATATATATATATATATATACATATATATACATACATACACATATATACATACATATATATATACACATATACATACATGGAGAACATCTACATATACTTTCTGAATACAGTATATATTCTTACACAGCTTCAGTACAAATCTTCCCTACCTAAGAGAAAAAAAAAAAAAAAGGGGGGGGAAGAAAAAGGGGTGCTCCCCTATTAACTTATAGAGCGGATGGATATTATTCCACGAGAAAGGGGAAGGGGGGGAAAAAAAAAAAAAGAGAAAAAAAAAATGATGAAGAAAAATACAATTATGTTCGCTCCAACATAGCTAAACAGTGGTAGAGCTTCCCTTAACCCAATTTGGAAACTCAGACGAATGTCGAAACTTGGACCAAATGGACCAAGTATTAGAGAACTGTTCTTCTCTTCCCATTTCCTGCGCCAACAGACCTTCCAGATCTCTAATATAGTCCATTTCAATTGCCCATTCCCCCAGGGAGGGTACTCTCGTTGATTTCCAATGTCGTGGAATGACTGCTCTGGCTGCAGCGAGGAAGTGTCTAAGCACATCCTCCTTCGCTTTCTTTAAAGATCCTGGGATCATAGTTAAGAGAGCCACTCTGGGTGATGCGTGGATTGTTGTATCCACTAGTTTTCCATATAGATCAAAGATATATTTCCAAAACCTTCTCACTGGGGGGCAATCCCACCAGATATGGATCATATTTCCCTTTGACTCATGACAACGCTAACAGATATCAGATATATCCTGGTTAAATTGATGGAGGGTAGAGGGGCACCTATACCATCTACTCACCAGTTTATATCCCTTCTCTTGAGTTTTTGTATCTATTGACGTTTTATGAGTCAAAATAAAGCTTTTTTGCCAATCCGATGTAGTTAAAGTCTGTTGGAGGTCTTTTTCCCATTTCCGTGTGTATGGGGGAAGATCTGAATGGGTTGATAATAGCAGAATAGAATATAATGCAGAGACCGAGTGTGATATTGACTCCTCTTGCAAAAGCAGAGATTCAAAGGCAGTTGGTTTGGCATAAATATCTTGTTTTGATGGAATAGATCGTATATAACATAAAGCTTGATGCCTCTGTAGCCACTGCGTAGGATTATAAGAGAGCATCATAGATGAAGAGGCTACCGTTAATAATGGGTCCGACTGTAGGACTTGAGCAATTCTTCTATGTTCCTGTTTATACCAAGGGCCAAATACAGTTGAGTGTAAGGCTGGTAAAAAATCGGGTGTTCCAAAGAAGGGGGTCATGGGGCTCAATTGTTTTGATATTTTATAGATGGGTATCATGCGATCCCATATATGTAGTGTTTGCCTAGTAAGATCCGCTGGAATTAGGAGGCCTTTTCGTAGAATAGACGAAGTCCACGGAAGGGCACAGAGATCTATAGGGTTTATGTGTCCTTCTAATTGTACCCATAGCTTAGATGAGGAGTGGTGAAACCAATCAATAATACGTGTTAATATGGTCGCTTTATGATAGATAGAAACATCTGGTACCCCTACCCCACCTTTGTTTTTCGGAAGGGATAGTGTCCCAAAGCTAATTCTAGGATGGGCTGAATTCCATATAAACTTAGAAAATAGCCGATGGATTTTACGGAAGAACAAGGCCGGGAGATGGATTGGAATAGTTTGAAACAAATATAAGAGGCGAGGGAGTATATCCATCTTAAGGGTATTAATTCTACCAAACCATGAAAGTCTCTTAAAGGGGTTGCTCCGCCGGAAAAAAAAAATTAAAAGCCAGCAGCTACAGCTACAGCAGCTGCTGGCTTTTAATATTTGGACACTTACCTGTCCTGGAGTCCAGCGACGTCCGCAGCAGAGGACGAGCGACCGCTCGTCGCTCTGCTGCTCCCTCCGCCATCCTCGCTGAGGGAACCAGGAAGTGAAGCCCTGCGGCTTCATGCCCGGTTCCCTACGGCGCATGCGCGAGTCGCGCTGCGCCGTTCTGATTGGTGCTCCTGTGTTCTGGGAGCCGAGTGTCTCCCAGAACACCAAGGGAAGTCTGCGGGAAGTGACGTAACTCCCGCAGATTCCCGGAGACAGGACTCCCGGATGTGGGTGAAAATACCTGTCTTAGACAGGTATCTTCACCCCCCTCCCCCCTGAAAGGTGTCAATTGTGACACCGGAGGGGGGGAGGGTTCCAAATAGCAAAAGTTGCTATTTAGGGTGGAGCTCCACTTTAAATGCATGAGATGTCAAAGCCATTTGAACTTTATGAAGCATCGGGAGAAAATTTAAGGAATATAATTGTGATGTTGAAGCTGGTATATTAATCCCTAAATATCGAACCGACACTGGGCAGGTCCTGAAGGAAAAGTTCTTTGATATTCGCTTGATGTTTGTTTGCGTTAAGGATATATTAAGAAGTGCTGATTTACTATAGTTGACTTTAAAATTACTGACTTCACTAAATCTCTGAAATTCTAGGAGTATAGAAGGAAAAGAGGTATGAGGTTTTGTTACAAATAACAGCAAATCATCTGCAAAAAGAGCCAATTTTGCATGTAGAGGACCTACCTGAATGCCTGTAATATTTTGGTTTTGTCGCAATGCGTTTGCCAGATGTTCCATCGTAATAACATACAACAGAGGCGACAATGGACAACCCTGACGTGTTCCATTGGAAATAGGGAAAGCAGGGGACAAAGATCCATTCACCCTAATTCTAGCTGTTGGTGATAGATATAAGGACATAATCCGTGCTATCATATAGGGACCAATGCCAATCTGTTGAAGAGAAGATCGTAAAAACTTCCAACTAACACGGTCAAACGCCTTTTCGGCATCAACCATTAGTAGGCAAAGAGGAATACCTTGAGTACGGGCATAATCCGTCAGCAGGAGGGCTTTAAGCGTGTTATCTCTAGCCTCTCGACCGCTGACAAAGTCAACCTGGTCCAGATGTATTAGTTGGGGCAATAATGGTTGTAGGCGACTAGCTAAGATCTTAGCAAACAATTTTACGTCGACCCCAATTAAAGATATGGGTCTGTAATTTGCACATAGAGAATGATCCTTTTCTGGTTTCGGAATAAGTGAGATATGTGCTTCCATCGTTTGTGTAGGAAAAGTAGACCCATTCGCTATGGAATTAAATACCTGAGTCAGAAAAGGAGTAAGAAGTGGTGCAAAGTGCTTATAAAATTTAGGCGTAAAGCCGTCAGGGCCTGGACTTTTACCCACTGGAGTGTTAGCAATAGCCTTAGCAACCTCTTCCTCAGTAACTGGGGTTTCTAGTTCTTCTATCGTATCTTCATCCAAGGAAGGTAATGAAGTATCTGCTATATAGGATGCCACATTATCCTCTTCAGTAACAGGTGAGCTTAGTAGTTGGTGCGGGGATATATTGTAGAGAGACTGATAGAAATCGCTAAATGTTTTCATAATTAAGGAGGGTGAAGATATAATTTCCCCATTTGGTCCCTGAAGCTGTGAAATAAAAGTAGGAGTCTGTTGTGGATTTAAGGACCGAGCCAATGACTTCCCACATTTATCGCTAAATTTGTACTGATATAGTGCCAATTTACCCGCATATGAACGGGCCGAAGATTCATATAAGTTGCGCAAACACGTCCGAGCGGAGGCAACCTCCAGTAGTGTTTCAGTCGTATTTGAGCACTTATGTTCTATTTCTAAAGTTCTAAGCTTTTGGACCGCCATTGTAATGTCTGCTAATCGCTTCTTTTTCAATCGGGCACCTAATTGAATAAAAGACCCTCTCAAAACTGCTTTCAGGGCCTCCCATTGAATGGGAAGTGCGGTAGAGTCTAAGGCATGGTCAGCCTGGAAGTTTGAGATAGTTTCCGTAATATAAGTAGAACATTCTGGATCTACCAATAATGCATCATTCAGACGCCACGTCCATTCTCTAAATGGAACCGAAGGAATTTTAAATGTCAGAAAAAGAGGTGCATGGTCTGACCAAACCATAGTACCAATATCACATGTTGGTGACCAGTCAAGACAGTTATGGTCCACAAAAAAGGTAATTTTTAATAACATTCAATTACAATAAAACATGTGTTGCAATTGTATATGCTACATTCATCTTTTTTATTATTTTTTTTCCCACGAAAGTGGAGTTTCCTTAAAATCCAGTATGCATGGGGCCTCTGGGGCAAGGGGTTGTAACCGTTAAGTTTGGGCAAGGAGTGCTAACAAAGTAGTGCACTACTGCTTATGTTAACTCTGTGTCATGAATGCACCATATATTCATATGCAAAAAAAATGACCTAAAACCATTATAGCTCATCTTTAAGAATTTGTTTTCATTTATCTGACATCTTTAACCACTTCCCACCCAGCCTACCAGACCTTTGTCGTTCCTGAGTGGACGTCATATGACGTCCTCCTGGAACACACCTTGCGCCTTGGGACACACTGTAAAGTAGATATTTGTCAGCACACCATGGATCGGCACAAAGCAGAGTCCCAACGGATTTATTTATTGCATGATCACAACACAAGGAGAGTGCTGTGGCACGATCTGTCACCAGCCGTGTCCACCAGACACAGCAGATGACTGATCAGTGTCCCAGCCCACTTCCAGTATCATGTGATCGCTGTGACCAATCACAGCAGATCAAAAGACAATTGTAAACAATGAATGGTTTTGATTCATGCCATTCATTGTGTACAATTGTGTTGTTAGCTGTGATTGGTCACAGAGATCACGTGGTACAGACAAGGCCAATCACAGCTCATCTGTACCATGTGATTAGCTGTGGTCAATCACAGCTAATCACAATACACAAGGAATTAATCAGTTTCATTCAGGAAAAAAAATATGTTTATACCAGTGAAATTCACTGGTATAAGCATTCATAATGTGTAAAGAAAAAAAAATCCTGATCACTTCCCCAGAGTAGTACAATGTTATTATGGTAACACTGTATTGCTCTGGTCACAGTGTGTTAAAAAAAAAACTATAAAAAAGAAAACAAAAAAGAAAACGAATTGAAAAAAAATATATTAAAATGTATTTGCTTTTTTTATTTTGCATACTGTCACCAGTTAGTGTACCTGATCACCACCACAGTTATGTAATGATACTGTACTGCACTGGTTACAGTATCTAAATAAAATTGTGAAACAATTTTATTTTACATGTCTTCATTTTCCAAACAATTACAACTTCAAAAAACACGCCATGCCTATTACTAAATACCCTGGATAGTCTACTTTCCAAAAAGGGGTCATTTGGGGGGTATTTGTACTTTCCTTGCATTTTCGGGCCTCAAGAAATGAGATCAGTATATCAGGATTGATACATTTCCAGATATATACAGTATACCATAGTTTGTGGACTCTATAACTTTCCTACAGATTAAATAATAAACACTGATTTGGGTTATTTTTATCAAAGAAATGTAGCATAATACAGTTTGGCCTAAATTTATGAAAAAAAAAATATTTCCAAAATGTTATTTATTTTTCATTTTTTTTTGTTATTTTTTTAGTTTATTTAGTTAAAAAAAAAACAGTGGTGAATAAATACAACCAAAAGAAAGCTCTATTTGTGTGATTTTTTTTTTAATAAAAACTTCATATGGGTACAGTGTTGCATGAATGCGCAATTTCCATTCAAAGTGCGACAACGCTGAAAGCTGAAAATTGGCTTTGGCAGGAAAGTATAAAATAGAGAAATGCAATCAGCGCAAAAATATATTCAGTCCCCCTATATTTGCAAGCTGAACACTAAAGAATTTTCATTTACCGGTAATTAAAAAATAATAGGTATAATAAAACAGTGCAGCGCAGGTATAAAACGTCCACTCAATGGAGATAAGTGACAATGTATTCAAATGAAGGAGGTGAGTGAATAATCCAGTGCAGGTTCCACCAGTGCTCAAACACAGATTCTGTGACGATCCCTCCACCTTTATAATTCTAATTACCTCACAGCATGGACCCCTGAATTAACAGGTGGTCATGCAAGCAGGAAAGTGCCCGGTATTGAAGTGGTTAAACTGATTGGAGCTTGTGTTGTCACTTATAAATGCTGCACATTATTATTCTACACAATGTCTTTCAGCCCGTTAACTACCATTTATTTGCTTGTTATATTAATTAAACATAAATAAATGAGACTTCTTCAACATCATAATTATTAGTAAAACATGTATACATTTCATCATTATGTACAATATGCCATTTCTAGTATACAGAATATCTTCTAACAATTAGCAAAAAAAATAATATTTCATGAACTGATTGTCATTTTGGACAACTTTCAAAAACATTTAAAAAAAATCATTCAAAAGCTAATATCACAATTAAAAAAATATCAATTCCTTTTAAACGTAATGATCACAGGAAAAAACATAAACAAAGGCAGTCATGCCAGTGAACAATGTGAAATGTAAAACAAAGCAAAAGCTTCTTTAGAAATATATGACATGATCTCAGCCTGTAAATACATACCTGCCTCTAAATCATGTGATAAAATATAAATTATTCACTCTTCCATTTTCACTTTTACTCAGATCTTTGATCATCAAAAAGCTTGAAAAGAAAACTTGAAGTTTTTTTTTTTGTTTTTTTTTTTTTACCTGAATGGCACTTGAGGGCATAATGCTTTTAAGACAGATAGAATAAAATGCACATCCAAGAATTCCTAACACATTTCAAACAAAAAACAACCAATCCATCCTCCTTTTTGAAGTAGGGATTACAAAGAACATAGGAGAAAAAAATATTTACCTCTTCAGGTAATATAAAGAAGAATTTTATTTTATGTGATCACCAACAAAAACACAAAACATTAAGTATTCTAAGAAATGTTTTCCTACTGTTTTAGTCTAAATTCATACAGCTATTAAAATAACATCAGTTCTGTATGACATCAACATAATTCAGCACTTACCAGGAGGGACCATTGAAAGGTCAATTAATTTTTTTTTGAAGAAAGTTCCAATAGCTTTTCCGGTTATATTCAAGTTGAATAATTGTAAAGAGAACTATAAAGGATCTGGACTTTGCATATATTTTTGGATGCGCAGGATGTGTAATGTCTCAAGCAGCAGGGCTGCAGAAGATTCTGCTTTATATACTATGCCAACTGCCTGTGTTCCACGAAAGTCCTTCTTCATGAGCTTGTTAACGTGTCCAATTTATGGCAATTGTTTTTGTCTCTGGGGTTTAAAAACACAAGACTCTGGGAAAAAATGTTACTTGAGAGCCAAGTAGATCGATAAAGCACAGTGAAAAAAAGTGTAGGCTATTTACTTTTTATTGATCAGATGATGTAGGATAAAGCTGCCATTAACTTGAAGGAATACATCTCATTTGCCCTAGGGTCAAAAGAGGTAAAGGAATTAGACTGAACTAAAAAGTGGCATTGCCATATTTCATTATTAGACCATATTGTTGTATTCACAGCTTAGTAATAAATATATGCTATATATAATGATAAAACAAGACACTCTAAAATATATTCTCTTTGAGAAAAAAAATACTATTACAGCACTACAAGTGCTCTTGGACTCTGCAAAATAAAATTATCTATTCCTAAAAAATTTTTTTTTAATTTATGCATTTATTTTTGGTGAGACTCAGAAAGGTCATGTATTCATGTGCAATGTGTTTTTTTAAACCCCACTGTACATGACTGGGTATATAAGTGGACCATAGCTTCACTTTTGTTTATTAACCACTTGCTTACCGGGCACTTATACCCCCTTCCCACCCAGGCCAATTTTCAGATTTCAGGCCTGTCACTCTTTGAATGACAATTGCGCGGTCATGCAACTGTACCAGTGTACAGTGTACACTGTATATGACATTTTTATATTTTTTTTCACAAAAATAGAGTTTTCTTTTGGTGGTATTTAATCACCACTGGGTTTTTTATCAATTGCTAAACAAACAAAAAAGACTGAATAATTTGAAAAAAAAAGTTTTCATAGTTTGTTATAAAATTTAGCAAACAGGTAATTTTTCCCATTCATTAATGTGCACTGATGAGGCTGTACTGATAGGCACTGATAGGCTGCACTAAAAGGCACTGATACGGCGTCACCGATTAACACTGATAGGTGGCACTAATGGGCAGTGATAGGTGGCACTGATGGGCACTGATAGGTGGCACTGAAGGGCACTGATAGGCGGTACTAATAGGTGGCACTGATAGGTGGCACTGATGGGCACTGATGGGCGGCACTGGTAGGTGGCACTGATAGGAAGCACTGATAGGTGGCATTGATGATGAGGCACTGATGGACACTGATTAGAAGCACTGATGGGCACTGATAGGTGGCACTGGAGGGCACTGATAAGTGGCACTTGTGGGCACTGGTAGGTGGCACTGATGGGATACTGCTTAGCAGCACTGATGGGCACTGGTAGGTGGTACAGGTGGGCACTGGTAGGTGGCACTGGTGGGCATTGCTTAGCAGCAGTGGCTGTCAGTGTGTGGTGACCGATGTCCCATTTACAGAAGCCGGTAATCAGATTCTTTTTTTCTCCTCACGCTTTCAGTGTGAGGGAAAAAAAAAATTCTGTTTACATCACGTGATCAGCTGTCATTGGGTGACAGTGGATCACATGGTAAAGGGTCGGGATTGGCCCTTTACTCCGATCTGTGATCAGTCAAGTTCCAAGGACGCAGTGATCACAGAGCGTGATGCCCGCGTGACGCAGGGGGCATGCGGGCAATGTGAGCACGGTAGGACGTCCATGTACGCCCTCCTGGCAATTTAAACCCGTGCTGTAGCCTTCCGTTGGCTATAGCGCATTCATCAAGTGGTTAAAGGATATCTAAAACCAAAAGCAAAAATTTAATACGATGCACTTTACCCATCGTTAAATTTGTTGGCTGCATTAGCTGTCTTTATTTCAGACTTTTTTTGCAAGATCAACATGTGTTTTCCGCACCTGCTGAAAATGTTCTTAGCTGCTAATGCTGATGCAATCAGCATATCTAAGTACTGATAAACTGCAATATATTATATTTTTGTTGTTACAGTATATTATTATTATTATTATTATTATACAAAATGTATATCACACTAACAGTTTGCACAGGGCTTTACAAAGTAAGTGCTTGCATTTACTAAACCTTTAAAGTACACTACTGTGCAAAAGTTTTAGGTAGGTGTGAAAACATGCTGTAAATTCAGAATGCTTTCAGAAATAGGTGTGTTAATTGTTTATTTTTATCAATTTACAAAATGCAAAGTGACTGAACAGAAGAAACATTTAAGAGCCAGTTCACACCACAAGCAGTCCAGTGCATTTTTTTTCTGCATCAAAAAAGCATGTAAAGTAGTTTATATGGTTCCCAATGGCATAGTTCACACCAGTGCGGTCAGTTGCAGGGCGTTCCAGTTCCAGAAAAAAAAAGTAGAACATGCTGTATTTTTCCTGCACGGGACGGTCCTGGAACGTGGTAAAACACATCAAAAACACACCAGAATGCACTGGAATGTATCAAAAACAAAAAAACAAAATAAATAATAAACAGGAAAAAAGTGTGGGGGCCAAACCATTACTTCCAAGACTCCTTGTTCTTCGTTACACTGAAGATAGTCCGTAATGACATGGATGTTTGGGGTCACTATCCTGCTGCAGAATACATTTGGGGTCAATCACATGCGTCCCTGATGGTATTGGCATGATGGATAAGTATCTGTCTGTATTTCTTAGCATTCAGGACATCATTGATCACCAAATGTCCAACAGCCGCAAACTTCCAAAGAACCTCCCCCGTGCTTCACAGTTGCCTGCAGACAATGAATATTGTACCAACGTCCAGCCCATCGGCAAACAAACTACCGCCTGCTACAGCCAAATATTTCAAATTTTGACTCATCAGTCCAGAGCACCTGTTGCCATTTTTTTTCACCCCATTTCCTATGTTTTCATTCATGGTTAAGTCGCTTAGCCTTGTATCCACATCAGAAGTATGGCTTTTTGGCTGCAATTCTATCATGAAGACCACTTTTAGCCAGATTTCTCCGAACAGTGGGTATACTTGGGTCCCACTGGTTTCCACCAGTTCTGTGCTGATGGCACTGCTGGGCATATTTCGCTGTTGAAGGAAAGTAAATATGATGTGTTTTTTATTCGTCTACTGAATTAAGTTTCCTTGGCCGACCACTGCGTATACTGTTGCCCGTTTCCTTGTGTTTATTCAAAAGAGCTAGGAAAGCAGATCTTGAAACCTCAGTCTGCTTTTAAATCTTTGCCTGGGAGATACCTTGCTGATGCAGTATATGTACCTTGTGGCCTGTTACTGTGCTCAGTCTTGCCATGGTGACCTGTGACATGAAACTGTCTTTCACAACCTTTCCTTAGTAGCAGAATTTGGCTGTTACTTACCCAGTTTTAAGCCTCCTACACTTCTGTTTCAGTTAATGACTGTGTTTTAACCTACATATGAAATTGATAAATATTAATCATACACCTGATTCTAATTCTACAATTAAGCTAAAGGGTAATCACACCAAATATTGATTTGATTTCGATTTTTCTTTTGTTCGCTTTTTGTTCTTTTGTTCGCTCACTTTGCATTTTGTAAATTGTTAAAAAACAAGCACTTAAAATATATATTTTTGAAAGCATTCTTACTTTACAGAATTTCTCCACACCTTCCTAAAACATTTGCAAAGTACTGTATATGCGAACCTTTACATGTTAAAACAATCCATTCAGTATGAAATAGAAATGCAAAACATTTGTAAATATAACATTTTAAACATCTTTTTTTCTTATTTTTCTTATTTTTTATAAGTAATCACATAACCACTGTTCTTAGCTGCAGAAGGGGCTTAGAGAGGTGGGGGTGGAGACTACAGGGAGGTATGTCAGCAAGAGTTAGAGAAACAGCAGTACCTGGATCTTCCCACTGAAGAGCTGTGCAGGAGGGCATGTCAGCACCAGGGGCGGCCCCCCTATCCATGCCCCTCCGCCCTCCCTATCCATGCGCCTGGCCCCTTTCAGGATGCCGGGCGCATGAATTCCTATGGCGGGGGTGGGTGGGGTGTGTTTTTTTGAAGCACACATTAGAGCCAGAGGTTCTAATAGGCTTCAAATTAGGGTGGGCTCGGGGTGCAGAGCATTGCCTCCAGAGCCCACCCAGGTGTGTTGCAACAGTGAATGAATATTCACTGTTGTAACACTGATCCTCCTCCCAGGCCAATCAGGAAGTGGGTCTGATACCCGTCACCCGATTGGCTGAAAGGGCAGGCAATCCTATTGGACGCCTAGGAGAAGAAGAAAAGAGCCACACAGAAGACACAGGAGCCCGGCCACCGTCCATAAAAGCCCACTGCTGCCGGAGCCTGCAACCCGCCAAAACCTGCCACTTTCACCGGAGCCCACTGCCCCCCGAAGCCTGCCGCTGCCTGCTGGAGCCCGCATCCCACCCGCCGTGGCCTGCTTGGATAAGTGCAGGGGGGGGGTGCTGACTGAGATGCCACCGACCAACAAGGGGGGGTTGTTTTCTGCCCCCGCCCCAAAAAAAACACAGACCGCCACTGGTCAGCACAAGCCTTGGCCATTAGGGAACATGTATGCTATGCTCCCAGAACAGTCAGGAAACTGACCACACTGGTATGGATGTGCTTCCATGCCTAGCATTGCAGTTTGCAATAGGAAGGTTATGTCAACAGGTATTTAACACAAAGGAAGCAATACAAAGAGCACAGGATATGTTTTAACACAAGTACATGGTACAGCAGGCACATATCAGGAAAATTAAATAGAGTTCACAAACACTTTAAAGAGGACCTCCAGGCTCCCCCCAAAAACATTTAAAGTCAGCAGCTACAAATACTGTAGCTGTTGACTTTTAATATTAGGGCACTTACCTGTCCAGGTATCCAGCAGTGAACTCACTCGAGGACAATGCTTCATCCAAGTGCATTTGTAACATAGGCAGCCTAATTAAGGATTTTTTTTTTTGCCAGCACAGGTTTGCTTTAATCCTCCCTCCTTTGCCCCACCTCTCTGCTCAACTCTAGCTTAAATGAAGCCTGGCATAATACAAGATCCAAACAAGCTTAAGATAACCATACACTGATGGAATTTTGGCTGGATTCTAATGAATTGGCTAAAATTTCAGCAGTGGACATCCCTGTTGGCACTCTACTACCTGACATCCTTTGATTCAAAAATCAAAGGAGCCAGGCAGACAATTATTGGCTGCAGTCACTGCTAAGGTATCTGGCTGTCAGAACACATTAGAGTGAATAGAGGAGTCTGCTAAATCTAATATTTTGTTTGTTATTCAGCCTATTGGTGTATAGCCAGCTTTAATTCTCAGCACTAGCTGGAGCATTAAATACAGTGAGGTTGATTTACTAAAACTGAAAAGCACAAAATCTGGTGCAGCTCTGCATAAAAACCAATCAGCTTCCATTTTTTTTTTCGTGAAAGCTTAAAGGTGTTGTAAAGGTTCATGTATTTTCACCTTAATGCATCCTATGCATTAAGGTGAAAAACATTCGACAATACTGGCAACCCAGCCCCCCCGTTTTACTTACCTGAGCCCGTTCACCTGCTGGGCTCGCCCCCGACGTCCTCTTCGCCACTCAGCCTGGCCGTTGATTGGCTAGAGTGGATGGATTGAAAGCAGCGCAGCCATTGGCTCGCGCTGCTGTCAATCACATCCAATGACGCGGCGCGCCGGGGGTGGGGCCGAGTGATACAGTGAGCGGCTATAGCCGCCAGCTGTATCATGGGAGCGCGCCCACAAGAACTATCCAACATGCGAGAGAGCTCGCATGAAGGTGGTTAGTTCTTGCTAGGAGGAGCCGAGTCAGCCGCTGAGGGACCCCAGAAGACCAGATTCGGGGCCACTCTGTGCAAAACGAGCTGCACAGTGGAGGTAAGTATAACATGTTTGTTATTTAAAAAAAAAAAAAATTCCCATTACAACCCCTTTAATTGAACAAGCTGAAGTTAGAAGCTGATTGGCTACCATGCACAGCTGCATCCGATTTTGCACTCTCGACTTTTAGTAAATCAACCCCAGTATGTCCAATGGGACAAAACAGGGTTTTACCCTTTCACCATTAATTTTTGTCCTTACTTTAGAGTCTCTGTGAGGGTCATATCTCTGTTCAGATCATTTGACTACTGGTGTAGCAGGATTTATCTGTGGCAGCCATATTACCTGTTCCCCAGCAAAAGTGGGGAAGGATAAGTGAAGCAGACAAAGTAGGTAGCTAATCTTTTGCCAGACTAAAGATAATAAGCAACTAATTTAAGTCAGCGCCAAAGCACAAGAAAGGAGCATAATCAGTAGGTATTGCAAAAGGTTTTTGCCAGGGGTAACTACAATCAAATGTCAAAGCCAGAACAAGGGGCAATCAAGTAGTCAGGAAACATAGCTTAGGTCAGACTGAGTACTAGAAAATTAAGGACAAGCAAGGCAAGCATTTGATGTTAGCCTGAAATGTGAAGAGGAGTCACAACCAAGATCTAACTAATTCTATGGTAGACAATTTTAAAATGTCACAAACTGTCCTTAAAAAAGGGAGTTGACCAATCAGGATGCATACTTAAGCCTGCGGACACGCTCGACCATGCCACTGCAAACAAGCAGGGTGACTAATAAGGGAGCCTTTAACCTCCCTGGCGGTATGATTCTTTCTGGAATTATGTACCAAAAGCGGTACAATTATTTTGCATGAAAATTTGGTGTTATGTATTATAGGCCTGCGATTCTTAGTAATTACTTACTTAAACCTGAGCAAACCAGAGTCTAGTAGACATCCCGGGTATGATAAATATGAAACACAAAATTATAAATTATAATATAATAAATAACTATAAATAATTATAAAAAATAGTAATCTAATTATAATAAAAATTATTCAATAATGTAATCAAATCAAAAACACTGAAATTTGCTCAGTTGCAGAATTGTCGCTGTCATTAGATTTAGTGTTTGATGACGAATTTCCCCACAAATCGCTATCGCTCAATTCTGCGAGTGATTCTGATTTATTATCGCTGTTTTCTAGTTGGTCTAAAACCACTTTTGACATAAAGGGACACTTTTTAGTTGCTATGGACAATCCCCAGTTTACAGGCAGAAAGAACGATTTTTATTATATAAAAGTGCATGCAGGACACTGGGCAGACCACTAGGGACAAAGGGGGGTGTGTAATTATTACATACAGTACTGTAATCAGTAAGATTACAGTATACTGTATGTATACTATGTGTTTACCTTTTTGAATTTGCCGCCCAGTTCCTCTCCCATGCGCCGCTGCGGCTCGCAGGGAACGGAACTAGGAAGTCAGATGGGGTCGAAAGTGCCGACACTCGCCGGAGGTCTCGCTGGCGATCACAGCAGAGGACATCATCGCTGGATCGCCAGGAGAAGGTAAGGAAACTCCGCTGCGGGCTCTGCAATGTCTACCCCGAGCGTGACTCGGGGTTACCGATCCTAGCATAAAAAAACAACCCCGAGTCACGCTCGGGATTACCGCTAGGGAGGTTAAAGGGAAAGTGGCATCCAGTTTGCAGACTCTGATAAAGTGAAGTATGTAACATAGAAGGACCCAGAAGAGGGAGCCTAAGGACGATGATAGCCAGGAAGTGCTTCAGAGGAATTCTAAGCAGAAGAAACTCAGTCAGTGTAGGCTATGATCAATGTGGACTGCCCCAACATCCTGACTCCCAGACATTTGCCACAAATTTATCAAGCATTAAGTAGTTCATAGAGTTAGGCTCAACAGAAAACAACATGACATATGCAGTCACTGATATATATTCCAAATATTCTGAAGGCATTTGTGAATTGTTGACACCATTTCTAATTTAAAAACTATTTTTTCTAAGTCGACTTTGATATCATTAGATGAAAAAAAATATGGTAATTACATCCCAAAAAATGAGTTTCAGCGATTAATCTGCGATTCGTTTGAGCAATTGAAAAATCAACTTTTTTGTTTTTTTTCCTGAAGACCAGAGAGGGTGGTGATACACTAATGGAAATGGGATATAATAAGATAACACTCCATCATTTGTGTGGTTGAGTATTCACTTTACATTTGGCATTTTTTAGTGCTGAGGTACTTTGTCCACTTTTGGGTTATATATTATCATAAATAATGACATAAATCTTTCACAAGACCGTTAATTGATAGGGACCTTGCTTGACTTTTATAAAAAAAGAAGAAGAAATTTAACTCACACAGTTGCCTAAACAACTGATCTTTTAAATAACCTCCACCAGGATGTTCCCACATGCAATGTTCCCACATGCAATTATGTGTACTTACCTAAAGATACAGTGATATTGTTAAATTCTCAAAAAACTAATTTCACTTACAACATTTTCAAAAGGAAAAATCTTAAATGGAGTGAATGTTTATAGAAAAATCATTAAAGTGTAATGTGGAATGAAAAGCTACGATGTTTCCTTTCAAAACGTTCTTGTGCCTGGCAGTATGCCTAGAGAGTCCTTGAAAAACATCCCTTATGGATGCAAAAGCATCACACGTTAAAAAAGAGCCTTGTAAATCCACTCAGACTGATCTCTTGCTAGTCCACTCAAGGACATTTTCTTACAAAATAGCAGCAATGGGCTGTACAGTTAGCACAAGCTGTAGCTTGCTCATCAAGATAATGACAGATTGCTTTTATGTTTTGCCTACTGATGGATTTAGACGAATGACCTGTTTGGTGTCTTATTCAGCAATACTGTATTTTTTAGATGCTTTTCCTTTATCACTGCATACAGATTAGAGTTCTTTGTGAAATAGGATTTGTTAATACACATCCATCAAGAAGAAACACAGGGAACTGAGATAAACACTATTAAAAGGCCACCTTTCATTTTTTGATTATTAATGGAAGACAATAATTGAGACCGTTGCTGAGTTAAAACAAAACAAAAACCCAGTTGCAAGTATTCCTCTTTGTGTATAAACAGTTCATTTGTCTTTATTCATTAAGATAATAGGTTTAAAAGGCAGTTGAAATGTCAAAGCACTGCTGGATTTAGTATAAACTTAAATTCCATTACCTGGCAGGCATTAATTGCTTATGGAGCGAAGGGATTCCTCCCAAGGGTCTTATATGTTTCCTTTGTCATTTGCTAACTATTCTGTCTAGAAGTACTTCAAGCTCTTAATCCACCAAAGGGATCATAAACTGTGCGATAATTCAGCCCAAATAATTAGCATTTACTTAAATGCAAATGGCCCTTTCATTGTAAAGTTCTGTACAAAATTGATAATGAAATAATTACAAAGAGAGGTGAAAAATGTCAAGTAGGTATCTTCTGTCTTTACAGTGTATTTGGCAATATATCTTCAGTGCACAATGCCGCCATGATGTACTTAGAAGGAATCTGTTGGGATAAAAAGGCTGGAGGTACCAATAATAGAGTAACCAGAGGGTCAGAGTTCAGCTGAAGTCTGAAATTTGTTGGCCTGTCAACTCGTTGACTTCACAGTCTAGTAAGTGTTCAACATGCTTGGTAGGACAGTGAGAAGGCTAGCAGCTGTCAAACTTCACCTGAACTTTGAGACCTGTAACTTCAGCTAAAGTATTATGCCGCGTAAAACACGACCGTTATTCATGTCATGCAAAAAAACAAAGTTTTTCTCGTCGTGATTCCTCCCAAGCCTGCCTTTCATACACACGTTCGTGAAAAAAAAACGCTCAAGCAAAGCGCTGTGACATATAACACGTACGACGGCACTATAAATGGGAAGTTCCATTCGAATGGCGCCGCCCTTTGGCCTGCATTTTCTGATCCTCGTGCTAGTAAAGTTTTGTGAGAGACGATTCGCGCTTTTCAGCCTCATGCTCTTCAGTCCGTTACAGCGTGACGAATGTGCTATCTCCATTCTGAACGCTAGTTTTACCAGAACGAGCGCTCCCGTCTCATACTTGATTCTGAGCATGTGCATTTTTTTCCCCTCGTAAAAGCGTACACACGACCGTTTTTCACGATGTGAAAAACGACGAGAAAAAATAGAGCAGGTTCTAATTTTTTTTTTCGGGCAGTTTTCTCGTTGAGAAAAATGCTATACACACTACCGTTTTTCACGACCAATTTAAAAAAAGGCATTTTTCTCGTCAAGAAAAACGGTCATGTGTACGTGGCATTAGGCTCAGAGACAGAAAAGGCAGCCAAAGGTAATTGAAATCTCAGTTGGTTAAGCAGGGACTGGGCGAGATTCAAACCTTGTATGGGCAGGCTGATGGTACTGATTGATCGATCAACATGGGTACAACCTGCCTGTCCGATTATTCATGTGATTATTGCCAGCTCCTTTAGCTACTAGCAATAATCTCTGTGTTCTCCTGGCAGGGATGCCGCCACGCTGCTGTCTCAGCCAATGAGAGGGGGAGTCCCGGGCAGCCGAGACACTCCTGCAACATCGCTGGATTGAGATGGGCTCAGGTAAGTATTAGGGGGGCTGAGGGGGGCTGCTGCACACAGTAGTTTTTTTTATCTTAATGCACAGAATGCATTAAGATAAAAAACTTTCTGACTTTGCAACCACTTTTAGTTTCACAGCTATCCTAGACGAAAGACCCCCGTACATATGATCAGAAAATCGTACGAAAAATACCGCTTTCGAAGCGATTATACAATAATCCGATTAGTACACAGCTTTCAAGAGCTGATCAGGACAGGTTGTGCAAAATTATCCAATGGGACAAGCATGAAAAATTTTCTCATACGACACCAGATCATTCGATTTTCATTTAATCGATACAGTTTTTGTACAAAAATACAATATAAATACAATACAACACATTACATCACTTCCAAATTTTGACTCTGTCGTACGAAAATTTTCGTAACTTTAGTAACCTCTTCATTTTTGATTTTGAGACTAGCATGCAAAAAAACAGATGATCATTCATCCGATAATCTCATCAGGCTTTATTTAGGCCCCATTGAAAGTTTTCTTTGATATCATTGATATCATTGAAAATTGAGATATACCATGTTATCAGAGCAGAACAATGACATTATAGGTGATATAGAAATAGGATGTTCTTTCTTTATAATGCATACGTGCATATTTCTATACATCACATCAATTCACAATATGCACTGACCTCTAGAATCATAACTGCATACCGCTACACTTTGCAGTGCATTTAAAGTTCTACAACGCTGTTCATCTTGAAGTTGTTGTTTTTTTTAGGTAAAAGGTGCAAATACAGATAGAATTTGTAAAAGATATCTTTGTTGAGTTTTTTTAAGTGCTGAATACAAAAGCTATGGGAAAGGGTAAAAAATTGTACAGAAAAATGAAACAGTGATGTACATTAAGCAACATTTCCATCTGATAACTGTGACAAAGATGGCTGGGGTTTGGTCTGGGAGGGAGTGCATTTACTTACATAGTTACAGCGCTTCTGGTATGTAAAAGGCTTCAGCTAGTAGTGATGGGCTTATGAAAAAGTCCTGCTTGTTTTAAGCTCTAGAGCAGAGGCCCTCAAGCTACGGCCCGCGGGCCTCATCTGGCCCGCCAGGGTAATTTTCCCGGCCCGCGGACTGCTCCTTTAACATTGCAAGAAAACCCCCTCCCCATACCTTTTTTTCAATGTTTTTCGCCGCCGCCGCTAGAGGTCTGGCCGGCGGAGGTAATGTCTCCGCCGGCGGCCATTTTCTAGAAGACCACACAGGAGTTATAAACGAGAAGGGAGCCTGCCGAGTGGCTACTATAAAAATGGAGCTGCGGCACCGCCCACCCCCCGCCCCCGGCCTGTCTGTCATCTGTGACCTGTTGTGGAAAGGGGTGGCGGGTGGGCGGTGCCGCAGCTCCATTTCTATTGTAGCCACTCAGCAGGCTCCCTTCCTGTATTTGTTCCCCCTCAGCCTTCAGTAATGGCAGTGGAGACACCGCTGGAGACACCTGAGATGTAAGGAGGCACTCCGCTGGGGACACTTGAGATGTAAGGAGGCACTCCGCTGGGGACACCTGAGATGTAAGGAAGCACTCCGCTGGGGACAATGACACCTGACATGTAAGGAAGCACTCTGCTGGGTACACCTGAGATGTAAGGAGGCACTCCGCTGGGGACACCTGAGATGTAAGGAAGCACTCCGCTGGGGACACCTGAGATGTAAGGAGGCACTCCGCTGGGGACACCTGAGATGTAAGGAAGCACTCCACTGGCTGGGGATAGTGACACCTGAGATGTAAGGAAGCACTCCGCTGGGGACAACTGAGATGTAAGGAGGCACTCCGCTGGGGACGCCTGAGATGTAAGGGGACACTCCGCTGGGGACACCTGAGATGTAAGGAAGCACTCCGCTGGCTGGGGACAGTGACACCTGAGATGTAAGGAAGCACTCCGCTGGGGACACCTGAGATGTAAGGAAACACTCCGCTGGCTAAGGACATTGACATCAGAGCTCCGACTGATTCTGATTCTGAATTATGGTGAGTTGAACTATTTAATTTTATATTACTATGTAATAATTGAAATAATGCGCTTCAATCACCCTGACACCATAACAACCATGGTGCCGGGATGATTGAAGCGCTAACACTAGATGTTTGGAGTATCTTTATCTGCTGATTGTTAAACTTTCTGGAATACACACATTTCTATTGTGGTTGGGGGAAGACTGTGATGGGGGAGTCTGTTATGGGGGATCTGTTATGGGGGCTCTATGATGGGGGTGTCTGTTACAGGGGGATTTGTGATAGAGAGGAGTTTACGTTGGGGGGCTTTGTGATGGGGAGAGTTGTGATGGGGGGTCTGTGATGGGGGATCTTTAATGGGGGGCTTTGTGATGGATGACCTTATATGGGGGCTTTTTGATGGGGGGAATCTGTGATGAGGGGTCTGTGAGGAAGAGGTTCTGTGATGAGGGGGTTCTGTAATGCGGAGGGGGTTCTGTGATGGGGGAGGGGGATCTGTGATGAAGGGAGTCTGTGAAATACTAATAAGTTTATGTTGATTAAAATAGTTTTTTATTTTAAATATTAAATAGTTTTTTCCTGTTTTTTTGCACTACAAATAAGATGTGTGCATAGGAATTTGTTCGTATTTTTTTTAACTATAGTCCGGCCCCCCAACAGTCTGAGGGACCATGAACTGGCCCCCTGTTTAAAAAGTTTGAGGACCCCTACTCTAGAGTCTAGCCACACCATAATCACTAGATTTGGCCATTGATCTACTGCTGCCTATGACTCTAAGTTCGGTGTACCTAATGTAGTACACTAGTGGCCTTGTTTCGAAAAGATACACTATATTACCAAAAGTATTGGGACACCTGCCTTTACACGCACATGAACTTTAATGGCATCCCAGTCTTAGTTTGTAGGGTTCAATATTGAGTTGACCCACCCTTTTCAGCTATAACTGCTTTAACTCTTCTGGGAAGGATGTCCACAAGGTTTAGGTGTGTGTCTATGGGAATGTTTGACCATTCTTCTAAAAACGCATTTGTAGGGTTAGGCACTGATGTGGATGAGAAGACATGGCTTGAAGTCTCCGCTCTAATTCATCCGAAAGGTGTTCTATCAGGTTGAGGTCAGGACTCTCTGCAGGCCAGTCAAGTTCCTCCACCCCAAACTCGCTCATCCATGCGTGACCTCACAAATGCGCTTCTGGAAGAATGGTCAAACATTCCCATAGACGCACTCCTAAACCTTGTGGACAACCTTCCTAGAAGAGTTAAAGCTGTTATAGCTGTTATAACTGCAAAGGGTGGGCCAATTCAATATTGAACCCTACAGACTAATGCCTAGTACACACGACCGGGAATCCCGGGGGGAAAACCGATAACCTGCTCGGTTACTTTCCCCGTGTACACACCAGAGGTTTTCCCGTCGGGAAACCTGCAGTGAGAGCTTTGGCTGGGAATCCCGGCCATGTGTATGCTCCACCACAGTGTTTCCCATAGGAAAACTGCCGGGAAAAAGACCGCCGGGAATCGCGGCAGGAAAATAGAGAACATTTTCCTGCCGGGAAAACTGCAATTTAGCATACACACGGCCGTTTTTCCTGGCGAAAAACTGTCATGGCAGTTTTCCTGCCGGGAAAACCGGTCATGTGTACGAGGCATAAGACTGGGATGCCATTAAAGTTCATGTGCGTGTAAGGGCAGGCCCCCAAATTCTTTTGATAATATAGTGTATATCAGGCTTTTATTTATTCCCATGATGCATCAAACATGTTCACACAATACATGACTCCATTACCACCACACCTATACACTACTCATTAATTAAAAAAAGTAAAATTTCTTACATTTTTGTCGTGCAGTGTAAGACCACATCCTTACCCCTGCAAATAAAACAAACCTGAAGAAATTTGAGAACTGCGATTAAAAAATAATAGCTGCCTGCCACTGTTTCAGCACAAGAAAAGTCTGGGGAAAAACTGTTACTGGATTAGCAGGCAACAAAGGTGTGTGCAGCCTATTGCATTTGGGTGGGAACCCAAAGCTCAAACACACTTGACTTTCTCTGCAGCATCAGTTGAATGAATGGGAAGTGCTCTGTGCTGAACGGCTTCCTGTTCATTCACAAACTGAAGCATAGTAGACACAGTTTACTATTTTTCAGTTATGATTGAACACAGTGAGTGAGTGTGTTCGCTGTGTTTATTTAGAACAGGAAGGGGCGGTAAATTACATATTTACTAGCCCCTTCCCCCACTTTCCATCCTGAAACATCCCCCACACCAGCCGGGGGGAGAGGAGGAAAGCCAGCAGCACTGTGGTGGGGAGCACAACACAGGGGTGGTGGGGCAATATTGGGAATCAGCACCTTTCAGAGTGATTAGGGTGTGCCCAGCCTATGGCAGGCAACCAGAATTGGCAAAAGTGAGGTTAGCAAAAGTAGCTCTCCTATTCCCACAGGACAAATTTCTATATTAGACATGTCTTGATTGGTGCATTAGACTACCCATTATTTCATTGATTCTCTTTATTTACAGCAAGCCCCCCCCCCCCCCGGCAAAAAAAAGCTGCACTTTGATTATCCACGTATGTGAAAAGGAACTTCCTGCCAACAATGATTACCCAAGCATATGAGATTGTTTTTTTACATGTTTGAATAGCTGAAATAAAGATTCTTAACTCCTTCAGCAAATCAGTGTGTTTTATATCATTCATGTGCAACTAGTGTTTTTGTATCATTTCTGTCTCTATTACAGTCTTGTTTCCTACCCTCACACTATGTCCTAAAAATAAAAATATACCCCCTGCTTATTAAAAAGAATAGGTAATCCTCAACCTCAGATTCAGGTGATGGGCCTACAGCGAGTACCCAGAGATGCAGTTTTGTTTACATCTTCTGCAGTGCTTTTCCCCTCCCCATGTCTTGCACATGTCGCACCATTTCCCATAGAGGATAAAAAGTAAAGCTCCAAATATTCTGCTGCACACACATGGTTTTCATATAAATCCAAGGTATAGCTACTCATGTATACCCTCCTTGTATACAATTACCAGACATCCATTTTGTAGAACATGTGTGTAGAAATCAAAACAATACCAGAAGTGTTTCATCTCGTCATTGATATCCTGCTCCAAGACTTTTATCTGGAATGACTACTTCCCATATTTTGGAGCTTCTCTTAATGTTATTAAAATGGCTGTGTGCTGAGTTATTCTGAGGAGACAACAAATTTACACTGTTATATAAGCTGTACACTCACTACTTTACACTGTAGCATTGTAGTGTCATTTATTCAGTGTTGTCACATGAAAAGATATAATAAAATATTTACAAAAATGTGAGGGGTGTACTCACTCTTCTTGTGAGATACTGTTTCGCTTTGCTTTAACTAGCAAGGTTACTCTGTGGGATAACAAGGAAGCTGAGACTTCTGCAGTGTGTAAATGTGCTTTTACTATACAAGATGCTGTACATACAAAACTATTACAATATTAGGAATATACTACAAGACTGACAGATTTCTATAACAAGCAAAATGCCTAGCAAATAGAACAGCCTATGGTCTATAACAGTAAATACATTTAAAGGTTACTTAACTTCGATTACTCGTGATCTCCATTGGCAATGATTCTTCTTGGAGACCAGGTCCTGTTCTTCTTCCTGAGTGGCTTCTCACTGATCTTACAGCAACATTGTGTGTGTCTCCCTCCTAGCTTAGGCCTGCTTTTATGTGTGCTGTTTACCATTGTTACCAAACAGAAAACATAGATGTTTACTGTAGCTGTATTTCAACAATAGCATTGAATACAACAATGCTATCTACCTATTGTCTACTCAAAACAAAACCTGTAATCTAAACTGTAATTCTTTTCAGTTTGAGAGCTGAAAGAAATCTCAAACAGGTAATGTACTAAATGCAACAATGGTATCTAATCCCATTGTGTGAAAAAAGCATTTGTTTGAGAAATCTACTCAAACCAAAAGGCTGACAGGTAATCTGACTAACTCACTATTGTAAAATTGTCCCATGTATCCTATGTCTGATTAATATAATAAAAATCATATTTTTAACAAACGCAATACATTCCGCCCTATGATTTTTTATTTATTTTTTTTCTCTCAGACCACACACAGAAAATCTCTTCATTACTAAAAAACTCAATATACACATGAATTTTTCCTTAAATGCAACCCCTCCCATATTTCTGTCACTGGGAAGGTGTTTCAGTCTTTGGATAAATGTTCATTGGAACCTCCATTCTAAAGTTCTTTACAAACAAGTCCAGGCTTGGAATACATCAAAGGCCTTGTTCTCCACAGATCTTGCGATCTTCCGTCATTCTTTCCATCATGTAACCACTTTTCTCTGGTCTTCCTATGGATCAAATCGGAGACAGCCTGTGGAGTGGAAAACGAAGCAGATTATCTGTTCCTTCTAACAATACATAAACAGTAGATCCTGGCCCTTCAGCTACAATCTCTCCTCTAAATGGCTTCTTGCCTGGATATCTGACCAATACTTTGCCACCTGCCTGTATGCACCTTTGACCCTCCCAAAGAACATCAATAGGGAGGAGAGGAAATATACTGATATTTCCCAGAAAATCACTGCTGTTTATTTTGGAAGGTTTGATGTTATGTAGCCTCACTTTCCACTCTTGCTGAGAAGTATCCACTAACCAGTCAGAGTCCCAGCCACTGTCTTGAAGCTCATCTGCCAATGCAAATATAAATTCAAACCTTCCTGCCAGATTCCCTCTCATTCCTAGATAGGCTTCAGCTTCAGATACGTCACTCTTGGTTTCTATGTCATGGGAAGCAGTAACATGGTATCTGTTAAACCCTGTTCTTTCAGGAACCTTACATAAATACTGAACTCTGCACTCCAGCTGTGGAATCTGTGCCTCAGCCCCTACCATCCTCTCATATGGTGTGCTTTTGGCTATTGGCCTAGAATTTAACAACATGACTGCCTGTGTGAGGACCCGATCCCACCCCCTTAGTGTATGTGTGGGTGTAAGTTTGCATATCTGGTCCTTCAATAGCCCGTTGTATCTTTCAATCAAACCAGCTGCCTGTGGATGGCATGGGATGTGGCACAACCAGTACACTCCAGAATCTTTGGCCCACTGCTGTACTGTTAATCCGGTGAAGTGTGAGCCATTATCACTTTGGACTTGTTTGGGACAACCATAAGCAACGACAAGTTTCTGAAGCAGTTGAAGCGTTGCGGCTTGATCTGCACGTTTGCAAGGATGAACAAGCATAAGTCCTGAATAGGTGTCCACTGCAGTGCAACAATATCTCAGTCCATTGTTTCCCCGGGGCAGGGGACCGATGAAGTCAATCTGCCAGATCTCTGCAGGCCTCTCACCCCTCTTAATTGACCCAGTGGAGTACTTTTGCAATGGCCATTGTCGCACTTCTCCACACACTGTACAGTTCCCTATTACAGTCTTTATCATGTCCATGGATATAGGCAATCCTCTCTGCTGTGCCCATTCATATGTTGCTTTCTGCCCCAAATGTCCAGATTGCTTGTGGGCCCAGTTGGCCAAGTTCATCAAAACAGGATCAATTGGCACAACTGCCTTCACTTTTGCGATTTCATCTGCAACCCTGTTATAGTTCTCAAAGTCTGGTACTAGGGGCACATGTGCATCAACATGCCCCACTTTTATGTGCGGGAGTAAGCTTCCTTCCAGATGTAATCCCAGACTTACTTGCCTCCCCACACCACCTTTCCATGAATCATCCATTCATTGGACTTCCATGTGGGCATCCAAGTTGTCAGTCCTTTAAAAACCGCCCAGCTGTCAGTGTAGATAGTGACATGGGAAGAAGGATCCTCCTGAAGAGTCATCACTACAGCTTTCAACTCTGCATACTGACTGGACCCTCCGATTCCGGACTCCTGCAGGACTGTGTCTGTACTTGGGTTGTAGGCTGCTGCTGTCCATTTACGCCCAGACGAGGTGATTATGGCTGAACCATCAGTGAACCACGCTGACTCCTTCATGTCTTCTGACAGAGACTCAAAGGGTGGAGCCTCTTGAATGGGGGATGACTGCAGCACAGGAATTTCTTCTTCTGGCCGGGTGCTGGTAAAAGTAACAAGCCCTGCCAACTGTTTTGAAATGTCTCTAACATCCCCAGCTGCAATACCCCCTCTTTCTTGAAGGTACCACTTCCATTTCATCAGTGTCTGGTTCTGGGCTACAGCTGCCCTAGTGGTCAGTCCATTATCTCTCACCCATCCTGCTATTGGCAATGCAGTATGGATGGTGACTGTGTACTTTCCTGTAATGGTCTCTACATGTGGAAGTGATGTGTAGGCCCCAAACAGGTACTTCTCTAGGGGCGTGTATCTCGTCTGTGCCCCTGTCAGTTGTTTGGATCAAAATCCAATAGGTATTGCTCTCAGTCCTTTCTTTTCATTTGGCTGCCACAGACTCCAAGATATGGTACCATTCTGCTCCACTACATCCAGCTGAAATGGTACTCCTTGTCACACGGGTCCCAATCCCTGATGCTGCAAAATAGCTTCTTTAGCAGCCAGGAATGCAGTCCGCTGCTCTGAACCCCATGAGAACTCAGTCTTTTTTCTGGTAACATTGTATATAGGCCTCAGAATCAGTCCAAGATGTGGGATGAACGATCTCCAGAATCCCACAACTCCAATGAACTTCTGTGCCTCCTTTTTGGTAGTAGGGGGCAACAGTGCCTGGATAGTTTGAACAACTGTCTCTGGAATCTTCCTCTGTGGCCCAATCCACATCATTCCTAGGAATTTTACCTCTGTGGCAGGTCCTTGGACTTTGTCTCTGTTGATAGCCCACCCTCTGTTCTCCAAGTGCTGTATCAGCAGGTGCAGTGCTTCAGTTACATCTTCTTTTGTCCCAGAGATCATGATGTCATCAATGTAGTGAAACACAGCGACTTTCAAATTCAGGGTACTTAAATCTCGGGCAATCAGTCCATGACAAATCGTTGGAGAATGAAGATAGCCTTGCTGAAGGACAGTGAAAGTGTACTGGCAGCCGTCCCACACCATAGCAAACTGGTCTTGACAATCTGGGTCTATCAAAATTGAAAAGAAAGCATTAGCCAGGTCTATCACAGCATGATATTCTCCTGCATCTTTAGCAATTTTCTCAACAATTGAGATCATATCTGGTACAGCTGACTTCAATGGAGGTGCCACTTTGTTTAGACCTCTGTAATCCACAGTCATTCTATATGTCCCATCAGGTTTCTTTACTGGGAACACCGGAGACGAGAAAGGACTTACAGCAGGTCTAAGGATCCCTACTCTCAACAGTTCTTGAATAGTCTCCCCAATTTCTTTGTGGCCTCCAGGAAGACTGTACTGCTTGAGACAGACTGGCTTCTCTGGTGGAGGAATGTAGACAGGGGTCCATTTCGCATGACCTCTGACCACAGCCTTCACCGCCCTTACCAGATACGCTTTATCAGGATACCCGAATGTGAATGTACCTCTTTCAGTCTGAATTGACTGACCTTGAAGTACATCCATCCCAAGAATATTTTCGGGTAACTCTGATAATAAAACATTTGTCATAAATCCTGATCCCTTGCCAATAGCCAATTTCACCCGTATCCTAACTGCTGGTGTAGTTTGCCCTCCCAAACCTTCTACATAAATCATTTCTCCTTTGTGATGGGAAGGATTTCCTTGCAAAAGTGTAACTTTAGCTCCGCTATCAACTAAAGCCATTACATGTGTAGGAGAAGATGACTTCCCCCACCATACAGTGACAGGTGCATATGGGCGTCGGTCTCCTGCTGTCACTGCCCTTGCTGCTATTACAGGAGACTCACCTTCCCTTCATAAAGGATAAGGAACCTCCCAATCCCCTTTTCTGATTCTCTCTAACTCCTCCCCAGGATAAAGGGATTTGGGTTAATGTTCAGTTTTGGGAATTGGTTTGGGGCTAACAGGAGGGGTCTGTTCTGTTTCCTCTAAATCTAGGCTGATGTTATCTTCACTAGGAGTAGTGTTTCTAACCCTGACAGTTTTACCTACTAAATGTTTCCACCTCTTCAGCATTTCTGCAGTAGAAATGCCATCTATCTCATCTCTAGGTACTCCTGCCTTTAATAGGTCCACCCACATTTCTTTCCTAGAAACAACTAGCCTGGTTTTCTCTTCATCTTCTGTATTCTCTACCCCATTCCGTTTCTTCTCTGTTCTTTTCTGCTTGTATTCTTCCTGTCTGGCCTTGACCTTATCTACTGCCCTGACAGGTTTTGTTTTAGTCTCCTCTATCTCCCCCAACTAGCTTAAAAGGGTTGTGGCTTCATGAATCTTGCTGTTTAATCCCAGGCCTCCCAACAAGGACAATAATGGAGCCCTGAGATTAAATGGCGCAGACTTCATCAGCTTAGAGCGCAGAGCAGACGTAAAGGGTTCCATATCTGGACCTATCCATTCTGGAAATGTATTTAATCCAGTTATACAGCCCATCTCACGTAACCTGGAAATACCCTCTCCTATTGATCTCCAGGAGTAGGTATTTTCCAGGTCAGTAGGACTAGCGTATACTCGGACTATTCCATCTCTCACAAGGTCTAACAGTGAAAAATTCACGCTAAACTCTCGGGCTTTTCGCATTGCCTGACGCAATTGTGGATCATGGGTTAACACTCCCATAGCCACTGCTTCCTTACCTGACAAAACAACACTGTCCGCCCCTTCATCCCATAAGCGTAGGAGCCAACCCAATAGGGGCTCCCCAGACCTTTGTTTGTATTGTTTTGCCAGCTCATGGAGTTCAGTTTGTGAAAACTCCCGTACTTCTTCAAATTCAACATCTCTGGGGTTGCGATAATGCACCTCCCCATCTGCCATATCCTCTCTATCATGTTGCCGTTTCCTATGCTTAGTAATGAGAGGTCTGGCATACTTTTTCTTTCCCACTAGCAGATCATCATCTGAAATATCAAACTCTATCTCCTCATCCTCACTATCATTTGATGAGAGCACATCCTCACAATCCCAATTTTGGGATGTGACAATGGCACGTACCCTGGCTTTACTAACAGGTTTACGCCCCTTCCTTTTCCTTAAGGCATTAATTGATTTGGTCATGAGGGCTGCACACCGCTCTTGCAAATCATCAGCCCGACTAGCGGTTGAACGTACACACTCTGAAGCAACTGCTAGCTGGTCTTTTAATACCTTAACTTCTGCCTCTGCCTTCTCCCTTCTATGTGATTCAGTATAGATAGCATGGAGGAAGTACCAACCCACTGTGGACACTGTCCTCTTCTCTTTCTTACTTAAATCCAACCCCTTAAGGCTAAAATCTACAAAATTATCTGAGACTTTATCACCCCAAGTCTGCTTCAAGGGAGAAGCATACTTCACAAATTCTTTAGCAAGAGGCTCCCACTCATTATTTCTGGCCCAGATAGGTAAGCTGCACACTCTCTTCTGGTCACCAGAATCCTCTGCAGCCTTGCTTTTCCTAAACAGCTTACGCAGCATTTTACCTAGCACAAGCTACACAACACACTACAGAAAAACAAGTCTGCTTCAATTGAATTATAGCACAAATTCCGGCCGAGCCCCCAAATGTTTCGCTTTGCTTTAACTAGCAAGGTTACTCTGTGGTATAACAAGGAAGCTGAGACTTCTGCAGTGTGTAAATGTGCTTTTACTATACAAGATGCTGTACATACAAAACTATTACAATATTAGGAATATAATACAAGACTGACAGATTTCTATAACAAGCAAAATGCCTAGCAAATAGAACAGCCTATGGTCTATAACAGTAAATACATTTAAAGGTTACTTAACTTCGATTACTCGTGATCTCCATTGGCAATGATTCTTCTTGGAGACCAGGTCCTGTTCTTCTTCCTGAGTGGCTTCTCACTGATCTTACAGCAACATTGTGTGTGTCTCCCTCCTAGCTTAGGCCTGCTTTTATGTGTGCTGTTTACCATTGTTACCAAACAGAAAACATAGATGTTTACTGTAGCTGTATTTCAACAATAGCATTGAATACAACAATGCTATCTACCTATTGTCTACTCAAAACGAAACCTGTAATCTAAATTGCAATTATTTTCAGTTTGAGAGCTGAAAGAAATCTCAAACAGGTAATGTACTAAATACAACAATGGTATCTAATCCCATTGTGTGAAAAAAGCATTTGTTTGAGAAATCTACTCAAACCAAAAGGCTGAAAGGTAATCTGACCAACTCACTATTGTAAAATTGTCCCATGTATCCTATGTCTGATTAATATAATAAAAATCATATTTTTAACAAACGCAATACAGATACTGTATAATCTAACAAACTTGTTGGACTGGTCCATGAGCTCCGGACAGGAAGTGATGCTACAGGAAGTAGGGGGAGGAGAAAAGGGATTTAAACACAGTTATGTGATGAGGGCACAAAGGACCTGGCAGTACGTTGGCAGGATTCCAACAAGCAAGAAGCAGTCTGGAGAGATCCTGGGTCCTGGAAGAAGACTCCATCACCAGGAAGAACCAAGGTAGATAGCTGTTTAGTGTATAAATATTGCATACATTGTCCATGCTAATTTGCTGGGAAGGATAAATAGTTTGGGCATGTGTTCATTGTATGCATATTTGTATGATATGTTGTATGTTGTGTATTGGTTTTCCTACAAGTGAGTACAGCATTTTTTGTTTAATAAAGCATTAATATGCTACAGAGGGCTTTTTATGCTTCCTTGTTTTTACCCCAAAGAACCATAAAGACACAAAGCAAAACATACAACTTACCTGATTTTCCTTATTCAACTAACCAAACCCATATTAAGACACTATTTTTCTCTGTATAGATAGATAGATAGATAGATAGATAGATAGATAGATAGATAGATAGATAGATAGATAGATAAATAGTATAAAATAATAGATAATAAATAAATTATTTACTGTTTCTATTCCTTTGGTATTGACAATTATCAATTTTAGTATTAAAATGCACTGTTATTTTCAATTAAATTCACAATTTTTAATGATTATCTCTGCCCGTGTTATTTATATCACACTTTTTCAGTGTTGATAACATTAAGTCATTGTGATTAACAGGTTTGTGTTGTTCTAAATGTACTCTGCACCTGGTGTACATTCATTAATTGATTAATTGTAACTTACTCCCCTTATTCCCTCTATAAATAACACACATTGATGTATGTGGCTTACTTGCCAGTTGCCTCAAATAATATTTCCAGGGCACAGTTGGATATTGTATAAATCTTACTCCATAAAATTGGTATTTTGTTTTTCCAAAATGTAACAATTTGGAGGGTACTAAAAGCCACCTGTGTAATAAAGTGACAAGAAGCTCTATAAAAAAATTACCCGCAAGAGCCACATTCCATGAAAGTTAACCTAGGATTTCAAGTAATTTGCTTGAAATTGAAGTGACTGCTAATACTTCTAGCCAATGAATGCATCACCCAAGAATATGCAGCCAGGTTTTTTTTTGTAATCTTAACCACTTCAGCCCCGGAAGTATTTACCCTCTTCCTTACCAGAGCACTTTTCGCGATTCGGCCCTGCGTCGTTTTAACTGACAATTGTGCGGTTGTGCGACGTGGCTCCCAAACAAAATTGATGTCCTTTTTTTCCCCACAAATAGAGCTTTCTTTTGGTGGTATTTGATCACCTCTGCGGTTTTTATTTTTGCGCTATAAACAAACATAGAGTGACAATTTTGAAAAAAATGCTATATTTTTTACTTTTTGCTATAATAAATATCCCCAAAAAATCTATAAAAAAAAAAAATTCCACAGTTTAGGCCGATATGTATTCTTCTACATATTTTTGGTAAAAAAATCGCAATAAACGTATATTGATTGGTTTGCGCAAAAGTTATAGCGTCTACAAAATAGAGGATAGATTTATTGAATTTTTATTTATTTTTATATTTTTACTAGTAATGGCGGCGATCTGCGATTTTTATTGTGACCGTGACATTGCGACGGACATATCGGACACTTTTGACCCATTTTTGGGACCATTCACATTTATACAGCGATAATAATGCTATAAAACTGCACTGATTATATAAATGTGACTGGCAAAGAAGGGGTTAACACTAGGGGGTGCTGAAGGGGTTAAATATGTTCCCTAGTGAGTGATTCTAACTGTAGGGGGAGGGGACTCTCAAGGGGAGGAGACCGATCTGTGTTCCTCTGTACTGGGAACACACATCGGTCTCCTCACTGACAGGACATGGACCTGTGTGTTTACACACACAGATCCACGGTCCTGCTGTGATTGTGGGCAATCGCGGGTGCCCAGCGGACATCGCGGCCGCCGTGCACCGGCTCCCGAGCAATGCGCGTCCCCTAGATGGCCGGGAAGCCCAGGACGTCATATGACGTCCAGCCAGGATGGGAGATCCCATCTGTGGAAGTCATATTACTATGGGCGGGTAGGGAAGTGGTTAAGGAACATATTTAGGATATGGGTAGTTTTCTTTGTTTTTAACACCATAACTTAAAGCCTAAGATTGTTTCTATTTTGAATTGTTTAAACTTCTGTCCTTTTTGGCCATCTGTGTCCCATTCTGAAGATTTCATTTCACTTCCTGCCCTGTAGACACAAAGGAAGTGAGAAGAAATATCTCCAAAGTAATTTAAATCTCCTCTTGGACAGTTGGCACTGGAACAAGTGTGCACATTGAAAGATGTCCTCTCTATTGATGTTCTTGTGACAACTCAAAATTTTAGATCTTCTCTCATTTTCAGTCCGAGAGACAATGGTCACCAAGACAATTAGAGTAGGTGAATCTGCCTAGCAAGGACACAAACAGCAAAAAATTCATTTTATATAATTTCTAGACAGATATAGCCTTCTTTTGGTAGAATATAGTGACCACTGGGTTTTCTTTTTTTAAATACTGTATGAATGAAAAAGTACCGAAAATTAAAAAAAGAAAACTGTTCCCCTTGCTTTCTGTTAAAATAAGAAATGCCAAGACATTACGAATACTCCCCAAAATGTACCCTTTTCTGAGAGTAGACACCTCAAGGTGATCTTATTTTTTAGCAAAATTTTGGGGGAAATTAAGAAACATACTGTTATTGAGAAGGATAAAACATGGAGTTTGGTAATGGTGCATTCAATATAGGACATACAGGCTATACACAGAGGGAGGAGGAATAAATGGTTTAATACATGTCACATACAGTGGGAGAATGAAGGTGAAGGGGTTAATGTGCAAATGTGCAGGATAAGTAGGGTGAAGGGGATAAACTTAATCTGCAGCAGCTGCTGTTGCTGCTGATCTGATATGTACAGTGCTCAGGAACTAGTGAATCAGTCAATCATTTATTAGTTCCTGTTTCCTCCCCTTCCTCTATTGTAAGAGGAAGGGGCAGGCTCACAGATGTAACAACCAAGGAATGGTTACAAAAAGTAAAAACCATTTACGACATGGAAGAAACTATTCACGCTTTCACAAATTATGGAGACCCTGGTATCTCTTTACAAAAATCTAATGGAGACATGAACCTTATTAGTGAATAAATATAGTCTTGTAAGATATAAAACGAGTCCACACACTAAGTAGTACTATTACAATTCATCTTATCTTAACTTTTAGACAAATCTAATAATATTCTGACTCTACTTCAGACACAATCAACTGGAAATTCATATCAGACATACTTAGCACAAACAAGATATGCCATATGCTATTGGATATCTGAGAGGAACTACCCCAACATGTGTAACACAACAAGGTACACCTGTTTCTCTTACTTCCGTATTTATCGGCGTATAACACGCACAGGCGTATAACACGCACCCTAACTTTAAGAGGGAAGTTTCAGGAAAAAAACTTTCCACAGCCCCCTGCGTATAACACGCAGGCACAGTTTACCCTCTATTTTCAGGGTAAAAAAGTGAGTGTTATACGCCAATAAATACAGTATATTATGTCCATAATTATAATGTAAGGCTCTGTATTCATGTATGACAATTTTCTAACATTATATGTACTAATGTATATGTCATTACCCCTTTTCATAATCTTTTTTTATGGTTGCTATTTTTCATATTTTTTTCCATTTTATGTTGATTCATACCATACTATACCCTGTATGTTTTTATTCTATTCTTCAATAAACAATTACTGAGAATTTAGACAGGAGCCAATTAACCTATCAGCATGTCTTTGGAGCGTTGGAGGAAACTGAAGTAACCAAAGGAAACCCACGCAGGCACAGGGAGAACATGCAAACTCCAGGCAGATAGTGCTGTGGCTGGGATTCAAACTGACGACCCTAGTCCTGCCAGGCGGAAGTGCTAAACACTTGATATGGATCAGGCCGGGTGAGCTGCAATTCTTATTTATGCTACTTAAAATTATCATGGACGCTATCATTCTTAGAGGCAAGTGCCCCCATTACCCTTGGCCAGCCCCTGAACAACGCTTAGTAGAAAGCACAAATGTTCCAGATATTTAATTGAAAAACATTTGTTATATACAGTGCATAGCATAAAAATCATATGTATAGCATACATTCATTGTATTCATCTGAGCAGTGCAATAAACATTTTAGCGAATTGAAAAGACATTTTTAAATGGAAACAAATAACAAATATTGTATGGTTATAAAAATACAGGATATTGTGTGAAATAATCCAGTGAACTGATAAAATCAAACAATTTTTTTTTTTAATCAAATGTCACTATTCTAACTACAATATTTTATAGAGTTGAGCGTAGCTTCTATTGCACAAATACAGTAATTTTAAAATCATCTACAGGAAAATTACAACAATATTCTATTCTACAACTTGGTTCTTAGGACAGGTGGTCTGCTACTCTTTTGATACTGAATTCCTATTTTGATTACTGCATTCAGAAATTGTCAGGCCCCTAAGGCCGCTGTGATGGTTTGCTGAAATGATGAATTACACAAAATGCTTACTTTTAAACTCATATTTAATTGTTTAATGTCATGGTTCTTGGTAGAGCATTGTTGCTTGAAAAATAAATTGAGTAATTCAATTAAACAGCTACTGAAGATACATCATATCAGATGTAGAAAGGCAGTAACCCCAGCTTGAACTTGACATCTAAGATCGCTTCACTTATTTGACAAATGGATTCCTGAAAATAATTGAAACACATGACTGCCGGCATAGGTCACTAATACTTTCCTTGCCATTCTGCCTTTTAGTAGGACCTATTTTTCCATGCACTGTGTTTTTCAGGTCAAAGATTGCTTCTAGCTGGTAAATCATGTACTGTAAGCATTATTACTTAACTGGGACTAAATGCAAAGAAAATGGACCTTTCTAAAATACAAAAATAGCTTGCAGGAACAAAAACTGGAGTACACTTTACTCTATTAAATTTAAGCTGGAACAACAGACAAATATACGTTTTCTGCTTATATGGATATATCAAAGACATAAATAATGACAAAAAGTCATTTGAAAGTGTAAAAACAATGATCAATAAAAAAGGAAAAATATTAATAAACACTTTTTTAAATTAGGAATATTTCTATTATGTGCATACATTCCTGGCCCTAAAGCATCAGACTCCAGTGGTGCCATTTAGAGGAAATACAGACAAAGTTTTTTCCTTACTTTAGATGCCTTTATGGGCATTTTGTGTTTTGATAGAACCTGCATTCCTAGACTTTTCTACCGTTTGACTTTTTTTTTTCCTGTGCATTGCTGGGGTTAGGCTCCAGGGGCACAGCTTAGTGGCAGAAGTCAGTAAGCCAAGATCCTAGTCCTGCTTTGTGCCACATAATATAGAGGAATCTTTCTGAATAAAATATTTTTATTTTTTTATAAATTGTACTTTATATAACTCTGACTGAGAATTTGTATGCAAAATATAGAATACAATGGAGTTGTTTTACTTAAGGCCAATAGGCAGTTCACTTTGTAAGGGAAATTGCACTTTGCAAGAGCTTTATGAATGTGGTGAATTTGCACTGAATTGCAAATAATGCCCAATTACTTGGCAAAAAAAAAAAAAACAGCATTTTTGCTTGCACGTGATTGGATGATGAAAGCTTCCAGGTAGGCGGGCTCCATCGCTGTGATTGGCCAGGGCTGCGATGATGTCACTCCCGAGCATCACCTCATCCAATAAGCTCTGTGGAAAATTCCATTGTAAAGTTTAATTTCTCTTGCAAAGTGAGCAGTCTATTTGTCTTCAGTAAACCAACCCCACTATGCCTTTAATAGTACTTAAAAGGCATAATATTCAAACTGAAATAAAATACATCATCATTAAAAGAAAGCTACTAAACATTCACAAATATAATACATGATCTTTCAGAAACTCAACAAAATGCAAGATACCCAAGGTACTGATCCTTTATGTTACCTAATGAAGCACTTCCTACCATGTAATATTAGAGCCATTTATTTTAACTAACCAGCTTATGAGATTGATCATTGTATTGCAACCACTAGAAATGTTATTAAAGAGGTTGTAAAGACAAAGGCATAATGAACTAGTATGCAACGCATACTAGCTCATTATGCAATACTTACCTTGGAACGGTACACGTTTAGGAGATATTTTTACTACCTATAGGTGAGACTTTTATAGGCTTACCTGTAGATAAATGTCAGCAGAGGAAGTAGAGATTTTTACTTCCTCTCACTTCCTTTATTACTTATGATTGTCAAACAATTATACACTAGGCTAAAACCATTTAAGCAAGGTAGACCAGAAACTTTGTACACAGTTTGGTGACTATAAAAAAGTGTTCTCATTACTAAACTTTCCATAATTTTTCTTCTATTTTTTTTTCTGTAGCATCCTGCTAACACATTCTTTTCAGTGCTGAAGTCAGGCCCAACTAATCCACCTAGCCACGCCCATCTAGCTGCCAGGACAACAACAACAACAAGCTAGGGAAAAATCCCCTTCTGAACGGCTCTTTCTGCAGGACTGTACATCCTAAAGATCATACAAAAATACACACAATCATTCTCACAACGCCATGCATTTCAAAATATTTAAAGCAACTAGTTTATTTTATGCAATAAGCTATCAGCACAATTTCTGGACACTCGACACACAGTGAATGCATTATTACATTTACATCCAAGGGTTACTTCCTTGCCCTACCAGCTGACTTTATAACCATTAGTTATTGAGATTTCTTTGTTGCTGTCTGCTTACAGTTACTGGAAACTATCCCTGAGAAGGACAGGGTTCAAAGACAAGATACTAGAGATACAGAAAAAAAAATTTGAGCTATGTTTGTCTTTCAGTTATCAATACTCAGTTAATTAATCTGAAAACTAGAATGGAAAGGCTCAAATTTAAGCAGGTTGGAACATATTTAGGGGACTTTGGATATGCAAGAGAAAAAAAAATGATCTAAGGTATAAACCTGGAGTATCTTAAAGTGGTTGTAAAGGCTCAAAGATTTTACCTTCATGTATTCTATGCATGAAGGTATAAAAACTTTCTGTGTGCAGATGTATCCCCATCTCGATACAGCCATGTGCACGAGAGCCTCGGCTCTCCCAGGTCTCTCCTTCTTCATTGACTGATACAGCAGTAGTAGCCATTGGCTCCTGCTACTGTCAATCAAAGACAGTGAGCCAATGAGGAGATAGTGGGGGCAGAGCCAAGCAGCTTGCTATAGGGGCACTAGGCAGGAGGGAGGGGCATGCTCTGGCGAGGAACCCCAGAAGAGAATGATCAGGGCTGCCCTGTGCAAAACCATTGCACAGACAAGGTAAGTATACCATGTTTCTCATTTTTTTTTAAATAAAAAAACAAAAAAACATTTAATAATACTTTTAAAAGTTTTCCTGTAGCTTTCTCACTATTTTGTTGCTTTAGTTTTTTCCATTTTTGGCTCTCAGCATCCACTGTACACCTTGGAGGTTTAAAATTCTACAACCCTAGGCTGAGATTGTAACAACAAAAAACAGAGTCTTAGGATACAGAATACAGACATCTGAGAAGTGTTTTGAAAGTTGGAGGCTACTAAGACTGAGCTTTTATTAAAGCAGCTGCAAAGCAGGAGAGAAACACAATACACAAAGTCATATAATCATTCTGTATGTGGCTGGAATATTGGAAAAACTAAGAAGAATTTTTAACAACCCTTACATTCCTGTGTTTTTTTTATCTCAACCACACTCGAAGAAGCTTGTACATTCAAAGCACTTGACACCTAAACACAAGCAATGTAACTTTGAGAGAAAAAACAACAGCAGTTCAAAAAATATGAATCAATATAGACGGGTGAACTCTGGTGGTCATAAGTTAGAAGTCTTCCTACACCTTAAGGAGAAGGGGAATTATTTTAAGAAGCACATTTTGAAAAGAGAGGACAACTGGTTCACAAGATAAATAAAGGAAGGTATCTATGTCAAACTAGAACAACTTTCTCCAAAGAAGGAACCCATTAGCCACCCACACACAATATAATGCAGTTTTAAATTTTAACCTCAGTTATTTGACAACAATTAATACCCATGAATATGTATTTCAGACAATACCTGTATTATGAAGGCATGGTTGTTAGATTATGTTAGTTATTTTCAACAACGTTCAACAACACCTCCAGTCATGTATGAATGTATGAAATAATTAACATCTGCCTGGACACATGTAATGGCACTATAGTGAATGGTGGGTATAAATGATGAATTAAGAAAGCCACTAAAAAATTCACTTAAATATGACTAAAGCCTCATACACACGACCAGACTTCCATCAGACAAATCCGTGGAATTCTGTCCGAAGGGCGTTGGCCGTGAACTTGTTCTGCATAAAGACGGCAGAACGTTTTAAGCCAACATTCATGAAACTACGTTGTTTTTAAGCTCTTTAGCGCCACCCTTTGGACAACTTCTGCTAATGTTGTGCTATGGTTAGCATTGGTTCGGACCATGCGTGTTTGTACTTTGGATTTTAGTCCAACACACGATCGGATAATCCGACGGAACACATTTGTTGTCGGACAATTTGAGAGCATGACCATCCAACATTCCGACAACAATTGTTCAATGGAGCATACAGATGGTCGGATTATCCGACAAAACACGTCCATCGGACTATTGTTGTTGGAATATTCAATCGTGTGTACGGGCCTTAATACTAGATACAGTGCTACTGTATATTGTGATAGCATTTTAACAGAAGCCACTGAGTAATTGAGAAATAATAGGCCACTGTAGAAAGATAAGGAATGATCAAATTTCCTGTTTTATGTTCAGCAACAACAGGAACAACTCAGAAAGAGAGCTGAGGTATCAAATTCTTGTTGAACTGGAGTTAGTATGCCATGCTTGTTGCTGAACATAAAACAGGAAACTTGATCATTCCTTATCTTTCTACAGTGGCCTATAATAAAATGTTGCATGCTGGGTCAGAGACATTGCTGGATTTCTCATGTTGCCTGTCGAGCTCTTTGTGTTAGCAATACTGAAGGAACTTTGATGAGTATCCACAGCCAGAGAGTAGATATAGTAACTGCTGCCTCTGTTGTCATTGTCAGGGAATGAAGTTGGAGACTGGAAAGATAAAGATGTGAAACCTGTCCTCCCCAAGCAAGGGTTAGTTGGAAAATCTACTAATTTCCCATACAGAAGATTGTTGTTTATGTTAGGACCGGGTAGCAATCGTTCATGTCTATGGCAAACTGCATCCCTTTGTAACATAGTTATGTCTAGAGTTTTCTGCAAATTGCACAACAGGAAAGTAAATAAATATTGTAAACAAAAGCATGCTGGGGTGATGGTATTTCCCAAATCCCACACATTGTACTTTTTTTTAGCAATTTCATCCTCTTTCAACCAGCTTCTGAAAACAAAAACAGTCAAATGGATTACGTCAATCAGTCACCACCTCCTGCAATATGGATATACTGTAAATATGTAAACTTTTGTTAGTAGGTTGCTTTGAGGTGTTCTGTCTTTTTTGCTATGAAAAGCTGATTAAAAGTGGTTGAAATTGCTAGAATATTGCCTTGTGTATGGGCAGAATTACAGACAGCATACACACATTTTACCTTTGTCACAATTTTTTATCAGACAGAAAATTTGCGTGAGTACCTCTTTACATACCTGCTCACCACATCACAATGTGTCCATGTTGACATCATTAACCACTTGCCAACCAGCTGCCGCAGTTTCACTGCGGCAGCATGGCTTGGCTGGGCAAAATTACGTTATGTTACGTCGCTTCGCCATGTGGCCACTAGGGGTGCGCGCGCACCGCCAGAGGCAAGCGCGTGCCCGCTGCTTGCCCCTGAGCCGATGCGAGTGCCTGGTAGGTGCGATGACCGCCGGGCACACGCGATCGCTCGTGACATAGCGAGAACTGGGATCTGTGAGTGTAAACTCACAGATCCTAGTTCTTTCAGGGGAGAAATGACTGATCATATGTTCATACAAAGTATGAACAGCGATCTGTCATTTCCCCTAGTCAGTCCCATCCCCCTTCAGTTAGAACACAGAGAGGGAACACAGTTAACCCCTTGATCGCCCCGTGGTGTTAACCCCTTCCCTGCCAGTGAAATTTTTACAGTAATCAGTGCATTTTTATAGCACTGATCGCTGTAAAATTGTCAACGGTCCCAAAAATGTGTCAAAAGAGTCCGATCTGTCTGCCAAAATGTCGCAGTCCCGATAAAAATCACAGTTCGCCACCATTACTCTTAAAGAAATAAATAATAATAAAAATGCCATAATTCCATCCCCTATTTTGTAGACGCTATAAGTTTTGCGCAAACCGATCAATTTACGCTTATTGCTAAATTTTTTACCAAAAATATGTAGAAGAATACATATCTTCCTAAACTTAGGAATTTTTTTTTTTTTTTTTTTTTTTAAATTGGTATATTTATTATAGCAAAAAGTAAAAGGTATTGGGGGTTATTTATGAAAGGCAAATCCACTTTGCACTACAAATGCAAACTACAAGTGCAAAGTGTACTTGAAATTGCACTGAAAGTGTACTTGGAAGTGCAGTCGCTGTAAATCTGAGGGGTGGATCTGAAATGAGGGTAAGCTCTGCTGATTTTATCATCCAATCGTGTGTAAGCTAAAATGTAAGCTAAAATGCTGTTCTTTATTTTCCTTGCATGTCCCCCTCGGATCTACAGCGACTGCACTTCCAAGTGCACTTTCATTGCAATTTCAAGTGAACTTGTATTTTGCACTTGTGGCGCAAAGTGGATTTGCCTTTCGTAAATAACCCCCATTGTGTTTTTTTCAAAATTGTTGCTGTTCTTTTGTTTATAGCGCAAAAAATAAAAACTGCAGAGGTGATTAAATACCATCAAAAGAAAGCTCTATTTGTGGGAAAAAAGGACACAAATTTTGTTTGGGTACAGCGTCGCACAACCGCGCAATTGTCAGTTAAAGCGACACATTGCCAAATTGTAAAAAGTGCTCTGGTCAGGAAGGGGGTAAAATCTTCCGGGGCTGAAGCCGTTAAAAGATGTAGTCATGCAATGCCCGGGGGTAGCTGGGGAGGGTAGCTTGTGGTTCTCCCACCCCATCCTCACGCGACCCCCTGGGGACCCACCTCCCACATCCCCCCTTCCTTTTTTATTTTGTCTTTTTCTTCTTCTCTCTTTCCCCCATTACTCTGTGCTTTCCGCTCTCTTTTTTCCCCTTCATTCCATCCCCCTCTTTTTTCCCATACCGATTCTATATAAGGAAAGAGTTGGAGTAGTGAGCTGAACTGGGGTCGGACGCTACCCATCTTCTTTACATGACCTATAGTACAATTATACCCCAGATGAAGAGCCATCGCTCGAAACATGTCGTGTTTTTAGTTTTCTGTTACCCTTGTCATCACGCCTTTATACACATTTTACCTCGAGGATCAATTTTTTACCTGTATCTTTTAAGGCTGCATGTATTGTCACTTTTTTGGATGTTAATGCCAATAAAGGCTGTCCATTTTTTACCATACTTTGGAGTTGCTTTCACTATGTGGAGCCATTTCGTTTTTCCTTTATGATACCTGGCCCAAGGGGACATCCACCACGGAAGGTTCGTTGGGGCACATGCCCCTTGTGTAAACTCCGCTGAGAGAGGTCCTTCCATACTACAGCACTTTCACTTTCTGGAAGTTGGATTGGAGACATCCCCTTTGGAGCACCTGGTTCTGGGATTTCGTTTATGCCTATTTACATCTGACTCACGGTAAGAGTATCCATTACTTAGCAGCCTACCATTGATGTTGGATGACACTTTAAGTACGCTCGGGGTGTCTAGATGCAGTATCATCTGCCACGGTGACAGTCCAGGTTTTACATCTGATTCTGCACACCCACCACGGATCAACACAGACTCTGTTCTTTTATTTGTTATAGGACACTTTGGTGTTTGCTACACAAGTTCTTTTTGAGTTTGGGTACATTTTTTCACATATGTTTTAGGCATATTCATGATAACCAAATTTTTTTCTTTGCACTCTTCACCTCACAGTTTGAGTGGAGCTATGTCTGGAGGTT